>CANJKZ010000826.1:1647500-2247500 GCA_947471745.1 Closterium sp. Naga37s-1 | reverse complement strand
CAGTCACCTACGTCACTGTGGCCAACAACACACGCCTGCGCGCAAGCGCGCAAGGTATCGTCGTGCTCAAGGCACGCGGAAGCCGCACGCACATCACTCTCAACGATGTGTTGATCGTCCAGAACCTACGCTTCAACTTGCTTTCCGCCGCACAGCTCATGGACTGCGGCATTGATCTCAGCACGGACCGCACAACACGCGACATCCTGCTGCACTACGAATCACGACACTTCCCCCGCAGGCAGATCGGAAGAGCACACTCCGAAAATGGAGTGTATGTCCTAGACTTCGACATTCCCGACTGCAGCGGTGATTTGCAAGATTTAATCGACCTCGTGCCACTGCGCTTCGAGCATATCCACCGCAGGGATTGGAAGCACCCTGACAGTGGGCCGTGGGTACAGCATCATCCTCACCCACGCGAAACGGCGCTGCATGACCCTGACCCAGACGGAATCTGCAGGGATTGTCACATGCCGACGGCGTCGACTAGCGCCATCGCCGGCCGCGGACTCGCCGCCATCGCCGAAGCAGAGCGCCACGCGCCGCCAGAAGAAGGAATGTCGCAACTCGAACTTGAGGTCACCACGCACGGCGTGTTCGGCACGCCAGAACACCATCTCATCGGACCTCCCTCCCAACACCTGCAAGGAATGCTTCGCGGTACTGGTGTTGGATCCTTTGATGCGCATGGTGAGCCGCAACCCTACACCCACAAGAAATTTCTGGAAATCTACTCCCATCGACGCGACTCGTCGAAGAAACTTACCGAGGAGCAGGAAGAAGAATTGGCGCGGCGCGAAGCTGAGGAGCTTCGCCAGCAAAGCCTCGTCGAAGCACGCGGGACATTCGCTTGCGGCGCATGGGGAGCCGAAGCGGAAGAAAGCGCCTCCAACGAAGGGGGGTGGGGAAGCGCTGGTGGATGGGGAACGAGTGATACCGGCGGTTGGGGAACCGGCGGCGGAACTTGGGCCAACGCAAGTGGTGGATGGGGCGCCGCAACTGGCACCGACAACAGCGGCTGGGGGACTTTTCGTGAAGAACAAAAGGGGGGAGAGGATGAAGCAGAGGAAACTGAGTTAACACCTGCAGTTGTTCCTCTTGGTCGTCCCCTGCGCCACGCTCCACTCGCATTACCCCCTCCCCTAAACCACCGCAACGCGACCCCTGGGAAACCATCGACTGGGGCAACGAACCGTCAACCCCGCGTCGCACCGTCTACGGACCTGCTCCCGAGTCACGCAAACCGACCTTTTTGGGAACTATCCCCGGGACCAATATTCCCCTCTCTGAGATTCGCGACAGAGAGTTTCTGGCGCTAATGCTGACTACCGCCAACGACGAAGATGAAGCAGCAGAAGAAGCATCAGCAGCACCTGCCCCTATACCTGATGAGGATCCCGAAGAAGCTCGCGCATGCTACATGCGCACTTCCGGCTTCCGCGCTGACGATACGCTTTGGCATCAGCGTCTCGGACATCCTTCTCGCGCGACTCTGAAGAACTGCATCGACGCAGGAATCTTTGCTCCTGGGGCAATGTTATGCCCAGACGGCACCGAAGTGAGAGGCACGACACATCCGCGCAACTGCACCGTCTGCCCCGAAGCAGCGCTAAGCCATCAGCCGTGTGAAAGAACGAGGAATGAATGAACTAGGAAAGAGTTGGGTACAAATGTGAAACCCTAGAAACCTGTACCCCTTAGAGTCTACCCCACTATAGCCTACACAGGCTAAGTCATATATATCTGACACACCCCCATAGGCAAAGTGGGGGAGAACTAGGGGTCACAAGACCAGTCAAGCAAAGCAAAACAAAGCAAGCTCAGGGTGGATCACAACGTCACCACACAGTCCGAGCATAAGTTCAAGGCCACAAGGCCAGTTCACATGCAGGAATATATATAAAGGTAAACAAGCAAGTGCAGGTATAAATAGATCACAGTACAAGCAAGGTCAAGAAGTAAGCAAATGAGGCCAAGTAGGCACAAGACCTAGCATCGTACAGAAGCGCTGATGATCACAAGGCTGAAGTGCCTTGGTAAAGATATCAGCAGTGTTGGCCCTAGAGGCCACGTAAGCAAGGCGCAGCTGACCACGCTGCTGCAGCTCACGAGCAAGAAAGTAGCGAAGAGCAATGTGCTTCGTTCTGTGCTCCAATCTGTGCTCCCGACACAAGGCCAACATGGCCTTGTTGTCTACGTACAGAACTGGAGGAGAACGAGGCGGCTCTCCCAGGTCAGTCAGCAGGTAGGTGAGCCAGCTTAACTCCTGTGCAGCCATGGCCCCTGCGTAGATCTCGGCCTCACAGCTGGAGCCGAGAACAGAAGACGAGCGGGTAGACCGCCACGAAACAGAGCCGGAACCAAGGCTGAAGGTGTAACCCTGTGACGACCGCTGCGTAGCCTGGTCGTCAGCCCTAGAAGCGTCTGCGTGACCGGTGAGGACCACTGAACGCCGCCCTCCAAGCACTAGCCCCATGCCTGACGTACTGCACAAGTAGCGCAACACCCTCTTCGCTGCAGCCATGTGCTCTGGTCGGTGTCTCCCAGGAGCAACATAGCGTGCCAAGATGCTAAGAGGGAATGCAAGGTCAGGTCGAGTGCAGGTCATCAGGTACATGAGGCAGCCAACAAGCTCTGGGTACGGGCCACTCGGATCTACGGACTCATCCGAAGGCAGAGCTGAGAGCGAGTGGCGAGTAGACAGAGGAGTGGCCTGAGGCGAGGAGTGCGTGAAGTCGAAGCGCTGAAGGACCTGCTGCATCATGTGTGACTGAGTCAGGGTAATGGTGCGCTGTGCTCTGTCCCGGGTGATCTGCAAGCCAAGATAGCTGCGCAGTTCACCCAGGTCTGTGCACGTGTGTCTCTTCTGCAGCTCGGACTTCACGTGGGCGAGTCCAGCAGTGTCAGCAGTGGCAAAGACCAAGTCGTCGACGTACACGAGGATGTAGAACGGCGGCAAAGAGGTGTCGGTGCGAAGAAACAGCGACGGGTCGGCAGTAGAAGGAGCAAACCCAAGAGCCGCAAGTGTAGTCCTCAGTGTGTCGTGCCACTCGCGGGGCGCCTGGCGGAGACCGTAGACTGGCCGCCGGAGGCTCCACTGGGTACCAGGAGGAAACGACCCAGTGAAGCCAGATGGGCGGCGTAGCCAGATCTCCTCGTGCAGGCTGCCCTGCAAGAAAGCTGTGCTGAAGTCAAGAGAGTGAAGCTCGTAGTCGCGCTGAGCGGCTATGTGCAGCAGTACCCGAAGAGTGGTCATCTTCGGGGTGGGAGAGAAGGTCTGAAAGTAGTCAACTCCCTGCCGCTGACTGAAGCCTCGAGCCACGTAACGCGCCTTGAAGACAGGCGGAGAACCCGGCGGCCGCTTCACCCTGAAAATCCACATGCCACTGACGATGTTCGCCCCAGGTGGGGGAACCTCGTCGACGTAGGTGCCTGTGGACTTCCAGGAAGCCATCTCTGCGTCCATGGCTGACTGCCACTGTGAGGAGTAGGGACCCTCGATCGCCTCAGCGTACGATCGAGGAGTCGGGATGTCTGGTGCATCCGGGTCTCCTCCTGCAGCATGGACACGAGATGAGGCAAAGCAGCAGCAAAACACTGGAACTCCTCCTGCCTGTCCTCAAGGACGTCCGTGCTAAGAGCACACTCACCCCCGACGGACGGAGGACAGACAGACTCAGACTCAGCAACAAGACTAGCGGCGTAGTCTAGACGACAGCGCGCAGCAAAGTCGACAAGCTCAGCAACTAAGGCAGACGCAGCAGTGGACTCAAAGGAAGGGTCAGTGACAACAGTAGCCAGGAGACGCGTGACAGTAGGACTGGCAGCACAAAGAGAGTCAGACTCCAGGTCAGCAAGAACAGGAAGAGAGGACTCTGGAGGAGACGGCAACGGGACACGCAGAGGAGCAGTGGAAGGACGCAGTGCCATCTGGTGTGTGCCTGGGACCGCAGGAGGACGCGGACGCGGAACACGACTACTAGTGCGAGCAGCACGAACAGGCGGCGCAGGACGAGACGCAGGCTCACGACGCTCAGCAAGACCTCCAGTAGGACCAGTGTAGGGAGAAGGAGCAGGCAGGGGGGAGGCGGGCTGTAACTGTGACTGCGACTGGACAGGCTGTGGACACTCTAAGGGAGGAGCAGGACCAGTAGAAGGCGGGAGACCAAGAACCTGCTCAAGGAGCGGAACGAAGTACGGCCGCGGCCGCTCAGCGCCTCCTGAAACAGCAGGGACAGCACCAGTACCCCCAGCGGCAGTACCAGCGCCAGCAGTACCTCTAGCTCCAGCAGCGCCAACTCCAGCACTCTTAGAAGTACGAGCGCCAGCAGCACCACCAGCGCCAACACCCCCAGCAGCTCCAGTACCTCCAGCAGCACCCGCAGCACCTCCAGTAGGACCAACTCCAGCAGCCCCAGCAGCACCCCCAGTCCCAGCAGCTCTAGTACCGCCAGTACGAGCACCTCCAGGACCAGTGGCTCCAGTACCTCCAGCGCCGACCCCAGGGTCAGCAGCAACAGTAGCACCTCCAGCTCCAGCAGCACGGCTCCAGCGCCGGGCAAACCACTCGCGCAGCTCCTGTGGAGAGGGTAGCTCCCGCCGAGACGAAGCACCCGAAGGACCCCCAGACCCAGCACCGCCAGAGGCCACACGAGCAGACCCAGCACCCCCACGCTCCGCACCCCCAGGCTCCGCACCCCCAGGCTCCGCACCCCGAGGCTCAGCACCCCCAGGCTCAGCACCCCCAGACTCAGCACCCCCAGGCTCAGCACCCCTAGCAGCACCAGAGTCAACAGCTACCTCGACAGGCTCGACTGCGTCTACCTCGGACACACCTGAGGGGGCAGGACCCTGAGGGGGGAGAGGGTCTACCGGGGGGGGACCTGGCGCAAGGAAGAGCGGCGTCGGGGGGAGGGGCGCAGTGCGGTAAGGGAAGAGACGGTAGTAAGGAACCGACTCGTCAAAGGTGACGTCCTGGGAGGACAGAACACGGCGCGAGGTGGGGTGGTAAAACTGCCAACCAGGCGCGTCAGGGGGAAAGCCAAGGAAGACGCAGGGAACCGCACGGGGGGACAGCTTGTCCGCAGACAAGTCGCGGACAAACGCCCGAGATCCCCAGACACGAAACGGAGACGCATTGCCAACCTTCCCCGTCCACCGCAAGGTGGGGGAGGTCTCTGGCAAGGAGACCCGGGGCTGAAGGTTGATCTGATGCGCTGCGTACCGAACCGCAAACGGCCACAGAAAATGGGGAGCAGCCGCATGGATCATGGACGTACGAGCGACGTCCATGACCATGCCAATGCGGCGCTCAGCAATCCCATTTTGCTGTGGAGAGGCCGGAAGCGTGAACGTCTGGCGGATGCCCTGTGCACGACAGAAGGCTCCCAGAAGGCCAGAGGAAAACTCCCCGCCTCTGTCAGAGTGCAGACGCAGAACAGGAAAGTCCGAGCCGAAACTCTCTCTGAGCTGGAGACGAGCTGCGCGGATCCAATCGATCAACACCTCAGTGACGTCACCCTTGCTGCGCAAGGGGAACACCATGGTATAACGCGAGTAGTCGTCAACCACCAACAGGAAGTAACGCTCGTGACCCTGGCCACGGACGCGGGCGGGGCCCCACACGTCCATGTGAAGAGTCTGCAGCGGAGCCTCTGTCGGAGGAAACTCGGAGGAGTGAGGGGCGGCGCGCTGCCGCTCCTCGACGCAGGGAACGCAGGTAGGGGCAGGCCCCGGAGGAAGGGGAGGGAGGGACCGGGGGAGACCAGAGACAAGGTAACGAGAGGCCATGCCTCGGAGACGAGGCAGGGAGGGGTGACCAAGGCGGTGGTGCCAGAGGAGAGTCCGGTGGGACAGGAGACGACACGAGCAGGGAGCAGACTCAGGACCAGACCTGGACGCTGCAGCAAACACCTGACCCGACGCAGCTACCTGACCAGACTCAGCAACCGGAGAAGACTCAGTAGTTAGTGTGTACAGGCTCGACCCCGGCTGACGGGTAAACGTGGCCAAGTGTCGGCCCATCCGAGCACACGTACAGTGGGTCACCCGCTGACTCGCAGGAGTGAACTGGTCAACCCCCCCATCCTGTAGATCAGCTCCACTCACCAAGTTCGTAGAGAACGAGGGGAGTTAGAGACCTGACAGGGTGCCAGAGGGGGCCGCCGGACACGGTAAGAGTGGAGAAGTGGGCAAGGACAGGACCCCTAGAGGGGTCCGCCAGGGAGACCGCAACTGGCCGACTAGGCGGCGTAAGCGTGGTGCGGTCTCGAAAGAAGGAGCGGGAAGCACCCGAGTCAAGGGTGAAGGTGTGTAAGGCCTGAGCCGACGTGGTACCTGAGAGAGCAGACGCACCAGTACCTGGGGCAGCAGACGCACTAGCACCTAGAGCAGCAGCCTCACCAGCACCTAGAGCAGCAGCCTCAATGCCCGGGTCAGGCGGAACACACAGGTAACAGTCACCCTCATCACTAGCAGACACAACATACATGGCAGCAAGAATGGCATCATAATCCAGATCAAAGATAGCAACCCCCGACCTAAGCAGCTTGCCCCAGCGGGGGATCTCAGTGGCGTCAGGGAACTGGAGACGCCAAGCGACCGTCAGGCGGCCGAAGCAGCGCTGGGTGGTGTGCGGGCCACCGCACGGCTCACCAGTGCGGTCGCTGGTACGCAGGACGTAGGCACAAGGACCAGCACCCCCACCCCGCTGACGCGCAGCGTACCACTCACGAAGCTGCTGGGGGGGCGGGGTCTCACGAGTGCGCTGCTGCTGCTGGCGCTGACCACCACCGAGGCCGCTCCGCTGCGCAGAGCCACCCCGACCAGCTCCACCTCCGCCGCCGCCACCTCCGCCACCGCCGCCACCGCCTCCTCCTCCGCTCCCACCGCCACCGCCGCCGCCGCCTCTGCCTCCACCGCCACCACCGAAGCCCCCACCCCCGCCACCACTCCCACTGCCACCCCCACTCCCTCCGCCGCCTCCACCGCCACCTCCACCGCCCCCGCCAGCCCCTCCAGCGCCCTTGCCCCCCTTGCCCTTGCCGGTGCGACGTCTCCCGCTAGGGGCAGACGCAGCGCCGATCGACTCGGTGCCAACGAAGTCGACGGCAGCAGCAGATGCAACAGAGGGCAAAAGGGGGGAGGGGGAGCACCCCTCAAAGAAGGGGGCACGAGGGTCACCACGAGAGGCTCCTACAGCAACTATACTCTTCTCAGCTGCCAGGAGGCGCTCCTCGAGGAGGTCAACGGTGAGTGTGGTGGGGCAAACAGAGAGGAAGTGGTCCCTGACCGAGCGAAGGGAGTCAGGGAGCCGGGTGACTATGTAGTAGAGGGTGATGTACATGGGGGGGGGGTTCTTGGCGCAGAACTCAGCAGGAAGCGCAGCGCGGTAGCGGGTGTCACTAGTGCGAAGGTGCGTAATGAGGTCAGCGACTGTGGGAAAGGCGGCGAGGTCAGGGAACAGGTACGGCAGCATGAGGCGGCTAAGGGCAGCAGTGGCAGGGGAAGAGTAGCGTGCAACTACAGCGTCGTACAAGGTCTTAGCACTCTTGTACTGACTAAAGTGCGCGCGCTCAGTGGACGGCAGGTGACTACGCACAGCAAGACGGGCAGCAGCATCGCGTGTGGCCCACTGTGAGCGAACAGTGCTTTCAGCATTGGCAGCAGGGGCAGCAGAGGCGCCAGACGTGAGATCGAACAGTGAGAGACCGTCTTTCCTATCGCACTGTAGGAAAAGCTGTAGATCATCGACCCAGACCTCAAAGTCAACAGCCCGACCCTCAGCATCAAAGACGAGAACGCTAGGGGTAGCCATGACAGTGGTGGCAGCAGGCTAGGGGCAGCAGCAGCAGTAGCAACAGTAGGGGCGCGGCTCGGTGGTGCTCTTACCAGGGCAGGTGGGTAGAGTGCCGCAAGTGGTGGGGCAGGGCCGAGGCGCGTCGGCAGGGACGGGGCCGCTACAGGGCGGCAAAGGAGCGCCGCTCCTCTCTGCAGGGCAGGGCCGGGACAGCGGTGGCGGCCCCTGCTGTCGACGGCGGCGGCAGCTGTAGTCGGCGGCTGCGGCGGCTGCGGCCCCAGCTGTGGCGGCGGCGGCTGCTGCCGTCGGCGGCTGCGGCAGCTGCGGCCCCGGTAGTGGCGGCGGCTGCTGCTGCTGTAGGCTGCTGCGGCGGCTGCGGCCCCGACTGTGGCGGCGGCGGCTGCGGCGGCGGCTGCGGCGGATGCGGCCCCGGCTGTGGCGGCGGCGGCTGCCTGCTGTCGGCGGCACCGGCGGTGGCGGCTCCCGCTGCTGGAGCGGCGTTGGCTGCTGCTGCAGGGGCGGCGACGGCGGGGCGGCAGGTCCGTGAGGGAGCCGAGAAGGGGCCGCGGAGGAGCCGAGAAGGGGCCGCCAAGGGCGGTGAAGGGGCCACGAAGGGCCGTGAAGGGGCCGCGAAGGACGGCGACGGGGCCGCGAAGGGGCCGTGATGGGCCGCGAAGGGTGGCGACGGGGCCGAGAAGGGCCGCGAAGGGCGGCTACGGGGCCGAGAAGGGCCGCGAGGGGCCGCGAAGGGCGGCGACGGGGCCGAGAAGGGCGGCGACGGGGCCGCGAAGGGCGGCGATGGGGCCTAGAAGGGGCCGCGAGGGGCCGCGAAGGGGCCGCGAGGGGCCGTAAGGGGCCACGAAGGGCCGTGAGCGGGGCCGCGAAGGGCCGCGTAGGGGCCGCGAGGGAGGCGTGAGGGGGCCGCGAGGGGCCGTAAGGGAGCGCGACGGGAGGGCAGGCACACGGGGCGCGACTCGGGCAGGAGCGAAGCGCGCTCCGGGCAGGAAAAAAAATTTCGATCGTGGTGGGCCCTAGGAAACGTTCCCACTAGGGAACCTCCTCTATACCATGTGAAAGAACGAGGAATGAATGAACTAGGAAAGAGTTGGGTACAAATGTGAAACCCTAAAAACCTGTACCCCTTAGAGTCTACCCCACTACAGCCTACACAGGCTAAGTCATATATATCTGACAAGCCCTCCGCATCGGTCTTCACACGTAATATCCACGTGCAATCCAATGCCTTTCTTCCCGGGGGCAGATCAGTGAGGGTCCATGTTCCATTCTCCATGAGGCTCTGAAACTCATCCTCCCTTGAAGCCAACCAAGCCTCTCGATCATCTCCAGCAAGTGCTTCCTCCATTGAAGCTGGTTCATGAGGTAAGTTGACACCGAAGCAACAAATCTGCTCCATCTCTCCCTCAGCTCCCTTCTCATCATCTTCCTCCTCCTGGACCAGCAATGCCTTAGGACCCCCAAGCCTTTCATACTTGAGGAAATCCCTTGGGTGAGCAGCTCTCTTGGGCCTCTCCTTGGCTGCACCCTCCTTAGCTCCACCGCGGACAGCACCACGCTTCCCTTGGGTTGTCCGCCTTGGTGGAAGTGAAGGGGATGGTGTAGGCTGCTGCACCTCCTCCCCGGCAGCACCTCTCTCAGCTACAGGGGCCGCCTCTTGCTGCAACACTCCCTCCACCTCTGCTGCCTCCCCTTCAGCACCTCCCAAGTCATGTGACACCTCCGTTACCTCTGAAGATGAAGACAACTCGATGGGAATGAGGAGTGGGTCATTCGTTCCCACCTCTATTCCGAGCGGAATGGTGACCTTGCTCCTCCCTCGCTCCAACCACTCCTTGAACATGAGCCCCTCCATGAACTTGGCATCTCTGGTGGTGAAGATGGTGTTGGCTTTTGGGTCCCACATGAGCCACCCCTTGCTCCCTTGTGCAAGTCCCAAATGAACAGCCCACACCGCCGCCGCTTGAAGCTTGTCACGCTTCTCCTTAGGGACGTGCACGAGTCCCATGCACCCGAAGACTCGAAGCATATCCACCAAGGGCTTCTTGCCTCTCCACTTCTCCATAGGGACCCAATGCTGCCCTCCCACATGAGTCAATACTCGGTTCTTGATGACGGTGGCATGGCGAATAGCGAGGGGCCAGAATCGTAAGGGTAGACCCGAGTCTACCAACATCGTTCTCCCACCCTCCATGATGGTCCGGTTCGCTCTCTCTGCCACGCCATTGGATTGAGGAGTGTAGGCCGTGGTGAGCTGCTGCTTGATGCCGTGCCGCTTCAGCCAGCTCCGGAACTCCGCTCCCAAGAACTCCCCACCACGGTCGCTACGAATCGCCTTCACCCGCTTGCCGCTCTCTCGCTCCACCAAGGGCAGCCACTCTTCAATGATGTTCCTTGCAGCATCACTTTTCTTTGCAAGTGGAAAGGACCAGGTGAGCCTTGTGTTGTCATCCACCATGGTCATGGAATACAGGGCCCCACCATCTCCCTTCACCTTCATGGGTCCCACGAGATCCACATGCACGAGCTCCACCGGGTCGCTCGACTTCCCCTCCACCGAATGGAAGGGAAACCGTGAAAACTTGCTGGTCAAGCACGTCTCACAAGATCCCACCTCCTTGGGCTCCCCCTTTATCCTCAGCCCCTTGACTCTTTCCTCCTTGAACAGCTGCTGCAACTGAGGTAGCGCCACGTGGCCAAAGCGACGGTGTGCGGTGAGCCAATCCGTCTCACCCGTGCTAGGAGTTACACTTGGTAACTCAGCCCCTCCATGCCCAAGGAGCCCACCATCACTATCATCACCACCTCCTCCATTGTCCACATGGTTAACAAGCCCTCCTCTCACACCTCCAGCAGCCAAGCGCGCAGCCGCCTCCTTCCATGGCAGCACCGGTATCTCCCACATGGACCGGTGCATGTCCTTGCCGCCTCGGAGGTCCCACAACACGCGCCCATCCAGAGTTGCCTTGAAAACCTTTGTGCCCAACATCTCCATCTTCATCCCTGCCTCACTTAGGGCCTTGGTAGAGAGGAGGTTGGCACACAATCCAGGAACAAGGAGAACACGCTTCAGCCCCACAAGCCTCCCATCCGCACCCATGAACATGGCTCTCCCCTCGCCACGCACGGGTACAACTTGGCCGGTGGCTGAAACGACGGTAGCTGCCTTTGATGGCCTAACTTCATCCAGTAGATCCTCTCGGTTGGTCATGGTCATGAAGGCTCCCGTGTCGATGACCCAATGGGAGGAGCGGTGAAGAGCAATCTTGCTGGCCGGCACAACCATGTCCTCGGGGCACGCCTCCCCTACATGGTAGAACATGCCGCCGTATCCGCCAGCACCTCCATCGCCCTCCTCACTGCCCATGCCTTCTCCCATAGCTCCATGAACACCCTTGGAGCCCTCAATTGATGGCTGACCAGGCCTCCAACCGTCAGGTAGCTTGCGGCACTTGAACCATGGGTGCCCTTCCACATGGCAATACCAACACTTGCCGCCACACCGCTTGCCTCCCTTGTTGCCACGCTTCCCTCCCGAATGCTGCTCCCCTCCAGAGCCTTCCTTGGCCTTGCCTTTCTTGCTGCCACGCCCCTTGAAGCCCTTCATGCCGTAGGCTGAACCTCCACCTTCACCGGCAGCGGCGGTCAGCTCCTTCCTCCGAAACTCCTCTTGAAGAACTTGCGCGCGAATCCACTCAAGGGACCACGAGTCCTTCATGCCATTAAGGTTGACCACCAAGGGCCCCCACGACTCCGGCAGCAGGGAGAGAGCCTTGTAGCACTTGATTTTCTCAGGGTAGTCCACACCAGCAGCAGAGAGCTTCACATAGAGGTCCCTGAGTTGATCGAACGCTCCTTGTACGGCATCACCCTCGTTGATCTTCACCGCATGGAGTTGTCGCTCGAGCACCACCACCATAGCTTCGCTGCCGGGGGCATGGACATCCTTCAATATCTTCCATGCCTTAGGACCACACTCAACTTCCTTGATGAGATGCTTGATGTGGTGCAGCTGGTTGGATGAGAGGCATTGGGAGAGAAGGAAGAATCCATCCTTGGACCGGCGATCCCATTCTTTGGTCGCTCCTTCGCTCGCAGGCCTCTTCAATTCTCCATCCATCACTTCAAGCAGCCCATAATGGTTGAAGAGGAGCTCCATCCTGAAGCTCCATGATGCCCAATCCTCCCCAGAGAACTTCTCCAGGTTGAATGCCTTCACATCATCTTTAGCTGATGTTGAAACGGAAGCCATTGGTGCAGATCCGCCTGCAACGCCTCTTCCCGCTTCCTCAGCGCCTCTCACGCCACCACTGCCACTGGGACCAGCTGGAGCAGAACCTTCAGCCTCCATATTCACCCACGAACAGAGTAGAACAGCTCTGATACCACTTGTTATAGTCAAGAGTCCACTTAGAGGTCGCGGATGCCCATGAAACCGCCTAAGCAGAATCTGACGTCTTCAAACCGCCTCTGTTCAAAACGCCGTCACGATCAGCTCCGATAACACATGAGGCTGAAACTTTGACAGCAGTTAGCCTTAAGTGTCTGCTTTCAAACGGTGTATTGCTTGCTTTCACCAGAGGTGTATGCGCTACGCTGTGAACGAAAACGTAAGCTCGGCTGAAAAACGTGTATTCTCATTGATGCAAGGAAGAGGTGAGGTACAACATTGCCTAGGGGACTCTTAAGGGGTTGGGATCATCCTGGGAACTCAGAGAAGGTTGAGTCCTAGGGGAGAAAGGCTAGAGAAGGATGGGAAACGTCCTAGCTAGGTCAGCAAAGCCAACCACACATGGATGTTCAGAGCTGTACTCAAGGCAACCAATTGTGAGTTAAGCCAACCATGAGTCAGCTTGTCTTCCCACTTGCACCCTCTTGCAAGCTGGTTCCAGGAAGACCACACTTCTCAAAAGGAGAGCTGTAGAGTCCCACTTGACCACCTGTACTTCTTGTCTCATTCTCTGTCCCTGCACCATTGGCATGACAACAATGAAAGGGTGGCAAGGGAAATGCTGCCAACAGTGCACCATGACTACGGAACAGTGAATTTCGGCAGCTGTCACGCAATGCTCAGATGTTGGATCGTTCTGAAACTTGGTGACCACCTGCACAGCAAGGCAAAGGACTGCCAGACCGACTTTCAGACCAATCAGAGCTCGGTAGACGAGTCAGCAGCCGAAATGGTGAACTCGGGTGTTACCAAAAAGGAGTAACACACACTTCCGGGATGCCATAAGTCTTGAAACATAAAATGTTGTCATGCCTTGGTAACTGCTTCAAAAACTCTGAAACTTTGAGGGTTTGAACAACACATGTTGAACAACCTCCCCACAAAATTCCAGAAGCTGAGCAGGCTTGTAGGCCGAATGGGAGTGCGATGACCGTGCCACTGTAATGTGTTGGCACAACACTACTCAACTACACCAACCCCATCCTTCGGCCTCACCGGCTACGTGGACGCCGATCACGCAGCGGATCCCGACAATCGACGGTCCAGGACCGGCTTCCTGTTCCGACTCGAACCAACGGGACCAATCTCCTGGAACTCGCAGAAGCAGGAGCTGGTTGCCCTGTCATCAGCCGAAGCGGAATTCATCGCGGCAACCGCAGCAGTTCGCGAAGGCCTGTACCTACAAGAACTTCTGCAGGAGGCGAAAATCCCAGCGTCACCCACCTTTCGCCTTCACTGCGACAACCAGAACGCGATTCGTATCGCGAACAAACCGGGTTTCGTCAACCATACCAAGCACATTGCGCTGCGGTATTTCTTCGTGAAGGACAAAGTGGACAAAAGGAAGGTTAACTTGACCTACTGCCCGACTGGTGACATGGCAGCAGACTTCCTCACGAAGCGACTGCCACGCCAGCAGTATCAGCATTGCTCCGAACTCAGCGGAGTGGTCAAGCAGGTCAAGTCGAGCTGCGGCCAGGAGTGAAGGGGGGTGTTACGAATAGTAATGAATGAACGTCACAGTGCACTCCCGACCGCAGCTAAAGAAGCACGCAGTATCAAGAACGAATGTGAAGAGTAAGCGTTGACTCAAAACGTCAGACGGTTGGGATGCATCTGGACCGTCGGAAGCAGACGGCATCGGCAGTTGCAGGCAGGAGGGTTCTGGCGGGAACAGTTTCGTAACTGTACGCGCCGCACGGTTGGGAATGAATTTAAATAAGGGAATGTACCCCTTAGAGTACATGGCTAGCTAGGTCGTTTCGTCTTCCCTGTACTCATATTTATATTCGTTGTATTTGCATTTTTTAATCATCTCAAGCATTTACATTCACTCTGCTATTCAGGTCAAGGGCCCACCACTAAATCAGTAGTGTGCGAACCTTCCTGAGGTGATCCTGAGAACGATCAACTTTTGATCGGAGCCCGTGGTCTTATTTTTCAGATGAGCAAAAATGGTTTGTCTGTGTTGGGCTGAGAAAAGCCCTTAGGATCTTTGCAGGAATAAACTCTGAGTAGGAATAATGTAATAGCGGAAGCGTTTAATGAGAAGTTTGTGAACCACCTTGCGCTGGTATGTGAGGGCAAAGTAGATTGATTAAAACAAAGAGATACAAGCTTTTATAAGAGTACAAGGGAATATGAAGGGTTATAACTAATAACTGTTTTGCTGTTGCTGTTGCGGTTCGATACAGTGACGACTCGGGCAACTGCTCAATAACGAGTCAGTTGTTTGTCCTTGCTATCGCACTGTACTTGTCAGGTCAAAGGTCGCTGACCTTTGACTTTCGCGTAACCTCCAGCAGTTGTTCAACCTCCGAGGGTTGACTCGCCAATGTTTCGATATGTTTCACTTCGCTTCTGACTTGGTGTTTCGTCACGACAGAGGCGCTAAATCAATTGTTTCCAACACTCCCCTTTGCTTCTGGAGTGTCGCTGCTGGTGACGTGGCTTTGTCCAGTCAGCAGCATACAGTACTCGAACTTCTGCTTCCCGAGCTTCTTGGTCAAGTAATCAGCTGCCATCTCGGACGTGGGACAGTAAGAAAGCTTTTTTATCTCGTCCTTTACGAAGAAATATCGCAGGGCGATATGCTTCGTCCTGTTCGCGAATCCATTTTTGTTGGCTATGCGAATTGCCGACTGGTTGTCGCAGAACAGGGAGAAGCTAGGTAACTGAGCCAGCTTCGCCTCCTCCAGAAGTTCGCAAAGGTACAGTCCTTCCTTGGTGGCTGAGCAAAGTGCGATATATTCTGCTTCAGCTGAAGAGAGGGCGATTAACTCCTGCTTGCTTGACTGCCACGAGATGGGTCCGATAGGTTCGAGGCGATAGATGTAGCCGGTACGCGAGCGTCTGTTCTCGGAGTCGCCAGCGTGATCGGCGTCGACGTAGCCGATTAACTTAGGTGTCGAGGTTCCGTTCTTGTGATAAGTCAGGCCGATCGTCGGAGTGCTAACGAGGTAGTAAAGGGCGCGGTCGAGCTCCGCCATATGTTCTGCTTCAGGTTTCTTGAGGTAGGTCGCGAGCTGACTTGCGGAGTACGATAGATCCGGACGGCAGGTGACAGCTGCGAAGAGGAGGCAGCCCAGCTTTTTCTGGTAGTCGCGTATGCCTGCGGGCTTGAGCAGAGCGGAACTTCCCTTGTGATTTCCTGTGGTGTAGCGGTAAGGCGTGGAGATGGTGATCGGGGTGAGTCCGAAGCGTTTGGCGATAGTGTCAGCATATTTCGCGGCGTTGAGGTAGATCGCGCCTTCTTCTTCCTGGATGTTGAGGCCGAGATACTGCGTGACGGTAGATGACACTGTGAGAGTAAGGTCTTGCTGCAGTTGTCCTTCAAACCAAGTAGTGACGCTGTCAGTCGAGCCGATGTAGAGCAGGTCGTCCACGTAGACGATCAGTAGGATGTAGTCGTCACCTTTCGTGAGCCGATACATGCCCTGGTCGTGTGGTAGCTGTCGGAATCCGATGCGGACGAGTCGAGCGTGTAGATGCTGCTGCCACAGCCTTGGGGCCTGTTTAATACCGTACAGGGATTTCAGCAGCTGACAGACTTGGTTAGGCTCTCCGTGGGAGCCGTGTGGAAGTTCGACGAAGATTTCGGCGTCAACAGGTGCGTAGAGGAATGCGTTGGCGACGTCAATTTGCCGCAGTTTCTTCTTCTTCATGGCGGCGATCGCGAGGAGAATTTGTAGTGAGGTGTGTCGGCTGACCGGGGCGAATGTCTCGGTGAAGTCGCGTCCGTGCTCTTGGTCGAAGCCGCGTACGACCCAGCGTGCCTTAAACTTGTCGATGGTGCCGTCTGCCTTTGTCTTCACACGGAAGACCCATTTCCCGGTGAGTACTGTCTTGTTTCGTGCCATGCCGATAGGAACAACTTTCCAGATGTTGCGTTCTTCCAGTGCTTTCAGCTCCTTGTCCATGGCTTCGCACCATTTTTCCTTATGCTCTTCCCCCAGAGCCTGCTGAACTATGGCAGGCTCCTTAGGAATCTCCGTGCCGTGGACCGCGGTGACGAGGCCGAGTATCTGGAGGCCGCTCTGTGTGTAGCGGGGGAGTGTTGTGTCCTCGGGATAAGCTGCTTCGTCACCTGCTTCTGGGTCAGGTATGAAGTTGGGCCCTACGCGTTCTGCTTCGTTTGTGTTGACTTCTGCAGTTGTCGGCGAAGTGGTAAAATACTTCGGCGTTGGCGCTTTCGCGAGGATTTTCGTCATCCATTGGGACGTCGACGGAGCAGTAAGGGAGAGGTCCGGCTTCCTCCGAGGCTTCATCAACGTTCTGCTCGTCCCAGTCAGCTTCGTCTGCTGCCGAGGCGAAAGCTCGGTCACCACGGAAGCCACCTGTGGGGTCCCGATCTTCTTCGAGGTTGGCAAGGTACGTCGAAAGGGTGAGTCATTCGTAGAAAATGACATAACGTGCTGCTACTGTTTCCTTGGAGTGGACGTCGAAAATCTTCCACGCGTTGTAATTTCTTTCGATGCCCAGGTGTAGTCCCCACTGTGCTTGTTGGAAAAATCGGCCGGCTCGTGCAGATGGGGGTCGGTACTGTACCATGCAGCCGAAAACTCTTAACATTTTTGTGCTGCCTTGTTTTCCTGTCCACATCAGGTGCGGTGATGCGTTGTTCGGGAGCGATGATGACGAGAGCAAGTTGTGCAGCATGACAGCGTGGTCCATTGCCTCGGGCCATTGGTGGTTGGGTAGCCGCATGCCACGTAACAGCTTGCGCATGGTGTTCTGGAGAGTCCTGTTCATCCTTTCTGCTACGCCTTGCTGCTGGTGAGCGTAGGGAAGGGAGATGAGCCTCTTGATCCCTCTTTCTGCCAAGTACTGCTTGAACCTCTGTGAGGTGTATTCTCCTCCTCCGTCTGACTGGAAGCTTTTCAATTTCACACCTGATTCTCGCTCTGCTACTGGGAGCCAAGCGACGAAAGCCTCGAAGGCCATGTCCTTGCTCGGAAGGTTGAGGTGCCAAACGTAACACGTGGCGGCATAGATGAACGTGATGGTGTAGCTGTATGCTCCTTGTCCAGTTTCGCGGTTGTACAGGATGCCGCTGTACACTTTCTCAAGTGGTGCGTAAGCTGGTGCGCTGGGGTTGTGGTGAGAAGCGAACGGGCGATGTGGTAAGTCAGCTTCGGGGCAGGTAAAGCACGTTCCGCGAGCTCGTCGAAGTTCGCTTCCGTAGGTTAGGAGCAGTGAGTCCTTGTCGAGCACTCCTGCTCTGATTGTGTTATTTAACACTGTGTTGCTTGGATGTCCAATTCGTGCGTGCCAGATGTCTTTGCTAGCTCGATGTCCGGATGAGCGACAGTACAAGTCGGAGTTGGAGTAGAAGCTTGCAGTGAAGTTTGCGCTTCGATGTACTTCTCGTGGTGTTGGGTTCAATTGCTGCGCAGGAGTCGGTGGAGTGTCGACGTCGATTGGAGTTGGTGCAGTTGAAGGACCAGCGATTGGTGTCGATGTTGCCGCTGCTGCTGCCGTTGTTTCTGCTGCTGCCGATGTTGTCTCTGCTGCTGCCGATGTTGTCTCTGCTGCTGCCGATGTTGTCTCTGCTGCTGCCGATGTTGTCTCTGTTGCTGCCGGTGTTGTCTCTGCTGCTGCCGATGTTGTCTCTGCTGCTGCCGAGTGTTGAATCGTTGCTAATGCTCTTGTTCGTTCTGCCTCATGGATGGTGTGCGAGTACCAGAAGCCTTCGGGACTGAAGTTGGGGTCAAGATCTGGTGGATGTGTCCAGGAGGTGAAGGTGACGATCCCGTCGCTGTCAGCGGTGCCAAGATCTGGGACGAAGTCGAGGACGAAGACGTTATTTTTCAGGACCTCCTTCCCGATGTAGAGACCGCCCTTCCCGTGGTATAACTTGAACTCCTGTGTTGTGCTGTCTGCTTCAAGGTGGATGCCTTTCGCCATCAGCTGGCTGACGCTCAGTAAGTTGTAGCCGAGTCCCTCTACAATTAATACTTTTGACATCTGCAATATGACGTTTGTCTCTCGTGACTGAAGTTGCACCACGCCTTGTCGTCGTGTGCGCAGGTTCTTGTTGTTGGCGACGGTGATGACGACTTCCCGCTGAAGTTGGTATTCCCGTTGAACGAAGCGACCTGAAGAGCACATGTGTTGTCCGGAGCAACTGTCCAAGAACCAGGTATCCTTCCCAGACGGTTCACTTTGGGCGATGGCTGCATACGTTGGGTTTGGTTGTAGTGACTCGCGACGTGGGGTCCTTTCGTCGAGTTGTTCTTCTGGTGAGTAGTGCGGCGCTGATTCGGTGATGCAAGAGTCGGTCAATCTTGCCATGCAGCTGACGATGTTCCTTGTTCCTTGTGCAGGTTGTCCCGTCGACGTTGTTGACGTTTGCACTTGAGTGGTGGGATTTACTTGCGTTGAGGCGACTTGACTGCTTGAAGGTCGAAGCTGCCGCTGCGTTGGTGCTGACTGTTGCCGGTTAGGGCAGTGTGTGCGGGGGTGACCTGACGTCTTGCAGAGATGACAAAACGGAGGTACGGGTTGCGGTCCTTGGTACTTGTTTTGCCGATGGTTGTTGTTGTAGCGCCGTTGAGTGTGGAAGGCGAACTCAGGCACTGACGTCTTCCTCTTGTGTTTTTCTTCTTGTAGGTCCATGTCTTGCTGTTCAGCGTGAATTTCGGCGCATAGTGCTGCTTCGGAGAAATTCCCGTGAGCTTGAAGTATGGCGCGAGTGGAGCGCCAATGAGGACCAAGACCGCCAATGATGACTGTGATGAAGGCGTCTTCTGTTATTGACCCTCCGCATCGAAGGAGTTTGTCGCGCAATTCGCGACAGCGGCTGATATACGCCATCCCTTTTTCGCCCGGTTTCATTTCCACTGTTGTCAGTTGTGCCATTAACCGACTCTGATTGACGCTGTCTGTTGCCTGATACAGGTTCTTCTGGTGGTTGTACGCGAGCTCGGCGGAGTTTCCGTATCCTCGGTAAGACCGAATGTTCTGCTGCTGGTTCGGTGTGACTTTGCGCAGTAGGATTGTATACGCCATCATGGATTGATATGTGTACTGCTGCTTGTCATATTGTGTCCCGTGCGTTGGATATGGCAGGGACCCGTCGAAGAAGCCAAGAATCTGCGCGCCTTCCATCATCAGTTCGAATTCGAATGACCAGGTAAAGAAGTCCTTTCCGTCGAACGGTCTTGACGTCTGCTGTTTTAAGACGTGCGCAAACTGCGACTGAACTTGAAGTGCATCTAGTGTCTTCTCTTGCTCAGGTGAAGGTTGTTGGCGCGGCATGAAGCTGACGGAACCGCGCTGAGGTTCGTACGGGGCGAAGGTAGGTTGTTGTTGCGGATTTCCTCGTGCGTAGGATGAACTGTCGAGGCTCATCGGTGTTGCGTTGTTGTTGTTGCTGTTGTTTGACTGCGCAGGTGTTCCTTGCTGGTGTTGTTCGTAGTGTCAGAATGTTATAATTGTCTAGCCTGCAGTGGGGTACTCTATAGCGAGTACAACCCAATTAGGGTTTCCTATATGTATGCCAACTGCTGCTAGTGCAACCCCTCTTTTTCATTCCTCAATTCTTCACATGGTATCAGAGCATCTACGCTCCTGACCTGTGGGCCCACCTAACTGCTTCCGCTGCTACTCTGTGTGTTGCACGCCCCGTGGCGTGCGACGGACTTTTTTTTTTGCTTCCCCTCCTAGAGGCCCCTCTCACGGCCCCTCGCGCCGCCCTTAGCGGCCCCGTCGCCGCCCTTCTCGGCCCCTCGAGGCCCCTTCGCGGCCCCGTCGCCGCCCCTAGCGGCCCCGTTGCCGCCCTTCCAGGCCCCACGCGGCCCCTTCGCGGCCCCGTCGCCGCCCCTAGCGGCCCCGTCGCCGACCTTTCAGGCCCCTCGCGGCCCCTTCGCGGCCCCGTCACCGCCCCTAGCGGCCCGTCGCCGCCCTTCCGGGCCTTCCAAACCCTGGTGTTGTTCGTAGAAGGACATGAAAGAGAAGAATTTCTCCATCATGTCTGGGTCGAAGGCCGCGGCTTGATTTGCGGGAGTTTCGGTAGACCCAGCTGCCGGTCTTGTTGCTGTGCCCTCCTCTGTCGGTAGGCCAGAGGTAGGAGGTGGAGTAGGAGTAGTACCGGGAGAGCCGTTAGAGGAGCTTCTTTCCTTCTGCGTTGCCATGCCTTGTGATGTTGTAGGTGTCTTGATTGTAGTTGAATTTATCCTGATAGCTCTCATACCATGTTGGGCTGAGAAAAGCCCTTGGGATCTTTGCAGGACTAAACTCTGAGTAGGAATAATATAATAGCGGAAGCGTTTAATGAGAAGTTTGTGAACCACCTTGCGCTAGTATGTGAGGGCAAAGTAGATTGATAAAAACAAAGAGATACAAGCTTTTATAAGAGTACAAGGAATACGAAGAGATACAGTTAATAACCGTTTTACTATTGCTGTTGCGGTTCGACACAGTGACGACTCGGGCAACTGCTCTATAGCGAGTCAGTTGTTTGTCCTTGCTGTCGCGCTGTACTTGTCATGTCAAAGGTCGCTGACCTTTGACTTTCGCGTAACCTCCAGCAGTTGTTCAACCTCCGAGGGTTGACTCGCTAATGCTTCGATATGTTTTGCTTCGTTTCTGACTTGGTGTTTCGACACGACAGAGGCGCTAAATCAATTGTTTCCAACAGTCTGGAAAGTCATTTGAGCATAAACAATTTGTCTGAAAAATCATATGAACATATCAATACGTGTCTGATTTTCAGACCATCAGACGGATTTTGTATGATATCCAGAGCCCCGATTCCGAATCCTTCCCGTTAAAGCCCGAGGTCAGCATTTCCGCATTCAAACAATAGTTTAGCAACACAACACACTGAGGGCTGACAGAGTGAACTGTTCAACTGTCTCTGCGGTTAGAGAAATCATACCGAATGGTTAGGTTCCCGGTTCAAATTCACAGTTCAGGTAAATGGTTCAAAAGTCACGCTGCACTGCACAATTAGCTGGATTCGTAAGGTGTCCGAGTCACATTGCAAAACGAAAACCAGCCCGAGCAAAGCGCCTCAAGTTAGCTCTTCCTCACCTCGCAACTCACCCTGAAGCTGAATACATCCTACCATAGCTATCACCCTACCTGCCAACCTTGCCAGAGAACATATATCTCTTCGCCTATTCCCTACCAGAGCTTAACCAAGGGCAATAGCCTGCTTGTGGCATCTTTCAGCTCCTAGCTGAAACTAGAACCTTGTGAAAGAATGGTCAACTCCTTGACAGAGCCTCCAGCTGCAGATCCAGGGCACCTATCGCCGGCTCTAGCTGGATCCTTGCAAAGGCTGATAAGCTTCACGCTGCCCTTCCTAGCTTCTCGTCCTACCTCCTGCTTACGAGTACATTGAATATCTGCAAAGCACAGGGAAACGGCAATGTACGGTCAGCAAAACTTGACAGTTGTAAAATACGACACGCTAAATCCAAAAAAAGAGTGCAACTTACCCGCCGGAGCTACCATACGCATCACTGTAGCCAGAATAATTCGCACTATTGGTTCCCGCCGCCTGGCCTCCGCTTCCATAGCCGCCAGTACCACCAGTCGCGCCGTACCCGCCTTGCCTCGCACCTCCGCCGCTCGCATAACCACCTGCAGTGCCAGCCCCCGCGCCGTACCCTTCCGCCCCGCCGTAACCGTAACCAGAGCTACCGTAGCCTTGGCCAGCGGCGCCCGAAGCACCGTAGCCTTGGCCGGTGGCTCCCTGCGCATAACCAGACCCGCCACCCGCAGAGCCACCGCCATAGCCACCCGCCGCGCCCTGACCGTACCCGGCGGGCCATTGGGACCGTCCGCCGGCACCGCCAGCTTGACCATAGCCGCCCGCGCCGGGAGATCCGCCGTAGCCGGAGCTTCCGCCATAACCGCCAGCCGCCCCGTACCCTCCCTCGTAGGCAGCGGCGCTTCCACCGTAGCCGCCCGAGCCGTACCCTCCGCCATACCCGCCCCCGTTCATCCCACCGCCGTACTGACCGCCGTACGCTCCATAGCCGCCACCGCCGTACCCGCCGTACCCGCCGCGACCGCCGCCGGCAGCATAACCGCCGGAGTACCGCGAATCGCCGCGAGCCCCGTAACCGCCCCCGCCTCCGCCGCCGTAACCCCCACCGCCACCGTACCCGCCAGATCCGTACCCTCCCCTTGCGCCGTAGCCGCCGCGACCGCCGCCGCCGCCGCCGCCCATGTTGTCCTTGGGCACGGCGCGCTTGACCTCAACCATCTTCTCCTTGAGCTCGTGGAACGTCTTCTGCAGCACGCGCTCCACCGCGTCCTCCGAATCGTACGTGATGAAGCCGAATCCGCGCGGCCGCTGTGTGTTGTGGTCGTACATCACGACGACGTCCGTGATCGTGCCGAACTGCTCAAAATACTGACGGAAATCGTCCTCCGTGACGGTGGATGCGAGGCCGCCGACAAAGATCTTCTTTGTCCGCTGGATAGGCTGCCCGCCGCCGCCGCCTCCTGCTGCTTGTTCTCCGGACATGTTGCCTTGAGATGAATCGAGTCCTCTAGGAAGATTCTGCTCGTCTCGAGGAACGGCTTTTTTAGCTTCCACCTGAGCATTAATGAATAAAGAAAGAAACAAATCATCAGCTAGAAGGCACAAAAATCTCTCAAAATAGTTGTGGTTGTGTGCAGCAAACATAGGGAGCCAGATACAACAACAAAAAAGCCACGGGAAGCACAGATAATGAAACCACCGAAAACGAAAAAGTAGATCTGTCCACTCTAAGCCGGACCTGTCTGCCATCGATAGTGTGCTTCTCGAGAACCACGCGATCCGCCACGTCAGGGTCGGCAAATATCACAAAACCAAAACCGCGAGCCTTGCCGGTCGTCCGGTCCTTCATGATGACCACCTCCCTGACCTCTCCGTACGTCTGGAAATAATCCCTCAGCCTATCCTCCGTGGTGTCCCATGAGATACCCCCAATGAACAGCTTACCCTGGTCCGGGTCCATGCCCAGCAAACGGAGGGATGGAGGAAACCCTAGCAGCCCTCCAGAAGCAGCAGAGCAAGATTCAGGGAACAACGGAGTTTTGGATTCGGGTTATGAAGCAGAACGTGAGATTCAGAAGGAAACCCAATCGGAGAGGCTGAGTCGGAGAGCTGAGCGTGGAGGGAAGAGGATCAAGAGGGGATGGCTTTGCTGCATTCATTTGGTGGGAAGGTAGGCTCGGGTATTTCAGGTTCAGCGTAAGCCTCAAGGCTAGGCTCGGAACCAGGCCATTGAGGGCTTTCCCCACTTTGTCCGAACCTACGAAGCCAAATTCTGCCGCGCAGACACCGTCCCCCATGCCTATTCTGGTTTCTCTACCAGCTTTGCCCAGACGTCTGGTGTGGCCCAGAGCAGACGCTTGGGAATATCTTGGAGACACGAACGCTGCCCAACCATTTCCTCCCAAATTGCCATGTTGGTGTAATACTGAAACAGTTCTGAACAAAACTAACACTGGTAAAACAAAAGCCTTAAAACAATAAGGAAAAAGGCTAGCATGACTAGGAGAATTCAGTCACACAATACTAAGCTAAAAGGGTGTTGCAGGCAGAAGGTTAATCATGTTGGGTTGTTGGAATAACTGAAAGGCTATTACAACACTCCAGAAGGTTCTCTCCCAACGCGCCACTTCATAACGAGACAACGTGATTGTACCCAGTACCGCAATAGCTCATATAGAGCATGCGGAAGCTCGAGAGTCACCCGAAGGTCAACAGTCGAATTCAGTCAACGGTTGTGACTATTTAATGTCCAGTAACCGTACTCAGAGGTTGTTACAATCCCAAGTGGGACTTAGCAAAGGATCGTTCAGGGTTGATCGCAGAGAAATGTTGCAGCGGAAGTGTTGATCTCAGGTCAGAGTGAATGTAAATAACTGCAATAATAATAGC
The DNA here is from genome assembly GCA_947471745.1 of Closterium sp. Naga37s-1. Classification (NCBI taxonomy): domain Eukaryota; kingdom Viridiplantae; phylum Streptophyta; class Zygnematophyceae; order Desmidiales; family Closteriaceae; genus Closterium; species Closterium sp. Naga37s-1. The sequence continues at coordinate 2,223,344 of CANJKZ010000826.1, read as the reverse complement.
ATGCATACATCGGGTTTACATAGGAAATATAAAATAATACGAAACGACCTAGACTAGCCATGTACTCTAAGAGATACATTGCAGCGAGTTCAAACCATGCGGCTCCGGGACCCATTTCAAAACCTGTTCCCGCTCTTTTCGTTTCAAATGTTTCTGCCTGTATCGGTCTTGGTCAGACAGTTACCAGCGTCGCTTTGACTCTTCTGACTCCTCGACTTCGTACTCGGTAGAGTCTGTCGAGATAGCAAGCAGGAATGAACAGCAGAAGAAAGGTTGCACTAGCAGCAGCTAGGATACATATAGCAAACCTTAAATTGGGCTGTACTCACTATAGAGTACCCCACTGCAGACTAGACAATTATAGCATTCTGACACACCCCCCATAGTCAAAGTGGGGTATGATCAGCACAGCAAGCAGTCGCATAAGAAGTTCATAAGCACAAGCAAAGCTAGAGGCAGTCACAGAGGGCAAGTGAGGAGAAGGAGGGACTGTGAGGAGGAGTGGACATGGGAGGCGACGGGTGAAGCCGCAGACACACGGGCAACAGGAGCGGCGCGCACGGGCTACCGGACACAAGCAAGGGTATCCGGACTAATGGAGTCACTGGCTCCGCGGCTAAGACGAGCGGCTGGAGCAACGGACCCACGGGCGACTAGCGCAGCAGGCTCGCTGGGCTACCGGAGCAAGGGTGACCCCTGGACTACTGGCGCTGCTGACGTTACGACGGCTACCTCCGTTCAACCTCCCCCAACTGTCCCACACCCCTTTCACACACCCCTTGCTGCACCCCTAGCTCCACTCCCACGACACCCCCCTAGCGCCACTCCCTCGGCTCCCACACACCCACCCCCCTCAGCGGTAGCTGCAGTAGTGGGAGACGGAGGAGGAGGAGGAGTAGGGGACGGCTCACATACCCGCCACCCCCACACCCCTAATGCAAGCGGCGCGCGCGGGGCGCGGGGCAGAAACGCGGGCAGCAGCTGGGGCGGCGTTCGAGCAGAAGTGGGACGGCGCGCGGGCAGGGCAGCGCGCGGGCCCCCTAGGGCGCCGCGACGGGCGACGGGAGGGGAGGCGACGCGCGGGACCCCAGGGCGCCGCGACGGGCGACGGGTAGGGCGGCGCGCGGGCCCCTGGGGCGCCGCGACGGGCGACGGGAGGGGGCGATGCTCGGGCCTCCGGGACGCCGCGACGGGCGACGGGTGGGGACAGCGCGCGGGCCCCCGGGGCGCCGCGACGGGCGACAAAACCGCCGCGCGCGCCCGGGGCGCGCGGCGGGCAGGCGCGTGGCGGGCACAAGGGCGCGCGGCGGGAAGAAAAAACGCCGCTTGCGCCGGGCGCGCGACAGGCAGAGAACGTCGCGCGCCCGGGGCGGCGACAGGCAGGACAACAGCGGAAGCAGCAGGGTGGGCCCATCCACAGGATCGACCCGCGAGGGTCGACCTGCTCTGATACCATGTCGAGATAGCAAGCAGGAATGAACAGCAAAAGAGAGGTTGCACTAGCAGCAGATAGGATACATATAGCAAACTCTAAATTGGGCTGTACTCACTATAGAGTACCCCACTGCAGACTAGACAATTATAGCATTCTGACAGAGTCGGCTCCTGTAGCATACAGAAATGCCTTCTCATAAAGTTTCATATCGTAACACTCCCCTACATTCTTGGGCGCGCAGAGGGCCGACTCGCTTGACTACTCCAATGAGATCAGAGCAGTATTTGTACTGCTGACGTGGCAGTCATTTGGTAAGGAAGTCAGCTGCCATCTCGATACGCCAGGTCAACTTTGCCCTGGTCAATTTCGTCATTGACAAAAAAGTACCGAAGCGCGATGTGCTTCGTGCGGTTCACGAATCTTGGCTTGTTCGCGATCTTGATGGCGCTCTGTTTGTCGCGGTGAAGGCGGAAGGTAGGGGAAGTTGGGACTTTCGCTTCCTGCAGCAGCTCCTGCAAGTACAGACCTTCGCGAACTGCTGCTGTCGCGGCGATGTATTCTGCTTCGGTCGATGACAGGGCAACCAGCTCCTGCTTCTGCGAGTTCCAAGAGATTGGTCCTGTTGGCTCCAAGAGGAAAACAAAGCCTGTTTGTGACCGTCGATTCGCAGGATCAGCGGCATGATCCGCGTCCACGTAGCCGCTTAGGTTGAAGGAGGTTGTTGTCCGTGTGGAGTAGGAGAGCCCGATGTCAGATGTAGAGATAAAGTACTGCAGGGCGCGCTCCAGGTCCAGCTGGTTCTCAGCTAATGGCTTGCAAGAGTACTGTGCCAGTTGGCTGGCTATGTACGAAAGATCAGGTCGGCATGTGACTGAGGTGAACAGCATGCACCCCAGTTGTTGTTGGTACAGTTGGAGTCCTGCGGCCGATAGAGGCTTGTTGTCCTGTTTGTAGCTGGCGCTGGGGTTGCGGTAAGGAGTTGAGAGTGGTGTGGGTGAAATTTTGAAGCGTTCCCCCAGCTGCTCTGTGTACTTGGAGGCTGGCAGATGAATTGCTGCTGGCGCATAGGTGATGTTCAGCCCCAAAAATAGTGTGACGTTGTGGTTGATGGTGATGTCAACGCGCTGCGCCAGGTTCTCCTCGAACTGATAAAGAAGCTTGTTGCACGTACCAGTGAACATCAGGTTGTCGATGGAGACGATCAGGAGGATGTAATTGCCGTTGAAGTGGAGGCAGTAGATTCCCGGGTCGTGCGGCAGCTGCCTGAAGCCAATTTCCAGGAGGATTTTGTGCAGATGCTGCTGCCAAAGACGCGGCGCCTATTTTATCCCGTAAAGGAATTTCTTCAACTGACAGACCTTGGGGTCTCCTTCCTCGAAGGTGTTTGGCTGCTCCACGAAGATGGTTGCACCCACCAGCGCTTACAAAAACGCGTTCTTGACGTCGATCTGCCGCAGTGACAAATGCTTAGCGGCAACAATGGCGAGTAGAATCCTGATGGAGGTGTGACGTCTGACGGGAGCGAAGTTTTGATCAAAATCAATGCCGTGGCGCTGGTCGTACCCGCATACGATAGTACCATCAACGTCCGTTTTTAGACGAAAATCCCACTTTCCGCTTAGCACCTTCCTCCCCTTCACTGCTGCACGATTGACTAGGACCGACGTGTCGCGTTATTACAGCGCCTTCAGTTCCGCGTCCTTAGCAGCATGCCACTTCTTGGCGTGAGGAACGGTTAGGGCCTGTCGTGGATTCTTGGGCTCGACGGCGCGCGCGAGGGTAGTGGATGAGAAGCTGTAAGCCAGACACATTGGTGGTGCCTACAGTATTTGTGGTTGTGACCTCCACCACATCATCATCATCACTCTCGTGGGCAGGTGAGGAAGTGCTGGGCTGGGTGTGGCGAGTCGATGGTCCTGGCGCGGGTGCGTCGTCGTCATCATCGTCGTCGTCGTCGTGCGGGCGAGGCGGTATGGGATGTTCTTCGGCGGGGTCGCGGTCGAGTGCTGCTGCTGCTGCCTCATCTTCAGGAGATGCAAAGCTGCGGCCGTTGTTGGCGTAGGCGCGTGCGATGTTGCGACGCTCGTCCTCGATCCACTGCTGCAAGGCGAGACACTCGTAGAAGAGGATGTCGCGGGCTGGGACGATCTGATTGGTGTTGATGTCAAGAATTAGCCAGCCCTGGTACTGGTGACTGAGCCCCATGTGGACTCCCCAGCGTGCGCGGTGAACAAGCTTGCGGGTTGTGGCCGAAGTCGGCCGTTATTGCACCATGCACCCCCAAACCTTCAGCATGGAGGTATCTCTCCTTGATCCGGCCCACTTCATGTGTGGGGAGAGGTAGCCCCTGTTGGCCGTCGTGGAGAGAAGGTTGTGCAGGCACACGGCGTGGTTCATGGCGTACGTCCAATACTTCTTTGGTAGGCCGGACTGATTCATGAGAGCCCGCACTTTCGTCATGAGAGTACGGTTGACTCTCTCAGCGACGCCTTGCTGCTGGTGAGCGTAGGGGAGAGAGATCTGATGCTTGATCCCCTTCTCAACAACAACACTTTCCAGTTCGTTGCTGCGAAACTCTTTGGCGCCGTCAGTCTGCCAGATTTTCAGCTTCTTCCCCAATTATCGTTGCGCGCGTGTGAGCCAGATGTGGAAGATCTCAGGAGCCTTGGAACGAACGTCGACGTTGGCAATCCAGACGTGGCGTGAGTACGCGTCCACGAAGGTGAGTGTGTATCGTTCGCCGTTTATGCCGTCGAAGGTGAGCACGATGAAGTCGATGTAGACCTTCTGCAGCTTCTTGTATCGATTGGTGCTTAGCTCCAAGGAGGGGTAGGCTTGGCGTGTGAGGGAAGCTGTGGGGCAGACAATGCAGGTGGTTGGGTGTGAGGTGGTGCGAGGTTCCGTGCCGTCGGGACGTAGTAGTGCTTTTGGAAGAAAACTTTTGCACGGAGCTAATTGTTGAACGTCTGAAGAGAGGGGTGACCGAGCCGCTGATGCCAGAGATCATCCCCTGCGTGAATTCCAGGAGTGCGCAAGTAATGTGCGTGGAAATCTGCCGCCTCTACTTCTGTCTCGTGGGGAGTTATAAGCACTAGTCCTTGTTCTTCTCCTGGTTCTGCTTCGTTGTCCGGCTCCTCTGCTTCTGCTGCTGTCTCCCTTCTGCAGGTGCCGTCGTGAGGTAGAGCGCGAGAAAGTTGCTGTCGAGGATGACGTTGAGTCCTGGTGCCTTTGATAAAGCGGTCGAATGGATTTGGGCAGGAGATTGGCCCAAGCGAGTTGCGAGGAGGAGGTGATGGTACATTCCCCTCCTCAATCTCTGACCAGGGGTCTTCCAATTGATAAGGTGAGCTGGGTGGTAATGGAAGGCTGCGGGGGGGGCGTCCGAGTGGGACAGTGAGACTCGTGTGGGAGGTCTTTTGGCAACCATCTTCCTCTCTACTTCCTCCATTTCTTCCTGGATAAAGTCTCCTTCGGCGAGATCTCGTCGTTCGCCGTTGCTCCATCCGCCAGTTCCCCAGCCTTAAACGGTGCCCAAGGCGCCGGTGGCGGATCCCCATGTTGCTCTGGTGCCTTCGTCGTCTCCCCATGCACCGCGTCGAGCTGACTCCTCATCCCATCCTGCCGCGATGCACTCCTCATAGAACTTTGCTTTCTTTTCTGCCCTTGCCTTGTCTTCCTCTTCTTTGACGCTCAACTCTTCCTTTGCGTCAGGATCTTTCCACGCCTTGTCGATGAAGTTGCGGTAGATACCGCGGGTGTAGGGTCGCGGACGGTTCTCTTCGTCAAAGGTGGTGGCGTGCGTTTCCTCCAGGATCCAGCAGAGGTTTTCAGTGCGCGGTGTTGGTCGCTGTTGCTCCGTCAGCCCCAGCCTATCGTCTCCGGTCCCGAAAATGCGGTGAGTGGTGACGGCTAGCTCCGTTTCTGTCATGCCTGTAGGTTCCGCCTCGGCGCTTTCCACCTCTTGAATCACCGCGTAGTCTTTCTTGACCTCCTCTGTGCGGCTTGCCGTGGGTGTGAAGCAGATGGTGCGTAGTCCGTCGGGGCCGAGTTGGTGCAGATTTATCTCACGAGGGTGAGGACTGCTGCGAATCCACGGTCGTCCGTCAGGGTGCTACCATGATCCCTTGTTGATGAACGGAAAATCCATGAGGACAAGGTCCACAAGCTCGTCAGATGACGCCTGGCAGTTGGGTATGTCGAAGTCGAGCACGTAGACGCCATCCATCGAGCGAGCTCTTCCGAGGTATTTGTGCGACTCGGCGGGTGTGTCTGGAGGAGCGTAGGTGAGTATGAGGTCGCGCGTGTATGGATCCGTGGCGAGCATGACTCTGCAATCTCTGAGTTGTCTTGCCGATAGTATGTTGAAGCGGAGATCCGGTGCATAGAGCACGTCGTTGAATGTGATGTACGTGTTGCTGTCCCTGGCTTGCAACACGACAATGCCTTGTGCATTTGCTCGCAGTTGCTCGTTGTTGGCAACAGTGACGTAGGTGGTGCGAGTGCGGTTGATGTTCGAGATGTACCGAACAGATCCCACCATGTGCTGGCCGCAGCAGCTGTCCAGGTACCAGGTGTTTTGGTGTCTGTGGTCGTTGCGCAAAAGTAGCGTGAGCCGTGGAGTCACCAGGGTTGACTTATATCTTTTGTGGAACGCTGGATCTTTGTCTTCCTTCCATCTCACAGGAACGAAGCGCTAATGCTCTTGAGGTGGGCTTTCCTGCAATTGTATTGCCTGATGCCAGTATCGCTTGTCCTCGTCGTACAGGTTGAATGAGTTCGCCGCGATGTTCTCCCTCCTCATTTGGTTTAGTGGTGCATGGGCGGCGCCTTGTTGCTATATTTGCAATGACATTTCTAGGAGCTCCTGCTTGAGATCCTTGTGTTTGCAGTTGCTGTTGGTGTTGTGCAGGATGACGAGTAGCTTGTTGTTGAGGCTGAAGGTTACGAGCGTCTTGTTGGCCGACCCAATTGTTATGGAGAGTGGAATTCAAGTGGCGATAGTTGGACTAGGATTAGCATCGGTCCGTTGAATGTCCAAAGACTTTGAAGATTTTTCAATAATGGCACCTTGTTTGTTATAGCTCTTCACGGTTGTCTGTGTAGATGGCGAGGCGCTCTCGGCTCGGCGCGGAGCTTGTCCTGCTCGAATCCATATCCTGCTGTTCAGTCAGGAGGGCGACGCATAGCGCGACTTATGAGATGATTCTTCGTTGTCGAAGTAGCGCTTTGCACGGCTTCCACTCAGGCCCAAGTCTTTGGAGGATGATGTTGACAAAGATCTATCTGAAATGGCGCTTCCATGCTTCGTAATCTGGTCACGAATGTTCCGACAGCCGTTAATGTATGTTTTTGCTTTCTCCCCATGCCCCATCTTGGTCCCATGAGTTGCTGCAGGAGCCTGCTAGAGGTGACTGAGTCCTTCGGCTGATAAACCTCAACAAGGTGCTTCCAGGCTTCCAGGGCTGGACGGCACTCTCTTTGTAGGAGCGAATGCCGAGTTGTTCCGCAGGCATCATATTGCGTATCAGCACACTATACGCCATGAGGGACTCACTGTAGTACTGAGCCCTGGCGTTTTCGGTGTCAAGGTGATGGTAAATCTGCGCTATCTGTAGGAGGAGCTCAAGCTCAAAACTCCATGTATAGTGAAGTGTGATTGTGGACTCCTAACCGCAACAAGTGAAGCACACAATATCGAGGCTGAACACGAAGAGTCAGAGTTGACTCGAAGCGTCATAGACAATTGGAGTGCATGTGGACCGTCGGAGCAAACGGAATCAGGCAGCTGCACGAGCGAGGGGATTGGCGGGAACAGTTTCGTAACTGTACGCACCGCACAGTTGGGTTTGATTTTGAATAAGGGAATGTACCCCTTAGAGAACATGGCTAGCTAGGTCGTTTGATATTCCAACTGTACTCTTATTCATATGCTCGTATTTGCTTGCTTTAATCATCTCAAACATTTTACATTCACTCTGTTTTGAGGTCAAGGGCCCACCAGTACCAATCAGCTGTGTGCAAACCTTTCGGAGGTGATCCTAGGGTTGATCATAGCAAGGTCGTTCCTTAACATTAGAAACAAATTGTGATTTCCTGAAAATGAACTTCACGTTTTAGAATTATACATCCTACAGTAGTAGTACAATGTGTTACAAATGATAAATCACAAAGTATTACTGTGCACTCCTGAAAGTAGCAATCGAGGCATGCAGTGTTAGAAACGGAATGGATGCATGTATTACTGCGAGTTGGGGCACATATACCTAACCCTCACAAGTGTATCCCACATGACATGCCTCACTACATGCTACAATATTTGACACACCCGCATAGCCTAAGTGAGGGGTGTCATGTCATGCAACAACCAAACCGTACGGTCACAAGACCAGTCACAAAGAGACCAAGTTCAGGGTGGACCACAACGTCACCACATAGTCCGAGCACAAACAAGAGGCCACAAGGCCAGTCCAAGAGTTCACAAAGGTATACGTAAAGAGTACAAACAAAGCAAGCAGACAACAAAAGTCTACACAAGATGAGAACTTGTGTCAACGAGACCTAACTGCACACAAAACCTGTGGTGGTCACAAGGCGGAAGGGCCTTGATGAAGATGTCTGCCGTGTTGGCCTCGGAGCCCACGAAGTCCAAACGAGCCTGTCCACCACGTCTCTGCAGCTTTCGAAGAAGAATGTACCTGACGCGATTTGCTTCACTCTGCTCTCCAGTCGAGGCTCTCGACACAGGTGAACAACGTCGGTGCCAAGCTCGGCCGCTCACCAAGGTCAGTGAGCAAGAAGGTCAAACAACGCAGCTCCTGTGCAGCCATGGCTCCAGCGTAAATCTCGGCCTCAACAGTGGAGGTCGAGACAGAGGAGGAATGATTAGACTGTCAGAGGTTCACTGGAGATCCCTGATTGATCCTAGGGAAGGGTTACAGGCACGTTGGCCTGGGGAGCTATGGGCGCACTCACCCGCTACAGAAACAAGCCCTTTTATCCCAATGGTCAGTGGCTGGGATTCTGACATGGTATCAGAGCGAAGGTCTCGGTTCGAATCTCAGTGTGTGCACCTCGGGCATCCCAGTCCGAGGGAGTGTCAGAGGTCCACTGGTGATCCTCGATTGATCCTAGGGAAGGGTTACATGCACGTTGGCCTGGGGGGTTATGGGCGCACTTACCCGCTACACATACAAGCCGTTTTATTCCAGTGGTTAGTGGATGGGATTCTGACATAGACCTCCACGACACAGCTCCAGAGCCTAGACTGAAATAGTACCCCTGCGTGGACCTTTGAGTCTTGGCGTCGTCAGAGTAAGAAGAGTGACAGTGGCCAGTGAGCATGACAGGCTATCTCCCTCCAAGCATGAGTCCCACGCCTAATGTCGTCGTTAGGTACTTTGCCACTCTCACAGCAGCTGTCCAGTGAACAGGACGGTGTCTCTCTGGCGCAACAAAGCGGGCAAGGATGCTGAGAGGTAAGGCAAGGTCTAGGCGAGTACAAGTCATCAGATACATGAGGCAGCCCACAAGCTCTGGGTAAGGACCGCTAGGCTCAAACGGCTCGTCAGGGAAGGGTCCGATGTGGGAGCAATGGCGGTACACCGATAAGAAGTCGGCAAAGGAGAGCGGTCGTAGAGGAGGAAGTCGACGTCGGGAGTGTTGGCTGTGCGGCGACCCCGATCATCTCTCCTTCGAATGCCCCGACCGCAGTGACTCGGACGACGACGACGCCAAGGGTGGCCGAGGGAGGTCAGCCGGGCGTCGCCCTCGCCAGGAGAACAAGCCGTGCAGGGAGAAGCAGTCGACCAAGTCGTCGACCTCGGCGAAGGACACGGACTCCTCTGCTCGCGGCAAGGGGCGAGACAACAAAGAGGCATCGTGCTCACTTGTCGGCATCGTGGAGCCGACCGTCATGGTGGCGCCAGAGGCCGGCAAGGACTCCCAGGAGATGGCGGCAGCTATGCAGGCTAACCCGGCGGTGGTCCTACTCGACAATGGCTGCTCGCACCACCTGATGGAGACGAAGGAGGTCTTCGTCAACCTGTAGCCGAGTGGCGACGTCAAGCACGTATGCCGCTTCAACGGGGCGCTGCCGGACGTACAGGGTCGGGGCACGGTCGCCTTGCAAAGGAAGGCCGGGAAGCACGTGCTGATCCGCGACGTGCTCTATGTTCCAAGCGTACAGGCGAACCTGCTGTCGGCCAGCCAGCTGAAGGAGAACCGTGTGAAGCTGCAGGAGGACGACGACGAGATGCTGCTCGTCTCGGCGGCAGGGGACGTCCTTGGCCGGCCGTCCTATACTTGTTCCAAGAGTACAACCTCTTGCTTTGTGCATCTCGATATTCTTTCCTAGTAAACTCACTTCCACTACTCTTAGATGGTATATGTAACAGTGTGGTAGTCGAATGCTGCCATGTACAGTGCAGGTGGGCGGAAATCAAGCGCCACCTCACCAACTGTTCGTATTGGTCAAACGCCTCAACCTGCAGCTGGGCGACCAGATCCTGACGCGCAGCCCAAGTCAATCCCACGCACGAAAATGACGAAATGCAGAACACCGAAGTTCCGACCCCTCGCCGACTTCGCCAACCACACCGACGAAGTTACAGCCTTGTAATCAACTCGTCGACCAATCCCGCATCGCAATCAATCTATGAATTTCACGGCAAGGTTCATTTCAAGGGGTAGAGTTACCAATAAGAAATTCAGAGTGTCGCGACTTGGTAGTGCGACTCGATTTGTGAATGCATCCTATATAATTGTGTGTGAAATTTGTTGAAAATAGTGGAAATTCCAGAGAACTCCAAAGAGCACTTCATACCCGTTTTCCTAGCCTACTAAGGCTGCTACTTCCCAGTATACTCGTATAGGATAGTTCCTAAGCTTTAGATTAGTTACTTAAATCCCTCCTGGTCAGCCACACCACCAGTTACCTCGTCAGCCAACCAGTCGGCCACAGGCAGCGCGCCTCGGCACTGCGTAGCGCGCAGCACACAGCCCGCTAGCCGCCTACACACCATGCACAAGCAGCAGCAGTGCGCGACACACTAGCAGCAGCAGCGCGCGACACACTAGCAGCAGCCGCGCGCACGCAGCCACCACGGGCACGCAGCAACGCGCGCGCCACGCGCAGCCAGTAGCATCACGTGCAGCGCACGCATTGCCGCGCACTGCAGCGGCTGCACGCATGCCAATAGCCAGCGCGCCAACTGACAGTGCCTGCCTGCCACCAGCGCACGTGCAGCTGCCAACAGCGCTAGCGCCCACAGCAGTGCAGCACACTCTGCGAACAGTCCATCCATACCGTTTTACTCGTTCCGTTTATTCGAGCATGCCAGTTCACGGTATGCTAGCTAATAGAAGCAATGACGCTGGCGTTAGCGGTAGCGCCAGCAGCGGTAGGGAAACCGTGATCCAGGCAATAGATAAAACCGCCATTCACCGCATATGCCCGGGACAGGTAAACCCGATAGGCCAAACCTTTAACTAGTTTTGTCGTTATTCTGCAATAGCCGTTCGTGTGGCCAATCTACTCCGCACAGTTTCCTGCATCCGTCCTAACCCAGGACCACTGGCAATGTCGTCTGCCTCGCGCAGTTTGTCTCGCCCGCCCTCCCCCTCTCCCACCTTTCTCCCCCCCCCCAATCTCCCGCCCCCAATCTCTCCCCCCCTCCCCCCCCTCCCCTTTACCCGGGAGCTCCTCTCGACCCGCAATTGTACCCCGTCCTTCGTCCCTCTCTTGCCACTCGCCTTTCGCCCCGCCGCACGAGCTTGAAATTGGCGCGCTTGGGATCGCAACCCTGGCACGTATCGCAGAGCTGGTGGAGAACACGGACGCGGCTAGTGTAATTCTTGCTTTTCCCAACCAACCACCCCCCTAATCCTCCCCTTACCGCCGCACCCCCAACGCCCCGCGCAGGTGGTGCTGGACGTGGCAGGCGGTGAGGGAGCTGGTGGAGAGCAGTGTCGCTGCCAGTGGGGTATCTGCTTCTTCCCACCACCCACCTGCCGCTTCCCTCCTCCTTCCCCACCCCCTCCCTACCCATCCGCCCCGCGCAGGTGGTGTTAGACGTGGCAGGCGCGGTGAAGGAGCTGGTGGGGAACAGCCTAGGGGCCAGCTTCTCACCACCCAACCCTTGCCTCCTTCCCCCTTCCCCCCTCCTTCCCCTCTCCCTTGCAACCCATCCCCCACGCAGGTGGTGTTGGACGTGGCGGGCGCGGTGAAGGAGCTGGTGGAGAAAAGCCTGGACGCGGGGGCGACGAGCGTGGAGGTGCGCCTCAAGGACTTTGGCGCCGAGCTCATTGAGGTGGCGGATAATGGCTGTGGGGTCGCGCCTCGTAACTGGCAGGTGACGTGAAGGGCGCTCTAGGGACATTGTGGGCGGTTAACAGGTAGCCTGGACGCGGGGGCGGCGAGTGTGGAGGTGCGCCTCACTCAAGGACTTGGGCGCCGAGCTCATTGAGGTGTCCGACAACAGTTGTGGGGTCGCACCCCCCAACTGGCAGGTGACGCCTGCGCTGCCTTCACAGCGTTGAGTGGGCTCCTGGGCGGTCAAGGGGCGTTGAGTGCGGTTGATGGACAGGTTGGACGCGGGGGCGATGAGCATGGAGGTGCGCTTGAAGGACTTGGGCGCGGACCTCTTCAAGATGGCGGACAACGGCTGTGGGGTCACTCCTCCCAACTGGCAGGTGACGACGTGACTGCCTAGGGAGCGTTGAACGAACTCTAGGGGCGGCCAAGGGGCGTTGAGGGCGGCCCGTGGGCAGGCTGGGCGCGCGGGAGCGAGCGTGGAGGTGCGGTTGAGGGGGTGGGGTGCGGAGCTCATCAAGGTGGCGGACAACGGCTGTGGGGTCGCTCTCCACAACTGGCAGGTACAGCTTGGGATCGAGGGTTCTATATTGGCGCTTTAGGGGCGTTGAGGACGGTCGAGGGGTGTTGAGGGCGGTCGAGGGGCGTTGAGGACGGTCAAGGGTCCAGCAGGAGCGGTGGGTGGGCAGGTGCGTGGGAAGGCTGTGTGAATGTAATGAAGTCGGTTGGAGCAGAGTACATGATGAGCAGAGTACATGGTGAGGTGAACGAACGGGTGTGAGGGGCGACATAAGTGGCGTGGCAGGTTCCAGCTTTCAGGTGGGGGCTTGGTCAGTGAGGACAAAGGGGGTGTGGGAGTTAAAGGTACATTTGAAGGAGCCGGGGGCTTGGCAGGTGGCAGGGAGCGGGACGAATCTGACTGGGAACTGGCTGGAGGGTGGAGGGTAAATAGGGGTTGAACTGCAAGCACCACCCACCTGCCAACCCACTGTATTCCGCTTCCACTCAACTCCCCTCCTTCCCTCTATTCCCGTCCTCCCTTCATTTCCCTCTGCCCTACTCTTGCTTCTCCAACCTCTCTTCTCCCTCCTCGCACTTCTCCTGCCTCTCCCCCTTCCTCCACCACCCCCTCCACCCACCCTTCCGCTCGTGCACCGCTGCAGGCACTGACCCTCAAGTACCACACGTCCAAGATCGCCCATTTCGCTGACCTTCAATCGCTCTCCTCCTTCGGCTTCCGAGGGGAAGCCCTCTCCTCCCTCAGCGCCCTTGCTGACGTCACCATCACCACCCGCACCGCCAACGAGCCAATCGCAACGCGGCTGGCGTTCGACCATGCGGGAAAGCTCCTAGACGCCCCTCGGGAACAGGTCGCCCGGGCAGTTGGAACTACGGTCAGTGTGGCGAAGATTTTCTCGCCGCTGCCCGTGCGGCGGCGGGAGTTTGAGCGGAACGTGCGGCGCGAGTTTGCGAAGCTGGTGAGTGTGCTGCAGGCGTAGTGCGTGGTGTCCACGCACGCGCGCATCCTCTGCACCAATCAGAGCGGGCGCAGCAGCGCGCGCATCACTGTGGTGCAGACAGCTGGCACAGGGTTGATGTGCGAGAACATAATCGCTGTGTTTGGCGCCAAGGCTGCTGGAGGCCTCGACCCAGTCGACATCACCTTCCCTCTCTCCCCTGCTGCCACCACCGCTGCCCCTCCTGCTCCTGCTGCTCCTGCTGCTGCTACCGGTGCAGCTGCCACTGCCTCTGCGCTACTACCAGCCTCCTGCTGCAGAGTAGCCGGGTTCCTGTGAAGGCCAGGAGCAGGCAGTGGAAGGTCTTTGGGCGATCGGCAGTTTTTCTTTCTCAACGGGCGTCCAGTGGATCTGCCGCACCTCTCCAAGCTGCTCAACGAGCTCTATCGCTCCTTCAATTCCCTGCAGTTCCCCACCGCTTTCCTAAACGTTTCGCTTAGCGCGGACGCATACGACGTGAACGTGACCCCGGATAAGTGCAAGGTGTTTTTGCACTCGGAGGCGGCGCTGCTGTCGGGGCTGAGAGCTGCTTTATCGGAGTTTTACTCTCCGAATAGGTATGTCTACCGAGCCGCGCCGGCTGGTTCGGTAGCGAAGGAGATTGAGGAACGGGTGAGGAAGGAGGTTGGGGAGAAGGGAAAAGGGAGAACGGGTGTGGGAAGAGGGGTAGGGGATGGGGAGGATGAGGGGGAGGGTGGTGAGGATGGAGAGGAAGAGGGGGAGGGAAGAAGGAAGCGAGTGAGGGTGAATAGTGATAGTGATGGTGGTGGTGGTGCTGTTGGTGCACGAGGCGGTGGTGGAATAAGAGATGTGAATGCTGATGGGAGGGGGAGCAGGAGAGATGAGTTGATTGAGGATGGGGATGGTGATGGGGATGGGGATGGGCAGATGGAGGAGGCGGAAGGCGGGGAGGTGGAGGAAACGGAGGGGGATAGAAGGAAGCCTCTATATCAGTTTGAGCGAGGGGAGGGAGGAGGGAAAGCAACGTTAGTGGCAGCAGTGGGGGAAGCAGCACAATAGGAGGCAATGGAGGGGGCGGCAAGGGGAAAAAGAGCAGCAGGAAGAGCAGCAGGTGGAAGTGCGGGCACACTGCAGTGGAGTGAGAGCAAGGCAGCGGCCATGCGCCGACTACTGCTCATGAGCCCCCAGGGCAAAGGCAAGGCCAAGGGCAAGATGGGCGGAGTGGATGGAGGGACACGTGTGAGGAGAAGAGCTGGGGATGGTTGGTTGGAAGAGGGTGGGAAGGAGTTGGAGGAAGAAGTAGTGGAAATAGAGGAGGATGAGAGGGGGGAGAATGCAAAGGAGAATAGGAGGGAGGATATGAGAGAGGAGGATGAGGATAGTGACGAGGTAAGGGAAGTGGAGCAGGAAGATGGGAAGGCAGGGGAAATGCAAGTGCAAAGGAGTGCAACGGAGTGGAAAGGAGCAGAAAAGAATGATGAAGAAAGGAGTGGTGCTGCCCTATGTGCGGTTGATGGTGGCTTGCAGGAGGCAACCCAAGATGAGTGGGCAGGAAAGAATGTTTTGGATCTGCCCTTGATGACCAAGAAATGACTCAGGCTGACCTGCCCGAACTGGTGGGTTCACAGCTGCTGCCCGGCACCCAGTTGGCCGGGCAGCAGGAAATTTGTGCGGTGGCTGCGGCAGAGGGGGCAGGGAAAGGGAGATGTTGCGGCGGGCACACAGGGGAGTTAGAAGGGGGCGAGAGACATGAGGGAATCGAAGGAAGGGCTAGGGCAGAGGGAATGGAGACAAAAGAGGGGGCTGCATCGGGTACGAAGCGAACCGAGTGGCACGGTCAGGGGAAGGATGGGAGGTGAGGGGCGGAGAAGGCAACGTGCAAGTGCAGTTTGACATGCGGCGCGTACAGCAGGTGTGACGGCGGCGAGCTGACATGTGGGAGAGGGAGGCAAGGGAGAAGAGGGAGGGAAGAAGGGGAGTGGGAGGCCGCGGCAGTGGTGACAGGCAGAGGAGCTTCGCAGCAGCGTCGGTGACAGATTGTGCGAGTAATGCTGCACACAGCAATGGAGGAAGGATGCTTCAGCATGGCGAGGGGGAGGGCAAGGAGGCGGCGTTGGAGGCGGCAGCGAGGGAGCTGGAGCGGTGGTTTGACAAGCGCGACTTTGCTAGCATGGCCGTGATTGGCCAGTTCAACCTTGGGTTCATCATTGGACGGCTGGGATCTGATCTCTTCATTGTGGACCAGGTACAGCATGCATCTTGTGATGAATAACAGATTGAATCACAGCAGGGTGTCAGCCTTCATGTGTACCTACCTACCCTCGTGCTATGAAATACACCTTGTGTTTGTTACTCCTCATTATTCTCTTTGCCACACGTTCAGACGACAATCTCTGTAATCCCTTCCTTTTTTTCGGCATCGCACGTCGCATCCCATATCCCCCTCCCCCAATGGCACATCAGCATGCATCGGATGAGAAGTTCAACTTTGAGCGCCTCATGCGATCCACAGTGCTCAACAGGCAACGGCTGCTCATGTGAGTGCGACTGTGAGTGGGGGGAGCGTGAGTGTGAGTGGGGAGAGCGTGAGTGTAAGTGGGGAGAGCGTGAGTGTGAGTGGTGAGAGCGTGAGTGTGAGTGGGGAGAGCGTGAGTGTGAGTGCTGCTACTGCAAGGGGTGGTTTTATCGTGACATTTTATCAAGTGGTTTTGCAACTTTGCGCTGCTAGAATCTGTTGGGTGCAAATTCACATTGCACGACATCCTGCCGTCTGTTTGTACGAGTATGCGTGTGCGAATGCATTTGGGTGTGAATGGAATGTTCGTGTGTTTGTTTGCTTTCGCAATTTTTTCTTGAAGCATTGTGCGAATCGGCACAACATTGTACGCGCTATGAACAGTACAAGCAGAAAGGACGAGCTTGCAAAGGAACCCAAGATGGAAGCTTTGCGGTTTGGTTGAATTGATTGTGCAGATTCAGTTCTATCCAACTCGAAATTGTACTGTTTTGTTTGGTTGACTATAGTGTAGCAGGGCAGGCACTATAGGGGTACAATTTAGGTGAAGGTTGGATGTTGTTTGTCTGTATCTGCTTGCTACAGGGCCAGGGGAAACCAGCGGAACCAGCATTTGGCTGGTTGGGCAAAGACAAAACAGGTTCTGTTTTTAGGACCTGAACCTGGTTGTTGTTTTCTCAGGTTGGAAAAACAGAACCAGAGGTTGTTTACCAACCTACCACCTGCTGTTTTGTCCAGCCAGGTTGGTTCTGTTGCTTGGAGTTATTTGGGATCATCCCTGGTTGTTCCCAGGTTTATTCCCAAGGTCCTTGCTAGCTAGAACTATTTATTCCTTCTCTGTTTGTACCTGCATATAGTCAATTTGATTCAAGCGAATTCCTCCCTTCCTGGAATTTCGTTTCTACGCGGTGTGACGGCGGAATGCTACCTGAGTCAGCGCTTGTACGCTAGCACTCCAACACTAGGCAAACGCTGTCCGAGCCATAACTTCGTAATGGCAGACTTTTTTGCGAGGCAACTTGGTTCATTTTAAAGCTCTTGGAGCGAGCTTCGATATAGGAAATTCTCAGCTTAATCCGATCGACGGTCTGTACGATACGCAGCGCGACGTTCAAGGTACTCTTGCTGTTTTGACTAAGTCCCTCTTGATCCCTCTCTCTACAAACTCGGACCCGAGGATAGGGGCTGGTCTTGTACCAGGCACCCAAGGACCCTTGGAGGTGACCCCGAGGAGAGGTTTTAAGTTGGATAAAGTCTTAATAGCTTGAGTTGATTAGGCCCTTATACCAACAGAATCAGCAATGCCTCCTCTGTCCCAAGCTGCTGCTCTGCTACATCAGCTCCTGCAGTCAGCTTCTTAGTAGCCATACGGGTACTTCCTGGCCTGGAGACGGGTGTCTCCCGTCCCCTCATAACAACACCCTTCAGCTTCTTAGTTTTCCCCTGCTGCTGCTCTCCTCCCTCGGATCCAGCAGCTCCACTAGTAATACCGCTAGTCTCCACACAATTGTTTTCACCAGCAGGTGCCTCCTGCACCTTCTTTCCATCACCACCCTCTGCAGCTGCCTCCTCTCCCTCCTCCCACACACTAGGAGTCAGGTCCAGCTGCATGGTGATCTGCTCCATCTGCTGGGACACCATGGCCTCCGGCTGTTTCTTCCAGCTCCCATACATCATGCCCTCAACAAACTTCACATCCCTGCTGTCAAACAACACACCCTTGGAAGGTTCCCACAGCAGCCATCCCTTGCTCTCAGCAGCCCGCCCCAAATGCACACACCAGATTGCACTTGCCCCCAACTTACTGCGGTAGGTCTTGGGGACGTGGGCGACTGCCATGCAACCGAACACCCTCAGCATGTCCACCGGCGGCTTCCTCCCAAGCCACCTCTCCAACGGCACCCACAAGTCATCCCCAACCTTGGTGAGTACCCTGTTCCTAGCGACGGTAGCGTGCCGAACAGCATGGGGCCACATCAAGTTGCCCAGCCCAGATTCTATGAGCAGCGCCCCTAGCTGTCTCCAGAATTGTCCGGTTCGCCCGTTCTGCTACACCGTTAGACTGTGGGGTGTAAGCCGTGGTCAGCTCCCTCTGGATGCCCTGCTTCTTAAGCCAGGCGTCTCCTTGCTCCCCCTTCTTCTCCGCACCGCCGTTGCTGTTCGGGTTGTTGTCGGACGAATTGGCGACAATGTTCGCGCCGTTTTTCTGGTTCCTCCGCGCGCCGCCATCCTGGTGACGATTCTGGGGGGTCCATCCATCGGGTTTCTTATAGCACAAAAACCAGGGGTGCCCCTCCTTCTCACAATACCAGCAACTCCCTTTCATTTTGCCACCAGCACCCGACTTGCCCCCACGTCCAGATTTCGCACCGCGACCCCAACTGGTACCTCCTTGTTGGTCGTTGGAGTCGTCGTCCTTCTTTGCACCGCGTCCAGCACCACCGAAGCCACGTCCTCTACCATGTTGGCTCCCTTGCATCCCGTAGCCGCTGCTGCCGTCGTCTCCACCTTTCAGTTGGCGGCGACGGAAGTCCTCCTCCAGAACCTTTGTCCGCACCCACTTGAGTGTCCACGAGCTCTGGTTCTGCGGCAGGCTCAATCCGCTCGTGAATTGAAGCCACGATTCCGGCAGCAGCGATAGCATCTTCAAGCACTTGGTCTGCTCCGGGTAGGTGATTCCCGCGGTCGCCAACTTCGTGTAGAGGTCGCGCATCTTGTCCAGGACAGGTTGCACCGGCTCTCCCTCGCTCAGGCGCAACGCGGACAGCTCCCTCTCCAGCATCAACGTTGCAACAACGGAGGTCGGGGCGTGCAGCTCCTTTAATACGGTCCACGCTTTCGGACCGCACTCAACCTCTGGCAGCAGGTGCATGACGTGGTGACACTGGTTCAGCTCCAAACTCTGAGACATCAAATAGTAGCCAGCTGAGGAGCGCTCGTCCCAATCTTCCTGCAGCGCGGGGTCACTCGGTCTAGGCTCCTCCCCAATCATTAGTTTCAGCAATCCAATCTGACGGAAATATAGTTGCATTTTCCAGGCCCAATCATCATAGCCCTCACCATTGAACTTCTCGACGGTGAAGTTATTCAGCACCTCCTTGACCAGCGAGCCCTGGTTTGTTCGCGCTCCCCTTGGCGCTGAAACACCAGAATCTTGGCTGTCGCTACGATCTTGGGCTGAAGATTCACCAGCTCCCGTCGAGGTGTTGCCCGCCATAGCTACCTATATCGAGGATCACTATAACGCAGCTCTGATACCAGCTTGTTGGTGTAAGGGCCTAATAAACTGAAGCTATTAAGACTTTATCCAACTTAAAACCTCTCCTCGGGGTCACCTCCAAGGGTCCTTGGGTGCCTGGTACAAGACCAGCCCCTATCCTCGGGTCCGAGTTTGTAGAGAGAGGGATCAAGAGGGACTTAGTCAAAACAGCAAGAGTACCTTGAACGTTGCGCAGCGTATCGTGCAGACCGTCGATCGGATTAAGCTGAGAATTTCCTATATCGAAGATCGCTCCAAGAGCTTTAAAATGAACCAAGTTGCCTCGCGAAAAGTTCTGCCATTACGAAGTTATGGCTCGGACAGTGTTTGCCTAGTGTCGGAGTGTTAGCGTACTAGCGTTGACTCGGGTAGCATTCCGCCGTCGCACCGCGTAGAAACGAAATTCCAGGAAGGGAGGAATTCGCTTGAATCAAATTGACTATGTCCAGGTACAAACAGAGAAGGAATACATAGTTCTAGCTAGCAAGGACCTTGGGAATAAATCTGGGAACAACCAGGGATGATCCCAAATAACTCCAAGCAACAAAACCAACCTAGCGGGACAAAACAGCAGGTGGTAGGTTGGTAAACAACCTCTGGTTCTGTTTTTCCAACCTGAGAAAACAACAACCAGGTTCAGGTCCTAAAAACAGAACCTGTTTTGTCTTTGCCCAACCAGCCAAATGCTGGTTCCGCTGGTTTCCCCTGGCCCTGTAGCAAGCAGATACAGACAAACAACATCCAACCTTCACCTAAATTGTACCCCTATAGTGCCTGCCCTGCTACACTATAGTCAACCAAACAAAACAGTACAATTCCGAGCTGGATAGAACTGAATCTGCACAATCAATTCAACCGAACCGCAAAGCTTCCATCTTGGGTTCCTTTGCGAGCTCGTCCTTTCTGCTTGTACTGTTCATAGCGCGTACAATGTTGTGCCGAAGCGCACAATGCGCGAGTACCTGCAAATGCTTCAAGCAAAAATTGCGAAAGCAAACAAACACACGAACATTCCATTCACACCCAAATGTATTCGCACACGCATACTCGTACAAACAGACGGCAGGATGTCGTGCAATGTGAATTTGCACCCAACACACGATACGCTGCGCGACGTTCAAGGTACTCTTGCTGTTTTGACTAAGTCCCCCTTGATCCCTCTCTCTACAAACTCGGACCTGAGGATAGGGGCTGGTCTTGTACCAGGCACCCAAGGACCCTTGGAGGTGATCCCGAGGAGAGGTTTTAAGTTTGATAAAGTCTTAATAGCTTGAGTTTATTAGGCCCTTACACCAACAGTTCTCGGCTATCTGTGCTTGTTCTCTGCTATCTGTGCTTGTTCTCTGCTATCTGTGCTTGTTCTCTGCTATCTGTTCTTGTTCTCTGCTATCTGTGCTTGTTCTCTGCTATCTGTGCTTGTTCTCTGCTATCTGTGCTTGTTCTCTTCTATCTGTGCTTGTTCTCTGCTATCTGTGCTTGTTCTCTGCTATCTGTGCTTGCTCTCTGCAACCATGTTCCTCCTCTTGCCTCTCCATGCAGGCCTTAACGGCTGGATCTGTCGCCAGCCGAGGAAGTGATTGTATCGGCACACATGCCAACGTTCAGGTGCACTTGCTAGTATTGTGTATGATGCCATCACATCATTGATCTAACGAATTTAACACACTATGACCAAATGTTGTGGTGCCGTCACACCATGTGTCACTCCTAGCCAGTAAGTGTAGCGCACACACATGTAGCGCACACACATGTAGCGCATACACATGTAGCGCACACACATGTAGCGCACACACATGTAGCGCACACACATGTAGCACACACACATGTAGCGCACACACATGTAGCGCACACACATGTAGCGCAGACACATGTAGCGCACACACATGTAGCACACACACATGTAGCGCACACACATGTAGTGCACACACATGTAGAGCCACACATCGGCCCTTCGGACTCGTCTCCTTTCCTCTCCACTGCCTAGTTTGCCAAACACTTACTTAATTAACCCGTTCCATCAGATCCAACGGCTTTCATTTCTCAATGGATGAGTGTGCTCCATCCGGCCGTCGCTTCCGCCTCTCTGCCGTCCCTTTCTCTAAGAACACCGTCTTCAGTGCTTCTGGCGAGTTCGGCCCGTGATGACTTCATATGCTGCCACTCGTTATTCCGCGTGTGATGAGTCGATTTTTGAGTCCGCGTGTGATGAGTCAATTTTTAGTCCACTCAAAAATCGACTCATCACTCGCGATTTTTGAGTCGACTAAAAAATGACGGCTTCATATGCTGCCACTCATTATTTCTCAGAAGATGTTGAACAGGATCCAGACCAGTGCTGCATACTCCACTGTCAACCTGACCCCAGTACACTCCATTTGCACAAGCATTCCCCACCTGCCAACGTATTCTGATACCTTAGATCTGTCATCGACTTTGCCCCTGTCGGCATGATCGTGCAAGATTAAAGCGTGCCCTATTTGCGTTTCCTCCCCTCTTCATCCAGATGTGTGTGAGCTCATCTCAATGCTGGCTGATGCGCCTCTTCCCGAACCGGTGTCTGCTGCTCACTCTGCCACTCTCACTGCAACTGCTGCCGCCCAAGATGCAACGTGTGGCATAACAGGTTCTGGAAACCACCAAGAAGCTTCTCTGTGTGCGAGCTCGACAAGTTCAGTGCGTAATGAGAGGTCTGGAGGTGCACCAGCAAGGTCTGAAGATCAGGAGTCTCGATCTATGGTTGTATCAGCACCAGCATCAGTACCATCAGCATCGCCATCAACGGCTGTAGCAACTGCGTCATCAACAGTTGTGGCGGTGCGGCCATCATGGGTGCGGGCCATGCTGGCTTCGAGAGCATGCAGAAGCTCTGTGATGATTGGCACGGCACTCAGCCAGGCGCAGATGAGCAAGGTATGACGATTAATTGCTTGGCTCTCTCTTTGCTTTCTTTCTTTCTTCCTTTCCACCTTTCTTTGTTTCTTTTGTTCTCCTTTTATCGGCCCTCTACTCTGCAAGTTCTAAGAGAGCCTTATGATTAGAAAACATTAATATATGGAATGTCAATATCCACCAATTTTTTCTGCCTCGTATGCATGGTGTTGCAGATCCTCTGCCAGCTCTCAACATTGCAGTCACCTTGGAATTGTCCCTATGGTCGACCAACCATGCGCCACCTATTTGACTTGAGGCTATTGGAGAAGAACATGCAAGGCATTGACACATCCATCTTTCATGAAGTTGCTCAACAAATTTGCTTGTACGGAATTTGTTGATCGAACCGTACATAACTGATTAATCGAGTGTATGTAAAATTGCATGACTATCTTCTGTACATTTATTCATTGTGTACAGCATTGGCCTTTTCTGGAGTGAAGCCAACTTATCAAAGCACAAAGGAGTAACAACCAGCTGCTGCTTATTTTAAAATGTGTGTATAATTCTAGGAGACAGCTTCTTACACGGAAGAGGGACCACCAAATCGAGGTAGCCCGTCTTCGTCGAGGCCTGCCGGAACATGCGAGGGAGAGCACGGGAAGGAAGGTGGAAGCAACGACTAGCGCCTGTCGAACTTTCTAGAAGGTTCGTTCGATACCGTTGGATTTTTCAAGCGCAACACACTAGCCAATGGTTGTGACGTCCGCTTCAAGCTAACTCACGGCCGAGTCGCACGAATTTGAATTGCGGCGCACGCCTGGTCGCTTCGGCCAAAGAATATACTGGCCTTGGGGCTAGTTCGGCAGGCATTATGGGCCTTATGGGCATTATGGACATTTTAACGGGCCCCCAAAAAATGCCGCCTCGAAACAGCTTCGAAATCAGACTGTAGCTGCACTGCACCTTCGAAAAAAACGGGGCGGAGTGTTCGGTAGGCATTAATTGGGTTTCGATTGATGGCATCAATCGAAATTTGTCTTCACAGGAGCCGGAAAGCAGCTGCGCTGATGGAGTGCATGATCACTGTACAGGCAGCCCGGGCCTGCCCTGCAAACCAGTGGTCCTGTCGAAAAAAACGGTAGCCATCGATGTGTTAGTAATGGTATGTTGGTGGGTTTTGAATTTAACCCTGGCAGGAAGAGGGGTCAAAAACAGCCGGGATATGTTTCTTTCAGGGCACGGTGTGATTGCCCCGAATCACTGATCCTCCGCATGGTGCCGGACCTCGAGACCGCATGGTGCGGCAGATCAGAAAATGGGCACTTTGCCAGAGAAACAGGGTTCGTAAAAAATTCCTATGGTGGAAAACGCCAGCGTTAAAAGGGTTGTTCGGCTGGCATTTCATTATTGTCTGGTTCGGGTTGATCCGCTTACATCGAGCCTTGATAAACCTTTCACGCGCTTATCAAGGAAGGTTGTAGGGTGGTCGATTTACAGTAGCCTATCCCTCGAGCCCGTTTTTTAATGCCTGCCGAACTGGGCCTTGTTCTCTAGGCACCTCCGTTAATTTTCAACGCCGTTTGGGTGCTTCGGAGATGATGAGGAACCAGGCTTACCAGGCTCGGCATCAACCGAACCTAGGACGTTAATTTTTAACCCGTTATTTTACAGAGCAACACATTTTCGGCGTCAAAATTTGATTGTGAGAAACCAGAGGGACATTTCACTCTCAGGCAAATCTTGACGCGGTTAAAAATTGACCCAACCAACCTCTCGAGGTAGGTTGGGTCAAATTTTGACCACGACGGTGAGGTTGATTGCGCCCTGCTGTACACCCTGGTCAAATTGAAGTGGGTGAGTCATTAGAACTTCTGATCTGAACAGCTAACCCTATCGGAATTGGGCTGCTGACAAATTATCTTGGGGCCCACATAATTTGCCTCGAATTTGAATCGGTTCTTCCAAGAACGTGGGAGCCAAATGGCTAACCTGTTCATTTTTAATGGCTGTCCCAAAGAACGGCAGTCGAACGTTGATTTTCAACGTCATTACGCACTTCTAGGTACTTGCGTTCTTTGAGAAGACAGTGAAACAATGCAGAAGGAAACACCTCCGTTAAAAGGTGTTACAAATTAACGAAGGGGACTAGAGAACAAGACCACTGTTAATAAAGCAGTCCGCCTGATCGTAATCAATTTGCCATCGATCAAGTTCACTCTCTCTAATTTGCTCGCAAAAACTAGCACATAGAACGCATCCTACAGGTCGAAAAGTTGTGTAGCGCTGCCGAACTTCCGTCTACGTTAACGAGCACAAATTAGTCGTGCTCATCTTCTACGTTCAGACTCAATAAGCAAATCCCAATGGCTCCCACCAACAACTGCGCGTGCGGTAGCGCCTGCGCCTGTTGCGTGCGCAACAACGCCTGCGCCTGCAAGACGATAACTGCCGCAACTTGCGCCTGCAGCAGCGGCGCTGCGTGCAGGTGCAGCCCGGGCTGCGCGTGCGACTCGTGCACGTGCCGCTCCGCTGGCAGCGCCGGAGGAACCGGGGCGCAGGATGCGGTGGTAGTAACGCGAACACCGGCACTTACGCCTCTGGCGCGAGCTGCTGCTGCGGAGAAGGCTGCTCCGGCGCAAACTGCAGCTGCGGGGAGCACTGCTCAGGCGCGGGGTGCGCTTGCGGAGGGGGCGGAAGTGGCGGATGCACATCTGGTGCTAACTTCCGCTGTGGGGAGAGCTGCTCTGGCGGATGGTGCGCTTGCAGAGAGGCAAAGGGAGTGAAGTGCGCGTCTGGCGCTAGCTGCGGCTGCGGAGAGAAGTGCTCAGGCGCAGGTTGTTCCTGCTGAAAGTAGGTTTGACGATGAATGAATGTGCCGTGAAGTGCGGTGCGAACAGATCAGCATAGCTTGTACGGCTAGTAGAACTACTATCCATGTTGTCTTTGATTGTCTGTTCTTTATTGAGTGAATTTGACAACACAAACAATCCACTCTGCCCCATGCCATCATCCGTTCACGGGTACTCCCTTGGCATTCAAGAGCTATGTAATTCAGGTCTGGCAAATAACTGCTTATCTTTTCTATCCATGCATGAACGCTCCCATAAAACATATGCATAGCAGAGCTTGAGCACAAAATCTCAGCATGGGCACAAATCATTTTCCTCAAATGATGTCACAAAAGTTCTGCGTAGCAGAGCTTGAGCACAAAGTCTCAGCATGGTCCAGTGTCTACTGAAAGCCCTCAGTCTTCACAACGAACTTGAATCCAAGTTTTTTTTCACGAGTAGGTACATTACGGAGGAATCCTGCCAGCCAGCTCAAGAGATGAGTCCACAAATGAACCAACTTAGCTCAACACCGAGACTCTGAAGCCATCCAGATATCATGCCCTATTTGACACTTGCGTTCACAACCGTGGATGTGCATGGCCCTGCTAACGTCATCATGGGTGTGTCCTGGAACATGGCCACCCCCGTGCCGTCCGTGCGCAGAAACTAGAGGGGCGCACAGGCAGGGCAAGAGAGGGGAAAAGTGTGCACAGTGCACGGGAGGAAAGGGAGGGAGAGTGGGGAGGAACGGAAGATTGCGACCATGGGCAGAAACTCATGGGGCGCAGGGAACGGGAAAGAGCGGCAAGGGGAGCTCAATGAGGACAAGGGGGGCCACTGGAAAGTGGGTAGCACGTACCGGCTGTAGCAGCAGCAAGAAAACATACTGGCTGTAGCAGCCACGCAACATACCGGCTGTAGCAGCCACGCAACATACCGGCTGTAGCAGCCACGCAACGTACCGGCTGTAGCAGCCACGCAACGTACCGGCTGTAGCAGCCACGCAACGTACCGGCTGTAGCAGCCACGCAACGTACCGGCTGTAGCAGCAGCAAGGCAACCTACCGCCTGTAGCAGCAAAGCAACCAACCGGCTGTAGCAGCCACGCAACGTACCGGCCGTAGCAGCCACGCAACGTACCGGCTGTAGCAGCAGCAAGGCAACCTACCGGCTGCAGCAGCAAAACAACCTACCGGTTATAGCAGCCATGCAACATACCGGCTGTAGCAGCCACGCAACATACCGGCTGTAGCAGCCACGCAACATACCGGCTGTAGCAGCCACACAACATACCGGCTGTAGCAGCCACGCAACGTACCGGCTGTAGCAGCAGCAAGACAACCTATTGGCTATAGCAGCAAAGCAACCTACCGGCTGTAGCAGCCACGCAACATACTGGCTGTAGTAGCCACACAACCTACCGGCTGTAGCAGCCACGCAACATACCGGCTGTAGCAGCAACACAACTTACCGGCTGTAGCAGCAACACAACCTACCGGCTGTAGCTTCTTAAGGAGCTTTTTCTTAGGGTTGAGCACCTCCTCTGGCTTGCCGTCCACTCTGATGGGATGAGGGATGGACAGGTGCGGGTGGGAGAGGTGGGTGGGAGTATAAGGTGGGTGGGGGTATGGGGGATGGGAAGGTGGGGGCAGCTTCTCAAAGAGCTTCTTCTTGGGGTTGAGCACCTCCTCTAGCTTGCCGTCCACTCTGTGTGATGCGGGCATGGACGGGCGGGGGGAGGGCATGGGCGGGTGGGATAAGGGAATGGACAGGTTCAGGGAAGGGTGAAGAGAGGAAGGTATGGGTGAGTTGCGGAACAGAGGCCATCCCTGCAGGCTTGCAACAGATTCTCTGATGCAGTGAATGCTGATGGTTGGGAGATGGGGCGCGGAGAGGAACAGTGAGGAAGGAGAGGGTGAGCAGGACCGCAGGACAAAGGAGAGAAGATAAAACAAGGCCGTTAGGAGTAAGGGCGAGAGTGGGTAGGAGGGAAAGAGAACGATAAGGACGTAATAATAATGCATCGAACACCCTCCCTGCTCTCCTCAAACTCTCACTTGTATTTGAAATCCTCCCAGCTGTTTCTACCTTTTACCTTTCCCCCTTTCCCTGCCTCCCTCCCTCCCTCCCTCCCTCCCTCCCTCCCTCCCTCCCTCCTCTCACATTATCTATTAACGCACCTCCCTCCCGTCATCCCCCATGCCCCACCCATTGCCCGCCTCACCCAGCGAACGTGATCTTCTCGCCGATGGCTGCCCCCTCGGGTGGTTGCATGGGGCGGCACACTGTGTGGTCCTCGTTGGACGCACACAGCACCTGATAGCCTCACGGGAATGGGGGGTGGAGGGAGCTTAGGTGGGCGGGAAAGTGACATCTGAGTCCACTTAACAACCCTCAGGTGGCTGCACGGGGCGGCATACAGCGGATGGAGGGAGGAAGGCCAGTCAGGTGCAGAGTGGAGGGGGGCGAGGTGTGTGGGGGCCAGGTGGCAGAAATCTAGCTAATGCATAGCTGGGATATGAACAACCACCGCAGACGCATATGCTGCACCTACTTTGCGACAAGATACCACAAAACCCGTGATCACGGATTTTGTGAAGCTCCTAGTTGGAAGACCCTATGTGCGACATCACCCACATCCCCGCGAAGTTTCTCTTCACAATCCCAGGCCAGATGGCACCTGCGAAGACTGCTACGCGCCCACTGCGTCAACAAACGTGATCGGTGGCTGCGGCCTTGCCGCCATCGCTGAAGCCAAAAGGTCCGCGCCGCCAGAAGAAGGGATGTCAGCGCTTGAGTTGGAAGTTATGACGCAGCGCGTCTTCGGAGCTGAACATCCCCTCCTGAGCTCACCCTCATAACAGCTCTACGGAATATTTCGGGGATAATGTCGCAGAACCTTCGACGCACGCGAAGTGGCGCGTCCCTACATGAAAGAAGAGTTTTTGAAGGTCTACCCCCACTGGCGCGACCCCACAAAGAAGCTCCCGTCGCGTTAGAAGAGGAGCTGGGACGGCGCGAGCGAAGCGCGCGGCACTTTCGCATGCAGAGCTTGGGGTGCAGAAGAAGAAAGTGCCTCCAATGAAGGGGGGTGGAGAAGAACTGAAGAGTGACACTGGCAGATGGTGCGCCACAACTTGCGGCGACGCAGGCGGCTTGGGCACCTTCGGTGAAGGCTGGAGCACTTACCGAGAAGAACAAAGGGGGGAAACAGATGAGCCTGAAGAAGCCGAACCTCCTGTTGTTCCCCTCAATTGCCCTCCACGCCTTGCTGCGCCTGCGTTACTCTCGCCTGATGTACAACCGCATCGCGATCCTTGGGACACCATCGACTGGGGCAATGAACCTTCGACCCCACATCGCACAGTCTACGGACCTAATCCCGAGCCGCATGATCCTACCCTCGTCTCCAGAACAATCGTCGGGACCAACGTTCCCCTCGCCGTGATTCTTGACAGGGGATCTTTGGCGCTAATCCTAACAACAGCGAACGAAGAAGCGCTCGAAGAAGAAGCGCCGGCGGAGCCTACTCTAGTACCACAAGGAGAACCCGAAGCAGTACGCCCTCGCTACATGCGCACCTCCGGGCTCCACGCAAACGATGACATGAAGCATTAGCTTGGTCACCCCTTGCACGTAACATTGAACAACTGCATCGAAGCTAGCGTCTTTGCACCTGGCGCACTCTTACGCCCTGACGGCACCAAGCTTAGGACAACATCGCAGCAGCACCTGCACCGTCTGCCTCGAAGCTGGAGCCAGGAACCAACCACTACCCAAAGCTGTACAAAGCGTACAATGACAATCTGGTCGTTGGGCATTGCGGACTCAATGATGAATAGTATACCCTCACATTCGTCGACGCAGGAACACGATACGTATGGGTCACCAACGTGTAGTTCCGTAACAGAGCTTACGAGGTTTTCCACCTCTGGCTGGCACATGTGCAACGACAATCCAGCAAGAAGCTCCAAATATGGCAGACTGATGGCGCAGAAGAATTTCGCAGCAAGGAGATACAGGACTACTTGGTGCAGAATGAGATCTCGCATCATATCTCCCTTCCTTACGTGCATCCACAGCAGAGTGTCGCCGAGCGCACGAATTGCACCCTCATGATGAAGGTGCGCGCGCAGTTGAAGCATTCAAAGCTCCAGCCAATCTACTTGCCGTACGCAATGCACCACACCGTGCAGGTGCATAATCTGCTCTCCACTACTACCATCACGAGCAATCTCTTCCCCCACATGAAGTGGACTGGCACGAAAGGTGACACTTCCATGCTCTGTGTATGGGGGTGCATGGTGTAGTATCGACCGCCAACCTCAACAATCGGCAAGTTCGAAAGAGGCGCGCGCTGGGGCATTCACCTAGGCATAAGCTACGAACGCACGCGACGTCATTTTCTATGAACGGCTTAACCTCGCACAGTTCCGCGAAGATGAGAAAACAAACGCAAACCCCGTTTACGCAAACGACGGGCACAGCTACGTCACACCCATGGACAAAGCACTGCAGTGATCCTTGAGCAGGAAAACACTAGCAAATTTTCCGGGGTCGATCGCCCACAGCAGTGACGATGACGATGAGGAGCCGTCAGGACGAGGAGCCGTCAGCAGGAGGAAGCAGCAGAGATACCGCACCGCCACCGCCACCTGAGCCAGAGAGTGACAACGATGACGTGCAGGAGGTCATCACTAAACATCGCCACGATAGCACTGTCTCAAGGCTGCACCTGCTAGGACTACACACCGCCACCTCAGCAACGCCACGTGTCACCGAGCCCAAGAACCCACGGCAAACACTCACGGGACGATACAAAAAAGAGTGGCGCGAGGCAATGGATGCAGAAAGCAAAGCGCTTGAGACCCACGACACATGGGTACTCGTCGACTGCGCCGCAATCAATGAGAGAAGAATTCTTTCGCAATCAACGTACGTGTGAAGACCGCTGCAAAGGGCACGACCAAGCGCTTCTGTTGGGTGCAAATTCACATTGCACGACATCCTGCCGTCTGTTTGTACGAGTATGCGTGTGCGAATGCATTTGCGTATGAATGGAATGTCCGTGTGTTTGTTTTCTTTCGCAATTTCTGCTTGATGCATTTGCAGGTACTCGCGCAATGTGCGCTTCGGCACAACATTGTACGCGCTATGAACAGTACAAGCAGAAAGGACGAGCTCGCAAAGGAACCCAAGATGGAAGCTTTGCGGTTCGGTTGAATTGATAGTGCAGATTCAGTTCTATCCAACTCGAAATTGTACTGTTTTGTTTGGTTGACTATAGTGTAGCAGGGCAGGCACTATAGGGGTACAATTTAGGTGAAGGTTGGATGTTGTTTGTCACTCTCTGCATGCTACAGGGCCAGGGGAAACCAGCGGAACCAGCATTTGGCTGGTTGGGCAAAGACAAAACAGGTTCTGTTTTTAGGACCTGCACCTGGTTTTTGTTTTCCCAGGTTGGAAAAACAGAACCAGAGGTTGTTTACCAACCTACCACCTGCTGTTTTGTCCAGCCAGGTTGGTTCTGTTGCTTGGGATTATTTGGGATCATCCCTGGTTGTTCCCAGGTTGATTCCCAAGGTCCTTGCTAGCTAGAACTATTTATTCCTTCTCTGTTTGTACCCGGATATAGTCAATTTGATTCAAGCAAATTCCTCCCTTCCTGGAATTTCGTTTCTACGCGGTGCGACGGCAGAATGCTACCCGAGTCAACGCTAGTATGCTAGCGCCCCAACGCTAGGCAAACGCTGTCCGAGCCATAACTCTGTAATGGCAGAACTTTTTGCGAGGCAACTTGGCATATTTTAAAGCTCTTAGAGCGAGCTTCGATATAGGAAATTCTCAGCTTAATCCGATCGACGGTCTGCAAGATACGCAGCGCGACGTTCAAGGTACTCTTGTTATTTTGGCTAAGTCATTCTTGACTCCTCTCTCTACAAACTCGGACCCGAGGATAGGGGCTGGTCTTGTACCAGGCACCCAAGGACCCTTGGAGGTGACCCCAAGGAGAGGTTTTAAGTTTGATTAAGTCTAAATAGCTTGAGTTTATTAGGCCCTTACTCCAACAGCTTCAAGGCGCGTTGGGTCGTACGCGGCTATAACCAGAGGCACGGCATTGATTTTGACTAGACGCTTTGTGCCTGTCAGCCGTCATACCACCGTCAGAATCCTACTTGCGAT
This sequence comes from Closterium sp. Naga37s-1, assembly GCA_947471745.1. Taxonomy (NCBI): domain Eukaryota; kingdom Viridiplantae; phylum Streptophyta; class Zygnematophyceae; order Desmidiales; family Closteriaceae; genus Closterium; species Closterium sp. Naga37s-1. The sequence goes on along the minus strand of CANJKZ010000826.1, from coordinate 2,192,460 downwards.
CGCCGCCGAAAGAGACTTACCGCTCCGTCAAGTCGACGTGAAGAACGCATTCCTCTAAGCTTTGGTGGATGCGGTAATCAACGTGGAGCAACCGCACATGTACGGTGAAGGAGGTTTACGGGTGTGCCAGCTGCAAGAACTCCTCTACGGGATCAAACAGGCCCCGAGGTCCTGGCAACAGTGTATGCACAACATTTTTCTCGAGATAGGCTTCAAGCAACTACCTCACGATGTAGGAATGCACCTCCGCAGCGATAACACTCTGCTCATGGTGTACATCGACGACCTACTTTACACAGGGTCAAGCAACGAGCTGCTCGAACAGTTCGAAAGGAATTTAGTGATGCGCGTCGACATCACTTGCAACCATGACGTGAAGTAGTTCCTTTGTCTTAACATCTCCTACGTGCCAGAAGCCATTCATCTCTCGGCCGCCAAGTACGCTGAGGAACTTAGCAAACGCTTCAACGACATGCTTGCACCACTTTCCACGCCTTACTGCACTCCTTGACAGAACCACAAACCGGACAACAAAGCCCTGTCCCCTGCTGGGATTCGGACTTACCAACAATTGCTGGCCTTGCTGCTTTTTGCCTCAGTGACGTGCAGGCCAGACCTCTCCTACATCGCGAGCCAGCTGGCTCAGTACTCCCGCAAACCAACAGCTGAGAATCGAATCTTCTAGATCTTCAGCGCGCTCTGCAGTTCTTCATCCCCACGCCCAACATTGGGCTCTGTAACAACCCCAACCTTCAGCCTCATCGGCTATATAGACGCCGATCATGCCGCTGACCCCGAAAATTGACGGTCCAGAACTGTGTTCCTATTCCGCCTCGAGCCAACAGGACCGATCATATGGAACTCGCAGAAGCAGGGGCTGGTTGCCCTGTCATCGGCTCAAGCAGGTTTCATCGCCACAACGGCAGCAGTTCGCGAAGGGCTTTACCTGCAGGAACTCTTGCAAGAAGCAAAAATTACAGCCTCGCCAATGTTGCGCTACGGTACCTCTTCGTTAAGGACAAAGTGGACAAAGGAAAGATTGACCTGACCTACTGTCCAACGGGTGACATGGCAGCAGTGCTCCAAACAGACCACCACTGCACGGACTACCCCGTCAACAATACCAGCACTGCTCCGAACTCAGCGGAGTAGTCAAACGGGTCAAGACTTGCAACGGCGAAGAATGAAGGGGGGTGTTACGAATAGTAGAAATAGAACAAGGAGTAAGAACGAGGAACACAGAAAAGAGTACGAAAAAGAAGGGTCAAAGCGACACGAACGGTTGCGGAGCATCTGGACCGTCAGAGCATACAGCATCGGGCAGCTGCAAGAGTGAGGAAATTGGCGGGAACAGCCTCGTAACTGTATACGCCGCACGGATGGGTTTGAATTTAATAAAGGGAATGTACCTTTTAGAATACATGGCTAGACTAGGACTTTTCGCATTCTCTTGTACTTTTATAAAAACCATTGTATTTGCATGTTTTATTCATCTCAGTCATTTTACATCCACTCTGATTTGAGGTCAATTTTTTCCACTGCAACCCTCTCATTCTGCAAACCTTCGTGACGTGATTCCAGGCACAATCTACTCATTGATTGCAACAGACGTGGCGTGCTGTCAAGGAAACTCTAACCGGGTAACTTACTTTGCATAAGTGCAGCCCGTCATATCTAGGCAAAGGCTGTAGAAGTAAGGGCATTTGCCCTTAATGCATTGAACATTCTGAGTTAGTTTCGGATCACCTAGACGATTTAAAGTATTTGACTCGCATAGAGTCTTTGTCGGTTAAGGTTTTCTTCGGTGCTTAACCTAGAGTCGATAAAGGCTCCATGTGGGCCTTCCCCTAAATCTAAATATCTCGATTTGAAAGAACCCCCTATTTCCCGTGCTGCCCCTAACCCTCCCCACATCTCCCCACCTCCCTTAGCAGTTGTGTATATTCGATCCCAGAAGCTGATACCTAACTTAGTACTTCAAGCTCAAGTACACTCTAATCGAAACCCCGAATTTCAAATTTTGGCTTTGGCCTGGGCCCGTGGCCGTTAAGTGTAATAAATGTGAATAGAGAAGAATGATTCACTAGGGAATGAGTTCGGTACAAGTGTAAAACTCTAGGAAACTGTACCCTACCCCACTACAGCCTAGATAGGCTATATGATAAATGTTTGACACACCCCCATAGGCAAAGTGGGGGAGAACAAGGGGTCACAAGACCAGTCAAGCAAATCAAAGCAAAGCAAGCCCAGGGTGGATCACAACGTCACCACACATTCCGAGCACAGGTTCAAAGGCCACAAAGCCAGTTCACATGCAGGATTATTTAGAAAGGTGAACAAGCAAATGCAGGTATATATATAGATCACAGTACACAGCAACGTCAAGAGGTAAGCAAGTGAGGCCAGGTAGGTACAAGAACTAGCATACTACAGAAGCGCTGATGATCACAAGGCTGAAGTGCATTGGTGAAGATATCAGCAGTGTTGGCCCGAGAGGCCACGTAAGCAAGGCGCAGTTGACCGCGCTGCTGCAGCTCACGAGCAAGGAAGTAGCGAAGAGCAATGTGCTTCGTTCTGTGCTCCAGTCTGTGCTTCCGACACAAGGCCAGCATGGCCTTGTTGTCTACGTACAGAACTGGAGGACAACGAGGCGGCTCTCCCAGGTCAGTCAGCAGGTAGGTGAGCCAGCGTGACTCCTGTGCAGCCATGGCCCCTGCGTAGATCTCAGCCTCACAGCTGGAGCTGATAACAGAAGACGAGCGGGTAGACCGCCACGAAACAGAGCCGGAACCAAGGCTGAAGGTGTGACCCTGTGACGACCGCTGCGTAGCCTGGTCGTCAACCCAAGACGTGTCTGCGTGACCAGTGAGGACCATGAACTCCGCCCTCCAAGCACGAGCCCCATGCCCGACGCACTGCACAAGTAGCGCAACACCCTCTTCGTTGCAGCCATGTGCTCTGGTCGGTGTCTCCCAGGAGCAACATAGCGTGCCAAGATGCTAAGAGGGTATGCCAGGTCAGGTCGAGTGTAGGTCATCAGGTACATGAGACAGCCAACAAACTCTGGGTACGGGCCACTCGGCTCTACGGACTCATCCGAAGGCAGAGCTGAGAGCGAGTGACGAGTAGACAGAGGACTGGCCTGAGGCGAGGAGTACGTGAAGTCGAAGCGCTGAAGGACCTGCTGCACCATGTGTGACTGAGTCAAGGTAATAGTGCACCGTGCTCTGTCCCGGGTGATCTGCAAGCCAAGATAGCTGCGCAGCTCACCCAGGTCTGTGCACGTGTGTCTCTTCTGCAGCTCCGACTTCACGTGGGCGAGTCCAGCAGTGTCAGCAGTAGCAAAGACCAAGTCGTCGACGTACACGAGGATGTAGAACGGCGGCAGAGAGGTGTTGGTGCGTAGAAACAGCGACGGGTCAACAGTAGAAGAAGCAAACCCAAGGGCCGCAAGCGTAGTCCTCAGTGTGTCGTGCCACTCACGGGGCGCCTGACAGAGACCGTAGACTGGCCGCCGGAGGCTCCACTGGGTACGAGGAGGAAACGTCCTAGTGAAGCCAGGTGGGCGGCGCAGCCAGATCTCCTCGTGCAGGCTGCCCTGTAGGAAAGCAGTGCTGAAGTGAAGAGAGTGAAGCTCGTAGTCACGCTGAGCCGCGACGTGCAGCAGAACCCGAAGAGTGGTCATCTTCGGGGTGGGGGAGAAGGTCTGAAAGTAGTCTACTCCCTGCCGCTGACTGAAGCCTCGAGCCACGTAACGCGCCTTGAAGACATGCGGAGAACCCGGCGCCCGCTTCACCCTGAAAATCCACATGCCACTGACGATGTTCGCCCCAGGAGGGGGAACCTCGTCGACGTAGGTGCCTGTGGACTTCCAGGAAGCCATCTCTGCGTCTATGGCTGACTGCCACCGAGAGGAGTAGGGACACTCTATCGCCTCTGCGTAAGAGCGCGGGGTCGGGATGTCTGGTGCATCCGGGTCTCCCTCAGGGGCAAGCAGCATGGACACGAGATGGGGTACAGCAGCAGCAAAACACTGGAACTCCTCCTGCCTGTCCTCAAGGACGTCCGTGCTAAGAGCACACTCACCCCAACAGGAAGGGTCAGTGATAACAGTGGCCAGGAGACGCGTGACAGTAGGACTGGCAGCACGAAGGGCGTTAGACTCCGGGTCAGTAAGAGCAGGAAGAGAGGACGCCGGAGGAGACGGCAAGGAGATACGATGTGGAGCAGTGGAAGGACGCAATGTCATCTGGTGCGTGCCTGGGACCGCAGGACGACGCTGACGCGGAACACGACGACTAGTGCTAGCAGCACGAACAGGCGACGCAGGACGAGACTCAGGCTCACGACGCTCAGCAAGACCCCCAGTAGGACCAGTGTAAGGAGAAGGAGCAGGCAGTGGGGAGGCCAGCTGTAACTGTGACTCGTACTGGACAGGCGGTGGACACTCTAAGGAAGAAGCAGGACCAGTAGAAGGCGGGAGACCAAGAACCTGCTCAAGGAGTGGAACGAAGTACGGCCGTGGCCGCGCAGCGCATCCAGAACCAGCAGGGACAGCACCAATTCCAGCAGCACCACCAGCTCCAGCAGTTGCACCAGCTGCAGGACCCCCAGCAGCTCCAGCTCCAGCAGGACCACCGGAAGACGCAGCAGCTCCAGCTCCAGTACCTCCAGCAGCACCTACACCAGCAGCACCGCCAGCTCCAGCACCTCCAGCAGCTCCAGCACCAGTAGCACCACCAGGCCCGGCAGCTCCAGTACCTCCAGTACGAGCACCTCCGGGAATCGTGGGTCCAGAACTCCCAGTAGCCCCAGCAGCAGCAGGACCATCAGCAGCAGCAGAACCTCCAGCGCCGGCAGCACCACCAGCTCCAGCAGCACGGCTCCAGCGCTGAGCAAACCACTCACGCAGCTGCTGTGGGGAGAGTACCTTTCGCCGCGACGAAGCACCCGAAGAACCTCCAGGTCCAGCACCGCCAGACTCCACACGAATAGGCCCAGCACCCTCAGGCTCCGCACCCCCAGACTCAGCAACCCCAGCTCAGCAACCCCAGACCCAGCACCCCCAGGCTCAGCACCCCCAGACCCAGTACCCCCAGGCTCAGCACCCTCAGACCCGGCACCCGCAGGCTCAGCACCCTCAGCAGCACCAGAGTCAACAGCTACCTCGACAGGCTCGACTGCGTCTACCTGGGACACACCTGAGGGGGCAGGACCCTGAGGGGGGAGGGGGTCTACCGGGGGGGGACCTGGCGCGAAGAAGAGCGGCGGGGGGGGGGGGGGGAGGGGAGCAGCGCGGTAGGGGAAGAGACCGTAGTAAGGAACCGACTCGTCAAACTTGACGTCCTGAGAGGACAGAACACGGCGCGAGGTGGGGTGGTAAAACTGCCAAGGAAGACGCAGGGAACAGCACGGGAGGACAGCTTGTCCGCAGACAAGTCGCGGACGAAAGCTCGAGATCCCCAGACACGGAACGCAGACGCATCACCAACCTTCCCCGTCCACCGCACAGTAGGGGAGGTCTCCGGCATGGAGACCCTGGGCTGAAGGTTGATCTGATGCGCCGCGTACTGAACTGCGAACGGCCACAGAAAATGGGGAGCAGCCGGATGGATCATGGACGTACGAGCGACGTCCATGACCATGGGAATGCGGCGCTCAGCAATCCCATTTTGTTGTGGAGAGGCCGGAAGCGTGAACGTCTGGCGGATGCCCTCCGCACGACAGAAGGCTCACAGAAGGTCGGAGGAAAAATCTCCACCTCTGTCGGAGTGCAGACGCAAAACAGGAAAGTCCGAGCCGAAACTCTCTCTGACCTGGAGACGGGCAGCGCGGATCCAGTCGATCAACACCTCAGTGACCTCACCCTTGCGGTGCAAGGGGAAGACTGTGGTGTAACGCGAGTAGTCGTCAACCACCAGCAGGAAGTAACGCTCGTGACCCTGTCCACGGACGCGGCCTGGGCCCCACACGTCCATATGGAGAGTCTGCAGCGGAGCCTCTGTCGGAGGAAACTCGGAGGAGTGAGGAGCGACGCAGGGAATACAGGTAGGGGCAGGCCCCGGAGGAAGGGGAGGGAGGGACCTGGGGAGACCAGAGACAAGGACACGGGAGGCCATGCCTCAGAGACGAGGTAGGGAGGGGTGACCAAGGCGGTGGTGTCAGAGAAGTTTCTGGTGAGATAGGAGGCGACACGAGCAGGGGGCAGACTCAGGACAAGACCGGGACGCTGCAGCAAACACCTGACCCGACGCAGCTACCTAAACAGACGCAGCAACCGGAGGAGACTCGGTAGCCAGTGTGTACAGGCTCGACCCCGGCTGACGGGTAAACGTGGCCAAGTATCGGCCCGTCCGAGCACACGTGCAGTGGGTCAATCGCTGACTCGCAGGAGTGAACTTGTTGTTGGTGTAAGGGCCTAATAAACTCAAGCTATTAAGACTTCATCAAACTTAAAACCTCTCCTCGGGGTCACCTCCAAGGGTCCTTGGGTGCCTGGTACAGCCCCTATCCTCGGGTCCGAGTTTGTAGAGAGAGGGATCAAGAGGGATTTAGTCAAAACAGCAAGAGTACCTTGAACGTCGCGCAGCGTATCGTGCAGACCGTCGATCGGATTAAGCTGAGAATTTCCTATATTGAAGCTCGCTCCAAGAGCTTTAAAATAAACCAAGTTGCATCGCGAGAAGTTCTGCCATTACGAAGTTATGGCTCGGACAGCGTTTGCCTAGCGTTGGAGTGCTAGCGTACTAGCGTTGACTCGGGTAGCATTCCACCGTCGCACCGCGTAGAAACGAAAATTCCAGGAAGGGAGGAATTCGGTTGAATCAAATTGATTATATCCAGGTACAAACAGAGAAGGAATAAATAGTTCTAGCTAGCAAGGACCTTGGGAATAAACCTGGGAACAACCAGGGATGATCCCAAATAATTCCAAGCAACAGAACCAACCTGGCTGGACAAAACAGCAGGTGGTAGGTTGGTAAACAACCTCTGGTTCTGTTTTTCCAACCTGGGAAAACAACAACCAGGTGCAGGTCCTAAAAACAGAACCTGATTTGTCTTTGCCCAACCAGCCAAATGCTGGTTCCGCTGGTTTCCCCTTGCCCTGTAGCATGCAGATACAGACAAACAACATCCAACCTTCATCTAAATTGTACCTCTGTAGTGCCTGCCCTGCTACACTATAGTCAACCAAACAAAACAGTACAATTTCGAGTTAGATAGAACTGGATCTGCGCAATCAAGTAAGTTGAACCGCAAAGCTTCCATCTTGGGTTCCTTTGCGAGCTCGTCCTTTCTGCTTGTACTATTTATAGCGCGTACAATGTTGTGCCGAAGCGCACATTGCGCGGGTACCTGCAAATGCTTCAAGAGAAAATTGCGAAAGAAAACAAACACACGAACATTCTATCCATACCCAAATGCACTCGCACACGCATACTCGTACAAACAGACGGCAGGATGTCGTGCAATGTGAATTTGCACCCAACACACTCCCTCTCAGCCTGCCGGCTGCATCCCCATCATTCCATACTAGTTCATGCTCATTCCACTCATGCGCATACAACGCCAATGAGGCTCATCCGCAAGCCTCTTGGTGAGGAAGTCTGCTGGCTGCTGGTGAGTCTTGATGTACATCGGATTCACCGTCCCCCTCTTCACCTCCTTACGCAGCCAGTGCCACTTGATACGCATGTGCTTGTTCAGCCCATGAAGCACAGCGTTCCTGGCCATCCCAACAGCTCCCTTGCTATCACAAAACAGCGGCGTAGCAACCTTCTGCTCCTGGCCAATCTCCACTAACAGCCTCCTCAGCCAAATCACATCCTTCACCCCGTGAAACATTGCCTTGTACTCTGACTCCACGGAAGAGAGTGCCGTCTCCGTCTGCTTCTTTGACCTCAAACTAACAGGTCCTCCCCCAACTACACAGATGTATCCTCCTTCTCAGAAGCCCACATAGCATCAGTAAAGCAAGTAAGAAACAGCTTGCCTTCTCCAAGCTGCTCCCCCTTCTCTTTCAGCATCTCAACCCCTTTCTGCTTCACCTGTGCAGATGCGGAATATTGAACTCCAATGCTTGGGTGAGAGTTCAGATACTTCACCACACGCTCAGCTGCATCCACCTGCTCCTCTGATGGATTCTGCACCACCCTTGCCAGCTGCCCAACCGAGAATGAGATGTCGGGCGTCGTGTGAACTGCTGCATACAAGAGGCTGCCCACCAAGGACTGAAATTTCTGCTGCTCCTCGGCTTCAACCCCTTCATCCTCTGCAGCCTTTACAAGCTTGAATTCTGCTGGCAGGGGAGTTGCAACCTTGCGCTCATTCTCAATCCCATACTTCTCCCCCAGCTCCTTGATGAACTTCTCCTGGTGCAGCTTCAACCACATGTGATCTGGATCCCTCTCCACGTGCATCCCGAGGTAGTACTTAACCTCCCCAAGGTTCTTGCACTTGAAGTTCTCCATCGGCTGCTGCTGCACATTCTGGATCTCCTTCATGCTGCTGCTAAAGAGAAGAATGTCGTCCACGTAGACCAGAAACAGCACCAGTTTCTCCCCCTCCCCTTTGAGAAAGAGGCTCTCATCACAGCTGCTGGTCCTGCATCCCATCTCCTCTAAAACAGCTGCCAAATTTTGGTACCAGCAGCGTGGCCCCTGCTTCAAGCCGTAGATGGACTTTTTCAGCTTGCACACCCTGCTCGTTGTTGGGTGCAAATTCACAATGCACGACATCCTGCCGTCTGTTTGTACGAGTATGCGTGTGCGAATGCATTTGGGTGTGAGTGGAATGTTCGTGTGTTTGTTTGCTTTCGCAATTTTCGCTTGAAGCATTTGTAGGTACTTGCGCATTGTGCGCTTCGGCACAACATTGTACGCGCTATAAACAGTACAAGCAGAAAGGAGGAGCTCGCAAAGGAACCCACGATGGAAGCTTTGCGGTCCAACTTACTTGATTGCGCAGATCCAAAGGAACCCATGATGGAAGCTGCGGGAATCACCTACCCGGAGCAGACCAAGTGCTTGAAGATGCTCTCGCTGCTGCCGGAATCGTGGCTTCAATTCACGAGCGGATTGAGCCTGCCGCAGAACCAGAGCTCGTGGACACTCGAGCGGGTGCGGACAAAGATTCTGGAGGAGGACTTCCGTCGCCGCCAACTAAGGGGTGGAGACGACGGCAGCAGCGGCTACGGGATGCAAGGGAGCCGACGTGGCAGAGGACGTGGCTTCGGTGGTGCTGGACGCGGTGCAAAGAAGGACGACGACTCCAACGACCAACAAGGAGGTTCCGGTTGGGGTCGCGGTGCGAAATCTGGACGTGGGGGCAAGTCGGGTGCTGGTGGCAAAATGAAAGGGAGTTGCTGGTATTGTGAGAAGGAGGGGCACCCCTGGTTTTTGTGCTATAAGAAACCCGATGGATGGACCCCCCAGAATCGTCACCAGGATGGCGGCGCGCGGAGGAACCAGAAAAACGGCGCGAGCATGGTCGCCGATTCGTCTGACAAGAATCCGAAGAGCAACGGCGGTGCGGAAAATAAGGAGCGCACCACGGGCCAGTTCTTCCATATTGGAGAGCAGGGGGAGCAAGAAGACGCCTCTTCCAAGGTTGGAGCAGAGCTGCACCCTCTGGACTAATGGGTGTTGGACACGGGCGCTGCTTGGACGATGACGCCGCGCAAGGACCTGCTGGACGACGTACGCGCTGCACCGATCAATGAGGTGTGCTCCGCCTCTGGACACGCGCTGAAGGTGGCTGGTGCGGGACGAGCTGCGTTTAAGGGAGCGGATGGCAAGCGGTGCTGCACGACGTTCTCCTCGTTCCTGAACTCAAGGCCAACCTCATCTCCCTCCGTAAGCTTGGCAAGGCTGGGGTGAGCACTAGCACGGATGGGGCACGCACTTACAAGGGGCAGCTGGGCAATCGGGTGCTTTGGGATCTGCACGAGAGCACAGACGTGTACAGATCCATGTGGCAGCTGCCGGCGTTGGCGTGGCATGGTGGGGGGCAGGCTGGAGAGGGGTCTGCATCCCAGGGGGAGTGCAACGCCGTTGGAGGGGTTGGTGTGAAAGTGTCGGCCAGATCTGGGGAGACGGATTGGGCAACGGCACACCGACGCTTGGAGCATGTGGCAATGCCATTGTTGAAGCAGTTGGAGAAAGATGGAGCCGTTAAGGGTCTGAAGCTGAACGGACAGCCACCTGATGAGAATTGTGAATCTGTTTGCTCTCAAAGTTTACCCGTTTCCCCTTCCATAGTGTGACTGGCAGGAGCAAGAAGCCTTTAGAGTTGGTCCACAAGGACTTGGTGGGGCCGCTGCCGGTTCAGGGGCACAAGGGGGAGCGGTACTTTCTGACCATAGTGGATGATTGGAGCAGGCTTATGTGGGCATATCCGCTGAAGGACCATGCCGCCTCTACGATACGGGAAGATTGGCTGCCATTCGTGGAGAAGCAAGCGGAGTGTGTGGTGAAGCGGATTATGACTTATCGGGGTGGTGAGTTCCTTAGAGCTGAGATGACGGCCTGGCTCAAGAAGCAGGGCATCCAGAGGGAGCTGACCACGGCTTACACCCCACAGTCTAACGGTGTAGCAGAACGGGCGAACCGGACAATTCTGGAGACAGCTAGGGCGCTGCTCATAGAATCTGGGCTGGGCAATTTGATGTGGCCCCATGCTGTTCGGCACGCTACCGTCGCTAGGAACAGGGTACTCACAAAGGTTGGGGATGACTCGTGGGTGCCGTTGGAGAGGTGGCTTGGGAGGAAGCCGCCGGTGGACATGCTGAGGGTGTTCGGTTGCATGGCAGTCGCCCACGTCCCCAAGATCTACCGCAGTAAGTTGGGGCGAGTGCAATCTGGTGTGTGCATTTGGGGCTGGCTGCTGAGAGCAAGGGATGGCTGCTGTGGGAACCTTCCAAGGATGTGTTGTTTGACAGCAGAGATGTGAAGTTTGTTGAGGGCATGATGTATGGGAGCTGGGAGAAACAGCCGGAGGCCAGGGTGTCCCAGCAGATGGAGCAGATCACCATGCAGCTGGACCTGACTCCTAGTGTGTGGGAGGAGGGAGAGGAGGCAGCTGCAGAGGGTGGTGATGGAAAGAAGGTACAGGAGGCACCTCTTGGTGGATAAAATGATGTGGAGACTAGCACTAGTGGAGCTGCTGGATCCGAAGGGGGAGAGCAGCAGCAGGGGAAAACTAAGAAGCCGAAGGGTGTCGTTATGAAGGGATGGGAGACACCCCTCTCCAATCCAGGACGTACCCGTATGGCTACTAAGAAGCTGACTGCAGGAGCTGATGTAGCAGAGCAGCAGCTTGGGACAGAGGAGGCATTGCTGATTCTACCGCATGGCTATGATCCGGATGAGAAGGATGAACCTGCCTACTGTTTTCTTGCCCCTGCACCAGAGGAACCTAGAGAATGGGACATGGGAGCTGGTGGTGCTGCCTGAGGGGAAGAAAGCCGTACAGTGCAAAGTGGGTGCTAAGGATCAATTCCGATGACAAGGGACAGGTCACCATCTACAAGAGTAGGCTGGTGGCTAAGGGGTTTATGCAGAAGGAGAAGCAGGACTTCAATGAGATCTTTGCTCCCACTGCCAAACCCCCTACCCTCCGTGTCTTGTTGGCAGATTCAGGCGTTAGTGGGAAATTCATCATTCAGATGGATATATCAACGGCATTCCTCAATGGGATTTTAGAGGAGGATGTGTACATGACGCAGCCGCCTGGGTATGAGGATGGTACGGGCAGGGTGTGCAAGCTGAAAAAGTCCATCTACGGCTTGAAGCAGGCGCCACGCTGCTGGTACCATAAGTTGGCAGCTGTTTTAGAGGAGATGGGATTCAGGACCAGCAGCTGCGATAAGAGCCTCTTTCTCAAGGGGGAGGGGGAGAAGCTGGTGCTGTTTCTGGTCTATGTGGACGACATTCTTCTCTTTAGCAGCAGCATGAAGGAGATCCAGAATGTGCAACAGCAGCTGATGGAGAACTTCAAGTGCAAGAACCTTGGGGAGGTAAAGTACTACCTCGGGATGCACGTGGAGAGGGATCTGGATCACAGGTGGTTGAAGCTGCACCAGGAGAAGTTCATCAAGGAGCTGGGGGAGAAGTACGGGATTGAGAATGAGCGCAAAGTTGCAACTCCCCTGCCAGCAGAATTCAAGCTTGTGAAAGCTGCAGAGGATGAAGGGGTTGAAGCCGAGGAGCAGCAGCAATTTCAGTCCTTGGTAGGCAGCCTCTTGTATGCAGCAGTTCACACAAGGCCCGACATCTCTTTCTCGGTTGGGCAGCTGGCCAGGGTGGTGCAGAATCCATCAGAGGAGCAGGTCGATGCAGCTGAGCATGTGGTGAAGTATCTGAACTCTCACCCAAGCATTGGAGTTCAATACTCCGCATCTGCATAGGTGAAGCAGAAAGGGGTTGAGGTGCTGAAAGAGAAGGGGGAGAGGCTTGGAGAAGGCAAGCTCTTTCTCACTTGCTTTACCGATGCTACGTGGGCCTCTGAGAAGGAGGATTCCTCATCTGTGGGAGGATAGATCTGCATAGTTGGGGGAGGACCTGTTATTTGGAGGTCAAAGAAGCAGACGGAGACGGCACTCTCTTCCGTGGAATCAGAGTACATGGCGATGTTCCATGGGGTGAAGGAGGTGATTTGACTGAGGAGGCTGTTAGAGGAGATTGGCCAGGAGCAAAAGGTTGCTACGCCGCTGTTTTGTGATAGCAAGGGAGCTCTTGGGATGGCCAGGAACGCTGTGCTTCATGGGCTCAACAAGCACATGCGTATCAAGTGGCACTGGCTGCGTAAGGAGGTGAAGAGGGGGACGGTGAATCCGATCTACATCATGACTTACCAGCAGCCAGCAGACTTCCTCACCAAGAGGCTTGCGGATGAGCCTCATTGGCGTTGTGTGCGCATGAGTGGAATGAGCATGAACTAGTATGGAATGATGGGGATGCAGCCGGCAGGCTGAGGGGGAGTGTGTTGGGTGCAAATTCACATTGGACGACATCCTGCCGTCTGTTTGTACGAGTATGCGTGTGCGAATGCATTTGGGTGTGAATGGAATGTTCGTGTGTTTGTTTGCTTTCGCAATTTTCGCTTGAAGCATTTGCAGGTACTCGCGCATTGTGCGCTTCGGCACAACATTGTACGCGCTATGAACAGTACAAGCAGAAAGGACAAGCTCGCAAAGGAACCCAAGATGGAAGCTTTGCGATTCGTTTGAATTGATTGTGCAGATTCAGTTCTATCCAACTCGAAATTGTACTGTTTTGTTTGGTTGACTATACTGTAGCAGGGCAGGCACTATAGGGGTACAATTTAGGTGAAGGTTGGATGTTGTTTGTCTGTATCTGCTTGCTATAGGGCCAGGGGAAACCAGCGGAACCAGCATTTGGCTGGTTGGGCAAAGACAAATAGTCAATTTGATTCAAGCGAATTCCTCCCTTCCTGGAATTTCGTTTCTACGCGGTGCGACGGCGGAATGCTACCCGAGTCAACGCTAGTACGCTAGCACTTCAACGCTAGGCAAACGCTCTCTGAGCCATAACTTCATCATGGCAGAACTTTTCGCGAGGCAACTTGGTTCATTTTAAAGCTCTTGGAGCGAGCTTCGATATAGGAAATTCTCAGCTTAATCCGATCGACGGTCTGCACGATACGCTGCGCAACGTTCAAGGTACTCTTGCTGTTTTGACTAAGTCCCTCTTGATCCCTCTCTCTACAAACTCGGACCCGAGAATAGGGGCTGGTCTTGTACCAGGCACCCAAGGACCCTTGGAGGTGACCCCGAGGAGAGGTTTTAACTTTGATAAAGTCTTAATAGCTTGAGTTTATTAGGCCCTTACACCAACACCCGTACCATCCTCATACCCAGGCGGCTGCGTCATGTACACATCCTCCGCTAAAATCCCATTGAGGAATGCCGTTGATATATCTATCTGAATGATGAATTTCCCACTAACGGTTGCATCTGCCAACAAGACACGGAGGGTAAGGGGTTTGGCAGTGGGAGCAAAGATTTCATTGAAGTCCTGCTTCTCCTTCTGCATAAACCCCTTAGCCACCAGCCTACTCTTGTAGATGGTGACCTGTCCCTTGTCATCGGTCTTGATCCTTAGCACCCACTTGCACTGTACGGCTTTTTTCCCATCGGGCAGCACCACCAGATCCCATGTCCCATTCTCTAGCAGGCTCTGGTACGCAGCATCCCTGGAAACCAGCCACTTCTCCTTATCTGGTCCAGCTAATGCCTCCTCCATGCTAGCTGGTTCCTCTGGTGCAGGGGCAAGAAAACAGTAGGCAGGTTCATCCTCCTCATCCGGGTCATAGCCATGCGGTAGAATCAGCAATGCCTCCTCTGTCCCAAGCTGCTGCTCTGCTACATCAGCTCCTGCAGTCAGCTTCTTAGTAGCCATACGGGTACGTCCTGGCCTGGAGACGGGTGTCTCCCATCCCTTCATAACGACACCCTTCGGCTTCTTAGTTTTCCCCTGCTGCTGCTCTCCCCCCTCGGATCCAGCAGCTCCACTAGTGCTAGTCTCCACATCATTTTATCCACCAACAGGTGCCTCCTGTACCTTCTTTCCATCACCACCCTCTGCAGCTGCCTCCTCTCCCTCCTCCCACACACTAGGAGTCAGGTCCAGCTGTCTGGTGATCTGCTCCATCTGCTGGGACACCCTGGCCTCCGGCTGTTTCTCCCAGCTCCCAAACATCATGCCCTCATCAAAATTCACATCCCTACTGTCAAACAACACACCCTTGGATGGTTCCCACAGCAGCCATCCCTTGCTTTTAGCAGCCTGCCCCAAATGCACACACCAGATTGCACTTGCCCCCAACTTACTGCGGTAGGTCTTGGGGACGTGGGCGACTGCCATGCAACCGAACACCCTCAGCATGTCCATTGGCGGCTTCCTCCCAAGCCACCTCTCCAACGGCACCCACGAGTCATCCCCAACCTTTGTGAGTACCCTGTTCCTAGCGACGGTAGCGTGCCGAACAGCATGGGGCCACATCAAGTTGCCCAGCCCAGATTCTATGAGCAGCGCACTAGCTGTCTCCAGAATTGTCAGGTTCGCCCGTTCTGCTACACCGTTGAACTGTGGGGTGTAAGCCCTGGTCAGCTCCCTCTGGATGCCCTGCTTCTTGAGCCAGGCCGTCATCTCAGCTCCAAGGAACTCACCACCCCGATCTGTCAAAATCCGCTTCACCTCACACTCCGCTTGCTTCTCCATAAATGGCAGCCAATCTTCCCGTATCGTAGAGGCAGCGTGGTCCTTCTGCTTCAGCGGATATGCCCACATAAGCCTGCTCCAATCATCCACTATGGTCAGAAAGTACCGCTCCCCCTTGTGCCCCTGAACCGGTAGCGGCCCCACCAAGTCCATGTGGATCAACTCTAAAGGCTTCTTGCTCCTGCCGGTCACACTATGGAAGGGGAAACGGGTAAACTTTGAGAGCAAACAGATTTCACAATTCTCATCAGGTGGCTTCAGACCCTTAATGGCTCCATCTTTCTCCAACTGCTTCAACAAGTACATTGCTACATGCCCCAAGCGTCGGTGTGCCATTGCCCAATCCGTCTCCCCAGATCTGGCCGATATTTTCACACCAACCCTTCCAACGGCGTTGCACTCCCCCTGGGATGCAGACCCCTCTCCAGCCTGCCCCCCACCGTGCCACGCCAACGCCAGCAGCTGCCACATGGATCTGTACACGTCCTTGCTTTCGTGCAGATCCCAAAGCACCCGATTGCCCAGCTGCCCGTTGTACGTGCGTGCCCCATCCGTGCTAGTGCTCACCCCAGCCTTGCCAAGCTTACGGAGGGAGATGAGGTTGGCCTTGTTGGTGTAAGGGCCTAACAAACTCAAGCTATTAAGACTTTATCAAACTTAAAACCTCTCCTCGGGGTCACCTCCAAGGGTCCTTGGGTGCCTGGTACAAGACCAGCCCCTATCCTCGGGTCCGAGTTTAGAGAGAGAGGGATCAAGAATGACTTGGTCAAAATAACAAGAGTACCTTGAACGTCGCGCAGCGTATCGTGCAGACCGTCGACCGGATTAAGCTGAGAATTTCCTATATTGAAGCTCACTCCAAGAGCTTTAAAATAAGCCAAGTTGCCTCGCGAAAAGTTCTGCCATTACGAAGTTATGGCTCGGACAGCGTTTGCCTAGCGTTGGAGTGCTAGCGTACTAGCGTTGACTCAGGTAGCATTCCGCCGTCGCACCGCGTAGAAACGAAATTCCAGGAAGGGAGGAATTCGGTTGAATCAAATCGACTATCTTCAGGTACAAACAGAGAAGGAATAAATAGCTCTAACTAGCAAGGACCTTAGGAATCAACCTGGGAACAACCAGGGATGATCCCAAATAATTCCAAGCAACAGAACCAACCTGGCTGGACAAAACAGCAGGTGGTAGGTTGGTAAACAACCTCTGGTTCTGTTTTTCCAACCTGGGAAAACAACAACCAGGTTCAGGTCCTAAAAACAGAACCTGTTTTGTCTTTGCCCAAGCAGCCAAATGCTGGTTCCGCTGGTTTCCCCTGGCCCTGTAGCATGCAGATACAGACAAACAACATCCAACCTTCACCTAAATTGTACCCCTATAGTGCCTGCCCTGCTACACTATAGTCAACCAAACAAAACAGTACAATTTCGAGTTGGATAGAACTGAATCTGCACAATCAATTCAACCGAACCGCAAAGCTTCCATCTTGGGTTCCTTTGCAAGCTCGTCCTTTCTGCTTGTACTGTTCATAGCGCGTACAATGTTGTGCCGAAGCGCATAATGCGCGAGTACCTGCAAATGCTTCAAGCGAAAATTGCGAAAGCAAACAAACACACGAACATTCCATTCACACCCAAATGCATTCGCACACGCATACTCATACAAACAGACGGCAGGATGTCGTGCAATGTGAATTTGCACCCAACACACTCCCCCTCAGCCTGCCGGCTGCATCCCCATCATTCCATACTAGTTCATGCTCATTCCACTCATCCGCACACAACGCCAATGAGGCTCATCCGCAAGCCTCTTGGTGAGGAAGTCTGCTGGCTGCTGGTGAGTCTTGATGTAGATCGGATTCACCGTCCCCCTCTTCACCTCCTTACGCAACCAGTGCCACTTGATACGCATGTGCTTGTTCAGCCCATGAAGCACAGCGTTCCTGGCCATCCCAAGAGCTCCCTTGCTATCACAAAACAGCGGCGTAGCAACCTTTTGCTCCTGGCCAATCTCCTCTAACAGCCTCCTCAGCCAAATCACCTCCTTCACCCCATGGAACATTGCCATGTACTCTGATTCCACAGAAGAGAGTGCTGTCTCCGTCTGCTTCTTTGACCTCCAACTAACAGGTCCTCCTCCAACTACGCAGATATATCCTCCCACAGATGAGGAATCCTCCTTCTCAGAGGCCCACGTAGCATCGGTAAAGCAAGTGAGAAAGAGCTTGCCTTCTCCAAGCCTCTCCCCCTTCTCTTTCAGCACCTCAACCCCTTTCTGCTTCACCTGTGCAGATGCGGAGTATTGAACTCCAATGCTTGGTTGAGAGTTCAGATACTTCACCACACGCTCAGCTGCATCCACCTGCTCCTCTGATGGATTCTGCACCACCCTAGCCAGCTGCCCAACCGAGAAAGAGATGTCGGGCCTTGTGTGAACTGCTGCATACAAGAGGCTACCCACCAAGGACTGAAATTGCTGCTGCTCCTCGGCTTCAACCCCTTCATCCTCTGCAGCTTTCACAAGCTTGAATTCTGCTGGC
Source organism: Closterium sp. Naga37s-1 (assembly GCA_947471745.1). Taxonomy (NCBI): domain Eukaryota; kingdom Viridiplantae; phylum Streptophyta; class Zygnematophyceae; order Desmidiales; family Closteriaceae; genus Closterium; species Closterium sp. Naga37s-1. The sequence goes on along the minus strand of CANJKZ010000826.1, from coordinate 2,174,685 downwards.
AGGGGAGTTGCAACTTTGCGCTCATTCTCAATCCCGTACTTCTCCCCCAGCTCCTTGATGAACTTCTCCTGGTGCAGCTTCAACCACCTGTGATCCAGATCCCTCTCCACATGCATCCCGAGATAGTACTTTACCTCCCCAAGGTTCTTGCACTTGAAGTTCTCCATCAGCTGCTGCTGCACCTTCTGGATCTCCTTCATGCTGCTGCTAAAGAGAAGAATATCGTCCACATAGACCAGAAACAGCACCAGCTTCTCCCCCTCCCCCTTGAGAAAGGCTCTCATCACAGCTGCTGGTCCTGAATCCCATCTCCTCTAAAACAGCTGCCAACTTCTGGTACCAGCAGCGTGGCGCCTGCTTCAGGCCGTAGATGGACTTTTTCTGCTTGCACACCCTGCCCGTACCATCCTCATACCCAGGCGGCTGCGTCATGTACACATCCTCCTCTAAAATCCCATTGAGGAATGCCGTAGATATATCCATCTGAATGATGAATTTCCCACTAACGGTTTCATCTGCCAACAAGACACGGAGGGTAGGGGGTTTGGCAGTGGGAGCAAAGATCTCATTGAAGTCCCGCTTCTCCTTCTGCATAAACCCCTTAGCCACCAGCCTACTCTTGTAGATGGTGACCTGTCCCTTGTCATCGGTCTTGATCCTTAGCACCCACTTGCACTGTACGGCTTTCTTCCCCTCAGGCAGCACCACCAGCTCCCATGTCCCATTCTCTAGCAGGCTCTGGTACTCAGCATCCCTGGAAACCAGCCACTTCTCCCTATCTGGTCCAGCTAATGCCTCCTCCATGCTAGCTGGTTCCTCTGGTGCAGGGGCAAGAAAACAGTAGGCAGGTTCATCCTCCTCATCCGGATCATAGCTATGCGGTAGAATCAGCAATGCCTCCTCTGTCCCAAGCTGCTGCTCTGCTACATCAGCTCCTGCAGTCAGCTTCTTAGTAGCCATACGGGTACGTCCTGGCCTGGAGACGGGTGTCTCCCATCCCCTCATAACAACACCCTTCGGCTTCTTAGTTTTCCCCTGCTGCTGCTCTCCTCCCTCGGATCCAGCAGCTCCACTAGTGCTACCGCTAGTCTCCACACCATCACCTCCACCAGCAGGTGCCTCCTGCACCTTCTCTCCATCACCACCCTCTGCAGCTGGCTCCTCTCCCACTAGGAATCAGGTCCAGCTGCATGGTGATCTGCTCCATCTGCTGGGACACCCTGGCCTCCGGCTGTTTCTCCCAGCTCCCATACATCATGCCCTCAACAAACTTCACATCCCTGCTGTCAAACAACACACCCTTGGAAGGTTCCCACAGCAGCCATCCCTTGCTCTCAGCAGCCAGCCCCAAATGCACACACCAGATTGCACTTGCCCCCAACTTACTGCGGTAGGTCTTGGGGACGTGGGCGACTGCCATGCAACCGAACACCCTCAGCATGTCCACCGGCGGCTTCCTCCCAAGCCACCTCTCCAACGGCACCCACAAGTCATCCCCAACCTTGGTGAGTACCCTGTTCCTAGCGACGGTAGCGTGCCGAACAGCATGGGGCCACATCAAGTTGCCCAGCCCAGATTCTATGAGCAGCGCCCTAGCTGTCTCCAGAATTGTCCGGTTCGCCCGTTCTGCTACACCGCTCCCCCTTGTGTCCCTGAACCGGCAGCGGCCCCACCAAGTCCATGTGGACCAGCTCCAACGGCTTCTTGCTCCTGCCAGCCACACTATGGAAGGGGAAACGGGTAAACTTTGAGAGCAAACAGATTTCACAATTCTCATCAGGTGGCTGTCCGTTCAGCTTGGCTCCATCTTACTCCAACTGCTTCAACAAGGGCATTGCCACATGCCCCAAGCGTCAGTGTGCCGTTGCCCAATCCGTCTCCCCAGATCTGGCCGACACTTTCACACCAACCCCTCCAACGGCATTGCACTCCCCCTGGGATGCAGACCCCTCTCCAGCCTGCCCCCCACCATGCCACGCCAACGCCGGCAGCTGCCACATGGATCTGTACACGTCCGTGCTCTCGTGCAGATCCCAAAGTACCCGATTGCCCAGCTGCCCCTTGTAAGTGCGTGCCCCATCCGTGCTAGTGCTCACCCCAGCCTTGCCAAGCTTACGGAGGGAGATGAGGTTGGCCTTGAGTTCAGGAACGAGAAGAACGTCGTGCAGCACCACCGGCTTGCCATCCGCTCCCTTAAACGCAGCTCGTCCCGCACCAGCCACCTTCAGCGCGTGTCCAGAGGCGGAGCACACCTCGTTGATCGGTGCAGCGCGTACGTGGTCCAGCAGGTCCTTGCGCGGCGTCATCGTCCAAGCAGCGCCCGTGTCCAACACCCAATAATCCAGAGGGTGCAGCTCTGCTCCAACCTTGGCAGAGGCGTCTTCTTGCTCCCCCTGCTCCCCCTGCTCTCCAATATGGAAGAACTGGCCCGCGGTGCGCTCCTTCTTCTTTTCCGCACCGCCGTTGCTCTTCGGGTTGTTGTCGGACGAATCGGCGATCATGCTCGCTCCATTTTTCTGGTTCCTCCGCGCGCCGCCATCCTGGTGACGATTCTGGGGGGTCCATCCATCGGGTTTCTTATAGCACAAAAACCAGGGGTGCCCCTCCTTCTCACAATACCAGCAACTCCCTTTCATTTTGCCACCAGTACCCGACTTGCCCCCACGTCCAGATCTCGCACCGCGACCCCAACCGGTACCTCCTTGTTGGTCGTTGGAGTATTCGTCCTTCTTTGCACCACTTCCAGCACCACCGAAGCAACGTCCTCTGCCACGTCGGCTCCCTTGCATCCCATAGCCGCTGCTGCTGTCGTCTCCACCCCTTAGTTGGCGGCGATGGAAGTCCTCCTCCAGAATCTTTGTCCGCACCCACTCGAGTGTCCACGAGCTCTGGTTCTGCGGCAGGCTCAATCCGCTCGTGAATTGAAGCCACGATTCCGGCAGCAGCGAGAGCATCTTCAAGCATTTGGTCTGCTCCGGGTAGGTGATTCCCGCGGTCGCCAACTTCGCGTACAGATCGCGCATCTTGTCCAGGACAGGTTGCACCGGCTCTCCCTCGCTCAGGCGCAACGCGAACAGGTTCCTCCCCAGCATCAACGTTGCAACAACGGTAGTTGGGGCGTGCAGCTCCTTCAACACGGTCCACGCCTTCGGACCGCACTCAACCTCCGGCAGCAGGTGCATAACGTGGTGACGCTGGTTCAGCTCCAAACTCTGCGACATCAAATAGTAGCCAGCTGAGGAGCGCTCGTCCCAATCTTCCTGCAGCGCGGGGTCACTCGGTCTAGGCTCCTCCCCAATCATTAGTTTCAGCAATCCAATCTGACGGAAATATAGTTGCATTTTCCAGGCCCAATCATCATAGCCCTCACCATTGAACTTCTCGACGGTGAAGTTCTTCAGCACCTCCTTGACCAGCGAGCCCTGGTTTGTTCGCGCTCCCCTTGGCGCTGAAACACCAGAATCTTGGCTGCCACTACGATCTTGGGCTGAAGATTCACCAGCTCCCGTCGAGGTGTTGCCCGCCATAGCTACCTATATCGAGGATCACTATAACGCAGCTCTGATACCAGCTTGTTGGTGTAAGGGCCTAATCAACTCAAGCTATTAAGACTTTATCAAACTTAAAACCTCTCATCGGGGTCACCTCCAAGGGTCCTTGGGTGCCTGGTGCAAGACCAGCCCCTATCCTCGGGTCCGAGTTTGTAGAGAGAGGGATCAAGAGGGACTTAGTCAAAACAGCAAGAGTACCTTGAACGTTGCGCAGCGTATCGTGCAGACCGTCGATCGGATTAAGCTGAGAATTTCCTATATCGAAGCTCGCTCCAAGAGCTTTAAAATGAACCAAGTTGCCTCGCAAAAAGTTCTGCCATTACGAAGTTATGGCTCGGACAGCGTTTGCCTAGTGTTGGAGTGCTAGCGTACTAGCGTTGACTCGGGTAGCATTCCGCCGTCGCACCGCGTAGAAACGAAATTCCAGGAAGGGAGAAATTCGCTTGAATCAAATTGACTATGTTCAGGTAGAAACAGAGAAGGAATAAATAGCTCTAGCTAGCAAGGACCTTGGGAATCAACCTGGGAACAACCAGGGATGATCCCAAATAATTCCAAGCAACAGAACCAACCTGGCTGGACAAAACAGCAGGTGGTAGGTTGGTAAACAACCTCTGGTTCTGTTTTTCCAACCTGGGAAAACAACAACCAGGTTCAGGTCCTAAAAATAGAACCTGTTTTGTCTTTGCCCAACCAGCCAAATGGTGGTTCCGCTGGTTTCCCCTGGCCCTGTAGCAAGCAGATACAGACAAACAACATCCAACCTTCATCTAAATTGTACCCCTATAGTGCCTGCCCTGCTACACTATAGTCAACCAAACAAAACAGTACAATTTCGAGTTGGATAGAACTGAATCTGCACAATCAATTCAACCGAACCGCAAAGCTTCCATCTTGGGTTCCTTTGCGAGCTCCTCCTTTCTGCTTGTACTGTTCATAGCGCGTACAATGTTGTGCCGAAGCGCACAATGCGCGAGTACCTGCAAATGCTTCAAGCGAAAATTTCGAAAGCAAACAAACACACGAACATTCCATTCACACCCAAATGCATTCGCACACGCATACTCGTACAAACAGACGGCAGGATGTCGTGCAATGTGAATTTGCACCCAATAGCAGTGACGGCAGCTGCTGCAGGTCACACCCCGGCGGCTGCTGCAGGTGGGAGGCCGCGACGAAGGGGCGGCAGAGCCGCGGAGGCCCGCGCCTGCCGGTGAGGTGGCCGCGCGGGGCCGCGACGACGGGTCGACGCCCAGGGCCGAGGAGGGCCACGCCGAGGTCAGGGTGGGTCGCGGCAGGGCAGCGACGGGCCGCGACGGGCGACGGGGCGGGGACGGGGCGGGGCCGCGACTGGCGACGGGGTGGGGCCGCGAAGGGGCCGCGACTGGCAACGGGGCGGGGCCGCGACTGGCGACGGGGCGGGGCCGCGACTGGCGACGGGGCGGGGCCGCGACTGGCGACGGGGCGGGGCCGCGAAGGGGCCGCGAAGGGGCCGTGAAGGGGCCGCGAAGGGGCCGCTAAGGGGGCCGAGAAGGGGCCGCAAAGGGGGCCGCGAAGGTGCCGCAGGAGCAGGGCTGCCGCTAAGGGGCCGCGAAAGGGTAGGGCAGGGCAGAGCGCGAAGCGCGCTTCGGGCAGGTTAGGAAAAAAAAAAATTAATGGTGGGCCCTTAGGAAGAAACGGTCCCACTAGGCAACCTACTCTATACCATGTGAAGAGAGAAGAATGATTGACTAGGGAATGAGTTGGGTACAAGTGTAAAACTCTAGGAAACTATACCCCTTAGTGTCTACCCCACTACAGCCTAGATAGGCTATATGATAAATGTTTGACGATAAAATGCTCACCTACGTGAAGTTATGGATCAGATTCGGACTAGCTGAGGGCTCCAAGTTCTGGTCCCAAACACTTTTTCATGCTTGGTCTCAAACCGCTTCGAAATTCGATAATTGAACTTACAGCATCACCATGATTACGCTGAGATGCGGTGAAGCGGTTCGAACCTCCGTCACATCAAATATCGACCCCACATGCAATACAAAAATGTAAGTGACACTTGATTTTAAGGGTTTTGACATAATTACACACGCCCATATTTTCATATGTATATGCCAAAATTAAAGCAAGTTATCTGGGCTTCTTAGAGCATGTAAAATGTAATGACCAACCCAAATGGCACGTTTTTTACTATTGAAACAAAAAAAACATATTTTGCGTAAGTGAACCCCAACACAAATGCCAGAGGGATCAGAAAGCCTAGACAAGGGTGCTTAACAAACCATTAGGTTTTGGCAAGCACATGATCTTCTCTTCGTTAAGGGAACTTTTAGGTAGGTAGGTCCCAAAATACGGTGCGTACATTTCCATGCGGAAAAATTGCTTTTTAGGCTAGTCGGGGTGACTACTCAAACTGGCATAACCCTAAACTCCATTGGGGATACAGCGAGTGGAGGAGGGTCTCACTGTGGTGGGCGTGCTTATTGGGGAGGAGGGTTGGGTAGTGGTCCGGTTACGGGAGCAGCTTCGTCAGTTGCAGGCGCCATTGCAATGGCTCCCCCTGCTTGACCACCCCCAGATGGCTTCACATCTCCTCGCCATTGCAGTTTTAGCGCGGCCGATGTATCTTGCCAGGACTATGCCGCCGCGTCCGGAGGTGGTGGAGGCTTTTAGGGTTTGGGATAGCTGTATGGAGGATTGTTTTGAGCAGCTTTTCCCACCTGGCACTTGGGAGCAGGACCCCGACCAGTCTAGGCGCGCACGCATGCAGCTGCGTCTCCCTGTGCGACTCGGAGGGTTTGGGATCTGGGCAGCGGCCTCTTTGAGCCCACTGTCCTATGTTTGTGGGTGGGCGTAGCCCGCGCGTGATATTGCACAGGAGGCGATGTTTGCCGAGTACCTCACCACTTCGACAGGGGCAGAGTTTCTTGACCCATGGTTGGCCAAGGCTCTTGAGCAGCTGCTTGCAACTATACGCTAGGAGATGCCGGGCTTACCTCTGTGCGTAGCGGCCCCTCCTTTTCGGTTTTTCCAGGCGTGGCAGCGGCAGTTGGCTGTAAAGGAGCTCGAGGCATTGCGCCGCTTGGCTCGTGACGATGCCACCCTGGCCCGTTTCACATCCCTTTAGGGCCCTGGGGCTGGTGCATTGGTTTCGGTGGTCCCGACTCACTCAGATCTCACATTCATTGCGGCTGAGTGAGACATTGCCTACGGCTCGGGCTCTCAATTCAGCAGCTGCAGGTGGCGGGGAGATGTGTTTGTGACACAGCGTATGTTGACCCAGCAGACCCGCATCATGCCCTGAGATGCAAGCACCAGCACGGTCCATCTCGGGTGCAAAATGAGGTGAAGTTTGCAGTGGCGAGGATCTCTAAGGCGTCAGGGCAGGTGGTGACAATGGAGGATTGTGTGGTGCTGTCGGGGAAGCGAGTTGATATAGCGGTGCGGCGACCAATGGCTGGAGAGGCTCACGCTCTAGAAATCAGCATCGTGGACCCGCTATCGCAGTCTCCATCTTTGCTAGGGCAGTGCGGGCATTCCATAGGTGTGGCGGCTGTCAAACTTATATGTTGCTCATTGTGTAGGCTATAGTGGGGTAGCCCATATGGGGTACAACCTGTACAACCTAGCACTTGTACCCATCCTGCTCTTTGTCATTTCATTCCTCGTTCATTCTCCTGACATGGTTTCAGAGCAGGTCCTGACCTAGGACCGGTTTTTTGTTTTTTTCGGGCCCACCATTACTTAGTGACCGACTGCGGTTACCCCGTTACCCTACGCCCTGCCCTTCGTTGCACCGTCAGCGCGCGCCCTGCCCTGCCTTGCATCACACTGCCCGTGTACGCCCTGCCCCGCGTCGCGCTGCATCGCGCACGCCTTGCCCTGCCTTGCGTCGCGCTACTCCACGCACGCCCTGCCCTGTCCCGCGTCGCGCTGCTCCGCGCACGCCCTGCCGATCCCCGCGTTGCGCTGCCCGGCACACGCCCTGCCCTGCGTCCTGCTGCAGCCCGTGCGTCGTGCCCTGCTGCAGCCCGCACGTCGCGCCCTGCTGCAGCCCGCAAGTCGTGCCCTGCTGCCAGGCGCGTTGCGCTCTACGACAGCCCGCGCGTCGCGCTCTGCTGCCCCGCGCGTCGCGCTCTGCTACAGCCCGCACGTCGCACCCTGCTGCCCTGCGCGTCGCGCCCTCAGCAGCCCGCGCGTTGCACTCTACTGCCCCGCGCGTGCCCGTGCCTCGCGCCCTGCTGCCCTGCGCGTCGCGCCATAGAGCAGCCCGCGCGTCGCGCTCCGCTGCAGCCCACGCGTCGCGCTCCGCTGCAGCCCGCGCGTCGCGCCCTGCTGTAACGCGCGTCGCGCCCTGCTGCAGCCCGACCGTCGCGCCCTGCTGCCCCGCACGTCACGCCTTGCTGCAGCCCGCGCGTCGCGCCCTGCTGCCCTGCACAGCACGCTCCCTGCTGCATGTGTTGTATGCAAATTCACATTGCACGACATCCTGCCGTCTGTTTGTACGAGTATGCGTGTGCAAATGCATTTGGGTGTGAATGGAATGTTCGTGTGTTTGTTTGCTTTCGCAATTTTCGCTTGAAGCATTTGCAGGTACTCGCGCATTGTGCGCTTCGGCACAACATTGTACGTACTATGAACAGTACAAGCAGAAAGGACGAGCTCGCAAAGGAACCCAAGATGGAAGCTTTGCGGTTCGGTTGAATTGATTGTGCAGATTCAGTTCTATCCAACTCGAAATTGTACTGTTTTGTTTGGTTGACTATAGTGTAGCAGGGCAGGCACTATAGGGGTACAATTTAGGTGAAGGTTGGATGTTGTTTGTCTGTATCTGCATGCTACAGGGCCAGGGGAAACTAGCGGAACCACCATTTGGCTGGTTGGGCAAAGACAAAACAGGTTCTGTTTTTTAGGACCTGAACCTGGTTGTTGTTTTCCCAGGTTGGAAAAACAGAACCAGAGGTTGTTTACCAACCTACCACCTGCTGTTTTGTCCAGCCAGGTTGGTTCTGTTGCTTGGAATTATTTGGGATCATCCCTGGTTGTTCCCAGGTTTATTCCCAAGGTCCTTGCTAGCTAGAACTATTTATTCCTTCTCTGTTTGTACCTGGATATAATCAATTTGATTCAACCGAATTCCTCCCTTCCTGGAATTTTCGTTTCTACGCGGTGCGACGGTGGAATGCTACCCGAGTCAACGCTAGTACGCTAGCACTCCAACGCTAGGCAAACGCTGTCCGAGCCATAACTTCGTAATGGCAGAACTTCTCGCGATGCAACTTGGTTTATTTTAAAGCTCTTGGAGCGAGCTTCAATATAGGAAATTCTCAGCTTAATCCGATCGACGGTCTGCACGATACGCTGCGCGACGTTCAAGGTACTCTTGTTATTTTGACTAAGTCATTCTTGATCCCTCTCTCTACAAACTCGGACCCGAGGATAGGGGCTGGTCTTGTACCAGGCACCCAAGGACCCTTGGAGGTGACCCCGAGGAGAGGTTTTTAAGTTTGATAAAGTCTTAATAGCTTGAGTTTGTAAGGCCCTTACACCAACAAGCTGGCATCAGAGCTGCGTTATAGTGATCCTCGATATAGGTAGCTATGGCGGGCAACACCTCGACGGGAGCTGGTGAATCTTCAGCCCAAGATCGTAGCGGCAGCCATGATTCTGGTGTTTCAGCGCCAAGGGGAGCGCGAACAAACCAGGGCTCGCTCGTAAAGGAGGTGCTGAAGAACTTCACCGTCGAGAAGTTCAATGGTGAGGGCTATGATGATTGGGCCTGGAAAATGCAATTGTATTTCCGTCAGATCGGTTTGCTGAAACTAATGATTGGAGAGGAGCCTAGACCGAGTGACCCCGCGCTGCAGGAAGATTGGGACGAGCGCTCCTCGGCTGGCTACTATTTGATGTCGCAGAGTTTGGAGCTGAACCAGCGTCACCACGTCATGCACCTGCTGCCGGAGGTTGAGTGCGGTCCGAAGGCGTGGACCGTGTTGAAGGAGCTGCACGCCCCGACCTCCGTTGTTGCAACGTTGATGCTGGAGAGGGAGCTGTCCGCGTTGCGCCTGAGCGAGGGAGAGCCGGTGCAACCTGTCCTGGACAAATTGCGCGACCTCTACGCGAAGTTGGCGACCGCGGGAATCACCTACCCGGAGCAGACCAAGTGCCTGAAGATGCTCTCGCTGCTGCCGGAATCGTGGCTTCAATTCACGAGCGGATTGAGCCTGCCGCAGAACCAGAACTCGTGGACACTCGAGTGGGTGCGGACAAAGATTCTGGAGGAGGACTTCCGTCGCCGCCAACTGAGGGGTGGAGACGACGGCAGCAGCGGCTATGGGATGCAAGGAAGCCGACGTGGCAGAGAACGTAGCTTCGGTGGTGCTGGACGCGGTGCAAAGAAGGACGACGACTCCAACGTTCAAGGAGGTACCGGTTGGGGTCGCGGTGCGAAATCTGGACGTGGGGGCAAGTCGGGTGCTGGTGGCAAAATGAAAGGGAGTTGCTGGTATTGTGAGAAGGAGGGGCACCCCTGGTTTTTGTGCTATAAGAAACCCGATGGATGGACCCCCCAGAATCGTCACCAGGATGGTGGCGCGCGGAGGAACCAGAAAAATGGCGTGAGCATGATCGCCGATTCGTCCGACAACAACCCGAAGAGCAACGGCGGTGCGGAAAAAAAGAAAGAGCGCACCGCGGGCCAGTTCTTCCATATTGGAGAGCAGGGGGAGCAGGGGGAGCAAGAAGACGCCTCTGCCAAGGTTGGAGCAGAGCTGCACCCTCTGGATTATTGGGTGTTGGACACGGGCGCTGCTTGGACGATGACGCCGCGCAAGGACCTGCTGGACCACGTACGCGCTGCACCGATCAACGAGGTGTGCTCCGCCTCTGGACACGCGCTGAAGGTGGCTGGTGCGGGACGAGCTGCGTTTAAGGGAGCGGATGGCAAGCCGGTGGTGCTGCACGACGTTCTTCTCGTTCCTGAACTCAAGGCCAACCTCATCTCCCTCCGTAAGCTTGGCAAGGCTGGGGTGAGCACTAGCACGGATGGGGCACGCACTTACAAGGGGCAGCTGGGCAATCGGGTGCTTTGGGATCTGCACGAGAGCACGGACGTGTACAGATTCATGTGGCAGCTGCCGGCGTTGGCGTGGCATGGTGGGGGGCAGGCTGGAGAGGGGTCTGCATCCCAGGGGGAGTGCAATGCCGTTGGAGGGGTTGGTGTGAAAGTGTCGGCCAGATCTGGGGAGACGGATTGGGCAACGGCACACTGACGCTTGGGGCATGTGGCAATGCCCTTGTTGAAGCAGTTGGAGTAAGATGGAGCCAAGCTGAACGGACAGCCACCTGATGAGAATTGTGAAATCTGTTTGCTCTCAAAGTTTACCCGTTTCCCCTTCCATAGTGTGGCTGGCAGGAGCAAGAAGCCGTTGGAGCTGGTCCACATGGACTTGGTGGGGCCGCTGCCGGTTCAGGGACACAAGGGGGAGCGGTACTTTCTGACCATAGTGGATGATTGGAGCAGGCTTATGTGGGCATATCCGCTGAAGCAGAAGGACCATGCCGCCTCTACGATACGGGAAGATTGGCTGCCATTCGTGGAGAAGCAAGCGGAGTGTGTGGTGAAGCGGATTAGGACAGATCGGGGTGGTGAGTTCCTTGGAGCTGAGATGACGGCCTGGCTCAAGAAGCAGGGCATCCAGAGGGAGCTGACCACGGCTTACACCCCACAGTCTAACGGTGTAGCAGAACGGGCGAACCGGACAATTCTGGAGACAGCTAGGGCGCTGCTCATAGAATCTGGGCTGGGCAACTTGATGTGGCCCCATGCTGTTCGGCACGCTACCGTCGCTAGGAACAGGGTACTCACCAAGGTTGGGGATGACTTGTGGGTGCCGTTGGAGAGGTGGCTTGGGAGTAAGCCGCCGGTGGACATGCTGAGGGTGTTCGGTTGCATGGCAGTCGCCCACGTCCCCAAGACCTACCGCAGTAAGTTGGGGGCAAGTGCAATCTGGTGTGTGCATTTGGGGCTGGCTGCTGAGAGCAAGGGATGGCTGCTGTGGGAACCTTCCAAGGGTGTGTTGTTTGACAGCAGGGATGTGAAGTTTGTTGAGGGCATGATGTATGGGAGCTGGGAGAAACAGCCGGAGACCAGGGTGTCCCAGCAGATGGAGCAGATCACCATGCAGCTGGACCTGACTCCTAGTGTGTGGGAGGAGGGAGAGGAGGCAGCTGCAGAGGGTGGTGATGGAGAGAAGGTGCACGAGGCACCTGCTGGTGGAGGTGATGGTGTGGAGACTAGCGGTAGCACTAGTGGAGCTGCTGGATCCGAGGGAGGAGAGCAGCAGCAGGGGAAAACTAAGAAGCCGAAGGGTGTTGTTATGAGGGGATGGGAGACACCCGTCTCCAGGCCAGGACGTACCTGTATGGCTACTAAGAAGCTGACTGCAGGAGCTGATGTAGCAGAGCAGCAGCTTGGGACAGAGGAGGCATTGCTGATTCTACCGCATGGCTATGATCCGGATGAGGAGGATGAACCTGCCTACTGTTTTCTTGCCCCTGCACCAGAGGAACCAGCTAGCATGGAGGAGGCATTAGCTGGACCAGATAGGGAGAAGTGGCCGGTTTCCAGGGATGCTGAGTACCAGAGCCTGCTAGAGAATGGGACATGGGAGCTGGTGGTGCTGCCTGAGGGGAAGAAAGCCGTACAGTGCAAGTGGGTGCTAAGGATCAAGACCGATGACAAGGGACAGGTCACCATCTACAAGAGTAGGCTGGTGGCTAAGGGGTTTATGCAGAAGGAGAAGCGGAACTTCAGTGAGATCTTTGCTCCCACTGCCAAATCCCCTACCCTCCGTGTCTTGTTGGCAGATGCAACCGTTAGTGGGAAATTCATCATTCAGATGGATATATCTACGGCATTCCTCAATGGGATTTTAGAGGAGGATGTGTACATGACGCAGCCGCCTGGGTATGAGGATGGTACGGGCAGGGTGTGCAAGCTGAAAAAGTCCATCTACGGCCTGAAGCAGGCGCCACGCTGCTGGTACCAGAAGTTGGCAGCTGTTTTAGAGGAGATGGGATTCAGGACCAGCAGCTGTGATGAGAGCCTCTTTCTCAAGGGGGAGGGGGAGAAGCTGGTGCTGTTTCTGGTCTATGTGGACGATATTCTTCTCTTTAGCAGCAGCATGAAGGAGATGCAGAAGGTGCAGCAGCAGCTGATGGAGAACTTCAAGTGCAAGAACCTTGGGGAGGTAAAGTACTATCTCGGGATGCATGTGGAGAGGGATCTGGATCACAGGTGGTTGAAGCTGCACCAAGAGAAGTTCATCAAGGAGCTGGGGGAGAAGTACGGGATTGAGAATGAGCGCAAAGTTGCAACTCCCCTGCCAGCAGAATTCAAGCTTGTGAAAGCTGCAGAGGATGAAGGGGTTGAAGCCGAGGAGCAGCAGCAATTTCAGTCCTTGGTGGGTAGCCTCTTGTATGCAGCAGTTCACACAAGGCCCGACATCTCTTTCTCGGTTGGGCAGCTGGCTAGGGTGGTGCAGAATCCATCAGAGGAGCAGGTGGATGCAGCTGAGCGTGTGGTGAAGTATCTGAACTCTCACCCAAGCATTGGAGTTCAATACTCCGCATCTGCACAGGTGAAGCAGAAAGGGGTTGAGGTGCTGAAAGAGAAGGGGGAGAGGCTTGGAGAAGGCAAGCTCTTTCTCACTTGCTTTACCGATGCTACGTGGGCCTCTGAGAAGGAGGATTCCTCATCTGTGGGAGGATACATCTGCGTAGTTGGAGGAGGACCTGTTAGTTGGAGGTCAAAGAAGCAGACGGAGACAGCACTCTCTTCTGTGGAATCAGAGTACATGGCAATGTTCCATGGGGTGAAGGAGGTGATTTGGCTGAGGAGGCTGTTAGAGGAGATTGGCCAGGAGCAAAAGGTTGCTACGCCGCTGTTTTGTGATAGCAAGGGAGCTCTTGGGATGGCCAGGAACGCTGTGCTTCGTGGGCTGAACAAGCACATGCGTATCAAGTGGCACTGGTTGCGTAAGGAGGTGAAGAGGGGGACGGTGAATCCGATCTACATCAAGACTCACCAGCAGCCAGCAGACTTCCTCACCAAGAGGCTTGCGGATGAGCCTCATTGGCGTTGTGTGCGCATGAGTGGAATGAGCATGAACTAGTATGGAATGATGGGGATGCAGCCGGCAGGCTGAGGGGGAGTGTGTTGGGTGCAAATTCACATTGCACGACATCCTGCCGTCTGTTTGTATGAGTATGCGTGTGCGAATGCATTTGGGTGTGAAAGGAATGTTCGTGTGTTTGTTTGCTTTCGCAATTTTCGCTTGAAGCATTTGCTGGTACTCGCGCATTATGCGCTTCGGCACAACATTGTACGCGCTATGAACAGTACAAGCAGAAAGGACGAGCTCGCAAAGGAACCCAAGATGGAAGCTTTGCGGTTCGGTTGAATTGATTGTGCAGATTCAGTTCTATCCAACTTGAAATTGTACTGTTTTGTTTGGTTGACTATAGTGTAGCAGGGCAGGCACTATAGGGGTACAATTTAGGTGAAGGTTGGATGTTGTTTGTCTGTATCTGCTTGCTACAGGGCCAGGGGAAACCAGTGCAACCAGCATTTGGCTGGTTGGGCAGAGACAAATCAGGTTCTGTTTTTTAGGACCTGAACCTGGTTGTTGTTTTCCCAGGTTGGAAAAACAGAACCAGAGGTTGTTTACCAACCTACCACCTGCTGTTTTGTCCCCAATCATTAGTTTCAGCAATCCAATCTGACGGAAATAGAGTTGCATTTTCCAGGCCCAATCATCATAGCCCTCACCATTGAACTTCTCGACGGTGAAGTTCGTCGGCACCTCCTTGACCAGCGAGCCCTGGTTTGTTCGCGCTCCCCTTGGCGCTGAAACACCAGAATCTTGGCTGCCGCTACGATCTTGGGCTGAAGATTCACCAGCTCCCGTCGAGGTGTTGCCCGCCATAGCTACCTATATCGAGGATCACTATAACGCAGCTCTGATACCAGCTTGTTGGTGTAAGGGCCTAATAAACTGAAGCTATTAAGACTTTATCAAACTTAAAACCTCTCTTCGGGGTCACCTCCAAGGGTCCTTGGGTGCCTGGTACAAGACTAGCCCCTATCCTCAGGTCCGAGTTTGTAGAGAGAGGGATCAAGAGGGACTTAGTCAAAACAGCAAGAGTACCTTGAACGTCGCGCAACGTATCGTGCAGACCGTCGATCGGATTAAGCTGAGAATTTTGTTGGGTGCAAATTCACATTGCACGACATCCTGCCGTCTGTTTGTATGAGTATGCGTGTGCGAATGCATTTGGGTGTGAATGGAATGTTCGTGTGTTTGTTTGCTTTCGCAATTTTCGCTTGAAGCATTTGCAGGTACTCGCGCATTATGCACTTCGGCACAACATTGTACGCGATATGAACAGTACAAGCAGAAAGGACGAGCTCGCAAAGGAACCCAAGATGGAAGCTTTGCGGTTCGATTGAATTGATTGTGCAGATTCAGTTCTATCCAACTCGAAATTGTACTGTTTTGTTTGGTTGACTATAGTGTAGCAGGGCAGGCACTATAGGGGTACAATTTAGGTGAAGGTTGGATGTTGTTTGTCTGTATCTGCTTGCTACAGGGCCAGGGGAAACCAGTGGAACCAGCATTTGGCTGGTTGGGCAAAGACAAATCAGGTTCTGTTTTTTAGGACCTGAACCTGGTTGTTGTTTTCCCAGGTTGGAAAAACAGAACCAGAGGTTGTTTACCAACCTACCACCTGCTGTTTTGTCCAGCCAGGTTGGTTCTGTTGCTTGGAATTATTTGGGATCATCCCTAGTTGTTCCCAGGTTTATTCCCAAGGTCCTTGCTAGCTAGAACTATTTATTCCTTCTCTGTTTGTACCTGAATATAGTCAATTTGATTCAAGCGAATTTCTCCCTTCCTGGAATTTCGTTTCTACCCGGTGCGACAGCGGAATGCTACCCGAGTCAACGCTAGTACGCTAGCACTCCGACACTAGGCAAACGCTGTCCGAGCGATAACTTCATAATGGCAGAACTTTTCGCGAGGCAACTTGGCTTACTTTAAAGCTCTTGGAGTGAGCTTCGATATAGGAAATTCTCAGCTTAATCCGGTCGACGGTCTGCACGATACGCTGCGCGACGTTCAAGGTACTCTTGTTATTTTGACTAAGTCATTCTTGATCCCTCTCTCTACAAACTCGGACCCGAGGATAGGGGCTGGTCTTGTACCAGGCACCCAAGGACCCTTGGAGGTGACCCGGAGGAGAGGTTTTAAGTTTGATAAAGTCTTAATAGCTTGAGGTTATTAGGCCCTTGCACCAACAAGCTGGTATCAGAGCTGCGTTATAGTGATCCTCGATATAGGTAGCTATGGCGGGCAGCACCTCGACAGGAGCTGGTGAATCTTCAGCCCAAGATCGTAGCGGCAGCCATGATTCTGGTGTTTCAGCGCCAAGGGGAGCGCGAACAAACCAGGGCTCGCTGGTCAAGGAGGTGCTGAAGAATTTCACCGTCGATAAGTTCAATGGTGAGGGCTATGATGATTGGGCCTGGAAAATGCAACTATATTTCCGTCAGATTGGATTGCTGAAACTAATGATTGGGGAGGAGCCTAGACCGAGTGACCCCGCGCTGCAGGAAGATTGGGACGAGCGCTCCTCGGCTGGCTACTATTTGATGTCGCAGAGTTTGGAGCGGAACCAGCGTCACCACGTCATGCACCTGCTGCCGGAGGTTGAGTGCGGTCCGAAGGCGTGGACCGTGTTGAAGGAGCTGCACGCCCCGACCTCCGTTGTTGCAACGTTGATGCTGGAGAGGGAGCTGTCCGCGTTGCGCCTGAGCGAGGGAGAGCGTGCAACCTGTCCTGGACAAATTGCGCGACCTCTACGCGAAGTTGGCGACCGCGGGAATCACCTACCCGGAGCAGACCAAGTGCCTGAAGATGCTCTCGCTGCTGCCGGAATCGTGGCTTCAATTCACGAGCGGATTGAGCCTGCCGCAGAACCAGAGCTCGTGGACACTCGAGTGGGTGCGGACAAAGATTCTGGAGGAGGACTTCCGTCGCCGCCAACTGATGGGTGGAGACGACGGCAGCAGCGGCTATGGGATGCAAGGAAGCCGACGTGGCAGAGGACGTGGCTTCGGTGGTGCTGGACGCGGTGCAAAGAAGGACGACGACTCCAACGACCAACAAGGAGGTACCGGTTGGGGTCGCGGTGCGAAATCTGGACGTGGGGGCAAGTCGGGTGCTGGTGGCAAAATGAAAGGGAGTTGCTGGTATTGTGAGAAGGAGGGGCACCCCTGGTTTTTGTGCTATAAGAAACCCGATGGATGGACCCCCCAGAATCGTCACCAGGATGGCGGCGCGCGGAGGAACCAGAAAAACGGCGCGAGCATGGTCGCCGATTCGTCCGACAACAACCCGAAGAGCAACGGCGGTGCGGAAAAAAAGAAGGAGCGCACCGCGGGCCAGTTCTTCCATATTGGAGAGCAGGGGGAGCAGGGGGAGCAAGAAGACGCCTCTGCCAAGGTTGGAGCAGAGCTGCACCCTCTGGATTATTGGGTGTTGGACACGGGCGCTGCTTGGACGATGACGCCGCGCAAGGACCTGCTGGACCACGTACGCGCTGCACCGATCAACGAGGTGTGCTCCGCCTCTGGACACGCGCTGAAGGTGGCTGGTGCGGGACGAGCTGCGTTTAAGGGAGCGGATGGCAAGCCGGTGGTGCTGCACGACGTTCTTCTCGTTCCTGAACTCAAGGCCAACCTCATCTCCCTCCGTAAGCTTGGCAAGGCTGGGGTGAGCACTAGCACGGATGGGGCACGCACTTACAAGGGGCAGCTGGGCAATCGGGTGCTTTGGGATCTGCACGAGAGCACGGACGTGTACAGATCCATGTGGCAGCTGCCGGCGTTGGCGTGGCATGGTGGGGGGCAGGCTGGAGAGGGGTCTGCATCCCAGGGGGAGTGCAATGCCGTTGGAGGGGTTGGTGTGAAAGTGTCGGCCAGATCTGGGGAGACGGATTGGGCAACGGCACACCGACGCTTGGGGCATGTGGCAATGCCCTTGTTGAAGCAGTTGGAGAAAGATGGAGCCGTTAAGGGTCTGAAGCTGAACGGACAGCCACCTGATGAGAATTGTGAAATCTGTTTGCTCTCAAAGTTTACCCGTTTCCCCTTCGATAGTGTGGCTGGCAGGAGCAAGAAGCCGTTGGATCTGGTCCACATGGACTTGGTGGGGCCGCTGCCGGTTCAGGGACACAAGGGGGAGCGGTACTTTCTGACCATAGTGGATGATTGGAGCAGGCTTATATGGGCATATCCGCTGAAGCAGAAGGACCATGCCGTCTCTACGATACGGGAAGATTGGCTGCCATTCGTGGAGAAGCAAGCGGAGTGTGTGGTGAAGCGGATTAGGACAGATCGGGGTGGTGAGTTCCTTGGAGCTGAGATGACGGCCTGGCTGAAGAAGCAGGGCATTCAGAGGGATCTGAACACGGCTTACACCCCACAGTCTAACGGTGTAGCAGAACGGGCGAACCGGACAATTCTGGAGACAGCTAGGGCGCTGCTCATAGAATCTGGGCTGGGCAACTTGATGTGGCCCCATGCTGTTCGGCACGCTACCGTCGCTAGGAACAGTGTACTCACCAAGGTTGGGGATGACTTGTGGGTGCCGTTGGAGAGGTGGCTTGGGAGGAAGCCGCCGGTGGACATGCTGAGGGTGTTCGGTTGCATGGCAGTCGCCCACGTCCCCAAGACCTACCGCAGTAAGTTGGGGGCAAGTGCAATCTGGTGTGTGCATTTGGGGCTGGCTGCTGAGAGCAAAGGATGGCTGCTGTGGGAACCTTCCAAGGGTGTGTTGTTTGACAGCAGGGATGTGAAGTTTGTTGAGGGCATGATGTATGGGAGCTGGGAGAAACAGCCGGAGGCCAGGGTGTCCCAGCAGATGGAGCAGATCACCATGCAGCTGGACCTGATTCCTAGTGTGTGGGAGGAGGGAGAGGAGCCAGCTGCAGAGGGTGGTGATGGAGAGAAGGTGCAGGAGGCACCTGCTGGTGGAGGTGATGGTGTGGAGACTAGCGGTAGCACTAGTGGAGCTGCTGGATCCGAGGGAGGAGAGCAGCAGCAGGGAAAAACTAAGAAGCCGAAGCGTGTTGTTATGAGGGGATGGGAGACACCCGTCTCCAGGCCAGGACGTACCCGTATGGCTACTAAGAAGCTGACTGCAGGAGCTGATGTAGCAGAGCAGCAGCCTGGGACAGAGGAGGCATTGCTGATTCTACCGCATGGCTATGATCCGGATGAGGAGGATGAACCTGCCTACTGTTTTCTTGCCCCTGCACCAGAGGAACCAGCTAGCATGGAGGAGGCATTAGCTGGACCAGATAGGGAGAAGTGGCTGGTTTCCAGGGATGCTGAGTACCAGAGCCTGCTAGAGAATGGGACATGGGAGCTGGTGGTGCTGCCTGAGGGGAAGAAAGCCGTACAGTGCAAGTGGGTGCTAAGGATCAAGACCGATGACAAGGGACAGGTCACCATCTACAAGAGTAGGCTGGTGGCTAAGGGGTTTATGCAGAAGGAGAAGCGGGACTTCAATGAGATCTTTGCTCCCACTGCCAAACCCCCTACCCGCCGTGTCTTGTTGGCAGATGCAACCGTTAGTGGGAAATTCATCATTCAGATGGATATATCTACGGCATTCCTCAATAGGATTTTAGAGGAGGATGTGTACATGACGCAGCCGCCTGGGTATGAGGATGGTACGGGCAGGGTGTGCAAGCTGAAAAAGTCCATCTACGGCTTGAAGCAGGCGCCACGCTGCTGGTACCAGAAGTTGGCAGCTGTTTTAGAGGAGATGGGATTCAGGACCAGCAGCTGTGATGAGAGCCTCTTTCTCAAGGGGGAGGGGGAGAAGCTGGTGCTGTTTCTGGTCTATGTGGACGATATTCTTCTCTTTAGCAGCAGCATGAAGGAGATGCAGAAGGTGCAGCAGCAGCTGATGGAGAACTTCAAGTGCAAGAACCTTGGGGAGGTAAAGTACTACCTCGGGATGCACGTGGAGAGGGATCTGGATCACAGGTAGTTGAAGCTGCACCAGGACAAGTTCATCAAGGAGCTGGGGGAGAAGTACGGGATTGAGAATGAGCGCAAAGTTGCAACTCCCCTGCCAGCAGAATTCAAGCTTGTGAAAGCTGCAGAAGATGAAGGGGTTGAAGCCGAGGAGCAGCAGCAATTTCAGTCCCTGGTGGGCAGCCTCTTGTATGCAGCAGTTCACACAATACCCGACATCTCTTTCTCGGTTGGGCAGCTGGCTAGGGTGGTGCAGAATCCATCAGAGGAGCAGGTGGATGCAGCTGAGCGTGTGGTGAAGTATCTGAACTCTCACCCAAGCATTGGAGTTCAATACTCCGCATCTGCACAGGTGAAGCAGAAAGGGGTTGAGGTGCTGAAAGAGAAGGGGGAGAGGCTTGGAGAAGGCAAGCTCTTTCTCACTTGCTTTACTGATGCTACGTGGGCCTCTGAGAAGGAGGATTCCTCATCTGTGGGAGGATACATCTGCGTAGTTGGAGGAGGACCTGTTAGTTGGAGGTCAAAGAAGCAGACGGAGACAGCACTCTCTTCTGTGGAATCAGAGTACATGGCGATGTTCCATGGGGTGAAGGAGGTGATTTGGCTGAGGAGGCTGTTACAGGAGATTGGCCAGGAGCAAAAGGTTGCTTCGCCGCTGTTTTGTGATAGCAAGGGAGCTCTTGGGATGGCCAGGAACGCTGTGCTTCATGGGCTGAACAAGCACATGCGTATCAAGTGGCACTGGTTGCGTAAGGAGATGAAGAGGGGGACGGTGAATCCGATCTACATCAAGACTCACCAGCAGCCAGCAGACTTCCTCACCAAGAGGCTTGCGGATGAGCCTCATTGGCGTTGTGTGCGGATGAGTGGAATGAGCATGAACTAGTATGGAATGATGGGGATGCAGCCGGCAGGCTGAGGGGGAGTGTGTTGGGTGAAAATTCACATTGCACGACATCCTGCCGTCTGTTTGTATGAGTATGCGTGTGCGAATGCATTTGGGTGTGAATGGAATGTTCGTGTGTTTGTTTGCTTTCGCAATTTTCGCTTGAAGCATTTGCAGGTACTCGCGCATTATGCACTTCGGCACAACATTGTACGCGTTATGAACAGTACAAGCAGAAAGGACGAGCTCGCAAAGGAACCCAAGATGGAAGCTTTGCGGTTCGGTTGAATTGATTGTGCAGATTCAGTTCTATCCAACTCGAAATTGTACTGTTTTGTTTGGTTGACTATAGTGTAGCAGGGCAGGCACTATAGGGGTACAATATAGGTGAAGGTTGGATGTTGTTTGTCTGTATCCGCTTGCTACAGGGCCAGGGGAAACCAGTGGAACCAGCATTTGGCTGGTTGGGCAAAGACAAATCAGGTTCTGTTTTTTAGGACCTGAACCTGGTTGTTGTTTTCCCAGGTTGGAAAAACAGAACCAGAGGTTGTTTACCAACCTACCACCTGCTGTTTTGTCCAGCCAGGTTGGTTCTGTTGCTTGGAATTATTTGGGATCATCCCTAGTTGTTCCCAGGTTTATTCCCAAGGTCCTTGCTAGCTAGAACTATATATTCCTTCTCTGTTTGTACCTGAATATAGTCAATTTGATTCAAGCGAATTCCTCCCTTCCTGGAATTTCGTTTCTACCCGGTGCGACAGCGGAATGCTGCCCGAGTCAACGCTAGTACGCTAGCACTCCAACACTAGGCAAACGCTGTCCGAGCGATAACTTCATAATGGCAGAACTTTTCGCGAGGCAACTTGGCTTATTTTAAAGCTCTTGGAGTGAGCTTCGATATAGGAAATTCTCAGCTTAATCCGGTCGACGGTCTGCACGATACGCTGCGCGACGTTCAAGGTACTCTTGTTATTTTGACTAAGTCATTCTTGATCCCTCTCTCTACAAACTCGGACCCGAGGATAGGGGCTGGTCTTGTACCAGGCACCCAAGGACCCTTGGAGGTGACCCCGAGGAGAGGTTTTAAGTTTGATAAAGTCTTAATAGCTTGAGTTTATTAGGCCCTTACACCAACAAGCTGGTATCAGAGCTTCGTTATTGTGATCCTCGTTATAGGTAGCTATGGCGGGCAACACCTCGATGGGAGCTGGTGAATCTTCAGCCCAAGATCGTAGCGGCAGCCAAGATTCTGGTGTTTCAGCGCCTAGGGGAGCGCGAACAAACCAGGGCTTGCTGGTCAAGGAGGTGCTGAAGAACTTCACCGTCGAGAAGTTCAATGGTGAGGGCTATGATGATTGGGCCTGGAAAATGCAATTGTATTTCCGTCAGATCGGTTTGCTGAAACTAATGATTGGGGAGGAGCCTAGACCGAGTGACCCCGCGCTGCATGAAGATTGGGACGAGCGCTCCTCAGCTGGCTACTATTTGATGTCGCAGAGTTTGGAGCTGAACCAGCGTCACCACGTTATGCACCTGCTGCCGGAGGTTGAGTGCGGTCCGAAGGCGTGGACCGTGTTGAAGGAGCTGCACGCCCCAACTTCCGTTGTTGCAACGTTGATGCTGGAGAGGGAGCTGTCCGCGTTGCGCCTGAGCGAGGGAGAGCCGGTGCAACCTGTCCTGGACAAGATGCGCGATCTGTACGCGAAGTTGGCGACCGCGGGAATCACCTACCCGGAGCAGACCAAGTGCTTGAAGATGCTCTCGCTGCTGCCGGAATCGTGGCTTCAACTCATGAGCGGATTGAGCCTGCCGCAGAACCAGAGCTCGTGGACACTCGAGTAGGTGCGGACAAAAAATGCTGGTTCCGCTGGTTTCCCCTGGCCCTGTAGCAAGCAGATACAGACAAACAACATCCAACCTTCACCTAAATTGTACCCCTATAGTGCCTGCCCTGCTACAATATAGTCAACCAAACAAAACAGTACAATTCCGAGTTGGATAGAACTGAATCTGCACAATCAATTCAACCGAACCGCAAAGCTTCCATCTTGGGTTCCTTTGCGAGCTCGTCCTTTCTGCTTGTACTGTTCATAGCGCGTACAATGTTGTGCCGAAGCGCACAATGCGCGAGTACCTGCAAATGCTTCAAGCAAAAATTGCAAAAGCAAACAAACACACGAACATTCCATTCACACGCAAATGCATTCGCACACGCATACTCGTACAAACAGATGGCAGGATGTCGTGCAATGTGAATTTGCACCCAACAAAAAACACACGAACATTCTATTCACAAGCAAATCCATTCGCACACGCTCACTGGTGAAGCCCCCTCCCCTGCCCAAGACGCTTTCGGTGGGTAACTTTCTCTGTCTGTCGCCCAGTTTGGCTTGACTGTGATGCATCAAGCGTTCTTTGCATTCCCTCCTCCTTTGACCCAGACCCAGACCACCTGACCTGGCCAGACCCCGCCAAACCTTCAAACCTCTAAATCTCATACGCAGAATTTTTGAAGGTGTTGAGCCAATGTGAGAATGGTGTCGGGGCCGGCCCAAATAAATTACATTTGAACATCTTTGCGACGCGTCAGTTGCAAATGCAGCTGTCCCCACCCACCTGCACGCCTTGGTAAATACAATTCTACGAGGGAACCTGCCGCTGAAAGTCGCAGAACTGCTCAAGGCGTCACGTCTGATAGCCCTGGCCAAGCCTGAAGGTGGGGCCCGCCAAATAGCAATTGGAGAGTGCCTGATTCGTCTGACTGCAAAGGCCGCGCTGTCAGCCCTGGGCGAAGCGGCGCGGGGGTATTTTCTCCCGCTACAGTACGGTGTAGCTGTGCCAGGGGGAGCAGAGGCAATCATTCACAGCACTCGAGCATACACTGATGCACATCCCAATTGCCTCATTCTACGAACCTACATCTCTAACGCCTTCAACAGCATATCGAGACAAGCGATAGTAACAGCATTACAAGACCCGGCCCTATCACCTCTCTTGCCTCTAGTCAAACTGACCTACAGCCATCCATCTTCACTGTTCCTAGACGCTAGCTTCAGTAGCGCGCCACTGACAATCGAACGGGGGGTACGACAAGGGGACCCCTTAGGTCCCCTACTATTCGCGGCTGAAATTCATCCAGCACTACGAGCAACAGCTACAGCCCATCCTGGTGTACTATGCATGGCGTACGCCGATGCGTCGATGACGTCAGCATTTTGGGTGAACAGCATGAGACGGTTGCCACTTTCGCCGACGGTCACCAACTCTCTCAAGTAGGCCTGCGGCAAAATCTGGGAAAATGTGCCGCATGGAGCAGCCATCTCTTTAGATGAAGCAGTGCAGCTGCCGCCCGGGGTGGGCAGGCATGCCGTGTGTGTGCACACACAAGTCCCCCAGCACTGAAACAGGCTAGTCTGCAGCTACACCAGTCCCTGAAGACCTCCTTCTCCTCCTTTCCCGTGGCTCCTCCCTACCGTAGCCCTCCTGCCCCCTATCCTCATCCCTGCAGCTTCTCTTTCTCAAGCGGTCCTTCATTGTTAGGATCAGAAAGGTACAAGCATGGCAGGAGTAGAAACTAGGCCGTTGTCTACTCTAGATATTCATGTAATCATGGCCCTGCAAGATATAGTCACATCCAGATGCTACCCAATATAATGCACACCCGGTGTCCTCCGACCAGCCCATATCCCAATCACCTTCCTTCCTTCCGGCCCTTACCCCTGTCCTTCCTGCTCAGGCTGCCATTCCTGTCCAGCTCATGCCTCCCTACTCCCTCATTACCCCCTCCATCTCATCCTCTAGCACCTGCCATAGGTCGCCCAAGGTAGGCTCTCACGGATCTGTGGGTCCCTGAGGGAAGGCCGCCTCTGCAGCTCGGTTTGATTTGGAGAGGAAGGACACTGCCTGGCTAAGCTGGAGTATTATGGACCATCGGTGCCTGTAATGTGCCGTAAGCCGTGCAGCCGTGATGGTCAGTTTGCCTTGGCGGTACTTCTTCTTTGCTGCCGAGTTTGCTAGCAGCCGCAAAAACTGCACCGTATCAGCTGCCAGGGCCCCGTATGTCTCAACCGCCAAGCCAAAAAACCCCATATAGTCCGGTCGTCCCTCGTAGAGCCTATGCTTGCTCTCGGATGCCTCCTTTGCCGCCCACCCTGGCGGCTTCCGTGCTCTAGTGTCACGTCTCTGTAGGACCGGGTCCGTCACGGTCACATCCGTGACAAAGGTTTCACCCGATTCCTGGTCCTGGATTGCTAGATCCGCCCTCTTATGAAGCACCGGGGGGGAAAAGGTGGTGGTTTCATGGAAGGTGGAGAAACCTGCCTCTTTCGCCATCCTAGGCGCCGCATACACTAGTGCGTTATGTGTTCTAACCACGTCCCTTCCGTCCGCACATCTGAGTAGGTGATTTGGGAGCGAGGTATCTTGGATATCTGAATTTTTCCGCTTGCAAGGGCACTTTACTGTAACCGGCAGCTGCATGCCTAGGCGGAAGCCCAACGTCATCGAGAGCTGACCAGGGGATAATGTAAGGTCAGCCCTCGTTGGCACAGCGTGCAGCCAATCCCCTGCCCCTGTGCTTTGTCTTTGCCGCCTGAGTGCCTAGCAGGCGTCGCTACAGCTCTCGTAGCAGGAAGTACTGCAAGTCGATGTGCTTCATTCTGCCCTCCAGTCGAGGTTCTTAACACACATGGCCTTGTTGTCAGCGAGCAAGGTCGGTGCAGAGCTAGGCCGCTCACGAAGGTCAGTGAGCAAGTAGATTAATCGGCGAAGCTCCTGAGCAGCCATGACAACAGCATAGATCTCGGCCTAAGCTCTGTCCTTGGTGATCTGCAAGCCAGGGCAGTGGCCCAGTTCACCAAGCTGGGTGCATGTGTGCCTCTTCTATAGAGAAAACTTCATTGAAGCTAGAGAAACACTGTCTGTTGTGAAAAAGATGAAGTCGTTGACGTAGACGAAGACGAAGAAGGGAGTGGGACCATAACGCATGAACAATGAAGGGTCAGAAGACGAAGGACTGAACCCAAGATTGGCAAGGGTGATACACAGAGTGTCATGCAACTCACACGGTGCCTGGCGCAGTCCATAGACTGGTCATCTCAGGCTCCACTAGGTCCCAGGCGGGAAATTACCGATGAAGCCAGAAGGATGGCATAGCCAGATCTCCTCGTGCAGGCTAACCTGGAGAAATGCAATCAAGAAGTCAAATGAGTGAAGCTTGTCAGAGGTCCACTGGTGATCCCCGATTGATCCTAGGGAAGGGTTACAGGCATGTTGGCCTAGGGGGTTATGGGCGCACTGACCCGCTACTTAACAAGCCCTTTTATCACGGTGGTTAGTGGCTGGGAGTCTGACAAGGTATCAGAGCGAAGGTCTCGGGTTCGAATTGTTGGTGTAAGGGCCTAATAAACTCAAACTATTAAGACTTTATCAAACTTAAAACCTCTCCTCGGGGTCACCTCCAAGGGTCCTTGGGTGCCTGGTACAAGACCAGCCCCTATCCTCGGGTCCGAGTTTGTAGAGAGAGGGATCAAGAATGACTTAGTCAAAATAACAAGAGTACCTTGAACGTCGCGCAGCGTATCGTGCAGACCGTCGACCGGATTAAGCTGAGAATTTCCTATATCGAAGCTCACTCCAAGAGCTTTAAAATAAGCCAAGTTGCCTCGCGAAAAGTTCTGCCATTATGAAGTTATCGCTCGGACAGCGTTTGCCTAGTGTTGGAGTGCTAGCGTACTAGCGTTGACTCGGGCAGCATTCCGCTGTCGCACCGGGTAGAAACGAAATTCCAGGAAGGGAGGAATTCGCTTGAATCAAATTGACTATATTCAGGTACAAACAGAGAAGGAATATATAGTTCTAGCTAGCAAGGACCTTGGGAATAAACCTGGGAACAACTAGGGATGATCCCAAATAATTCCAAGCAACAGAACCAACCTGGCTGGACAAAACAGCAGGTGGTAGGTTGGTAAACAACCTCTGGTTCTGTTTTTCCAACCTGGGAAAACAACAACCAGGTTCAGGTCCTAAAAACAGAACCTGTTTTGTCTTTGCCCAACCAGCCAAATGCTGGTTCCGCTGGTTTCCCCTGCCAAGGTTGGAGCAGAGCTGCACCCCCTGAACTATTGGGTGTTGGACACGGGCGCTGCTTGGACGATGACGCCGCGCAAGGACCTGCTGGACGACGTACGCGCTGCACCGATCAGTGAGGTGTACTCTGCCTCTGGACACGCGCTGAAGGTGGCTGGTGCGGGACGAGCTGCGTTTAAGGGAGCGGATGGCAAGCCGGTGGTGCTGGACGACGTTCTCCTCGTTCCTGATCTCAAGGCCAACCTCATCTCCCTCCGTAAGCTTGGCAAGGCTGGGGTGAGCACTAGCACGGATAGAGCACGCACGTACAAGGGGCAGCTGGGCAATCGGGTGCTTTGGGATCTGCACGAGAGCAAGGACGTGTACAGATCCATGTGGCAGCTGCCGGCGTTGGCGTGGCACGGTGGGGGGCAGGCTGGAGAGGGGTCTGCATCCCAGGGGGAGTGCAACGCCGTTGGAGGGGTTGGTGTGAAAATATCGGCCAGATCTGGGGAGACGGATTGGGCAACGGCACACCGATGCTTGGGGCATGTGGCAATGCCCTTGTTGAAGTAGTTGGAGAAAGATGGAGCCATTAAGGGTGTGAAGCTGAACGGACAGCCACCTGATGAGAATTGTGAAATCTGTTTGCTCTCAAAGTTTACCCGTTTCCCCTTCCATAGTGTGACTGGCAGGAGCAAGGAGCCTTTCGAGTTGGTGGGGCCGCTGCCGGTTCAGGGGCACAAGGGGGAGCGGTAGTTTCTGACCATAGTGGATGATTGGAGCAGGCTTATGTGGGCATATCCGCTGAAGCAGAAGGACCACGCTGCCTCTACGATACGGGAAGATTGGCTGCCATTTGTAGAGAAGCAAGCGGAGTGTGTGGTGAAGCGGATTAGGACGCGTCACAATTGCAACACCGGGGAGGATCGGGGACCGGACACCGAAAATGTGTGCAGCGCGTATGAAAATCGGTTTCCAGTCTGCATGAGCAGTGTTAGGCTGCTTCTCCGAGCCAAGTGGGACACGTCCGGATTTGCAAGTGGGAGAACTCCACTAACTGTACAGCCAGTTTCGAGCGCAGGTGCCGTGCTTCGCTGGCGCGTCGTACAATTTCGCCTGGGTTGTGACGACGCGCACGGACGATGATGTTTCTTTGTCGTTATTGACCGCTTCTGCTTCTTGCAATGTTTGCAATGTGTTGAACAATTCAGAGACATTGGAGTTTCCCCGACCAGCACAGGCATCAGAAAGAATATGCCCACTCGCGCCTACGATAAACCCCAGATGAGAATCAAGATGTCCAGCCTGCAAAATCCGTCTCATTTAAAGAGTTTTGTTACTACCGACGTGTTTAAAATATGTCACGTGACCCTTGTATGTTTTACGTGGTTGACATGCAGCAACTGATTGTTTTGAAACAACATGCCAATTTAATCACGGATTTCGCTGTGCGATTCGAGCACTTCAACCCTCTTTAGCATAAACAGGCTTCTTTGTAGGCCACCCCAACCATTCTTTCACTCGACATGGATCCCGAGATATTCCTCCTGCTCATGACAGTCTTCTTTGATGGTTTCTCCTCTGTAGTACTAGCTCCTGCAGTTATGGCGTTAGCACGACTCTTCGGTCACGCCCTTGCGACTATGTCCCTTAATAGCCAGCGGCTTTACCTTCGTGACGACAGGGCCATGGCGCGACGGCGTTGGATGACACTCATTCCATTACTACCCGCCGTTGAGTTCTATGAGCATTTCAGACTTGAGAGGCCAGTTTTCAACTACTTGTGCGAGCGCTATGCACACTACAGGCCTATAGGCAACACAAGCACCCTCTCCCACTCTTTCTTAGTGGCACTGGCTTTAACTCGCATGGCTCATGGTTGGAACTACCGTGCGCTCGCGTTAGCATTCGGTATCAGTAGGCAACATGCGCTCCGTGCGGTGAACGACTTCCACACTTTCGTACAAGTAGATTTGACGCCTGAGTGGGTTACCTGGCCCACCAAACTGGAGGCTGCTCGTATGGAAGCCGAGTTCCGCTACGAGAGTGGAATACCGGGCGTCGTGGGAGCGATTGACGGGACTTTCATCCGTTGTCGTGGAATTGGTGACTATCCAGAGGATTTCAGAAACGGCACGATCACAATAATCCTTCAATTAATATGTGACTCTATTGGCAAAATTTATGACTTCTACGCCGGATGGCCCGGGTCGGTCAACGATGCACAGGTATGGCAAAACTCGCCCGCCCGGGTGCGCATCGAGGAAGGCGAACTCTACGATCGAGTACTTGTGGGAGATGCCGCCTATGGCCTACATCCGTACACCTTCACACCTTACAGGGCAGGAGCTGAAGAGAACGTCAACGTTGTTGACAGAGTCTGGAACAAACAGCAGTCTAGAGCTAGGATGGTCGTGGAGCAAGTGAACGGGCGCCTGAAAGCAAAATGGCGCCTCCTAGCCGAGCGCATGGAGAGTAACATCGCGCGACTTTGCCATGCGGTGCAGACGGCGGTCACCTTGAACAACGTGGAGCTGGTGCTTGGCAATCGTCCTCGCCTAGGCCCGCCACGCGTGCGGGACCGGTGGTGGCTTCGTGGGCCAGCATCAAGGGCGCCTCATTACAGCTCTACCGGCGCGGGCTTTACTCCTGAGCGTCGTCGCGATCGCCTTCGGAATTATCTTTTTGCTTCTTGGAGGCTTTCTCATCTCGAAGAGAACGCGCCAACTCTCGGGTATGGCGAAGGAGACGGTCCACTCCACGGTCAATAACACGCTCGAGTGATGCCTCAATTCCTTGCACGAGTTCAGCTGAAATTGAAGTGTCTCCCAAACCACCAATGTCTGACACGCCCGTCGTGCTTGATGTTGCAGGAGGCAACAGAGGCCCCCTCAGGCCGCGGACGCGAGTCGGAGGACCCGCCCTCGTGGGTGACTGAATGGGCACTGAGACTGTGGCGGATGGCGGCGCATGGTCGGAAGGTCCTGGAAAGGGGGGGGGGGGGGCGGGGGGGGGGGCGGGGGGTTAGAAGTGTAAGATGCAGGTAGCAAGTTCTTTGACCTGCAGTGTCCACATTTTGGCGTGTTATGCATGAAGTTAGTGCAACACAAGGAAATTTCAATAAAGACTTTATGCCATTTTTCGCGCCAGTGCCAACAAATTCTACCCTCAGACGGCGGAGGCGGGATGCGCGGATTTGGCACTCCCACGGAGCTTGTTCCAGGCTTACCACCGGTAGCAGTTGCATCCCCCGCCGTAATCTCACCTGCGGTCCACACACGACAAAGGGGTTAATGAGGAAGTAGAACCCTGACAGGGTGATCACGGGTTTGGGTTACTCATACACACTTACCTCCGGCGCTCACGCCTCGACTCGTACCCTCTCCCCACGGGTTACTTGGGAGGTTCACAGTAGTACCGGTTCCCCCACTGCTAATGGTTACTCCAGGAGCGGCAGCTGGGCGATCGTGCAAGACCCTGTCGAGCAAATCGTACCACCTCGGGAGATCCGACACTCGAGAGTTTCCGGAGCGGCGCATTTGGTCACGGAGTTGCTTGTATCGGTCAATCATCCGCTGCATTTTGCTTTTCACTGCAGCCAACCCGAAGCGGAAGTCAGGACGGTGGCGAATCAGTTCTTCCAGGAGCGCGACATTGTAGTTAGCTCCTTGGATGCCACGCATTCCTCGTAAGTCAGCATCCAGGTCGTGCCTGACTTCCGCAAGCAACATTTCTTCGTCCGGTTGCCATCCTGTCACCGTCAGTGTCCCGGTACGACCGCGGCTAGAAGTCGATGCGCGCCGACGACCGTTAGAAGGGTTGGATTCCGCGGGGTCTCCAGCCGCAGTCACGCCTGCCGTTCCCTGGTCGTTGCCAGTTGTTGTGTCTTGGGTAAGTGCAGCAGCGGGAGCCGCCGTAGGAGCCGTGAAAGTAGGCGGGGCAATGTCGTCAAGCTCGCCTAGGTCGTCGTCAGGGGCAGGCAGTCCAGCGACGAACGCGTCGAGGTCTATGACCTCACGTGGTCCGCGGGCATTACGCGTCCTGGAAGGAGTCCGCCTCGTTGCACGATTTCCTGCTCCAGCAGCAGTGGCGCTAGGTGCACCCGTCGGTGGTGTTTGGATCAGATAGATCACGGGACCGGGAAGCGGTTCCGCGACCTGAACGGCGGTGGTCGATGCCTGGGTATCACGCTCGTCGTTGACAGGGTCGGCAGCTTGGGAGCCATGGTTAGGAGTTGTCATGGTGAGAGGTGTCGAGAGAGAAATGGCAATCTGATAGCACAATAGTTGGGGACAATGCGGGTTGGTCTGGCCAATTTGTACCAGAAAGGCCAATGTGTTTCCCGAAGCGCATATTGGTTTTTGATGTGTTTGATTTCAGGTGGGATTCGGCGCCGCGGTCGCACAGCGCAGATGTCGCCCCCCGACAGTTTGTGATGTGACCTTGTTACCGCTTGGAGAATGGCCGACAGTATGCGACGACGATCGATCGTGGCTGGCCCAGGTGGCGCGATTTCGTTTCCCGCGCTGCCAATCTCACGATCGATGTGGCATTTCGAGCGGGGCAATCTCGTCAAGCTGCAAGTTCACGTTATTCGCGTCATAGTTGTGCGAAATCGGGATACACCTTTTTCCGCCAACTGGCGAATTCACTGTAGAGGGTGAACACCAACCCTACACAGGATCAGTGTTGCAATTGTGATGCGTCCTTAGGACAGATCGGGGTGGTGAGTTCCTTGGAGCTGAGATGACGGCCTGGCTCAAGAAGCAGGGCATCCAGAGGGAGCTGACCACGGCTTACACCCCACAGTCCAACGGTGTAGCAGAACAGGCGAACCGGACAATTCTGGAGACAGCTAGGGCGCTGCTCATAGAATCTGGGCTGGGCAACTTGATGTGGCCCCATGCTGTTCGGCACGCTACCGTCGCTAGGAACAGGTACTCACAATGGTTGGGGATGACTCGTGGGTGCCGTTGGAGAGGTGGCTTGGGAGGAAGCCGCCAGTGGACATGCTGAGGGTGTTCGGTTGCATGGCAGTCGCCCACGTCCCCAAGACCTACCGAACTAAGTTGGGGGCGAGTGCAATCTGGTGTGTGCATTTGGGGCTGGCTGCTAAGAGCAAGGGATGGCTGCTGTGGGAACCATCCAAGGGTGTGTTGTTTGACAGCAGAGATGTGAAGTTTGTTGAGGGCATGATGTATGGGAGCTGGGAGAAACAGCCGGAGGCCAGGGTGTCCCAGCAGATGGAGCAGATCACCATGCAGCTAGACCTGACTCCTAGTGTACGGGAGGAGGGAGAGGAGGCAGCTGCAGAGGGTGGTGATGGAAAGAAGGTATAGGAGGCACCTGCTGGTGGAGAAAATGATGTGGTGACTAGCAATAGTGGAGCTGCTGGATCCGAGGGGGGAGAGCCGCAGCAGGGGAAAACTAAGAAGCCGAAGGGTGTTGTTATGAAGGGATGGGAGACACCCGTCTCCAGGCCAGGACGTACCCGTATGGCTACTAAGAAGCTGACTGCAGGAGCTGATGTAGCAGAGCAGCAGCTTGGGACAGAGGAGGCATTGCTGATTCTACCGCATGGCTATGCTCCGGATGAGGAGGATGAACCTGCCTACTGTTTTCTTGCCCCTGCACCAGAGGAACCAGCTAGCATGGAGGAGGCATTAGCTGGACCAGATAGGGAGAAGTGGCTGGTTTCCAGGGATGCTGAGTAAAAGAGCCTGCTAGAGAATGGGACATGGGATCCGGTAGTGCTGCCTGATGGGAAGAAAGCTGTACAGTGCAAGTGGGTGCTAAGGATCAAGACCGATGACAAGGGACAGGTCACCATTGTTGGTGTAAGGGCCTAATAAACTCAAGCTATTAAGACTTTATCAAACTTAAAACCTCTCCTCGGGGTCACTTCCAAGGGTCCTTGGGTGCCTGGTACAAGACCAGCCCCTATCCTCGGGTCCGAGTTTGTAGAGAGAGGGATCAAGAGGGACTTAGTCAAAACAGCAAGAGTACCTTGAACGTCGCGCAGCGTATCGTGCAGACCGTCGATCGGATTAAGCTGAGAATTTCCTATATCGAAGCTCGCTCCAAGAGCTTTAAAATGAACCAAGTTGCCTCGCAAAAAGTTCTGCCATTACGAAGTTATGGCTCGGACAGCGTTTGCCTAGTGTTGGGGTGCTAGCGTACTAGCGTTGACTCGGGTAGCATTCCGCCGTCGCACCGTGTAGAAACGAAATTCCAGGAAGGGAGGAATTCGCTTGAATCAAATTGACTATATCCAGGTACAAACAGAGAAGGAATAAATAGTTGTAGCTAGCAAGGACCTTGGGAATAAACCTGGGAACAACCAGGGATGATCCCAAATAACTCCAAGCAACATAACCAACCTGGCTGGACAAAACAGCAGGTGGTAGGTTGGTAAACAACCTCTGGTTCTGTTTTACCAACCTGGGAAAACAACAACCAGGTTCAGGTCCTAAAAACAGAACCTGTTTTGTCTTTGCCCAACCAGCCAAATGCTGGTTCCGCTGGTTTCCCCTGGCCCTGTAGCAAGCAGATACAGACAAACAACATCCAACCTTCACCTAAATTGTACCCCTATAGTGCCTGCCCTGCTACACTATAGTCAACCAAACAAAACAGTACAATTTCGAGTTGGATAGAACTGAATCTGCACAATCAATTCAACCGAACCGCAAAGCTTCCATCTTGGGTTCCTTTGCGAGCTCGTCCTTTCTGCTTGTACTGTTCATAGCGCGTACAATGTTGTGCCGAAGCGCACAATGTGCTAGTACCTGCAAATGCTTCAAGCAAAAATTGCAAAAGCAAATAAACACACGAACATTCCATTCACATCCAAATGCATTCGCACACGCATCCTCGTACAAACAGACGGCAGGATGTCGTGCCATGTGAATTTGCACCCAACAACCATCTACAAGAGTAGGCTGGTGGCTAAGGGGTTTATGCAGAAGGAGAAGCAGGACTTCAATGAGATTTTTGCTCCCACTGCCAAACCCTCTACCCTCCGTGTCTTGTTGGCAGATGCAACCGTTAGTGGGAGCTTCATCATTCAGATGGATATATCAACGGCATTCCTCAATGGGATTTTAGAGGAGGATGTGTACATGACGCAGCCGCCTGGGTATGAGGAAAGTACAGGCAGGGTGTGCAAGCTAAAAAGTCCATCTACGGCTTGAAGCAGGCGCCACGCTGCTGGTACCAGAAGTTGGCAGCTGTTTTAGAGGAGATGGGATTCAGGACCAGCAGCTGTGATGAGAGCCTCTTTCTCAAAGGGGAGGGGGAGAAGCTGGTGCTGTTTCTGGTCTACGTGGACGACATTCTTCTCTTTAGCAGCAGCATGAAGGAGATCCAGAATGTGCAGCAGCAGCTGATGGAGAACTTCAAGTGCAAGAACCTTGGGAAGGTAAAGTACTACCTCGGGATGCACGTGG
The DNA here is from genome assembly GCA_947471745.1 of Closterium sp. Naga37s-1. NCBI lineage: Eukaryota > Viridiplantae > Streptophyta > Zygnematophyceae > Desmidiales > Closteriaceae > Closterium > Closterium sp. Naga37s-1. The sequence continues at coordinate 2,140,629 of CANJKZ010000826.1, read as the reverse complement.
AGAGGGATCTGGATCACAGGTGGTTGAAGCTGCACCAGGAGAAGTTCATCAAGGAGCTGGGGGAGAAGTATGGGATTGAGAATGAGCGCAAGGTTGCAAGTCCCCTGCCAGCAGAATTCAAGCTTATGAAGGCTGCAGCGGATGAAGGGGTTGAAGCCGAGGAGCAGCAGAAATTTCAGTCATTGGTGGGCAGCCTCTTGTATGCAGCAGTTCACACGAGGCCCGACATCTCTTTCTCGGTTGGGCAGCTGGCAAGGGTGGTGCAGAATCCATCAGAGGAGCAGGTGGATGCAGCTGAGCGTGTGGTGAAGTATCTGAACTCTCACCCAAGCATTGGAGTTCAATATTCCGCATCTGCACAGGTGAAGCAGAAAGGGCTTGAGGTGCTGAAAGAGAAGGGGGAGCGGCTTGGAGAAGGCAAGCTGTTTCTCACTTGCTTTATTGATGCTACGTGGGCTTCTGAGAATGATGATTCCTCATCTGTGGGAGGATACATCTGTGTAGTTGGGGGAGGACCTGTTAGTTGGAGGTCAAAGAACCAGACGGAGACGGCACTCTCTTCCGTGGAGTCAGAGTACATGGCAATGTTTCACGAGGTGAAGGAGGTGATTTGGCTGAGGAGGCTGTTAGAGGAGATTGGCCAGGAGCAGAAGGTTGCTACGCCGCTGTTTTGTATCGCAAGGGGGCTCTTGGGATGGCCAGGAACGCTGTGCTTCATGGGCTGAACAAGCACATGTGTATCAAGTGGCACGACATCCTGCCGTCTGTTTGTACGAGTATGCGTGTGCGAATGCATTTGGGTGTGAATGGAATGTTCGTGTGTTTGTTTTCTTTCGCAATTTTCGCTTGATGCATTTGCAGGTACTCGCGCAATGTGCACTTCGGCACAACATTGTACGCGCTATCAACAGTACAAGCAGAAAGGACGAGCTTGCAAAGGAACCCAAGATGGAAGCTTTGCGGTTCAGTTGAATTGATTGTGCAGATTCAGTTCTATCCAACTCGGAATTGTACTGTTTTGTTTGGTTGACTATAGTGTAGCAGGGCAGGCACTATAGGGGTACAATTTAGGAGAAGGTTTGATGTTGTTTGTCTGTATCTGCTTGCTACAGGGCCAGGGGAAACCAGCGGAACCAGCATTTGGCTGGTTGGGCAAAGACAAAACAGGTTCTGTTTTTAGGACCTGCACCTGGTTGTTGTTTTCCCAGGTTGGAAAAACATAACCAGATGTTGTTTACCAACCTACCACCTGCTGTTTTGTCCAGCCAGGTTGGTTCTGTTGCTTGGAATTATTTGGGATCATCCCTGGTTGTTCCCAGGTTTATTCCCAAGGTCCTTGCTAGCTAGAACTATTTATTCCTTCTCTGATTGTTCCCGGATATAGTCAATTTGATTCAAGCGAATTCCTCCCTTCCTGGAATTTCGTTTCTCCCTTAGACCAACAGAACAGACATGCATGATCGTGCCGAAGATGCACCCGAACTGGATACCGTTTATTTTAACAATGCATGTCTATTCTGTTGGTGTAAGGGCCTAATAAACTCAAGCTATTAAGACTTAATCAAACTTAAAACCTCTCCTCAGGGTGACCTCCAAGGGTCCTTGGGTGCCTGGTACAAGACCAGCCCCTATCCTCGGGTCCGAGTTTGTAGAGAGAGGGATCAAGAGGGACTTAGTCAAAACAGCAAGAGTACCTTGAACATCGCGCAGCGTATCGTGCAGACCGTCGATCGGATTAAGCTGAGAATTTCTTATATCGAAGCTCGCTCCAAGAGCTTTAAAATGAACGAAGTTGCCTCGCGAAAAGTTCTGCCATTACGAAGTTATGGCTCGGACAGTGTTTGCCTAGTGTTGGGGTGCTAGCGTACTAGCGTTGACTCGGGTAGCATTCCGCCGTCGCACCGCGTAGAAACGAAATTCCAGGAAGGGAGGAATTCGCTTGAATCAAATTGACTATATTCACGTACAAACAGAGAAGGAATATATAGTTCTAGCTAGCAAGGACCTTGGGAATCAACCTGGGAACAACCAGGGATGATCCCAAATAATTCCAAGCAACAGAACCAACCTGGCTGGACAAAACAGCAGGTGGTAGGTTGGTAAACAACCTCTGGTTCTGTTTTTCCAACCTGGGAAAACAACAACCAGGTTCAGGTCCTAAAAACAGAACCTGTTTTGTCTTTGCCCAACCAGCCAAATGCTGGTTCCGCTGGTTTCCCCTGGCCCTGTAGCAAGCAGATACAGACAAACAACATCCAACCTTCACCTAAATTGTACCCCTATAGTGCCTGCCCTGCTACAATATAGTCAACCAAACAAAACAGTACAATTCCGAGTTGGATAGAACTGAATCTGCACAATCAATTCAACCGAACCGCAAAGCTTCCATCTTGGGTTCCTTTGCGAGCTCGTCCTTTCTGCTTGTACTGTTCATAGCGCGTACAATGTTGTGCCGAAGCGCACAATGCGCGAGTACCTGCAAATGCTTCAAGCAAAAATTGCAAAAGCAAACAAACACACGAACATTCCATTCACACGCAAATGCATTCGCACACGCATACTCGTACAAACAGACGGCAGGATGTCGTGCAATGTGAATTTGCACCCAACAAAAAACATACGAACATTCTATTCACAAGCAAATCCATTCGCACACGCTCACTGGTGAAGCCCCCTCCCCTGCCCAAGACGCTTTCGGTGGGTAACTTTCTCTGTCTGTCGCCCAGTTTGGCTTGATTGTGATGCATCAAGCGTTCTTTGCATTCCCTCCTCCTTTGACCCAGACCCAGACCCCCTGACCTGGCCAGACCCCGCCAAACCTTCAAACCTCTAAATCTCATACGCAGAATTTTTGAAGGTGTTGAGCCAATGTGAGAATGGTGTCGGGGCCGGCCCAAATAAATTACATTTGAACATCTTTGCGACGCGTCAGTTGCAAATGCAGCTGTCCCCACCCACCTGCACGCCTTGGTAAATACAATTCTACGAGGGAACCTGCCGCTGAAAGTCGCAGAACTGCTCAAGGCGTCACGTCTGATAGCCCTGGCCAAGCCTGAAGGTGGGGCCCGCCAAATAGCAATTGGAGAGTGCCTGATTCGTCTGACTGCAAAGGCCGCGCTGTCAGCCCTGGGCGAAGCGGCGCGGGGGTATTTTCTCCCGCTACAGTACGGTGTAGCTGTGCCAGGGGGAGCAGAGGCAATCATTCACAGCACTCGAGCATACACTGATGCACATCCCAATTGCCTCATTCTACGAACCTACATCTCTAACGCCTTCAACAGCATATCGAGACAAGCGATAGTAACAGCATTACAAGATCCGGCCCTATCACCTCTCTTGCCTCTAGTCAAACTGACCTACAGCCATCCATCTTCACTGTTCCTAGACGCTAGCTTCAGTAGCGCGCCACTGACAATCGAACGGGGGGTACGACAAGGGGACCCCTTAGGTCCCCTACTATTCGCGGCTGAAATTCATCCAGCACTACGAGCAACAGCTACAGCCCATCCTGGTGTACTATGCATGGCGTACGCCGATGCGTCGATGACGTCAGCATTTTGGGTGAACAGCATGAGACGGTTGCCACTTTCGCCGACGGTCACCAACTCTCTCAAGTAGGCCTGCGGCAAAATCTGGGAAAATGTGCCGCATGGAGCAGCCATCTCTTTAGATGAAGCAGTGCAGCTGCCGCCCGGGGTGGGCAGGCATGCCGTGTGTGTGCACACACAAGTCCCCCAGCACTGAAACAGGCTAGTCTGCAGCTACACCAGTCCCTGAAGACCTCCTTCTCCTCCTTTCCCGTGGCTCCTCCCTACCGTAGCCCTCCTGCCCCCTATCCTCATCCCTGCAGCTTCTCTTTCTCAAGCGGTCCTTCATTGTTAGGATCAGAAAGGTACAAGCATGGCAGGAGTAGAAACTAGGCCGTTGTCTACTCTAGATATTCATGTAATCATGGCCCTGCAAGATATAGTCACATCCAGATGCTACCCAATATAATGCACACCCGGTGTCCTCCGACCAGCCCATATCCCAATCACCTTCCTTCCTTCCGGCCCTTACCCCTGTCCTTCCTGCTCAGGCTGCCATTCCTGTCCAGCTCATGCCTCCCTACTCCCTCATTACCCCCTCCATCTCATCCTCTAGCACCTGCCATAGGTCGCCCAAGGTAGGCTCTCACGGATCTGTGGGTCCCTGAGGGAAGGCCGCCTCTGCAGCTCGGTTTGATTTGGAGAGGAAGGACACTGCCTGGCTAAGCTGGAGTATTATGGACCATCGGTGCCTGTAATGTGCCGTAAGCCGTGCAGCCGTGATGGTCAGTTTGCCTTGGCGGTACTTCTTCTTTGCTGCCGAGTTTGCTAGCAGCCGCAAAAACTGCACCGTATCAGCTGCCAGGGCCCCGTATGTCTCAACCGCCAAGCCAAAAAACCCCATATAGTCCGGTCGTCCCTCGTAGAGCCTATGCTTGCTCTCGGATGCCTCCTTTGCCGCCCACCCTGGCGGCTTCCGTGCTCTAGTGTCACGTCTCTGTAGGACCGGGTCCGTCACGGTCACATCCGTGACAAAGGTTTCACCCGATTCCTGGTCCTGGATTGCTAGATCCGCCCTCTTATGAAGCACCGGGGGGGAAAAGGTGGTGGTTTCATGGAAGGTGGAGAAACCTGCCTCTTTCGCCATCCTAGGCGCCGCATACACTAGTGCGTTATGTGTTCTAACCACGTCCCTTCCGTCCGCACATCTGAGTAGGTGATTTGGGAGCGAGGTATCTTGGATATCTGAATTTTTCCGCTTGCAAGGGCACTTTACTGTAACCGGCAGCTGCATGCCTAGGCGGAAGCCCAACGTCATCGAGAGCTGACCAGGGGATAATGTAAGGTCAGCCCTCGTTGGCACAGCGTGCAGCCAATCCCCTGCCCCTGTGCTTTGTCTTTGCCGCCTGAGTGCCTAGCAGGCGTCGCTACAGCTCTCGTAGCAGGAAGTACTGCAAGTCGATGTGCTTCATTCTGCCCTCCAGTCGAGGTTCTTAACACACATGGCCTTGTTGTCAGCGAGCAAGGTCGGTGCAGAGCTAGGCCGCTCACGAAGGTCAGTGAGCAAGTAGATTAATCGGCGAAGCTGCTGAGCAGCCATGACAACAGCATAGATCTCGGCCTAAGCTCTGTCCTTGGTGATCTGCAAGCCAGGGCAGTGGCCCAGTTCACCAAGCTGGGTGCATGTGTGCCTCTTCTATAGAGAAAACTTCATTGAAGCTAGAGAAACACTGTCTGTTGTGAAAAAGATGAAGTCGTTGACGTAGACGAAGACGAAGAAGGGAGTGGGACCATAACGCATGAACAATGAAGGGTCAGAAGACGAAGGACTGAACCCAAGATTGGCAAGGGTGATACACAGAGTGTCATGCAACTCACACGGTGCCTGGCGCAGTCCATAGACTGGTCATCTCAGGCTCCACTAGGTCCCAGGCGGGAAATTACCGATGAAGCCAGAAGGATGGCATAGCCAGATCTCCTCGTGCAGGCTAACCTGAAGAAATGCAATCAAGAAGTCAAATGAGTGAAGCTTGTCAGAGGTCCACTGGTGATCCCCGATTGATCCTAGGGAAGGGTTACAGGCATGTTGGCCTAGGGGGTTATGGGCGCACTGACCCGCTACTTAACAAGCCCTTTTATCACGGTGGTTAGTGGCTGGGAGTCTGACAAGGTATCAGAGCGAAGGTCTCGGGTTCGAATTGTTGGTGTAAGGGCCTAATAAACTCAAACTATTAAGACTTTATCAAACTTAAAACCTCTCCTCGGGGTCACCTCCAAGGGTCCTTGGGTGCCTGGTACAAGACCAGCCCCTATCCTCGGGTCCGAGTTTGTAGAGAGAGGGATCAAGAATGACTTAGTCAAAATAACAAGAGTACCTTGAACGTCGCGCAGCGTATCGTGCAGACCGTCGACCGGATTAAGCTGAGAATTTCCTATATCGAAGCTCACTCCAAGAGCTTTAAAATAAGCCAAGTTGCCTCGCGAAAAGTTCTGCCATTATGAAGTTATCGCTCGGACAGCGTTTGCCTAGTGTTGGAGTGCTAGCGTACTAGCGTTGACTCGGGCAGCATTCCGCTGTCGCACCGGGTAGAAACGAAATTCCAGGAAGGGAGGAATTCGCTTGAATCAAATTGACTATATTCAGGTACAAACAGAGAAGGAATATATAGTTCTAGCTAGCAAGGACCTTGGGAATAAACCTGGGAACAACTAGGGATGATCCCAAATAATTCCAAGCAACAGAACCAACCTGGCTGGACAAAACAGCAGGTGGTAGGTTGGTAAACAACCTCTGGTTCTGTTTTTCCAACCTGGGAAAACAACAACCAGGTTCAGGTCCTAAAAACAGAACCTGTTTTGTCTTTGCCCAACCAGCCAAATGCTGGTTCCGCTGGTTTCCCCTGCCAAGGTTGGAGCAGAGCTGCACCCCCTGAACTATTGGGTGTTGGACACGGGCGCTGCTTGGACGATGACGCCGCGCAAGGACCTGCTGGACGACGTACGCGCTGCACCGATCAGTGAGGTGTACTCTGCCTCTGGACACGCGCTGAAGGTGGCTGGTGCGGGACGAGCTGCGTTTAAGGGAGCGGATGGCAAGCCGGTGGTGCTGGACGACGTTCTCCTCGTTCCTGATCTCAAGGCCAACCTCATCTCCCTCCGTAAGCTTGGCAAGGCTGGGGTGAGCACTAGCACGGATAGAGCACGCACGTACAAGGGGCAGCTGGGCAATCGGGTGCTTTGGGATCTGCACGAGAGCAAGGACGTGTACAGATCCATGTGGCAGCTGCCGGCGTTGGCGTGGCACGGTGGGGGGCAGGCTGGAGAGGGGTCTGCATCCCAGGGGGAGTGCAACGCCGTTGGAGGGGTTGGTGTGAAAATATCGGCCAGATCTGGGGAGACGGATTGGGCAACGGCACACCGATGCTTGGGGCATGTGGCAATGCCCTTGTTGAAGTAGTTGGAGAAAGATGGAGCCATTAAGGGTGTGAAGCTGAACGGACAGCCACCTGATGAGAATTGTGAAATCTGTTTGCTCTCAAAGTTTACCCGTTTCCCCTTCCATAGTGTGACTGGCAGGAGCAAGGAGCCTTTCGAGTTGGTGGGGCCGCTGCCGGTTCAGGGGCACAAGGGGGAGCGGTAGTTTCTGACCATAGTGGATGATTGGAGCAGGCTTATGTGGGCATATCCGCTGAAGCAGAAGGACCACGCTGCCTCTACGATACGGGAAGATTGGCTGCCATTTGTAGAGAAGCAAGCGGAGTGTGTGGTGAAGCGGATTAGGACGCGTCACAATTGCAACACCGGGGAGGATCGGGGACCGGACACCGAAAATGTGTGCAGCGCGTATGAAAATCGGTTTCCAGTCTGCATGAGCAGTGTTAGGCTGCTTCTCCGAGCCAAGTGGGACACGTCCGGATTTGCAAGTGGGAGAACTCCACTAACTGTACAGCCAGTTTCGAGCGCAGGTGCCGTGCTTCGCTGGCGCGTCGTACAATTTCGCCTGGGTTGTGACGACGCGCACGGACGATGATGTTTCTTTGTCGTTATTGACCGCTTCTGCTTCTTGCAATGTTTGCAATGTGTTGAACAATTCAGAGACATTGGAGTTTCCCCGACCAGCACAGGCATCAGAAAGAATATGCCCACTCGCGCCTACGATAAACCCCAGATGAGAATCAAGATGTCCAGCCTGCAAAATCCGTCTCATTTAAAGAGTTTTGTTACTACCGACGTGTTTAAAATATGTCACGTGACCCTTGTATGTTTTACGTGGTTGACATGCAGCAACTGATTGTTTTGAAACAACATGCCAATTTAATCACGGATTTCGCTGTGCGATTCGAGCACTTCAACCCTCTTTAGCATAAACAGGCTTCTTTGTAGGCCACCCCAACCATTCTTTCACTCGACATGGATCCCGAGATATTCCTCCTGCTCATGACAGTCTTCTTTGATGGTTTCTCCTCTGTAGTACTAGCTCCTGCAGTTATGGCGTTAGCACGACTCTTCGGTCACGCCCTTGCGACTATGTCCCTTAATAGCCAGCGGCTTTACCTTCGTGACGACAGGGCCATGGCGCGACGGCGTTGGATGACACTCATTCCATTACTACCCGCCGTTGAGTTCTATGAGCATTTCAGACTTGAGAGGCCAGTTTTCAACTACTTGTGCGAGCGCTATGCACACTACAGGCCTATAGGCAACACAAGCACCCTCTCCCACTCTTTCTTAGTGGCACTGGCTTTAACTCGCATGGCTCATGGTTGGAACTACCGTGCGCTCGCGTTAGCATTCGGTATCAGTAGGCAACATGCGCTCCGTGCGGTGAACGACTTCCACACTTTCGTACAAGTAGATTTGACGCCTGAGTGGGTTACCTGGCCCACCAAACTGGAGGCTGCTCGTATGGAAGCCGAGTTCCGCTACGAGAGTGGAATACCGGGCGTCGTGGGAGCGATTGACGGGACTTTCATCCGTTGTCGTGGAATTGGTGACTATCCAGAGGATTTCAGAAACGGCACGATCACAATAATCCTTCAATTAATATGTGACTCTATTGGCAAAATTTATGACTTCTACGCCGGATGGCCCGGGTCGGTCAACGATGCACAGGTATGGCAAAACTCGCCCGCCCGGGTGCGCATCGAGGAAGGCGAACTCTACGATCGAGTACTTGTGGGAGATGCCGCCTATGGCCTACATCCGTACACCTTCACACCTTACAGGGCAGGAGCTGAAGAGAACGTCAACGTTGTTGACAGAGTCTGGAACAAACAGCAGTCTAGAGCTAGGATGGTCGTGGAGCAAGTGAACGAGCGCCTGAAAGCAAAATGGCGCCTCCTAGCCGAGCGCATGGAGAGTAACATCGCGCGACTTTGCCATGCGGTGCAGACGGCGGTCACCTTGAACAACGTGGAGCTGGTGCTTGGCAATCGTCCTCGCCTAGGCCCGCCACGCGTGCGGGACCGGTGGTGGCTTCGTGGGCCAGCATCAAGGGCGCCTCATTACAGCTCTACCGGCGCGGGCTTTACTCCTGAGCGTCGTCGCGATCGCCTTCGGAATTATCTTTTTGCTTCTTGGAGGCTTTCTCATCTCGAAGAGAACGCGCCAACTCTCGGGTATGGCGAAGGAGACGGTCCACTCCACGGTCAATAACACGCTCGAGTGATGCCTCAATTCCTTGCACGAGTTCAGCTGAAATTGAAGTGTCTCCCAAACCACCAATGTCTGACACGCCCGTCGTGCTTGATGTTGCAGGAGGCAACAGAGGCCCCCTCAGGCCGCGGACGCGAGTCGGAGGACCCGCCCTCGTGGGTGACTGAATGGGCACTGAGACTGTGGCGGATGGCGGCGCATGGTCGGAAGGTCCTGGAAAGGGGGGGGGGGGGGGCGGGGGGGGGGGCGGGGGGTTAGAAGTGTAAGATGCAGGTAGCAAGTTCTTTGACCTGCAGTGTCCACATTTTGGCGTGTTATGCATGAAGTTAGTGCAACACAAGGAAATTTCAATAAAGACTTTATGCCATTTTTCGCGCCAGTGCCAACAAATTCTACCCTCAGACGGCGGAGGCGGGATGCGCGGATTTGGCACTCCCACGGAGCTTGTTCCAGGCTTACCACCGGTAGCAGTTGCATCCCCCGCCGTAATCTCACCTGCGGTCCACACACGACAAAGGGGTTAATGAGGAAGTAGAACCCTGACAGGGTGATCACGGGTTTGGGTTACTCATACACACTTACCTCCGGCGCTCACGCCTCGACTCGTACCCTCTCCCCACGGGTTACTTGGGAGGTTCACAGTAGTACCGGTTCCCCCACTGCTAATGGTTACTCCAGGAGCGGCAGCTGGGCGATCGTGCAAGACCCTGTCGAGCAAATCGTACCACCTCGGGAGATCCGACACTCGAGAGTTTCCGGAGCGGCGCATTTGGTCACGGAGTTGCTTGTATCGGTCAATCATCCGCTGCATTTTGCTTTTCACTGCAGCCAACCCGAAGCGGAAGTCAGGACGGTGGCGAATCAGTTCTTCCAGGAGCGCGACATTGTAGTTAGCTCCTTGGATGCCACGCATTCCTCGTAAGTCAGCATCCAGGTCGTGCCTGACTTCCGCAAGCAACATTTCTTCGTCCGGTTGCCATCCTGTCACCGTCAGTGTCCCGGTACGACCGCGGCTAGAAGTCGATGCGCGCCGACGACCGTTAGAAGGGTTGGATTCCGCGGGGTCTCCAGCCGCAGTCACGCCTGCCGTTCCCTGGTCGTTGCCAGTTGTTGTGTCTTGGGTAAGTGCAGCAGCGGGAGCCGCCGTAGGAGCCGTGAAAGTAGGCGGGGCAATGTCGTCAAGCTCGCCTAGGTCGTCGTCAGGGGCAGGCAGTCCAGCGACGAACGCGTCGAGGTCTATGACCTCACGTGGTCCGCGGGCATTACGCGTCCTGGAAGGAGTCCGCCTCGTTGCACGATTTCCTGCTCCAGCAGCAGTGGCGCTAGGTGCACCCGTCGGTGGTGTTTGGATCAGATAGATCACGGGACCGGGAAGCGGTTCCGCGACCTGAACGGCGGTGGTCGATGCCTGGGTATCACGCTCGTCGTTGACAGGGTCGGCAGCTTGGGAGCCATGGTTAGGAGTTGTCATGGTGAGAGGTGTCGAGAGAGAAATGGCAATCTGATAGCACAATAGTTGGGGACAATGCGGGTTGGTCTGGCCAATTTGTACCAGAAAGGCCAATGTGTTTCCCGAAGCGCATATTGGTTTTTGATGTGTTTGATTTCAGGTGGGATTCGGCGCCGCGGTCGCACAGCGCAGATGTCGCCCCCCGACAGTTTGTGATGTGACCTTGTTACCGCTTGGAGAATGGCCGACAGTATGCGACGACGATCGATCGTGGCTGGCCCAGGTGGCGCGATTTCGTTTCCCGCGCTGCCAATCTCACGATCGATGTGGCATTTCGAGCGGGGCAATCTCGTCAAGCTGCAAGTTCACGTTATTCGCGTCATAGTTGTGCGAAATCGGGATACACCTTTTTCCGCCAACTGGCGAATTCACTGTAGAGGGTGAACACCAACCCTACACAGGATCAGTGTTGCAATTGTGATGCGTCCTTAGGACAGATCGGGGTGGTGAGTTCCTTGGAGCTGAGATGACGGCCTGGCTCAAGAAGCAGGGCATCCAGAGGGAGCTGACCACGGCTTACACCCCACAGTCCAACGGTGTAGCAGAACAGGCGAACCGGACAATTCTGGAGACAGCTAGGGCGCTGCTCATAGAATCTGGGCTGGGCAACTTGATGTGGCCCCATGCTGTTCGGCACGCTACCGTCGCTAGGAACAGGTACTCACAATGGTTGGGGATGACTCGTGGGTGCCGTTGGAGAGGTGGCTTGGGAGGAAGCCGCCAGTGGACATGCTGAGGGTGTTCGGTTGCATGGCAGTCGCCCACGTCCCCAAGACCTACCGAAGTAAGTTGGGGGCGAGTGCAATCTGGTGTGTGCATTTGGGGCTGGCTGCTAAGAGCAAGGGATGGCTGCTGTGGGAACCATCCAAGGGTGTGTTGTTTGACAGCAGAGATGTGAAGTTTGTTGAGGGCATGATGTATGGGAGCTGGGAGAAACAGCCGGAGGCCAGGGTGTCCCAGCAGATGGAGCAGATCACCATGCAGCTAGACCTGACTCCTAGTGTACGGGAGGAGGGAGAGGAGGCAGCTGCAGAGGGTGGTGATGGAAAGAAGGTATAGGAGGCACCTGCTGGTGGAGAAAATGATGTGGTGACTAGCAATAGTGGAGCTGCTGGATCCGAGGGGGGAGAGCCGCAGCAGGGGAAAACTAAGAAGCCGAAGGGTGTTGTTATGAAGGGATGGGAGACACCCGTCTCCAGGCCAGGACGTACCCGTATGGCTACTAAGAAGCTGACTGCAGGAGCTGATGTAGCAGAGCAGCGGCTTGGGACAGAGGAGGCATTGCTGATTCTACCGCATGGCTATGCTCCGGATGAGGAGGATGAACCTGCCTACTGTTTTCTTGCCCCTGCACCAGAGGAACCAGCTAGCATGGAGGAGGCATTAGCTGGACCAGATAGGGAGAAGTGGCTGGTTTCCAGGGATGCTGAGTAAAAGAGCCTGCTAGAGAATGGGACATGGGATCCGGTAGTGCTGCCTGATGGGAAGAAAGCTGTACAGTGCAAGTGGGTGCTAAGGATCAAGACCGATGACAAGGGACAGGTCACCATTGTTGGTGTAAGGGCCTAATAAACTCAAGCTATTAAGACTTTATCAAACTTAAAACCTCTCCTCGGGGTCACTTCCAAGGGTCCTTGGGTGCCTGGTACAAGACCAGCCCCTATCCTCGGGTCCGAGTTTGTAGAGAGAGGGATCAAGAGGGACTTAGTCAAAACAGCAAGAGTACCTTGAACGTCGCGCAGCGTATCGTGCAGTCCGTCGATCGGATTAAGCTGAGAATTTCCTATATCGAAGCTCGCTCCAAGAGCTTTAAAATGAACCAAGTTGCCTCGCAAAAAGTTCTGCCATTACGAAGTTATGGCTCGGACAGCGTTTGCCTAGTGTTGGGGTGCTAGCGTACTAGCGTTGACTCGGGTAGCATTCCGCCGTCGCACCGTGTAGAAACGAAATTCCAGGAAGGGAGGAATTCGCTTGAATCAAATTGACTATATCCAGGTACTAACAGAGAAGGAATAAATAGTTGTAGCTAGCAAGGACCTTGGGAATAAACCTGGGAACAACCAGGGATGATCCCAAATAACTCCAAGCAACATAACCAACCTGGCTGGACAAAACAGCAGGTGGTAGGTTGGTAAACAACCTCTGGTTCTGTTTTACCAACCTGGGAAAACAACAACCAGGTTCAGGTCCTAAAAACAGAACCTGTTTTGTCTTTGCCCAACCAGCCAAATGCTGGTTCCGCTGGTTTCCCCTGGCCCTGTAGCAAGCAGATACAGACAAACAACATCCAACCTTCACCTAAATTGTACCCCTATAGTGCCTGCCCTGCTACACTATAGTCAACCAAACAAAACAGTACAATTTCGAGTTGGATAGAACTGAATCTGCACAATCAATTCAACCGAACCGCAAAGCTTCCATCTTGGGTTCCTTTGCGAGCTCGTCCTTTCTGCTTGTACTGTTCATAGCGCGTACAATGTTGTGCCGAAGCGCACAATGTGCTAGTACCTGCAAATGCTTCAAGCAAAAATTGCAAAAGCAAATAAACACACGAACATTCCATTCACATCCAAATGCATTCGCACACGCATCCTCGTACAAACAGACGGCAGGATGTCGTGCCATGTGAATTTGCACCCAACAACCATCTACAAGAGTAGGCTGGTGGCTAAGGGGTTTATGCAGAAGGAGAAGCAGGACTTCAATGAGATTTTTGCTCCCACTGCCAAACCCTCTACCCTCTGTGTCTTGTTGGCAGATGCAACCGTTAGTGGGAGCTTCATCATTCAGATGGATATATCAACGGCATTCCTCAATGGGATTTTAGAGGAGGATGTGTACATGACGCAGCCGCCTGGGTATGAGGAAAGTACAGGCAGGGTGTGCAAGCTAAAAAGTCCATCTACGGCTTGAAGCAGGCGCCACGCTGCTGGTACCAGAAGTTGGCAGCTGTTTTAGAGGAGATGGGATTCAGGACCAGCAGCTGTGATGAGAGCCTCTTTCTCAAAGGGGAGGGGGAGAAGCTGGTGCTGTTTCTGGTCTACGTGGACGACATTCTTCTCTTTAGCAGCAGCATGAAGGAGATCCAGAATGTGCAGCAGCAGCTGATGGAGAACTTCAAGTGCAAGAACCTTGGGAAGGTAAAGTACTACCTCGGGATGCACGTGGAGAGGGATCTGGATCACAGGTGGTTGAAGCTGCACCAGGAGAAGTTCATCAAGGAGCTGGGGGAGAAGTATGGGATTGAGAATGAGCGCAAGGTTGCAAGTCCCCTGCCAGCAGAATTCAAGCTTATGAAGGCTGCAGCGGATGAAGGGGTTGAAGCCGAGGAGCAGCAGAAATTTCAGTCCTTGGTGGGCAGCCTCTTGTATGCAGCAGTTCACACGAGGCCCGACATCTCTTTCTCGGTTGGGCAGCTGGCAAGGGTGGTGCAGAATCCATCAGAGGAGCAGGTGGATGCAGCTGAGCGTGTGGTGAAGTATCTGAACTCTCACCCAAGCATTGGAGTTCAATATTCCGCATCTGCACAGGTGAAGCAGAAAGGGCTTGAGGTGCTGAAAGAGAAGGGGGAGCGGCTTGGAGAAGGCAAGCTGTTTCTCACTTGCTTTATTGATGCTAAGTGGGCTTCTGAGAATGATGATTCCTCATCTGTGGGAGGATACATCTGTGTAGTTGGGGGAGGACCTGTTAGTTGGAGGTCAAAGAACCAGACGGAGACGGCACTCTCTTCCGTGGAGTCAGAGTACATGGCAATGTTTCACGAGGTGAAGGAGGTGATTTGGCTGAGGAGGCTGTTAGAGGAGATTGGCCAGGAGCAGAAGGTTGCTACGCCGCTGTTTTGTATCGCAAGGGGGCTCTTGGGATGGCCAGGAACGCTGTGCTTCATGGGCTGAACAAGCACATGTGTATCAAGTGGCACGACATCCTGCCGTCTGTTTGTACGAGTATGCGTGTGCGAATGCATTTGGGTGTGAATGGAATGTTCGTGTGTTTGTTTTCTTTCGCAATTTTCGCTTGATGCATTTGCAGGTACTCGCGCAATGTGCACTTCGGCACAACATTGTACGCGCTATCAACAGTACAAGCAGAAAGGACGAGCTTGCAAAGGAACCCAAGATGGAAGCTTTGCGGTTCAGTTGAATTGATTGTGCAGATTCAGTTCTATCCAACTCGGAATTGTACTGTTTTGTTTGGTTGACTATAGTGTAGCAGGGCAGGCACTATAGGGGTACAATTTAGGAGAAGGTTTGATGTTGTTTGTCTGTATCTGCTTGCTACAGGGCCAGGGGAAACCAGCGGAACCAGCATTTGGCTGGTTGGGCAAAGACAAAACAGGTTCTGTTTTTAGGACCTGCACCTGGTTGTTGTTTTCCCAGGTTGGAAAAACATAACCAGATGTTGTTTACCAACCTACCACCTGCTGTTTTGTCCAGCCAGGTTGGTTCTGTTGCTTGGAATTATTTGAGATCATCCCTGGTTGTTCCCAGGTTTATTCCCAAGGTCCTTGCTAGCTAGAACTATTTATTCCTTCTCTGATTGTTCCCGGATATAGTCAATTTTATTCAAGCGAATTCCTCCCTTCCTGGAATTTCGTTTCTCCCTTAGACCAACAGAACAGACATGCATGATCGTGCCGAAGATGCACCCGAACTGGATACCGTTTATTTTACCAATGCATGTCTATTCTGTTGGTGTAAGGGCCTAATAAACTCAAGCTATTAAGACTTAATCAAACTTAAAACCTCTCCTCAGGGTCACCTCCAAGGGTCCTTGGGTGCCTGGTACAAGACCAGCCCCTATCCTCGGGTCCGAGTTTGTAGAGAGAGGGATCAAGAGGGACTTAGTCAAAACAGCAAGAGTACCTTGAACATCGCGCAGCGTATCGTGCAGACCGTCGATCGGATTAAGCTGAGAATTTCTTATATCGAAGCTCGCTCCAAGAGCTTTAAAATGAACGAAGTTGCCTCGCGAAAAGTTCTGCCATTACGAAGTTATGGCTCGGACAGTGTTTGCCTAGTGTTGGGGTGCTAGCGTACTAGCGTTGACTCGGGTAGCATTCCGCCGTCGCACCGCGTAGAAACGAAATTCCAGGAAGGGAGGAATTCGCTTGAATCAAATTGACTATATTCACGTACAAACAGAGAAGGAATATATAGTTCTAGCTAGCAAGGACCTTGGGAATCAACCTTGGAACAACCAGGGATGATCCCAAATAATTCCAAGCAACAGAACCAACCTGGCTGGACAAAACAGCAGGTGGTAGGTTGGTAAACAACCTCTGGTTCTGTTTTTCCAACCTGGGAAAACAACAACCAGGTTCAGGTCCTAAAAACAGAACCTGTTTTGTCTTTGCCCAACCAGCCAAATGCTGGTTCCGCTGGTTTCCCCTGGCCCTGTAGCAAGCAGATACAGACAAACAACATCCAACCTTCACCTAAATTGTACCCCTATAGTGCCTGCCCTGCTACAATATAGTCAACCAAACAAAACAGTACAATTCCGAGTTGGATAGAACTGAATCTGCACAATCAATTCAACCGAACCGCAAAGCTTCCATCTTGGGTTCCTTTGCGAGCTCGTCCTTTCTGCTTGTACTGTTCATAGCGCGTACAATGTTGTGCCGAAGCGCACAATGCGCGAGTACCTGCAAATGCTTCAAGCAAAAATTGCAAAAGCAAACAAACACACGAACATTCCATTCACACGCAA
This sequence comes from Closterium sp. Naga37s-1, assembly GCA_947471745.1. Lineage (NCBI taxonomy): Eukaryota > Viridiplantae > Streptophyta > Zygnematophyceae > Desmidiales > Closteriaceae > Closterium > Closterium sp. Naga37s-1. Next base: position 2,124,228 of record CANJKZ010000826.1, on the reverse strand, counting down.
ATGCATTCGCACACGCATACTCGTACAAACAGACGGCAGGATGTCGTGCAATGTGAATTTGCACCCAACAAAAAACACACGAACATTCTATTCACAAGCAAATCCATTCGCACACGCTCACTGGTGAAGCCCCCTCCCCTGCCCAAGACGCTTTCGGTGGGTAACTTTCTCTGTCTGTCGCCCAGTTTGGCTTGACTGTGATGCATCAAGCGTTCTTTGCATTCCCTCCTCCTTTGACCCAGACCCAGACCCCCTGACCTGGCCAGACCCCGCCAAACCTTCAAACCTCTAAATCTCATACGCAGAATTTTTGAAGGTGTTGAGCCAATGTGAGAATGGTGTCGGGGCCGGCCCAAATAAATTACATTTGAACATCTTTGCGACGCGTCAGTTGCAAATGCAGCTGTCCCCACCCACCTGCACGCCTTGGTAAATACAATTCTACGAGGGAACCTGCCGCTGAAAGTCGCAGAACTGCTCAAGGCGTCACGTCTGATAGCCCTGGCCAAGCCTGAAGGTGGGGCCCGCCAAATAGCAATTGGAGAGTGCCTGATTCGTCTGACTGCAAAGGCCGCGCTGTCAGCCCTGGGCGAAGCGGCGCGGGGGTATTTTCTCCCGCTACAGTACGGTGTAGCTGTGCCAGGGGGAGCAGAGGCAATCATTCACAGCACTCGAGCATACACTGATGCACATCCCAATTGCCTCATTCTACGAACCTACATCTCTAACGCCTTCAACAGCATATCGAGACAAGCGATAGTAACAGCATTACAAGACCCGGCCCTATCACCTCTCTTGCCTCTAGTCAAACTGACCTACGGCCATCCATCTTCACTGTTCCTAGACGCTAGCTTCAGTAGCGCACCACTGACAATCGAACGGGGGGTACGACAAGGGGACCCCTTAGGTCCCCTACTATTCGCGGCTGAAATTCATCCAGCACTACGAGCAACAGCTACAGCCCATCCTGGTGTACTATGCATGGCGTACGCCGATGCGTCAATGACGTCAGCATTTTGGGTGAACAGCATGAGACGGTTGCCACTTTCGCCGACGGTCACCAACTCTCTCAAGTAGGCCTGCGGCAAAATCTGGGAAAATGTGCCGCATGGAGCAGCCATCTCTTTAGATGAAGCAGTGCAGCTGCCGCCCGGGGTGGGCAGGCATGCCGTGTGTGTGCACACACAAGTCCCCCAGCACTGAAACAGGCTAGTCTGCAGCTACACCAGTCCCTGAAGACCTCCTTCTCCTCCTTTCCCGTGGCTCCTCCCTACCGTAGCCCTCCTGCCCCCTATCCTCATCCCTGCAGCTTCTCTTTCTCAAGCGGTCCTTCATTGTTAGGATCAGAAAGGTACAAGCATGGCAGGAGTAGAAACTAGGCCGTTGTCTACTCTAGATATTCATGTAATCATGGCCCTGCAAGATATAGTCACATCCAGATGCTACCCAATATAATGCACACCCGGTGTCCTCCGACCAGCCCATATCCCAATCACCTTCCTTCCTTCCGGCCCTTACCCCTGTCCTTCCTGCTCAGGCTGCCATTCCTGTCCAGCTCATGCCTCCCTACTCCCTCATTACCCCCTCCATCTCATCCTCTAGCACCTGCCATAGGTCGCCCAAGGTAGGCTCTCACGGATCTGTGGGTCCCTGAGGGAAGGCCGCCTCTGCAGCTCGGTTTGATTTGGAGAGGAAGGACACTGCCTGGCTAAGCTGGAGTATTATGGACCATCGGTGCCTGTAATGTGCCGTAAGCCGTGCAGCCGTGATGGTCAGTTTGCCTTGGCGGTACTTCTTCTTTGCTGCCGAGTTTGCTAGCAGCCGCAAAAACTGCACCGTATCAGCTGCCAGGGCCCCGTATGTCTCAACCGCCAAGCCAAAAAACCCCATATAGTCCGGTCGTCCCTCGTAGAGCCTATGCTTGCTCTCGGATGCCTCCTTTGCCGCCCACCCTGGCGGCTTCCGTGCTCTAGTGTCACGTCTCTGTAGGACCGGGTCCGTCACGGTCACATCCGTGACAAAGGTTTCACCCGATTCCTGGTCCTGGATTGCTAGATCCGCCCTCTTATGAAGCACCGGGGGGGAAAAGGTGGTGGTTTCATGGAAGGTGGAGAAACCTGCCTCTTTCGCCATCCTAGGCGCCGCATACACTAGTGCGTTATGTGTTCTAACCACGTCCCTTCCGTCCGCACATCTGAGTAGGTGATTTGGGAGCGAGGTATCTTGGATATCTGAATTTTTCCGCTTGCAAGGGCACTTTACTGTAACCGGCAGCTGCATGCCTAGGCGGAAGCCCAACGTCATCGAGAGCTGACCAGGGGATAATGTAAGGTCAGCCCTCGTTGGCACAGCGTGCAGCCAATCCCCTGCCCCTGTGCTTTGTCTTTGCCGCCTGAGTGCCTAGCAGGCGTCGCTACAGCTCTCGTAGCAGGAAGTACTGCAAGTCGATGTGCTTCATTCTGCCCTCCAGTCGAGGTTCTTAACACACATGGCCTTGTTGTCAGCGAGCAAGGTCGGTGCAGAGCTAGGCCGCTCACGAAGGTCAGTGAGCAAGTAGATTAATCGGCGAAGCTGCTGAGCAGCCATGACAACAGCATAGATCTCGGCCTAAGCTCTGTCCTTGGTGATCTGCAAGCCAGGGCAGTGGCCCAGTTCACCAAGCTGGGTGCATGTGTGCCTCTTCTATAGAGAAAACTTCATTGAAGCTAGAGAAACACTGTCTGTTGTGAAAAAGATGAAGTCGTTGACGTAGACGAAGACGAAGAAGGGAGTGGGACCATAACGCATGAACAATGAAGGGTCAGAAGACGAAGGACTGAACCCAAGATTGGCAAGGGTGATACACAGAGTGTCATGCAACTCACACGGTGCCTGGCGCAGTCCATAGACTGGTCATCTCAGGCTCCACTAGGTCCCAGGCGGGAAATTACCGATGAAGCCAGAAGGATGGCATAGCCAGATCTCCTCGTGCAGGCTAACCTGGAGAAATGCAATCAAGAAGTCAAATGAGTGAAGCTTGTCAGAGGTCCACTGGTGATCCCCGATTGATCCTAGGGAAGGGTTACAGGCATGTTGGCCTAGGGGGTTATGGGCGCACTGACCCGCTACTTAACAAGCCCTTTTATCACGGTGGTTAGTGGCTGGGAGTCTGACAAGGTATCAGAGCGAAGGTCTCGGGTTCGAATTGTTGGTGTAAGGGCCTAATAAACTCAAACTATTAAGACTTTATCAAACTTAAAACCTCTCCTCGGGGTCACCTCCAAGGGTCCTTGGGTGCCTGGTACAAGACCTGCCCCTATCCTCGGGTCCGAGTTTGTAGAGAGAGGGATCAAGAGGGACTTAGTCAAAACAGAAAGAGTACCTTGAACGTCGCGCAGCGTATCGTGCAGACCGTCGATCGGATTAAGCTGAGAATTTCTTATATCGAAGCTCGCTCCAAGTACTTTAGAATGAACCAAGTTGCCTCACGAAAAGTTCTGCCATTACGAAGTTATGGCTTGGACAGCGTTTGCCTAGCGTTGGAGTGCTAGCGTACTAGCGTTGACTCGGGTACCATTCCGCTGTCGCACCGCGTAGAAACGAAATTCCAGGAAGGGAGGAATTCGCTTGAATCAAATTGACTATATCCAGGTACAAACAGAGAAGGAATAAATAGTTCTAGCTAGCACAGACTCTGGGAATAAACCTGGGAACAACCAGGGATGATCCCAAATAATTCCAAGCAACAGAACCAACCTGGTAGGACAAAACAGCAGGTGGTAGGTTGGTAAACAACCTCTGGTTCTGTTTTTCCAACCTGAGAAAACAACAACCAGGTTCAGGTCCTAAAAACAGAACCTGTTTTGTCTTTGCCCAACCAGCCAAATGCTGGTTCCGCTGGTTTCCCCTGGCCCTGTAGCAAGCAGATACAGACAAACAACATCCAACCTTTACCTAAATTGTACCCCTATAGTGCCTGCCCTGCTACACTATAGTCAACCAAACAAAACAGTACAATTTCGAGTTGGGTAGAACTGAATCTGCTCAATCAAGTAAGCCGAACCGCAAAGCTTCCATCTTGGGTTCCTTTGCGAGCTCGTCCTTTCTGCTTGCACCGTTCATAGCGCGTACAATATTGTGCCGAAGCGCACATTGCGCGAGTACCTGCAAATGCATCAAGCGAAAATTGCGAAAGCAAACAAACACACGAACATTCCATCCATACCCAAATGCATTCGCACACGCATACTCGTACAAACAGACGGCAGGATGTTGTGCAATGTGAATTTGCACCCAACACACTCCCCCTCAGCCTGCCGGCTGCATCCCCATCATTCCATGCTAGTTCATGCTGATTCCACTCATGCGCACACAACGCCAATGAGGCTCATCCGCAAGCCTCTTGGTGAGGAAGTCTGCTGGCTGCTGGTGAGTCTTGATGTAGATCGGATTCACCGTCCCCCTCTTCACCTCCTTACGCAACCAGTGCTACTTGATACGCATGTGCTTGTTCAGCCCATGAAGCACAGCGTTCCTGGCCATCCCAAGAGCTCCTTTGCTATCACAAAACAGCGGCGTAGCAACCTTTTGCTCCTGGCCAATCTCCTCTAACAGCCTCCTCAGCCAAATCACCTCCTTCATCCCATGGAACATTGCCATGTACTCTGATTCCACGGAAGAAAGTGCCGTCTCCGTCTGCTTCTTTGACCTCCAACTAACAGGTCCTCCCCCAACTACACAGATGTATTCTCCCACATATGAGGAATCCTCCTTCTCAGAGGCCCACGTAGCATCGGTAAAGCAAGTGAGAAAGAGCTTGCCTTCTCCAAGCCTCTCCCCCTTCTCTTTCAGCACCTCAACCCCTTTCTGTTTCACCTGTGCAGATGCGGAGTATTGAACTCCAATGCTTGGGTGAGAGTTCAGATACTTCACCACACGCTCAGCTGCACCCACCTGCTCCTCTGACGGATTCTGCACCACCCTAGCCAGCTGCCCAACCGAGAAAGAGATGTCGGGCCTTGTGTGAACTGCTGCATACAAGAGGCTGCCCACCATGGACTGAAATTGCTGCTGCTCCTCGGCTTCAACCCCTTCATCCTCTGCAGCTTTCACAAGCTTGAATTCTGCTGGCAGGGGAGTTGCAACTTTGCGCTCATTCTCAATCCCGTACTTCTCCCCCAGCTCCTTAATGAACTTCTCCTGGTGCAGATTCAACCACCTGTGATCCAGATCCCTCTCCACGTGCATCCCGAGGTAGTACTTTACCTCCCCAAGGTTCTTGCACTTGAAGTTCTCCATCAGCTACTGCTGCACATCCTGGATCTCTTTCATGCTGCTGCTATAGAGAAGAATGTCGTCCACATAGACCAGAAACAGCACCAGCTTCTCCCCCTCCCCCTTGAGAAAGAGGCTCTCATCACAGCTGCTGGTCCTGAATCCCATCTCCTCTAAAACAGCTGCCAACTTCTGGTACCAGCGGCGTGGCGCCTGCTTCAAGCCGTAGATGGACTTTTTCAGCGTGCACACCCTGCTCGTACCATCCTCATACCCAGGCGGCTGCGTCATGTACACATCCTCCTCTAAAATCCCATTGAGGAATGCCGTTGATATATCCATCTGAATGATGAATTTCCCACTAACGGCTGAATCTGCCAACAAGACACGGAGGGTAGGGGGTTTGGCAGTGGGAGCAAAGATCTCATTGAAGTCCTTCTTCTCCTTCTGCATAAACCCCTTAGCCACCAGCCTACTCTTGTAGATGGTGACCTGTCCCTTGTCATCGGTCTTGATCCTTAGCACCCACTTGCACTGTACGGCTTTCTTCCCCTCAGGCAGCACCACCAGCTCCCATGTCCCATTCTCTAGCAGGCTGTAGTACTCAGCATCCCTGGAAACCAGCCACTTCTCCCTATCTGGTCCAGCTAATGCCTCCTCCATGCTAGCTGGTTCCTCTGGTGCAGGGGCAAGAAAACAGTAGGCAGGTTCATCCTCCTCATCCGGATCATAGCCATGCGGTAGAATCAGCAATGCCTCCTCTCTCCCAAGCTGCTGCTCCGCTACATCAGCTCCTGCAGTCAGCTTCTTAGTAGCCATACGGGTACGTCCTGGCCTGGAGACGGGTGTCTCCCATCCCTTCATAACGACACCCTTCGGCTTCTTAGTTTTCCCCTGCTGCTGCTCTCCCCCCTCGGATCCAGCAGCTCCACTAGTGCTAGTCTCCACATCATTTTCTCCACCAACAGGTGCCTTCTGTACCTTCTTTCCATCACTACCCTCTGCAGCTGCCTCCTCTCCCTCCTCCCACACACTAGGAGTCAGGTCCAGCTGCATGGTGATCTGCTCCATCTGCTGGGACACCCTGGCCTCCGGCTGTTTCTCCCAGCTCCCATACATCATGGCCTCAACAAAATTCACATCCCTGCTGTCAAACAACACACCCTTGGAAGGTTCCCACAGCAGCCATCCTTTGCTCTCAGCAGCCAGCCCCAAATGCACACACCAGATTGCACTTGCCCCCAACTTACTGCGGTAGGTCTTGGGGACGTGGGCGACTGCCATGCAAGTTGCCCAGACCAGATTCTATGAGCAGCGCCCTAGCTGTCTCCAGAATTGTCCGGTTCGCCCGTTCTGCTACACCGTTAGACTGTGGGGTGTAAGCCGTGGTCAGCTCCCTCTGGATGCCCTGCTTCTTGAGCCAGGCCGTCATCTCAGCTCCAAGGAACTCACCACCCCGATCTGTCCTAATCCGTTTCACCACACACTCCGCTTGCTTCTCCACGAATGGCAGCCAATCTTCCCGTATCGTAGAGGCGGCGCGGTCCTTCTGCTTCAGCGGATATGCCCACATAAGCCTGCTCCAATCATCCACTATGGTCAGAAAGTACCACTCCCCCTTGTGCCCCTGAACCAACAACAACCCCACCAAGTCCATGTGGACAAAATCTAAAGGCTTCTTGCTCCTGCCTGTCACACTATAGATGGGGAAACTGGTGAATTTGGATAGCAAGCATATTTCACAGTTGTCATCAGGTGGCTGGCCATTCAGCTTCAAACCCTTGACGACCCCATCCTTCTCCAGCTGCTTCAGCAAAGGCATTGCTACATCCTTCTTCTTTTCCGCACCGCCGTTGCTCTTCGGGTTGTTGTCGGACGAATCGGCGACCATGTTCGCGCCGTTATTCGGGTTCCTCCGCGCGCCGCCATCCTGGTGACGATTCTGGGGGGTCCATCCATCGGGTTTCTTATAGCACAAAAACCAGGGGTGCCCCTCCTTCTCACAATACCAGCAACTCCCTTTCATTTTGCCACCAGCACCCGACTTGCCCCCATATCCAGATTTCGCACCGCGACCCCAACCGGTACCTCCTTGTTGGTCGTTGGAGTCGTCGTCCTTCTTTGCACCGCGTCCAGCACCACCGAAGCCACGTCCTCTGCCACGTCGGCTCCCTTGCATCCCGTAGCCGCTGCTGCCGTCGTCTCCACCTTTCAGTTGGCGGCGACGGAAGTCCTCCTCCAGAACCTTTGTCCGCACCCACTTGAGTGTCCACGAGCTCTGGTTCTGCGGCAGGCTCAATCCGCTCGTGAAATGAAGCCACGATTCCGGCAGCAGCGATAGCATCTTCAAGCACTTGGTCTGCTCCGGGTAGGTGATTCCCGCGGTCGCCAACTTCGCGTAGAGGTCGCGCATCTTGTCCAGGATAGGTTGTACCTGTTGGGTGCAAATTCACATTGCACGACATCCTGCCGTCTGTTTGTATGAGTATGCGTGTGCAAATGCATTTGGGTGTGAATGGAATGTTCGTGTGTTTGTTTGCTTTCGCAATTTTTCGCTTGAAGCATTTGCAGGTACTCGCGCATTATGCGCTTCGGCACAACATTGTACGCGCTATGAACAGTACAAGCAGATTGGACGAGCTTGCAAAGGAACCCAAGATGGAAGCTTTGCGGTTCGGTTGAATTGATTGTTCAGATTCAGTTCTATCCAACTCGAAATTGTACTGTTTTGTTTGGTTGACTATAGTGTAGCAGCGCAGGCACTATAGGGGTACAATTTAGGTGAAGGTTGGATGTTGTTTGTCTGAATCTGCATGCTACAGGGCCAGGGGAAACCAGCGGAACCAGCATTTGGCTGGTTGGGCAAAGACAAAACAGGTTCTGTTTTTAGGACCTGAACCTGGTTGTTGTTTTCCCAGGTTGGAAAAACAGAACCAGAGGTTGTTTACCAACCTACCACCTGCTGTTTTGTCCAGCCAGGTTGGTTCTGTTGCTTGGAATTATTTGGGATCATCCCTGGTTGTTCCCAGGTTGATTCCCAAGGTCCTTGCTAGCTAGAGCTATTTATTCCTTCTCTGTTTGTACGTGAATATAGTCAATTTGATTCAAGCGAATTCCTCCCTTCCTGGAATTTCGTTTCTACGCGGTGCGACGGCGGAATGCTACCCGAGTCAACGCTAGTACGCTAGCACTTCAACGCTAGGCAAACGCTGTCCGAGCCATAACTCCGTAATGACAGTACTTTTCGCGAGGCAACTTGGCTTATTTTAAAGCTCTTGGGGCGAGCTTCGATATAGGAAATTCTCAGCATAATCCGGTCGACGGTCTGCATGATACGCTGCGCGACGTTCAAGGTACTCTTGTTATTTTGGCTAAGTCATTCTTGACTCCTCTCTCTACAAACTCGGACCTGAGGATAGGGGCTGGTCTTGTACCAGGCACCCAAGGACCCTTGGAGGTGACCCCGAGGAGAGGTTTTAAGTTTGATTAAGTCTTAATAGCTTGAGTTTATTAGGCCCTTACACCAACAGGTTTTCAGAGTGAAGCGGCTGCCGGGTTCTCCGCCTGCCTTCAAGGCGCGTTACGTTGCACGAGGCTTCAGTTAGCGTCACGGGGTCGACTTTTTCCATACCTTCTCCCCTACCCTAAGGATGACCACTCTTTGGGTGCTGGTGCACGTTTCCGCTCAGTGTGACTATGAGCTTGACTCTCTTGACTTTAGCACAGCTTTCTTACAGGGCAGCCTGCACGAGGAGATCTGGCTGCGCCGCCCACCTGGCTTCACTGGGTCGTTTCCTGCAGGTACCCAGTGGAGCCTCCGGCGGCCAGTCTACGGTCTCCGCCAGGCATCTTGTGAGTGGCAAGACACACTGAGGACGATACTTGCAGCTCTTAGGTTTGCTCTTTCGACTGCAGACCCGTCGCTGTTTCTGTGCACTGACACTTCGCTGCCGCTGTTCTACATCCTCGTGTACGTCGACGACTTGGTTTTTGCCACTGCTGACAGTGAGGCACTCGCCTTTGTGAAGAGGCACACGTGCACAGACGTGGGTGAGTTGCGCAGCTATCTTGGCTTGCAGATCACCCGGGACAGAGCACGGCGCACCAGGACTCAAGCACACATGGTGCAGCAGGTCCTTCAGCGCTTCAGCTTCACTTGGTCCTCGCCACTGTCCACTCCTCTAGCTACCGGTCACTCGCTCTCAGCTCCACCTTCGGACGAGTCCATAGAGCCGAGTGGTCCGTACCCGGAGCTTGTGGGTTGCCTCATGTACCTGATGACGTGCACACGACCTGACCTCGCATACCCTCTCAGCCTTTTGGCTCGCTACGTGGTGTTGGGTGCAAATTCACATTGCACGACATCCTGCCGTCTGTTTGTATGAGTATGCGTGTGCAAATGCATTTGGGTGTGAATGGAATGTTCGTGTGTTTGTTTGCTTTCGCAATTTTCGCTTGAAGCATTTGCAGGTACTCGCGCATTATGCGCTTCGGCACAACATTGTACGCGCTATGAACAGTACAAGCAGAAAGGACGAGCTCGCAAAGGAACCCAAGATGGAAGCTTTGCGGTTCGGTTGAATTGATTGTGCAGATTCAGTTCTATCCAACTCGAAATTGTACTGTTTTGTTTGGTTGACTATAGTGTAGCAGGGCAGGCACTATAGGGGTACAATTTAGGTGAAGGTTGGATGTTGTTTGTCTGTATCTGCTTGCTACAGGGCCAGGGGAAACCAGTGGAACCAGCATTTGGCTGGTTGGGCAAAGACAAATCAGGTTCTGTTTTTTTTAGGACCTGAACCTGGTTGTTGTTTTCCCAGGTTGGAAAAACAAAACCAGGGGTTGTTTACCAACCTACCACCTGCTGTTTTGTCCAGCCAGGTTGGTTCTGTTGCTTGGAATTATTTGGGATCATCCCTAGTTGTTCCCAGGTTTATTCCCAAGGTCATTGCTAGCTAGAACTATTTATTCCTTCTCTGTTTGTACCTGAATATAGTCAATTTGATTCAAGCAAATTCCTCCCTTCCTGGAATTTCGTTTCTACGCGGTGCGACGGCGGAATGCTACCCGAGTCAACGCTAGTACGCTAGCACTCCAACGCTAGGCAAACGCTGTCCGAGCCATAACTTCGTAATGGCAGAACTTTTCGCGAGGCAACTTGGCTTATTTTAAAGCTTTTGGAGTAAGCTTCGATATAGGAAATTCTCAGCTTAATCCGGTCGACGGTCTGCACGATACGCTGCGCGACGTTCAAGGTACTCTTGTTATTTTGACTAAGTCATTCTTGATCCCTCTCTCTACAAACTCGGACCCGAGGATAGGGGCTGGTCTTGTACCAGGCACCCAAGGACCCTTGGAGGTGACCCCGAGGAGAGGTTTTAAGTTTGATAAAGTCTTAATAGCTTGAGTTTGTTAGGCCCTTACACCAACAAGCTGGTATCAGAGCTGCGTTATAGTGATCCTCGATATAGGTAGCTATGGCGGGAAACACCTCGACGGGAGCTGGTGAATCTTCGGCCCAGGATCGTAACGGCAGCCAAGATTCTGGTGTTTCTGCGCCAAGGGGAGCGCGAACAAACCAGGGCTCGCTGGTCAAGGAGGTGCTGAAGAACTTCACCGTCGAGAAGTTCAATGGTGAGGGCTATGATGATTGGGCCTGGAAAATGCAACTATATTTCCGTCAGATTGGATTGCTGAAACTAATGATTGGGGAGGAGCCTAGACCGAGTGACCCCGCGCTGCAGGAAGATTGGGACGAGCGCTCCTCGGCTGGCTACTATTTGATGTCGCAGAGTTTGGAGCTGAACCAGCGTCACCACGTCATGCACCTGCTGCCGGAGGTTGAGTGCGGTCCGAAGGCGTGGACCGTGTTGAAGGAGCTGCACGCCCCGACCTCCGTTGTTGCAACGTTGATGCTGGAGAGGGAGCTGTCCGCGTTGCGCCTGAGCGAGGGAGAGCCGGTGCAACCTGTCCTGGACAAATTGCGCGACCTCTACGCGAAGTTGGCGACCGCGGGAATCACCTACCCGGAGCAGACCAAGTGCCTGAAGATGCTCTCGCTGCTGCCGGAATCGTGGCTTCAATTCACGAGCGGATTGAGCCTGCCGCAGAACCAGAGCTCGTGGACACTCGAGTGGGTGCGGACAAAGATTCTGGAGGAGGACTTCCGTCGCCGCCAACTGAGGGGTGGAGACGACGGCAGCAGCGGCTATGGGATGCAAGGAAGCCGACGTGGCAGAGGACGTGGCTTCGGTGGTGCTGGACGCGGTGCAAAGAAGGACGACGCCTCCAACGACCAACAAGGAGGTACCGGTTGGGGTCGCGGTGCGAAATCTGGACGTGGGGGCAAGTCGGGTGCTGGTGGCAAAATGAAAGGGAGTTGCTGGTATTGTGAGAAGGAGAGGCACCCCTGGTTTTTGTGCTATAAGAAACCCGATGGATGGACCCCCCAGAATCGTCACCAGGATGGCGGCGCGCGGAGGAACCAGAAAAACGGCGCGAGCATGGTCGCCGATTCGTCCGACAACAACCCGAAGAGCAACGGCGGTGCGGAAAAGAAGGAGCGCACCGCGGGCCAGTTCTTCCATATTGGAGAACAGGGGGAGCAGGGGGAGCAAGAAGACGCCTCTGCCAAGGTTGGAGCAGAGCTGCACCCCCTGGATTATTGGGTGTTGGACACGGGCGCTGCTTGGACGATGACGCCGCGCAAGGACCTGCTGGACCACGTACGCGCTGCACCGATCAACGAGGTGTGCTCCGCCTCTGGACACGCGCTGAAGGTGGCTGGTGCGGGACGAGCTGCGTTTAAGGGAGCGGATGGCAAGCCGGTGGTGCTGCACGACGTTCTTCTCGTTCCTGAACTCAAGGCCAACCTCATCTCCCTCCGTAAGCTTGGCAAGGCTGGGGTGAGCACTAGCACGGATGGGGCACGCACTTACAAGGGGCAGCTGGGCAATCGGGTGCTTTGGGATCTGCACGAGAGCACGGACGTGTACAGATCCATGTGGCAGCTGCCGGCGTTGGCGTGGCATGGTGGGGGGCAGGCTGGAGAGGGGTCTGCATCCCAGGGGGAGTGCAATGCCGTTGGAGGGGTTGGTGTGAAAGTGTCGGCCAGATCTGGGGAGACGGATTGGGCAACGGCACACCGACGCTTGGGGCATGTGGCAATGCCCTTGTTGAAGCAGTTGGAGAAAGATGGAGCCGTTAAGGGTCTGAAGCTGAACGGACAGCCACCTGATGAGAATTGTGAAATCTGTTTGCTCTCAAAGTTTACCCGTTTCCCCTTCCATAGTGTGGCTGGCAGGAGCAAGAAGCCGTTGGAGCTGGTCCACATGGACTTGGTGGGGCCGCTGCCGGTTCAGGGACACAAGGGGGAGCGGTACTTTCTGACCATAGTGGATGATTGGAGCAGGCTTATGTGGGCATATCCGCTGAAGCAGAAGGACCATGCCGCCTCTACGATACGGGAAGATTGGCTGCCATTCGTGGAGAAGCAAGCGGAGTGTGTGGTGAAGCGGATTAGGACAGATCGGGGTGGTGAGTTCCTTGGAGCTGAGATGACGGCCTGGCTCAAGAAGCAGGGCATCCAGAGGGAGCTGACCACGGCTTACACCCCACAGTCTAACGGTGTAGCAGAACGGGCGAACCGGACAATTCTGGAGAAAGCTAGGGCGCTGCTCATAGAATCTGGGTTGGGCAACTTGATGTGGCCCCATGCTGTTCGGCACGCTACCGTCGCTAGGAACAGGGTACTCACCAAGGTTGGGGATGACTTGTGGGTGCCGTTGGAGAGGTGGCTTGGGAGGAAGCCGCCGGTGGACATGCTGAGGGTGTTCGGTTGCATGGCAGTCGCCCACGTCCCCAAGACCTACCGCAGTAAGTTGGGGGCAAGTGCAATCTGGTGTGTGCATTTGGGGCTGGCTGCTGAAAGCAAGGGATGGCTGCTGTGGGAACCTTCCAAGGGTGTGTTGTTTGACAGCAGGGATGTGAAGTTTGTTGAGGGCATGATGTATGGGAGCTGGGAGAAACAGCCGGAGGCCAGGGTGTCCCAGCAGATGGAGCAGATCACCATGCAGCTGGACCTGACTCCTAGTGTGTGGGAGGAGGGAGAGGAGGCAGCTGCAGAGGGTGGTGATGGAGAGAAGGTGCAGGAGGCACCTGCTGGTGGAGGTGATGGTGTGGAGACTAGCGTTAGCACTAGTGGAGCTGCTGGATCCGAGGGAGGAGAGCAGCAGCAGGGGAAAACTAAGAAGCCGAAGGGTGTTGTTATGAGGGGATTGGAGACACCCGTCTCCAGGCCAGGACGTACCCGTATGGCTACTAAGAAGCTGACTGCAGGAGCTGATGTAGCAGAGCAGCAGCTTGGGACAGAGGAGGCATTGCTGATTCTACCGCATGGCTATGATCCGGATGAGGAGGATGAACCTGCCTACTGTTTTCTTGCCCCTGCACCAGAGGAACCAGCTAGCATGGAGGAGGCATTAGCTGGACCAGATAGGGAGAAGTGGCTGGTTTCCAGGGATGCTGAGTACCAGAGCCTGCTAGAGAATGGGACATGGGAGCTGGTGGTGCTGCCTGAGGGGAAGAAAGCCGTACAGTGCAAGTGGGTGCTAAGGATCAAGACCGATGACAAGGGACAGGTCACCATCTACAAGAGTAGGCTGGTGGACTTCAATGAGATCTTTGCTCCCACTGCCAAACCCCCTACCCTCCGTGTCTTGTTGGCAGATGCAACCGTTAGTGGGAAATTCATCATTCAGATGGATATATCTACGGCATTCCTCAATGGGATTTTAGAGGAGGATGTGTACATAACGCAGCCGCCTGGGTATGAGGATGGTACGGGCAGGGTGTGCAAGCTGAAAAAGTCCATCTACGGCCTGAAGCAGGCGCCACGCTGCTGGTACCAGAAGTTGGCAGCTGTTTTAGAGGAGATGGGATTCAGGACCAGCAGCTGTGATGAGAGCCTCTTTCTCAAGGGGGAGGGGGAGAAGCTGGTGCTGTTTCTGGTCTATGTGGACGATATTCTTCTCTTTAGCAGCAGCATGAAGGAGATCCAGAAGGTGCAGCAGCAGCTGATGGTAAACTTCAAGTGCAAGAACCTTGGGGAGGTAAAGTACTATCTCGGGATGCATGTGGAGAGGGATCTGGATCACAGGTGGTTGAAGCTGCACCAGGAGAAGTTCATCAAGGAGCTGGGGGAGAAGTACGGGATTGAGAATGAGCGCAAAGTTGCAACTCCCCTGCCAGCAGAATTCAAGCTTGTGAAAGCTGCAGAGGATGAAGGGGTTGAAGCCGAGAAGCAGCAGCAATTTCAGTCCTTGGTGGGCAGCCTCTTGTATGCAGCAGTTCACACAAGGCCCGACATCTCTTTCTCGGTTGGGCAGCTGGCTAGGGTGGTGCAGAATCCATCAGAGGAGCAGGTGGATGCAGCTGAGCGTGTGGTGAAGTATCTGAACTCTCACCCAAGCATTGGAGTTCAATACTCCGCATCTGCACAGGTGAATCAGAAAGGGGTTGAGGTGCTGAAAGAGAAGGGGGAGAGGCTTGGAGAAGGCAAGCTGTTTCTCACTTGCTTTACCGATGCTACGTGGGCCTCTGAGAAGGAGGATTCCTCATCTGTGGGAGGATACATCTGTGTAGTTGGGGGAGGACCTGTTAGTTGGAGGTCAAAGAAGCAGACGGAGACGGCACTCTCTTCTGTGCAATCAGAGTACATGGCGATGTTCCATGGGGTGAAGGAGGTGATTTGGCTGAGGAGGTTGTTAGAGGAGATTGGCCAGGAGCAGAAGGTTGCTACGCCGCTGTTTTGTGATAGCAAGGGAGCTCTTGGGATGGCCAGGAACGCTGTGCTTCATGGGCTGAACAAGCACATGCGTATCAAGTGGCACTGGTTGCGTAAGGAGGTGAAGAGGGGGATGGTGAATCCGATCTACATCAAGACTCACCAGCAGCCAGCAGACTTCCTCACCAAGAGGCTTGCGGATGAGCCTCATTGGCGTTGTGTGCGGATGAGTGGAATGAGCATGAACTAGTATGGAATGATGGGGATGCAGCCGGCAGGCTGAGGGGGAGTGTGTTGGGTGCAAATTCACATTGCACGACATCCTGCCGTCTGTTTGTATGAGTATGCGTGTGCGAATGCATTTGGGTGTGAATGGAATGTTCGTGTGTTTGTTTGCTTTCACAATTTTCGCTTGAAGCATTTGCAGGTACTCGCGCATTATGCGCTTCGGCACAACATTGTACGCGCTATGAACAGTACAAGCAGAAAGGACGAGCTCGCAAAGGAACCCAAGATGGAAGCTTTGCGGTTCGGTTGAATTGATTGTGCAGATTCAGTTCTATCCAACTCGAAATTGTACTGTTTTATTTGGTTGACTATAGTGTAGCAGGGCAGGCACTATAGGGGTACAATTTAGGTGAAGGTTGGATGTTGTTTGTCTGCATCTGCTTGCTACAGGGCCAGGGGAAACCAGTGGAACCAGCATTTGGCTGGTTGGGCAAAGACAAATCAGGTTCTGTTTTTTAGGACCTGAACCTGGTTGTTGTTTTCCCAGGTTGGAAAAACAGAACCAGAGGTTGTTTACCAACCTACCACCTGCTGTTTTGTCCAGCCAGGTTGGTTCTGTTGCTTGGAATTATTTGGGATCATCCCTAGTTGTTCCCAGGTTTATTCCCAAGGTCCTTGCTAGCTAGAACTATTTATTCCTTCTCTGTTTGTACCTGAATATAGTCAATTTGATTCAAGCGAATTCCTCCCTTCCTGGAATTTCGTTTCTACCCGGTGCGACAGCGGAATGCTACCCGAGTCAACGCTAGTACGCTAGCACTCCGACACTAGGCAAACGCTGTCCGAGCGATAACTTCATAATGGCAGAACTTTTCGCGAGGCAACTTGGCTTATTTTAAAGCTCTTGGAGTGAGCTTCGATATAGGAAATTCTCAGCTTAATTCGGTCGACGGTCTGCACGATACGCTGCGCGACGTTCAAGGTATTCTTGTTATTTTGACTAAGTCATTCTTGATCCCTCTCTCTACAAACTCGGACCCGATGATAGGGGCTGGTCTTGTACCAGGCACCCAAGGACCCTTGGAGGTGACCCCGAGGAGAGGTTTTAAGTTTGATAAAGTCTTAATAGCTTGAGGTTATTAGGCCCTTGCACCAACAGAAGGCATCCTTCGTCCCCATCAGGTGGTGCGAGCAGCCGCTGTCGAGAAGGACCACTGCCGGGTTCGCCTGCACGGCTGCCACCTCCACCTGGAAAGCTCGTCGGCCTCTGGCGCCAGCGAGACGGTCGGCTCCACGACGCCGACCAGCGAGCACGACGCCTCCTTTCCGCCTCGCCCCTTGCCGCCGTGGAGGAGTCAGCGTCCTTCGCCGAGGTAGACTGGTTGGACTGCTTCTCCTTGCGTGGCTTGCTTTCCCGACATGAACAATGGCTAGCCGACCTCCCACGGCCTCCCTTGGCATCGTCGTCAGAGTCACTGTGGTCGGAGCACTTGAAGGAGAGGTGGTCAGGGTCGCCGCACAGCCAGCATTCCCGGCGTCCCCCTCCTCCACGGCCGCTGTCCTTCGCCGACTTCCCCTTGTCGGCGTCCTTGGCCGGCTTCCCACTTCCGCTACCTCCGCCGCCAGGCTTGCCGCGCTGCCCCAGTCGGCCACCTTGGTTTGGGGGGGCGAAGTAGTTCACCTGCGGCAGGAGCTACGTGGACTTCTCGGCCTCCTGCATCACCTCGTCCTTAAGGATGTACGAGGTCAGCGAGTCCTCGTTGAGCGACTCCTGCGTGCCCGACACCACCATCATCCGCTTCATGAGGTTGTAGCTGCTTGGGAGCCCTTTGATGACGTGCGTGATGTACGACGCAGTCGAATATTCGACGCCGGTCATCCGCATGCAGGCAAGGAGACGCCTAGCGATGTACAGTAGTTGGTCGCCGTCTTCTGCTCGCCCATCCACAGGTGCGTTATCTACTCCTCCAGCTGACCGATGTACAGGTCGTCGGTGACCTGGTACGTCGTTGTGATGAACTGCCACGCCTGATTCCCGGGGTCCAGGTGACACCGGCACGACCTCAAAGCTATCTGCACCACCGGTGATCAGCACCGCGAGATGACCGTGAAGGTCAATAGCTGCACGGGGCGAAACTCGGCGCGCAGCTCAGCGTTGCTCTCCGGCGGCGTCTCCACGGTGCCATCGGCGAAACACATCAGCCCGACCATCTCCAGCTGGGGCTCGATAGATTCCATATGAGAAGGTCGTGCCGACCAACCAGCAGCGCCGTGACAGAAACCTTGTCCGTTGGGAACTTGAAGTACCCGTAGGTTGGTGCGATCCCTTCTGCAGTCACGTGTGTCGCCGATGCTAGCGTCACACTGCCTCGACGTCCACCGACATTGCCTTGCGAGGAGCCCGCAGCCGCAGACGACTGCAGCCCTCGCGCCTGAACGCCACCGACTCCATTGTCGGCCGTCCGAAACACCCCTCTCTGGCTCGACGTGCCTCCCGTTGACGCCTACGTCAACGCCGCCCTCGTTGTTCAACGGTCGAGGAGAGGCAGGCCGAGAAGGGTGCTCCGCTGCCCACACGGCGCGGATGCCTACCTCAACGACCGCCAAGGGGAGCGTCTCCCCATACTCGCAATCTGCATGGCGTCTCCTCGCATCAGCCAGCCGTGTCTCCAGGGTATCCACTACGCCTACATCACCTACGGCGCCTACCATGGTGACCAACACAGCTGCCGGCCTAGGAATGAAATTGGTAAGTGCCTAAGTCGGCTACACCAAAGGTATCGTTGCGGTGCCTTCCACGCTCACCGCACCATGCGGAGATTACTACTACAACCGGAGCTAGACTACGGGCCAGGCACGGGGTACGAGCGATCGTAGCGTTCGTTCCTTAGTGGTTTCCTTGTGTTCTCACTACTTGCTAGTTCACGGGGGAAGTTGGCAAGAGTTTCACTAGGAAAACATGACAACAATGGTAGCAACAACATTCGCAATATAGAATATATTAGAGCTAGCCAGGTTGCTGGTCGACCTCCTCTGCGCAGCATGGTCAACTGCGATCCAGCACAGCAGAGCTCGCACCGCTCCAGCGTTGCATAGCAGCAGTTCGCCAATGTTGCAAGTCCACGGTGTGCCAACGCTGCAGCAAGTCGGCTGCGCAGCGTTGCACCCGCAGGACAACGATGCACCTACTTCTCATGTGCGTGCAGTTGGTTGGTGCACCACTCCTCATCACGTGCCCAGAGTAGACGCCCAGATCAATTCCACGCCAGCAAGTGCATCCACCAGCCACGTTGACCTCGGGATACCACCCCCGAGGTCGCCCTCGCAGAAACCACCCCGGAGACCTTCGCACACGTCGCCCGGGTATCCTGGTCGACCGGGCAACCATGCCTGGTCATCCACGCGCCCAGGACGCCGTCCAGGTGCGAAGGTCGGCGTCCAGGCGCCCAGGACGCCGTGCAGACGCCCAGGTCGGCATCCAGGCTCCTAGGACGCCATCCAGGCATTCAGGACGCCGCCCAGACGCCTAGGACGCTGCCCAGACGCCAAGGACGGCATCCTCCTACTCGGCGCCCTCTAGCCAGGCGCCCTCCAGATCAGCGCCCTTGCAGTGGCCCCCATGCCGACTACTGCAGGTCGGCTGCATCCCCCCGCACACCCGACCAGGGGGTCGGCTCCGCCCAAGCGAGGACGAAACCAAACACAACTCCCGTTGACACCTAACTAGGCGGAGACGTCGTGCAAAGATGGGTCGGAGAGGTTGAGATTGGTTCGGGGGCGGCTCGGGAGTGGTTTAGGCGACGAAATAGGCCGAACCGAACTGACGCGTAGGCCTCGGGATATCCTTGCTAAGGGATGATACAATAAGGAATTCTGATTCTCTACAGCGCGGAAAAATCAATAATAAGACCGTGACTAACAGAATGACGATCCAATGAAAAGGACGGGAAAATATAATGGGAATCCTGGCTAGGCGAGGACATCGGGGCTAGCTAAGATTGGAAAGGCGACGATTGGAGCTGGGGCGACTCGGAAATGGTTCGGGCCGATTGTGTAGGCCGAACCTGACTGACACGAGACCCTCGGACTATACCCGCTAAGGTCAGGCTACAGTAAGGAAATGTAATTCCTTACATCTTCCCACTTTCTAAACAAGGCCTCCCTTTACGTACGCGAGTCTGGTAATTTCAAGTAAGCTGTAGATGTTTAGTCAAAGGCTGATCCAACGGCTTTTGAAAGGCGTTGCATGTCGAGCTGACGCGTGGCTCAATACTTGACTAGATGACATTCGAATGTTGGAATTTCAACTGTTGATGAAGCCGAAATAAATGTGACGGTTGCGATCAAAATGCCGACATTAATATGCGGAATGATAGAAGTTGTTAATGTCAATGGAAGCTGTGTGTTGGCCCCGTCCTCGCTTGGGTGGAGCCGACTTCCTGGTCGGGTGTGCGGGAGGTGCAGCCGACCTGCAGCAGTGGGCGACGCCGACTTGGGTGATCTTGTTGATGGGCCTGGTCGACCTGCACGGGGCCACTGCGAAGCCACCGACTTTGGGGTGCCGGCGGCCGACTTCAACCTGTCGGTCGACGAGGGGAGACGTCAACCTGGAAGGGGCGTCGGCTTGGGAGGGCGCCGACTTCGGGAGGTCGACTTGAGAGGTCGACCTGTGGAGGGCAATGACTTGGTGACACAGACCTGGGGAAGCCGACTTGGTGACACCAACCTGGGGAAGCCGGCTTGGTATAATCGGCTGACAACTGTGCTGGTCGACCTGTAGCTGGTCGACTTGGAGTGTGGCTAACCTGGAGCTCGTCGACCAGGCGTGTGGTCGACTCGGTGAAGTCGACCTGTAGTGGTCGTCGATCTGGGTGGTCAACAGGCACAATGAGGAGGATCTAGTCGACGTGGTGGTCGACGTGGTTGCCTGGTCAACCAGGTTACCCAGGCGACGGGGTTCTGCGAAGGAGCGAGACAGTCGCCCAGGTGGTTCTGGCAAGGCCAACCTCGGTGGTGATATCCCGAGGTCAACGTGGCTGATCAGATGCAGTCAATACCGCGTGGATGACTTGGTGTCTGCGCTGTGCAGGTGACAAGGCACAGCACGCCAACCAGGTGTGAGCACCTGCGAAACAGGTGCGCTTCTGTCGTGCGGGTGCGACGTTGTGCAGCCGCCTTGCTGCAGTGTTGGCACGCCGTCGACTTGCAGCGTTGGTAGACCACGACTTTGCTCTGCTGGAGGGCGGTCGACCTTGCACTACTGGAACGCGATCGACCGTGCTACGTTGGCAGTTGACTTGCATGATTGCTAGCATCTGATGTAGTCTTGCTTGCCAACCTTGTTGCTATCAATGTGAACCTTTGTTGTCAATCTTTGCTAGTGAAAATCTTGCCAGTTCTCCCCGTGAATAAGCAAGTAGGGTGAACATAAGCAAACGACTAAGGAACGAATGCTACGATCACTCCTAACCCGTGCCTATCCCGTAGACCAACTCCCATTGTACGAGTTATTTCCACAGTTGATGTGGTAGATTTTGATATGACGGCAGTAATTCATGCGATAATGGCGGGAACCTGCTAGCATGAGATAATGAATGCTGCCGAGAAGGAACCGTTGATGTCGTTGGGGAGAGATTGCAATCTTTCGTCATTCTACAGGAACAGACAAAGCTGTCGGGTAACTAGTGCGAAAGCACTCTTTCTCCCCCACCCCCCCCTTCCCCTTCTTTCAAAAAGGGTTGTTTACGCTAAAAAAAATATTTCGGCATGTCGAAGTGGTTGATGTATTTGACATTCTTGCCAAATGATGCGACGTGTCGCCATTGTCGCATAAGGCCGCTAAGATTTGTCGATTTCACATGACGGAAATGCTAGAAGGTGTGTAAAGTATTGTTTACCAAACGGTTAGAAACTAGCTAGCGAGACAAATCCAAA
The DNA here is from genome assembly GCA_947471745.1 of Closterium sp. Naga37s-1. Classification (NCBI taxonomy): domain Eukaryota; kingdom Viridiplantae; phylum Streptophyta; class Zygnematophyceae; order Desmidiales; family Closteriaceae; genus Closterium; species Closterium sp. Naga37s-1. The sequence continues at coordinate 2,103,029 of CANJKZ010000826.1, read as the reverse complement.
CTCATGTGTTCCACATAGTGAACACCTTCAGGAGGGGTTTTATGAGTTGTTCAATACAGTTGCACGGATTAATGAATAACAAAGCTGTGACAATATGGGCTTGCGATGCAATGAATGACGCGAAATAATATAGCGAGTTAATCTAGCTAGGTGAGAACCTTGGGAACACGAGGTTGGGTGCAGGTTGGGCATGAGAAAACCGCCGAGGCCGCCTCGGTGTCGATGAAATCGGCCAAACCTGCAGTTCCAAAAGCAGGGGTTGTACGCGATGCAGTAAACTAAGTTAATGAAAAGGGGTTTTTCCTTACACTCCCCCACCCACCCTCCCTCCCCTCCCCACCCCCCTTCCCCCCCCAAAGAAAGGTGGTTAATATTAGCTACGCGCTTCTGAGCGAGGTAGTTGTGAAGTAGCGAGGGTGCGGCAAGCGAGGCCGATAGAACCCAGGCATCATCATCGTGGATGTATTCAGTCCAATGGATGAAGAAGTCCAAGTGGCGTATAGCGGAGTCCAGTCGAAGTCGATGCCCGGGTCAAGCATCGGTTCTGGCACAGGTCAAGCGTTGGTTCTAGCACAGGTCGGGCCATTGGGTCGGCATTTTGGCGGGGCAATATCTGTCGTGGCAGCAACAAAGGGCCGAAGGAGGCTGACGTGGAAGGCATTATGCACATACAGTCATCGAGCAGGATGAGTTCTTGATGAACAAAGGGGTAATCATCTTAGTTATGCAAAAAGTGTTGACGAAAAATGGCCCCGCCCTCACTTAGGTAAAGCTGACATTGCAGTCAGATGCGTGGGAGGTGGAGCCGACTGCCCGCAGAAGTCGACGTCGATTGCGTGCAGAAGTTGACGTCGACTGCGCGCAGAAGTCGACGCCGACTTCGGCGAGCAGGTCGACGAAGTTGGTCGACCTGCGAAGGATCTTTGCGAACCGCCGACGAGGGAGATCGGTGGCCGACTTCGACCTGGGTGGTCAACGATGGGGTCCGTCGACTTGTGGGGACGTCAACCTGCGAAAGTTGGTGGACGGTTTTGACCAAGGCGATCAACAAGCATGTGCAGCGCTTGACGGGCTTCTACCGGTCGCCAAGTTGATGGCTACTTTGAAGCAACCCGGTCGACCAAGTTGTCTAGTTGACGAGGTTCCGTTGAAAAGCTGGCTGAGCAAACCTTGCTCGATAGGATGCGGTCAACATCGCCAGCAAAGGACGCTGGTCGATGAGCCTGTAGAGAGGTACTGGTCGACGAGGCCTGTCGACGAGCACTGGTCGACGGGCTCTGCTCGACGAGCTCGTCTCGACGAAAGCTGTTTAACGGAGCATCATCGAGCTTGTCAACGGAAGTCGCTCGCGAAATCCGACGTGTGGGCGAATGTTGTATAGGAGCTTTTGCAAAGTCGACTTGCGAAACAAAATCACGTGCTCGATGGTGCGTGGCTGGTGAAACCGTCGATACTTGTTCTACCTGGCACCTGCGCAATATGCCTGGCGATGCGTCGGTTTACCTGCACCTACTTGGTAGGTGCGTATATGCGCACAAGTTCACTTGCGTCTGTAGTGCTGTCAAACCGCCGCGGTGGAACGCTGGTAGGTCACCCTGCTGCAACGTTGGCAAGCCGCTCTTCTGCTGCGCTGGCAAAGTTTGACTTGTAGACGGCTTGCTAGTTGTTGCAATGCCATTCTAGCTATATCGACTTGTATGCCTTATTGCGATCAATGTTGCTCACAATTTCCTTAGAGAAACTCTTGCCAAACTCCTCCGTGAATACGACAAGTAGTGAGAACGCTAGTGCAACACTACGATCTCTTGCGCAAACCCGTGACCTCCTCCGTAGTCCACTCGTGTAGACTCTTCGTATGGTGTGGTGAGCGCGGATCGAACACACGACCTTCAGATAGGAGTCGGCTTTTGACATACTTAAGTCGTTCGTTGGTCGGCAGCCCGTACAAACCATAACGCCTACCCTAGGTGAGCCCGCTGTGGTAGAGGATAGCTTGGAGGCACAGTTGGCTGACGTTAGGAGACACCACATGGCTGGCAACTATGGCGGAGCAGGCTTGGAGGTGTTGCTCCAATAAACTCGTTTGCGGTTAGCGCGCGAGCATCCGCCACCCAGTGCTGGAGCGAATGATGTGTCCGCCTCTCCTCGACTGGTGCGCAACGAAGGCGGCGTCAACGAGCACGTAGATGGTGGTGACCAAGTCGACAGCGACGAAGGCACTTGGGTGACCCTGGAGTGATCAAGGTCGCCGACGTCGGCGTCGGCGGGATGCAGGCAGGAATTCTGCGGTCGACGGCGGTGGCAGGCAGCTCGCATGGCGACACCGGTGGTCGACGTCGTTATCCCTAGCAAAGTGGAGTCAGCCTGAATTCTGCAACACATGTTTTGACTAGACGAGACAGAAGCATCGCGCCGATGTACGGCTCCTTCATTTTTTTGCCTAACAAGATCGCTGTACACAAGCTACTCGAAGGTTGGGATGACTTAATAACCTGGTTGGAGTCGATCGAGCCGCAACTAGGAATCGCCGTGCTGAAGAGGAGGGCGACGTGTTGGCACCGGACGAGGAGGATGTCGAGCTCTGGTCTGAGTTTTGCGCCGCCCACCTGGTGACCTTCATGGCCATTTTGCGGTGCTGCTCGCCGATGGAGCAAGACGCCTTGAAGCTGTGCTGACTTCGGGTGGATGCCGGCCACCAAGCGTGGCAGTTCATCATGCGGGCGTAAAAGTCAACCAACACCTTGTACATCGGCCAGCTGGAGCAGAGGCTGACGAAAATCAAGGTGGGCGAGCACGATTTGGAGACCAAGTACTGCAACCGAGCTCAGCGGATTCTAGCTGAACTGTGGATGGCCGGCGTCAACTACTCGATGGCGTCCTACATTGCTCGCACGCCGTCAAGGGTCTCCTAATGATCTACAATCTGATGCACCGGATGCATGCCATGCCGGGCATGCATGAGTCGCTCAACGAAGACATGCTGTCGAGTCATATTATCAACGACAAGTTCATGCAGGAGGTTGAGCGACCCACGAAGCTCCTGTTGCAGGCAAACTACGCTGCCTCGACGGAGCAGAACCGTCAGCAGGGGCAACGTGAGAAGTCAGGCGAAGGTGGTAGCAGAATTGGGAAGTCGGCAAAGGACGCCGACCTGTCGAAGTCAGCCCAACACAATAGTCGAGGCGGAGGTGGTCGACGACGGGAGTGCTGAATCTGCCGCGATCCCGACCACCTCTCTTTCGAGTGTCACACCGCGACAAAAGCGACGACGTTGACACCAAGGGAGGCCGCGAGAAGTCCGGTGGACGAAGGACACCGACTCCTTTCGCGGCAAAGGTCGAGGTGATAGAGAGGCGTCGTGCTCAATGGTCGGCATCGTGGAGCCGACCGTTTCGCTGGTGTCAGAGACCAGCGAGGACTTCAAAGCAGTTGCGGCCACCGTGCAGACATTCCCGAAGGTGGTGCTGCTCGACAGCGGCTGTTCATGCCGTCGAGATGAAGCATGGAAGCGACATCAAGCATGTGCGCCGCTTCAACGGGGCGTTGCAGGTTGTCAAATGCCATGGCACCGTAACTCTGCAAGAGGAGATTGGGAAGCAGGTTCTCGTTCTCGACGTACTCTACGTCCCAGGCATACAGACGAACTTGCTGTCAGCCAGCCAGCTAAATGACAGTGGCATGAGGCTGCAGGACGTTGGCAACAAAATGCTGCTCGTCTCGACAGCGGGGGACGTGCTTGGCCGAACAAAGTACACCGGCCGACCTTCGACCTTGCTCGACGGAGTCAACGTCAGCCCCAGGAAAGGTGGTAGCTCTTCGGACAATCGCCTCACCGACAAAGTCGACCCCGGACATGTGGCACGCCCGGCTTGCACACGTCGGTGTTGACACGATCAAGAGCTTGGCGAACCATGAGGTCACCGTCGGTCTAGACATCAAGCAGTCGACTGCAACCAACATGTCGTGTGCCTCTTGCGTCGATGGGACTTCATGGTACACTTCATGGTCCCCGAGCACCAGCACGGTGGGAAATTAACACCAAAGGCCCGATGGGGCATTCATCTCAGTGTGTCGCCAGAGAGCAAGGGCTGGGAGGTGCTCGACCTCGGAAGAATGGCATAGGGTCAGGGAGTTGCACGATGGCCAGCTAGAAGAACATGTTAGTGTTCCTCGCAGCCATGAACTTCATCATGCTCCTCGGCACCGCAAGCCTCTTGCGTTCGACGATCACAATTGACCGTGCACTCCCTCCCCCTAGGAAACAAACAGCTGTTGCTGTCGCACATTAAATACGCGTTTTGTTCTGTGGTTCCTGTTGATCTCAGCACTATTTTGGGGTCAGGCAGGTCGCCGTCGGTATATGCACGTGATTCTCGAGAGTGTGGTGCGGCAAATAGCGACAAATGATTGTTGACAAGCTGCGCATGAGAATTTTAGAATTTCGTCACGTGGGAAACGATGGCTGGACAAACAAGACAGACGCATGGTGATTTTCGTCAGAACATGCAATGGCAAGGAGAGGCGATCTGATGACTGCCCAAACTGTGCAGGGGTTTACCATCGTCCTGCCCGGGTGTAGTGGTGTTGCTGCAGGAGGGTGGCCCATGGGCGTTTTTGGCAGGAGCGGCACAGTGTGTGGGACGGAACATCGTTTTCGGACCAACGAAAAGGCCAGAACTATCGACTACGACCAGACTGTTCCAGCTAGGTTCAATTCTGTTTCCGGCATGGAAAAATCAAATGTCGGAGATACAGTGAACATTTTTTTGTACTTCAAGGAATATAGGTCCCTCCGGCCAGAGGTAGTTGTGTCGTAGACAGGGCTGTACACTATGGGACAATGGTTTGGCATAGCGTCTAGACCTACGATTTTGAGGGGTTCTACCAGCTGCAATACATGGAGTTGCTCGTATGCGGGCCAAAAGAGAGAAACGGAAATTCGGCCTTCCGGATGTGCAAGAACGTCCACAAGGAAATGCAATAGCCAATGCATACAAGTTGCGGTTAAGTGCTGGTAGCCGAATGGGACCACTACTGGCCGGTTGCGGCTAAGTTATTGATGGCACTGGGCGAAAAAAAAGGGGGCCTCATGTTTAGCCATGTGCTGGTCTAAAAAAGTTTGGGTATTATGCTTGTTCGACAGTTGGGCGCGAAAAAATAAAAAATTGAAGCGGCGCATGAGAGCCGACATATTCTACCCTGTGAACTTCTAATAGCCATACATGTGGGATTCGCCACCGACAACAATTCCAACAGAACGTAGATAAGCATTTTCGAAGAGGTTCATAACACTTGGTATTATCAACTACCCTCTGCGTACAGGGTGTTGGATTTTTGAATCTGCACAGTTGCATATACTTATGTGAACAACCTTTTTTAGGTGAGGGTGGGAAGGAAAGTGCTTTTGCAGAGTAGTTATATGGCAGATTTTGACAGCTTCGTCAGATTCAGCAACGAGACGGACGATCAGAAATTTCTCCGAACAATATCAATGGATTCTGCTCGGCTGCATTCCAATCTCACGTCAGCAGGATCCCACCGTTATCGTAACTCACTATCGTCGAATCAAGATCGGCCGCATTAATGACTTCTATCATTTTGCAAATTGGATTCGACCTTTTGATCAAAACTGTGTTGGTGTAAGGGCCTAACAAACTCAAGCTATTAAGACTTTATCAAACTTAAAAACCTCTCCTCGGGGTCACCTCCAAGGGTCCTTGGGTGCCTGGTACAAGACCAGCCCCTATTCTCGGGTCCGAGTTTGTAGAGAGAGGGATCAAGAATGACTTAGTAAAAATAACAAGAGTACCTTGAACGTCGCGCAGCGTATCGTGCAGACCGTCGACCGGATTAAGCTGAGAATTTCCTATATCGAAGCTCACTCCAAGAGCTTTAAAATAAGCCAAGTTGCCTCGCGAAAAGTTCTGCCATTACGAAGTTATGGCTCGGACAGCGTTTGCCTAGCGTTGGAGTGCTAGCGTACTAGCGTTGACTCGGGTAGCATTCCGCCGTCGCACCGCGTAGAAACGAAATTCCAGGAAGGGAGGAATTCGCTTGAATCAAATTGACTATATTCAGGTACAAACAGAGAAGGAATATATAGTTCTAGCTAGCAAGGACCTTGGGAATAAACCTGGGAACAACTAGGGATGATCCCAAGTAATTCCAAGCAACAGAACCAACCTGGCTGGACAAAACAGCAGGTGGTAGGTTGGTAAACAACCTCTGGTTCTGTTTTACCAACCTGGGAAAAACAACAACCAGGTTCAGGTCCTAAAAACAGAACCTGTTTTGTCTTTGCCCAACCAGCCAAATGCTGGTTCCGCTGGTTTCCCCTGGCCCTGTAGCAAGCAGATACAGACAAACAACATCCAACCTTCACCTAAATTGTACCCCTATAGTGCCTGCCCTGCTACACTATAGTCAACCAAACAAAACAGTACAATTTCGAGTTGGATAGAACTGAATCTGCTCAATCAATTCAACCGAACCGCAAAGCTTCCATCTTGGGTTCCTTTGCGAGCTCGTCCTTTCTGCTTGTACTGTTCATAGCGCGTACAATGTTGTGCCGAAGCGCATAATGCGCGAGTACCTGCAAATGCATCAAGCGAAAATTGCGAAAGCAAACAAACACACGAACATTCCATTCACACCCAAATGCATTCGCACACGCATACTCATACAAACAGACGGCAGGATGTCGTGCAATGTGAATTTGCACCCAACACACTCCCCCTCAGCCTGCCGGCTGCATCCCCATCATTCCATACTAGTTCATGCTCATTCCACTCATCCGCACACAACGCCAATGAGGCTCATCCGCAAGCCTCTTGGTGAGGAAGTCTGCTGGCTGCTGGTGAGTCTTGATGTAGATCGGATTCACCGTCCCCCTCTTCACCTCCTTACGCAACCAGTGCCACTTGATACGCATGTGCTTGTTCAGCCCATGAAGCACAGCGTTCCTGGCCATCCCAAGAGCTCCCTTGCTATCACAAAACAGCGGCGTAGCAACGTTCTGCTCCTGGCCAATCTCCTCTAACAACCTCCTCAGCCAAATCACCTCCTTCACCCCATGGAACATCGCCATGTACTCTGATTGCACAGAAGAGAGTGCCGTCTCCGTCTGCTTCTTTGACCTCCAACTAACAGGTCCTCCCCCAACTACGCAGATGTATCCTCCCACAGATGAGGAATCCTCCTTCTCAGAGGCCCACGTAGCATCGGTAAAGAAAGTGAGAAACAGCTTGCCTTCTCCAAGCCTCTCCCCCTTCTCTTTCAGCACCTCAACCCCTTTCTGCTTCACCTGTGCAGATGCGGAGTATTGAACTCCAATGCTTGGGTGAGAGTTCAGATACTTCACCACACGCTCAGCTGCATCCACCTGCTCCTCTGATGGATTCTGCACCACCCTAGCCAGCTGCCCAACCGAGAAAGAGATGTCGGGCCTTGTGTGAACTGCTGCATACAAGAGGCTGCCCACCAAGGACTGAAATTGCTGCTGCTCCTCGGCTTCAACCCCTTCATCCTCTGCAGCTTTCACAAGCTTGAATTCTGCTGGCAGGGGAGTTGCAACTTTGCGCTCATTCTCAATCCCGTACTTCTCCCCCAGCTCCTTGATGAACTTCTCCTGGTGCAGCTTCAACCACATGTGATCCAGATCCCTCTCCACATGCATCCCGAGATAGTACTTTACCTCCCCAAGGTTCTTGCACTTGAAGTTCTCCATCAGCTGCTGCTGCACCTTCTGGATCTCCTTCATGCTGCTGCTAAAGAGAAGAATATCGTCCACATAGACCAGAAACAGCACCAGCTTCTCCCCCTCCCCCTTGAGAAAGAGGCTCTCATCACAGCTGCTGGTCCTGAATCCCATCTCCTCTAAAACAGCTGCCAACTTCTGGTACCAGCAGCGTGGCGCCTGCTTCAGGCCGTAGATGGACTTTTTCAGCTTGCACACCCTGCCCGTACCATCCTCATACCCAGGCGGCTGCGTCATGTACACATCCTCCTCTAAAATCCCATTGAGGAATGCCGTAGATATATCCATCTGAATGATGAATTTCCCACTAACGGTTTCATCTGCCAACAAGACACGGAGGGTAGGGGGTTTGGCAGTGGGAGCAAAGATCTCATTGAAGTCCCGCTTCTCCTTCTGCATAAACCCCTTAGCCACCAGCCTACTCTTGTAGATGGTGACCTGTCCCTTGTCATCGGTCTTGATCCTTAGCACCCACTTGCACTGTACGGCTTTCTTCCCCTCAGGCAGCACCACCAGCTCCCATGTCCCATTCTCTAGCAGGCTCTGGTACTCAGCATCCCTGGAAACCAGCCACTTCTCCCTATCTGGTCCAGCTAATGCCTCCTCCATGCTAGCTGGTTCCTCTGGTGCAGGGGCAAGAAAACAGTAGGCAGGTTCATCCTCCTCATCCGGATCATAGCCATGCGGTAGAATAAGCAATGCCTCCTCTGTCCCAAGCTGCTGCTCTGCTACATCAGCTCCTGCAGTCAGCTTCTTAGTAGCCATACGGGTACGTCCTGGCCTGGAGACGGGTGTCTCCCATCCCCTCATAACAACACCCTTCGGCTTCTTAGTTTTCCCCTGCTGCTGCTCTCCTCCCTCGGATCCAGCAGCTCCACTAGTGCTACCGCTAGTCTCCACACCATCACCTCCACCAGCAGGTGCCTCCTGCACCTTCTCTCCATCACCACCCTCTGCAGCTGGCTCCTCTCCCTCCTCCCACACACTAGGATTCAGGTCCAGCTGCATGGTGATCTGCTCCATCTGCTGGGACACCCTGGCCTCCGGCTGTTTCTCCCAGCTCCCATACATCATGCCCTCAACAAACTTCACATCCCTGCTGTCAAACAACACACCCTTGGAAGGTTCCCACAGCAGCCATCCCTTGCTCTCAGCAGCCAGCCCCAAATGCACACACCAGATTGCACTTGCCCCCAACTTACTGCGGTAGGTCTTGGGGACGTGGGCGACTGCCATGCAACCGAACACCCTCAGCATGTCCACCGGCGGCTTCCTCCCAAGCCACCTCTCCAACGGCACCCACAAGTCATCCCCAACCTTGGTGAGTACCCTGTTCCTAGCGACGGTAGCGTGCCGAACAGCATGGGGCCACATCAAGTTGCCCAGCCCAGATTCTATGAGCAGCGCCCTAGCTGTCTCCAGAATTGTCCGGTTCGCCCGTTCTGCTACACCGTTAGACTGTGGGGTGTAAGCCGTGGTCAGCTCCCTCTGGATGCCCTGCTTCTTGAGCCAGGCCGTCATCTCAGCTCCAAGGAACTCACCACCCCGATCTGTCCTAATCCGCTTCACCACACACTCCGCTTGCTTCTCCACGAATGGCAGCCAATCTTCCCGTATCGTAGAGGCGGCATGGTCCTTCTGCTTCAGCGGATATGCCCACATAAGCCTGCTCCAATCATCCACTATGGTCAGAAAGTACCGCTCCCCCTTGTGTCCCTGAACCGGCAGCGGCCCCACCAAGTCCATGTGGACCAGCTCCAACGGCTTCTTGCTCCTGCCAGCCACACTATGGAAGGGGAAACGGGTAAACTTTGAGAGCAAACAGATTTCACAATTCTCATCAGGTGGCTGTCCGTTCAGCTTCAGACCCTTAACGGCTCCATCTTTCTCCAACTGCTTCAACAAGGGCATTGCCACATGCCCCAAGCGTCGGTGTGCCGTTGCCCAATCCGTCTCCCCAGATCTGGCCGACACTTTCACACCAACCCCTCCAACGGCATTGCACTCCCCCTGGGATGCAGACCCCTCTCCAGCCTGCCCCCCACCATGCCACGCCAACGCCGGCAGCTGCCACATGGATCTGTACACGTCCGTGCTCTCGTGCAGATCCCAAAGCACCCGATTGCCCAGCTGCCCCTTGTAAGTGCGTGCCCCATCCGTGCTAGTGCTCACCCCAGCCTTGCCAAGCTTACGGAGGGAGATGAGGTTGGCCTTGAGTTCAGGAACGAGAAGAACGTCGTGCAGCACCACCGGCTTGCCATCCGCTCCCTTAAACGCAGCTCGTCCCGCACCAGCCACCTTCAGCGCGTATCCAGAGGCGGAGCACACCTCGTTGATCGGTGCAGCGCGTACGTGGTCCAGCAGGTCCTTGCGCGGCGTCATCGTCCAAGCAGCGCCCGTGTCCAACACCCAATAATCCAGGGGGTGCAGCTCTGCTCCAACCTTGGCAGAGGCGTCTTCTTGCTCCCCCTGCTCTCCAATATGGAAGAACTGGCCCGCGGTGCGCTCCTTCTTCTTTTCCGCACCGCCGTTGCTCTTCGGGTTGTTGTCGGACGAATCGGCGACCATGCTCGCGCCGTTTTTCTGGTTCCTCCGCGCGCCGCCATCCTGGTGACGATTCTGGGGGGTCCATCCATCGGGTTTCTTATAGCACAAAAACCAGGGGTGCCCCTCCTTCTCACAATACCAGCAACTCCCTTTCATTTTGCCATCAGCACCCGACTTGCCCCCACGTCCAGATTTCGCACCGCGACCCCAACCGGTACCTCCTTGGTCATTGGAGTCGTCGTCCTTCTTTGCACCGCGTCCAGCACCACCGAAGCCACGTCCTCTGCCACGTCGGCTTCCTTGCATCCCATAGCCGCTGCTGCCGTTGTCTCCACCCCTTAGTTGGCGGCGACGGAAGTCCTCCTCCATGATCTTTGTCCGCACCCACTCGAGTGTCCACGAGCTCTTGTTCTGCGGCAGGCTCAATCCGCTCGTGAATTGAAGCCACGATTCCGGCAGCAGCGAGAGCATCTTCAGGCACTTGGTCTGCTCCGGGTAGGTGATTCCCGCGGTCGCCAACTTCGCGTAGAGGTCGCGCAATTTGTCCAGGACAGGTTGCACCGGCTCTCCATCGCTCAGGCGCAACGCGGACAGCTCCCTCTCCAGCATCAACGTTGCAACAACGGTAGTGCCCCGGACGCGCACTTCCCTCCGGCATGCCCTCCCACCTGCCCTCCACACGCGTAGCCTGCGCCGGAACAGCCTTCCCCGTAGCAGCAGCTCTTGCTGGAAGCGCCAGTGCCAGCGCTCGCACTACTTCCGCCGCATCCAGAGCCGGTTCCTCTTGCGCTGGCAGAGGAGCGGCACGTGCGCGAGTCGCACGCGCAGCTCGGGCCGCACCTGCACGTGGCGCCATTGCTGCAGGCGCAAGTGGCGGCGGTTGTTGTCTTGCAGGCACATGCGTTGTTGCGTGCGGAACAGGCGCAGGCGCTGCCGCACGCGCAATTGTTAGTGGGAGCCATTGGGATTCGAGGATTGAACTTGAACGTAGAAGATGAAGCGCAACTAATCTCAGCTTGTCAGCAGCCGAAGTTGAGTGAAGTTGGGAAACTCTAAACAGCTGACTGACCTGTGATGTTTGATCAGGAATGCTAACCAAAGCAGTAATGCTTAGTGAGCAAGAGAGCAAGCGTGGTTGGTGATTGACAAATTGTTGAATGACGGTGGGGAGGAGTCCTTCCTCTATATACTGTATCGTGGTGTGGCCGATGCGATGCATCAACCGCAATTCAAATTTGTGCGACTCGGCCGTAGCTTGCAGCACAACCATTGGATAGCGTGCTGCGTTTGATTAGAACACTCCAACGGTGACCAAAGCTTCTAGAACGTTCGATAGGCGATATTCTTTGCTTTGCCTTCCTTCCTCGGAGGCTCGCCGAAGCAGGCGACCTCGATATGACGGGGTTTCTCTGCTGCGTAAGAAGCGTTGGAAGGCAGAACCTTGAGTTGAGGTTACAGATCTCAGACATAAATATTTAGTGTGCAAAGCATACAACCTTTTTTTTTATAATTATGTAGTAGTCAATCATTTCCAATTACTTAATCAATCATGTACAGCTGTACTGTACACTTTTTTACAAGAAAAATATGAAGGACCTGTTGCAAATCCCTAAACCTATCAATATATATATCCATGTCTTGCATGTTCTTATAAAAAAAGCCTCAAGTCAAACATGTGCCGCATGGAAAGCTTGCTGAGTTTTCACGTAGTGATGCTTCTTGGCGGTTTCCTGCACCAGATGCAGCCCCTATTGCATCTTTCATGGCAGTTGTTGCATGACAACGGACATCATCAGTGGCAGAGGTAGAGGAGCAGATTCTGGGTCGGGGAGGGGCGCGTCTGCCAGCATTGAGATAAGCTCACACACATCTAGATGACGGGAGCAGGAGAACAAGAGGGGCACATTTGGACCATATGCGATGAGGAGAATCAAGATCATGGCGAGAGGGCAAGGTGCATGATAGTAAAACATGGCAGACCTACAAAGTTGAAATATATTGGCAGGTGTAGAATGCTTGCCCGTATAGATAATACTGGTATTTGCTTGACCATGGGGTATGTGGCTGTCAAAATATTATGATGCACTTGTTGTATAGGCTGTAGTGGGGTAGCCCATAAGGGGTAAAACCCAATCAGGGTTAGTACTCGTACACGGCTTTATTTTCAATGCATCCATTCTCGTTCAGCATTCTGACAGTGGCAGCAACAGAAGCGGTTTGTATACGATATAAAAGATCCGTAGAAAGAATAAGCACCAGATCATGTGAACCAAGCACCGGCCAAACTCACCCGAAGCACCAAAGACAATGTTCTTCGAGAAAGGGATGGCAGAGAGGCGGAACCGACGGCCCGATGGAGCACTCTCATCCACGGAGAAGTGAAAGCCATTGGATCTGATGGAGAAGGGTATGAATGAATATGAGTGTTCATGTAATTGCATTATTTTTTATGAATGAAAATGAGTTTCCGCGAGAGTTGCGAGCTCCATGAATGCTCATGAGTTTTCATGAATGCTCATGTGAGGCTCGAGTTATGATCGCCATGACCCATGCCGGAAAACATACAATCGTGTCAGCAATTGTATTTCCCTACACAACCAAGAGTCCTCATTATTTTGGTAAAAATAAACCAATTTCGCGACGACTTGGCGAACATGCTATTTCGTTTGAAAGTCACATTACTTAGTGTGATGATTTCGCCAAAAGTACAAAACGGTGGATTCTGTTTAACAACGCTAACATGAGTTTCACAACCATGTGCGAGAACCCTATACGATCGTTTATGTTTCTATCATCGAAATTCATGATTGTTCATGAGAGGAGTCAACAAAGGCAGTTTTTTCCTATGGCGGACCACGCCAAATGCAGCAAAAATTGGACAACCGTTTTTTAAGATAACATGGTGAAGTCTTGAATTAAAGTTAAACAACCAGTTTGAGCTTTCCTATGTTTGTGCGTAGGGTTTCAATATATATGTGCTTCTACCTGCTTTGATAGAAAAATGCCTTTTCATCTTCATGCTAGAACTATATTACAATATATTGACAATAGTAGAAACTTTACGAGGTGCTGCCGGTGTGAAAAACAATACGAGGCATTAGCTTCATTAGTGACAGTGAGGAGGATATATAGGTTGGAAGAAAGAGTTGGAAGGGGGGAAGGTATCATTAGAGGAATTGAGCCACCCAATGGCCAATTGGCTGGGTTGGCATCACTTTGGGAAGTGTTGCCAACAAATGGTCAATTGGGTTGGGTTGGCATTACTTGGGGAAGTGTTGCCAACCTATGGCCAATTGGGTTGAGTTGGCGCCATTTGGGGAAAGGTTTCCAACTAACCAATTGGTTGCAAATCGAGGGCTCCACCGTAATTGGGTTGGGTTGGCACCCCATATGCAAGGCTACACCCAAAGTTGGGTGTTGTCCCAATCCAACTGTACACCACAATTGGTGTACAGTCACAGATTTCAGCATGTTAGATTATATTTTTTTCTAACATAACCCCTTACCATGCAAGGCGAGAAATGGACAACCCCTAAATTAAGGGGTGCCTATGTGGGCAAGGCCAATGAGGCATAGAAGAGCGGAGCACGTAGGGCGAGAGAGCTTTGGTATGTCAGCCTAATTGGCATCATCCAAGATTTGAACTACGAGAAGGCCATGCCGAACGAGCTCGAGAATGAAGAAATAACGCAGTTCAATGTGCTTGGAGCGGCTGTGGAAGACAGGGTCCTGCATGAGATGGATCGTGCTGGCGTTGTCACACCAGAGGGTTGGGAAGCTCTGAGGAGCGCCAACCATGTGGCCTCAGATGCCAACACTACTGATATCTTCACCAAGGCACTCCAGCCTAGTGATTAGCAGCGGTTCCGCTTACAGCTTGGTCTTGTCAGAGCTGTAACACAAGGTCCTTGATTTTTGCCATGCTGTACTTAGGTAAGAAATTATGCAACCGTTTCCAAGTACAGCATGGCAAAAAACAAGGACCTTGTTCTACAGCTGCTTTATGCTTGCCTTGGTGTGTGCGTAGGCATCACAAAAACCCTATGCCAAGTTTGGACGAATTTTGATTGAGATTGTCTTCGCGTAAAAAAATCCGGACCCAATTTAGACCGACGGTTGGAGTCATTTGATAGGAGCTCCGACACACATCTCGCGACAAGGTTTGGCTCGGGTCAATTTCCAATTTGGCACGCGAGCTTTTTCGGATGACATTCGGACACAATCCGTTTGGGTGCAAATTTGTGACCAAATTATTGAAAACTAGATTTTGTTTTTGTTTTATTTTGGATATTGAGGATTTCAGAATTACATTTAATATTCCGGTTTACAACAACCATTATTCAACATTCTATCAACAAGCTGTCTCAGCACCAGGTCTAATAGCCTACGCACTGCCGGGCCCTGCAAGCGCCTGGTGGGCAAGGACGACCTCTCCAAGATCGCCATCGTCGATGAGGAACTTGTTGGGGAAGACGAACGCACCCTGAGCCGGATCGTGTGGGATCCTCTGCTCCACGACAGCAAAGTGTATCATCTGTTTGACCTTTTCACACCACTCAAAGTAGTCTGGCCTATTTTGCTCCGGCTGGGCCGGAATTCGCTTGCGATGCTTATCCTGCAGAAGGGGCCACTCGATCTGCAATGTGGTGTGGGGTTGGGTGGATGGTGTCTGAAGGGGGGTTACGGGTATATGAGCCAACTGAAAGCGGTGATTTCAGGCGTCACTATCTATAGAACCGCAAACACTTAAGCGACCAGGGATTTAGACGCTGAGGCATTTATTAGAGAAGATCGGAGTGTGCCAGAAGAAGCTCATTGTCATATTATGTGACAACGAGTCAGCAGCATGTTATGTGATGCTATCATTTGCATTCATGTCTGTCTGCCTCCCATCATATGTTCGTGCGTTGCATGCGTGGTGTGAGCGTGCGCAAGAATTTGTGTTTTGTGTGGTTTGGATTCTCTGAGTATGTTTGAATGTTATTTGGCATGAGCAGATATCTGAAGTGGCTCCTCTGCTCAAGAGCTATCCGACGAATCAAGAATCTTCGCGATCGGAGCAAGAACGACGAAGTTATGATCGTTCAAAGATTCGTTTGTGATGCGATGACTTTGGGAAGTTGTGAAGTGACTCAATATGGGGTACAGACTTTCGGGGGTTGGAAAATTCGTCACTCCTACTCTAATTGATGCCAAGTGGTTGGGAGAAGCCAAACCAGGTTGGGTGTGGCCAAGTTGGGTGAGATGGATGGCATGGGTTGGGAAAGTGACAAGTGTCAAAGTTGGGATGCCTATTAAGAGGAGAATTGTGTGGGATGAGGTTTCCTTGGTTGGGGACTCTCTTGGGACCTTCCCGCTCGTCCTCCTCACCCCTCCTACCTGGTTTATTGCTACTCTAACATTCTTGTGTGCCAATTGTGAGACTATTGTGATTGAGTTATGTTTATGTGGCAGCATACCCCCTAGTGCGCCAAAATTAATATCTCAACAAATACTTCACCTCTTAATACGATTCAACTTGGGCCCCTAATCTTCATAGACTCCGTCCTTAGTGTATAACACAGTAAAGTTGGCCAAGAATGCTTGTCTTTATGGGTTGACAAAGCACATCAGGCCTAAGTGGCATTGGGTGAGGAGGCTCCATGACGAAGAGGTGAAGACCCACCAGCAGGCGGCTGACATTCTCACCAAGCACCTCGCTGAACCTGAGCATTGGAAGGGGATGAAGCTAGCTGGAATGAGTGTGCATTGACGGTGCATGCTTGAGCTATGGCATGTGGGATGATGGCTGGCAGCCAGAGGGGGAGTTTGTTATGTGATGCTATCATTTGCATTCACGTTTGTCTGCCTCTCATCATATGTCCGTGCGTTGCATGCATGGTGTGAGCGTGTGCAAAATTTGTGTTTGGTGTGTGTTGAATTCTCTGAGTATGTGTGGATGATATTTTGCTTGATCAGAAATCAGAAATTACTCATCTTGTCAAGAGCTTTCTGATGAACCAAGAATCGCCGCGATCAGAGCAAGAATGAGAAAGATATAATTGTTCGATTTTTTTATTGAGATGCGGTGACTGCAAAAATTTGCGGATTAACTCAATATGGGGTATAGACTTATGGGGGTTGAGAAATTCGTCACCATCACTGTAGATGATTGTGAGAAAAGTACGAGGAATGAATGCACTAGGAAGCAGGTGGGTACAAGTAGGAAAGCCTAGAAGTGTTGTACCCTATATTATCTACCCCACTAAAGCCTACACAGACTATAGCATATAAGTTTGACACACCCCCATAGGCAAAGTGGAGGAGAACAAGAGGTCACAAGACCAGTCAAGAAGAGCAAAGCAAGCTCAGGGTGGATCACGACGTCACCACACATTCCGAGCACAAGCAAGCGGCCACAAGGCCAGTTCACATGCAGAGTTATATAGGCAGAACAAGCAAGACAGTGATCACCACCTAGCAAGTGTAAGCAGGCAGGTATATATATAGAGATCACAGTACAAGCAAAGTCAAGAAGTGAGCAAGTGAGGCCAAGTGGGGACAAGGCCTAGAATAGTGCAGAACCGCTGATGATGACAAGGCTGAAGTGCCTTGGTGAAGATATCCGCAGTGTTGGCCTGAGAGGCCACGTAAACAAGACGAAGCTGACCACGTTGCTGCAACTCTCGAGCACGGAAATAGTGAAGAGCAATGTGCTTCGTTCTGTGCTCCAGTCTCTGCTCGCGACACAAGGCAAGCATTGCCTTGTTGTCGACGTACAGAAGTTGACGAGAACGAGGCGCCTCGCCCAGGTCGGTCAGCAGGTAGGTGAGCCAGCGTAGCTCCTGTGCAGCCATGGCCCCTGCGTATATCTCAGCCTCACAACTGGAGCTGAGAACAGAAGACGAGCGGGTAGACCGCCACGAGATAGAACCGGAGCCAAGGCTGAAGGTGTAACCCTGTGACGACCGCTGCGTAGCCAAGTCGTCGACGCAAGAAGCGTCAGCGTGACCAGTGAGAACAACTGGACCCCGTCCCCCAAGCACGAGCCCCATGCCCGACGTACTGCACAAGTAGCACATCGCCCTCTTAGCTGCCTTCCAGTGCTCTAGTCGGTGTCTCCCGGGCGCAACGTAGCGTGCCAGGATGCTAAGAGGGTAAGCAAGGTCAGGACGAGTGCAGGTCATCACGTACATGAGGCAGCCCACAAGCTCTGGATACGGGCCACTCGGCTCTACGGACTCATCCGAAGGTAGAGCTGAGAGCGCGTGACTGGTAGGCAGAGGAGTGGACTGTGGCGAGGAGTACTGGAAGTGGAAGCGCTAAAGGATCTGCTGCACCATGTGTGACTGAGTCAGGGTGATGGTGCGGCGTGCTCTGTCCCAAGTGATCTGCAAGCCAAGATAGCTGCGCAGCTCACCCAGGTCTGTGCACGTGTGTCTCTTCTACAGCTCCGACTTCACTAGAGTCAGTGCCTTAGTGTCAGCAGTGGCAAAAACCAAGTCGTCGACGTACACGAGGATGTAGAACGGCGGCAGCGAAGTGTCGGTGCGTAGAAACAGCGACGAGTCAGCAGTAGAAGGAGCAAACCCAAGAACCGCCAGTCTAGTCCTCAGTGTGTCGTGCCACTCACGGGGCGCTTGGCGGAGACCGTAGACTGGCTGCCGGAGGCTCCACTGGGTACCAGGAGGAAACGACCCAGTGAAGCCAGGTGGGCGGCGCAGCCAGATCTCCTCGTGCAGGCTGCCCTGTAGGAAGGCTGTGCTGAAGTCAAGAGAGTGAAGCTCGTAGTCACGCTGAGCAGCAACGTGCAGCAGTACCCGAAGAGTGGTCATCTTCGGGGTGGGAGAGAAGGTCTGAAAGTAGTCAATTCCCTGCCGCTGACTGAAGCCTCGAGCCACGTAACGCGCCTTGAAGACAGGCGGAGAACCCAACGGCCGCTTCACCCTGAAAATCCACATGCCATCGACAATGTTCGCCCCAGGTGGGAGAACCTCGTCGACGTAGGTGCCTGTGGACTTCTAGGAAGCCATCTCTGCGTCCATGGCTGTCTGCCACTGAGAGAAGTAGGGACCCTCAATCGCCTCTCCGTATGAGCGCGGAGTCGGGATGTCTGGTGCATCCGGGTCTCCCTCAGGGGCAAGCAGCATGGAGACGAGATGAGGTGAAGCAGCAGCAAAGCACTGGAACTCCTCCTTCCTGTCCTCAAGGACGTCCGTGCCAAGAGCACACTCACCCCCGACGGACGGAGGACAGACGGACTCAGACTCAGTAACAAGACTAGCAGCGTAGTCTAGACGACAGTGAGCAGCAAAGTCGACAAGCTCAGCAACAAGAGCAGACGCAGCAGTAGACTCAAAGGAAGGGTTAGTGACAACAGTGGCCATAAGATGCGTGACAGTAGGACTAGCAGCACGAAGGGAGTCAAACTCCGGGTCAGCAAGGGCAGGAAGAGAGGACTCAGGAGGAGATGGCAGAGGGACACGCAGCGGAGCAGTGGAAGGACGCAGAGCCATCTGGTGAATGCCAGGGAAAGGAGGAGGACGCTGACGCGAACCACGACGACCAGTGCGAGCAGCACGAACAGGCAACGCAGGACGAGACGCAGGCTCACGACGCTCAGCAAGACCTCCAGTCGGACCAGTGTAAGGAGAAGGAGCAGGCAGTGGGGAGGCGGGCTGTAGCTGTGACTGCGACTCGACAGGCGGTGGACACTCTAAGGAAGGTGCAGGACCAGCAGAAGGCGGGAGACCAAGAACCTGCTCAAGGAGCGGAACGAAGTACGGGCGCGGCCACGCAGCGCCCCTAGAACCAGCAGAGACAGCACCAGCACCCCCAGCGGCAGCTCCAGCTCCAGCAGCACCACCAGCTCCAGCAGCACCTCCAGCAGCTCCAGCAGCACCTCCAGCAGCTCTAGCAGCACCAGCAGCTCCAGTAGCACCTCCAGTAGCTAGAGCAGCACCACTAGCTCCAGCAGCACCTCCAACAGCTCCAGCAGCACCACCAGGCCCAGCAGCACCTCCAGCAGCTCCAGCAGCGCCAGCCCCAGCACCTCCAGCAGCACCTGCTCCAGCAGCACCTCCAGAGCTAGCACCTCCAGTATCTCCAGCACCAGCGGCACCACCAGGCCCAGCAGCTCCAGTACCTCCAGTACGAGCACCTCCAGGAACAGTGGCTCCAGAACCCCTAGCAGCTCCAGCTGCAGTAGGACCTCCAGCGCCTGCAACACCACCAGCTCCAGCAGCACGGCTCTAGCGTCAAGCAAACCACTCACGCAGCTGCTGAGGAGAGAGTGGCTCCCGCCGGGACGAAGCACCCGAAGGACCACCAAGCCCAGCACCTCCAGACTCCACACGTGCAGGCTCAGCACCTCCAGGCTCCGCACCCCCAGACTCAGCAACCCCAGGCTCAGCAACCCCTGGCTCAGCACCCCCAGACTCAGCACCCCAAAGCTCCGCACACTCAGGCTCAGCACCCCCAGACCTGGCACCCGCAGGCTCAGCACCCCTAGCAGCACCAGAGTCAACAGCTACCTTGACAAGCTCGACTGCGTCTACCTGGGACACACTTGAGAGGGCAGGACCCTGAGGGGGGAGGGGGTCTACCGGGGGAGGACCTGGCGCGAGGAAGAGCGGCGGGGGAGGGAGGGGGGCAATGCGGTAGGGGAAGAGACGGTAGTAAGGAACCGACTCGTCAAACGTGACGTCCTGAGAGGACAGAACACGGCGCGAGGTGGGGTGGTAAAACTGCCAACCAGGCACGTCAGGGGGGAAGCCAAGGAAGACGCAGGGAACAGCACGGGAGGACAGCTTGTCCGCAGACAAGTCGCGGACGAAAGCTCGAGATCCCCAGACACGGAACGCCGACGCATCGCCAACTGTCCCCGTCCACCACAGAGTAGGTGTGGTCTCCGGCATGGAGACCTGGGGCTGGAGGTTGATCTGATGCGCCGCGTACTGAACCGCGAATGGCCACAGAAAATGGGGAGCAGCCGTATGGATCATGGACGTACGAGCGACGTCCATGACCATGCCAATGCGGCGCTCAGCAATCCCATTTTGCTGTGGAGAGGCCGGAAGCGTGAACGTCTGGCGGATGCCCTCCGCACGACAGAAGGCTCGCAGAAGGTCGGAGGAAAACTCTCCACCTCTGTCGGAGTGCAGACGCAGAACAGGAAGGTCCGAGCCAAAACTCTCGCTGAGCTGACGACGGGCAGCGCGGATCCAGTCGATCAGCACCTCAGTGACCTCACCCTTGCGGCGCAAGGGGAAGACTGTGGTGTAACGCGAGTAGTCGTCAACGACCAGCAGAAAGTAGCGCTCGTGACCCTGCCCACGGACGCGGGCTGGGCCCCACACGTCCATGTGAAGAGTCTGCAGGGGAGCCTCCGTCGGAGGGAACTCGGAGGAGTGAGGAGCGGCGCGCTGCCGCCCCTCGATGCAAGGAACGCAGGTAGGGGCAGGCCCCGGGGGAAGGGGAGGGAGAGACCGGGGAAGACCAGTGACAAGGACACGGGAGGCCATGCCTCGGAGACGAGGCAGGGAGGGGTGACCAAGGTGGTGGTGCCAGATGAGAGTCTGGTGAGACAGGAGGCGACATGAGCAGGGGGCAGACTCAGGACCAGACCGGGACACTGCAGCAAACACCTGACCCGACGCGGCTACCTGACCAGACTCAGCAACCGGAGGAGACACGGTAGTCAGGGTGTACAGGCTCGACCCAGGCTGATGGGTGAACGTGGCCAGGTGCCGGCCTGTCCGAGTACACGAACAGTGGGTCACCCGCTGACCTCCAGGAGTAAACTGGTAAACCCAGGCGTCCTGAAGGTCAGCTCCACTCACCAAGTTCGTGGAGAACGAGGGGAGGTGGAGACCAGATAGAGAGCCAGACGGGACCGCCGGACACGGCAAAACCGTGGAGGAGTGTGCAAGGACCGGACCCCCAGAGGGGTCAGCTAGGGAGACTGCCACTGGCCGACTGAGTGGCGAGAGTGTGGTGAAGTCGCGAATGAAGGAGCGGGAAGCACCCGAGTCAAGGGTGAACGTGTGCAAGGCCTGAGGCAACGCGGTACATGAGAGAGCAGACTCACCAGCACCTGGAGCAGCAGACTCACTAGCATCTAGAGCAGCAGCCTCAATGCCCGGGTCGGGCGGAACACACAGGTAACAGTCACCCTCAGCACTAATAGTCACAGCATACATAGCAGCAAGGATAGCATCATAATCAAGATCAAAGATAGCAACCCCCGACTTACGGAGATCACCCCAGCGAGGGAGCTCAATGGCGTCTGGAAACTGTGCTCGCCAGGCGTCAGTCAAGCGGCCAAAACAGCGTTGCGTGGCGTGCGGCCCTCCGCACGTCTCCCCTCTGCGCTCGCTGGTGCGGAGAACGTAAGCACAAGGACCAGCACCCCCAGACCTCCCACGCCCAGCGTACCACTCACGAAGCTGCTGGGGCGACAGGGTCTCACGAGAACGCTGCTGCTGGCGCTGGCCACCACCAAGGCCTCCCCGCTGCACAGCGCCACCCCAACCAGCACCACCGCCACCACCACCCCCACCGCCGCTGTCGCCTCCGCCACCCCCACTGCCGCTGCCGCCGCCGCCTCCACCTCCACCGCCGCCACCAAAGCCCCCGCTCCCGCCACCACCCCCACCTCCACCCCCACCCCCTCCGCCGCCTCCACCGCCACCACCGCCGCCCCCGCCGTCTCCTCCAGCACCCTTGCCCCCCTTGCTCCTGCCGCTGCGGCGCCTCCCACTAGGAGCAGACGCAGCGCCGACCGACTCGGTGCCAACGAGGTCGACAGCAGCAGCAGAGGCAACAGAAGGCAAAAGGGGAACGGGGGAACACCCCTCAAAGAAATGGGAACGAGGGTCACCACGAGAGGCTCCTACAGTAACTATACTCTTCTCAGCTGCAAGGAGGCGCTCCTCGAGGAGGTCAACGGTGAGCGTGGTGGGGCAAAGGGAGAGGAAGTGGTCCCTGACCGAGCGAAGGGAGTCAGGGAGCCGGGTGACGAGGTAGTAGAGAGTGATGTACACAAGGGGGGGGGTTCGCAGCGCAGAACTCGGGAGGAAGCGCAGCGCGGTACCGGGTGTCACTAGTGCGGAGGTGCGTAATGGGGTCAGCGACTGTGGCAGAAGCAGCTAGGTCAGGAAACAGGTACGGCAGCATGAGGCGGCTAAGGGCAGCAGTGGTAGGGGAGGAGTAGCGCGCAACAACAGCGTCGTACAGAGTCCTAGCGGTCTTGTACGGGCTAAAGTGCGCGCGCTCGGGAGATGGCAGGTGATTACGAACAGCAAGACGGGCAGCAGCATCGCGCGTGGTTCACTGCGAGCGAACAGCACTGTCAGCATCGGCAGCAGGTGCAACAGAGACGCCGGACGTGTGATCGAACAGTGAGACTCCGTCCCTAGAGTCGCACTGCAGAAACAGCTGCAGATCATCGACCCAGACCTCGAAGTCAATCGCTCGACCCTCAGCATCGAAGGTAAGGACATTAGGGCTAGCCATGACAGCAAGAGAAGCAGTAGTAGCCGCAGCAGCAGCAGCAGTTGCAACGCGACTCGGCAGGGCGGCGCGACTCGGCAGGGTGGCGCGGCTCGGCAGGGCGGTGCGGCTCGGCAAGGCGGCGCGGGTGCGGTGGTGCGCTTACCAGCGGCGGGAGGGGAGGGTAGATGCCGCGACTAGTGGGGCAGGGCCGTGGCGTGCCGGCAGGGTAGGGGCCGCGACAAGGCGGCAAGGCAGGGCCGAGACTCGGCGGCAGGTCAGGGCCGCGTCAGGGCGGCAGGGCAGAGCCGCGACGGCGGGGCCGCAGCGGCGACGACAGAGGCGGTCGCACCGGCGGCTGCTGGCTCGACGTCGGCAGCAGAGCCGCTACGGCGGCAGCAGGGGCGACGGCTGCTGCAAGCCACGGGGCCTCGGCGGCTGCTGCTGGGGAAGGGGCCGCGACGACGAGGCGGGCGGGCTGTGGAGGGCCGCGACAACGGGCGAGCGGGCCGCGCAGGGCCGCGACGAAGGGGCGGGCGGGCCGCTAAGGGCCGCTAAGGGCGGCGACGGGCCGCTAAGGGCGGCAGGGCGGTGACGGGCTGTTAAGGGCAGCAGGGCGGGCCGCTAAGGGCGATAGGGCGGGCCGCTAAAGGCCGCGACGGCAGGGCGGGCCGCTAAGGGCCGCGATGGCACGGCGGGCCGCGAAGGGCCGCAACGGCAGGGCGGGCCACTAAGGGCCACGACGGCAGGGCGGGCCGCTAAGGGCGGCGGTAGGGCAGAGCCCGATGCGCACTTCGGGCAGGGCAGAAAAAAAAGTTTCAAGTGGTGGGCCCTTAAAAAAAAAAAAAACGGTCCCACTAGAAAACCCGCTCTATACCATGTGAGAAAAGTACGAGGAATGAATGCACTAGGAAACATGTGGGTACAAGTAGGAAAGCCTAAAAGTGTTGTACCCTATATTATCTACCCCACTACATCCTATATAGACTATTTCATATAAGTTTGACAATGATGCCAAATGGTTGGGAGAAGCCAAACCAGGTTGGCAAGTGTGGCCAAGGTGAGGTGGATTTGGGAGGTTGTGAAAATGACAAGGGTCAAAGTTGGGTTCCTATAGAGAAGGGATTTGGTGTGATTATGGGACCTTTTCTCTCGTCCTCCTCTTCCCTCCTACCTGGTTCATTGCTACTCTAACATTACTGTGTGGAACTTGTGAGACCATTGTGATTGGGTTAAGTTTATATGGCAGCATACCCCCCATTGCGCCGAAATCGATAACTCGTGATTTACTTCACCTCTTAATACGATTCAACTTGGGAATTGCAGCTACAAGTTAACGCAACAACATATCCAAAATTAGTGAAGTTTAAATTGGTAGTTTTTCGTCAAGGGCATTTCTTGTGAACTCGACCTTTCTCTCTAGAATACTAAGCCAATTTGAGAAATTTAGGCCCCTAATCTTCGTAGACTCTGTCCTTAGTATCTAACAACTTCAAGGTCGGCGACGACAAGGTGGCTTGCTGGGTGCTGGTCTACGTCAATGACTTGCTTCTGGCAGCAGCAGTCCAGCGATGCTGAAGGAGCTGCTGGAGGCTGCCTTCGAGCTGCGGGAGATCTTGCCATTTGCAGAAGTACCTCGGGCTAGAGATCGTGCGTGACAGGCCGGCAAGGAAGCTGTGGCTGCACCAGCAAGGCTACGCCAACAAGCTGCATATGCGGTTTCTCGACGAGGAATGGACCGGGCGCACCCCAAAGACACCAGTCTCGGTCAACGCCTACGCCGAGCTCACCTTCGACGACGAGGAGGCCCAGGAGCGACAGGAGGAGGAGTACCGGCGGAAGGTCGGCTCGCTGCAGTTCGCGGCGACGACGACGAGGCCGGACATCGCCTTCGCCTGCAGCAAGCTAGGGAGCAGCCTCACGGTGAGGAGCGACCAGCACTGGCACGAGGTCGACCGCTGCCTCTGTGAGAATGTTATATTTCTCTAGTCTGCATTCGGGTACTCTATAGTGAGTACAGCCCTGTTAGGGTTTGCTATATGTATCCCATTGTTTGCTAGTGAAACCCCCTCTTCTGCTCTTCATTCCTCTTCATTCTTCTGACATGCTATCAGAGCGAGATCGCTCCTGGCCTGTGGGCCCTGCCCGTCGCCTGTCGCAGCGCCCCAGGGACCCGCGCGCCGCTTGCGTTTGGGGTATGGGGTGGCGGGTATGGAGGTGGCGGGTGCGTGCGCCCTCCCCTGCTCCTCCTCCTCCTCCGCCTCCCACTGCTGCACCTGCCGCTGAGGGGGATGGGTGTGTGGGAGCCGAGGGAGTGGCGCTAGGGGGGTATCGTGAGAGTGGAGCTAGGGGTGCAGCAGGGGGTGTGTGAAAGGGGTCTGCAACAGTGGGGGAGGTTGAGCGGAGGTAGCCGTCGTGTCGCCAGCAGCGCCAGTAGTCCGAAGCCGGCGTGCTCCGGTAGCCCAGCGAGCCTGCTGCGCCAGTCGCCCGTGGGTCCGTTGCTCCTGCCGCTCGTCTTAGCCGCGGAGCCAGTGACTCCTGTAGTCCGGGGCCCTTGCTCCGGTAGCCATCGTGTGCGCGCTCCTGTTGCCCGTGTGTCTGCGGCTTCACCCGTCGCCTCCTATCTCCACTCCTCGCACAGTCCCTCCTCCTCCTCACTTGCCCTGTGTGACTGCCTCTAGCTTTGCTTATGCTTGTGAGCTTGCTCTATGACTGCTTGTTGTGCTGATTATACCCCAATTTGACTATGGGGGTGTGTCAGAATGTTATATTTCTCTAGTCTGCAGCGGGGTACTCCATAGTGAGTACAACCCTGTTAGGGTTTGCTGTATGTATCCCATTGTTTGCTAGTGAAACCCCCTCTTCTGCTCTTCATTCCTCTTCATTCTCCTGACAGCCTCGCCTACCTAGAGTTCGGCGGTGGACCTGAGATGCTGGAATTGGTCGGCTATGTGGACGCCGACAACGCCGGCGACAAGCAGAAGAGGACGAGCACGGGAGGCTACGTTTTCGTCTATGGAGGGGCCGCGGTCTCCTGGTCAAGCCAGCACGTCAAGTGCGCGACGTTGTCGTCGACCGAGTTGGAGCACGTGGCGACCACTGAAGCCGACAAGGAAGGACACCGCCTTCGATTCCTTCTTGTGGAGTTACGGCAGCTGGATGCTGGGAAGCCGACTGTCTTTCAGGTGGAGAACATGTCGGCCATCACGGTCCCCGAGGGCATGGGGTTGACAAGCAACCTCAAGCACATGGAGCGGCAACAGGCCTGGCTGCAGCACATGGTGAAGCGCGGGAAGTTTTCGCTGAAGTACGTCCCGACCGCTGAGCAGCTGGCTGAGTTCCTGACAAAGGTGCTGCACTATCCGACCTTCAACCAGTGCTCCGCTGCCATCAATCAAGTGCGTCTGGCCGACGTGGGCGATGGCAACGACGACGTGCAGGAGTAGGTGCCATGCCCTCTTGCATGGCTGGTGCGGTGACCGACGTGCTGTGTGTTGGGTGCACGTCGACGAGCTAATTATCAGGAAGTGCTGCCGTGTGGGCTGGGGGCCCAATCGTGAACACGGCAGGGGAGTGTTAACGGGAGTCGTGTTAGGCCCTATCCTCGCTTGGGCAGAGCCGACCTCGTGGTAGGGTGTACGGGGGAGTACAGCTGACCTGCAGCAGTGGGCGAGCTTGTGGACAAGGTGGTCGACCTGCGTGGGGGCCACTGCAGTGGCGCCGACTAGTGGGCGCCGACTTTGGGGTGATCGACCAGGTGGTCGACCTGACCTGGTGGTCGACGAAGGAGGGGCCGACGTCAACCTCGACAGGGGAGGCTGGGGACGTTGAGCTAGAGGGCGTCGAGTAGCAGGATGTTGAGCAGCTGGGCGTCGAGCAGCAGGGCGGAGGGGTGGAGGGCGCCGAACTTGGGGACGCCGGGCTCGCGTAGCCGGCGACCGATAAGGCTGACCGACTAGGCGGGGTTGCCCGGTCGACCGGGATACCCGGGCGACGTGTGCGAAGGTCGCCGGGGTGACTTCTGCGAGGCCGATCTTGGGGGTGGTATCAGGAGGTCGGCGTGGCTGGTGGGCGCATTCACTGGCGTGGAGTCTGCTAGGCGTCTGCGCTGTGCTCGTGACAAGGCGTGGAGCACCAACCAGCTGCACGCACCTGCAAAGCAGGTGCACCGTTGTTCTGCGGGCGCAACATTGAGCAGCCGACTTGCTGCAGCGTTGGCACACCGTGGATTTGCAACGTTGGCAAGCCGTGACTTTGCTCTGCTGGAACGCTGTCGACCAATTCGTGCTGGCATGCGGTCGACCGTGCTGCGCTGGAGGTCGACCAACAGCTTTGTTGGGTTTGATGTAGTCTTGCATGCCAATGTTGTTGCTATTATTCTGAATCATTGTTCTCAACTTTTGCTAGTGAAACTCTTACAGATTTGCCCTATGAATGCACAAGCGCTAGAGAACGACCAAGGAACGCACGCAGAGATCCCTCCTACCCCGTGCCTAGCCCGCATTCTAGCTGCCGTTGATAGAGTTGTCTCCGCAAGCAGCATGGCCAGCTGCAGCATTAGCAGAAGCAGACGTTGGACTCCTCCCATTTTCCCTTGATGCCGTTCGGACCCTGCAATGCACTGGCGACTTTTCACGCAAAGATGAACCACATCCTATGGCTCTTGCTGGACGAGTGCATAGTAGTGTACCTGAACGGCATTCTCATCTACTCCAAGAACATGAAGGAGCATGTGGAGCACGTGCGGGAAGTTTTCGATATTCTGCGGGAGAACAAGTTCTACGTGAAGCTTCCAAAGAGCGACTTCGCCCTGAAGAAGGTGAGTGCCGAGGGCGTACACGTGGACCCGTGGAAGATCAAAGCCGTCAAGAACTGGAAAGTACCGGAGAACGTGAAGGATTTGCAGCAGCTCCTAGCAACTACTACAACAGGTTCGTGCCGAAGTACGCTAAGGTAGCAGTGCCACTGACCAACTGACTTAAAAAGGACATGCCCTACAAATGGGATACTCCTCAACCGCAAGCCATGGATCAGCTATGTTAGAGACTAAGGACGGAGTCTATGAAGATTAGGTGCCTAAATTTCTCAAAATCGTTGGTCTCTATTTCTGGACAGAATAGTCGCGCTCACAAGAAACGTCGACGAAAAGTTCACAGTCAAAACTTCACTAAACTCAGATATGATGTACCCTAGTCCGTGGCTACAATTCCCAATTTGAATCGTATCAAGAGGTGAAGTGAATCTCGACTTATCAATTTCGGCGCACAGGGGGGTGTGCTGCCATAAGAACTTAACTCAATCACAAGAGTCTCACACAAGTTCACACAAGAGAATTAGAGTAGCACTAAACCAGGTGGAAGGGATGAGGAGGACGAGAGGGAAGGTCCCAAGAGAGTCCCCAACCAAGGAAACCCCATGCCACACAATTCCCTTCCCCATAGGCAACCCAACTTTGACCTTTGTCACTATCCCAACCTCCACAATCCACCTCAACCCAACTTGGCCACACTTGCCAACCTGGTTTGGCACCTCCCAACCACTTGGCAGCATCTACAGTGATGTTGAAAAATTTCCCAACCCCCAAAAGTCTATACCCCTTATGGAGTCAACCCCACAACTTCCCATAGTCACCACAACCAAATATCAAAAGCATACGAACTTCCAACGTTCGTAACTTTCTTGTTCGTGCTCCGATTGAAGCGATACGTGGTTCGTCGGAAAGCTCTTGAGCAGAGGAGTCACTTCAGATATCTGCTCAAGCCAAATTACATTCACACACACTCAGAAAAAACAAACCAAATCAAACACAAATTCTTGCACACGCTCACACCACGCATGCAACGCACGAACATGTGATGGGAGGCAGACAGACGTGAATGCAAGTGATAGCATCACATAACAAACTCCCCCTCTGGCTGCCTACCATCATCCCACATGCCATAGCTCAATCATGCACCCTCAATGCACACTCATCCCAGCAAGCTTCATGCCCTTCCAATGCTCAGATTCAGCCAGGCGCTTGGTGAGAATGTCAGCCGCTTGCTGATGGGTCTTCACAATCTCCAGTCGCACCTCCTTGTCCAGGAGCCTCCTCACCCAGTGCCACTTGGGCCTGATGTGCTTTGTCAGCCCATGAAGGCAAGCGTTCTTGGCAAGCTTCACTGCCGACTCATTGTCACAGAACATGATTGTCGGCTCCCTTTGACCAACTCCAATCTCCTCCAACAAACGCCTCAGCCACACCACCTCCTTTGCCCCATGATGTAGGGCCATGTACTCTGTTTCACACGAGGACTGCCCCACCTCATTCTGCTTCTTACTGCGCCAGCTCACTGCACCACCTCCAAACAGGCACACATAGCCTCCAATGCTGGTGCCATCCGCCTTCACAGAGTTGAAGCTAGCGTCGGTGTAGCAGGTCAGAAGCATCTCCCCGTTGCTCAAATCAGAAGCACCCCTCTGCAGCATCTGCCTCACAGCACTGTACTCCAAACCCACTGATGCCGTTGCACTTACATAGCGGACCAACCTCTTGGCCGCTTCCAGCTGCTCATGACTGGGGCAAGAAACCACACTGGCAAGCCTGGATGTTGCAAAGGCAATGTCAGGCCGTGTGTGGTTGGCCGCATAGTTGAGCGCCCCAACCATGGAATGAAAAAGCTTCTTGTCACTCTCACCCACCACCTCCTCATGAGCATAGGGCTCCACAGCGAACCCCGAAGGCAGTGGGGTGGCTGGCTTTCCTCCATCTTGCAGCCCATACTTCTCAGCCAGCCCCTCACAATACTTCCTCTGGTGCAACCTCAACACTCCCTTGTCAAGGTCCCTCTCCACATGCATCCCCAGATAGTACTTCACCTCTCCCATCTTGGAGCACTTAAACTGCATCTCCAGCATCTCCTCCACACGCTCAATCATTGCAGACGACTCAGAGAAGAGCAGGATGTCGTCCACATACACCAGGAGCATGAGAAACTGCTCCTTCTCTTGCAGCAGGAACAAGCTGTGATCACACTCGCTCTTCTTGAACCCCCCAGCCAGCAGTGTCTCCTCTAGCTTGTGGTACCATGCGCGAGGAGCTTGCTTCAGGCTATAGATGGCCTTCTTCAGCCTGCACACCCTGCCGCTCCCATCATCCAATCCCTCAGGCTGTAACATGTACAGCTCCTCCAAAATGATCCCATTGAGGAAGGCGGTGGTAATGTCCATCTGCTTCACCCGCCATCCACGGTTTGCTGCCATTGCCAATGACACCCGCAGTGTTGTGCCTTTCCCCACAGGAACAAAGATCTCGTCAAAATCCTTCCCCTTTGTCTGCTGAAACCCCTTAGCCACAAGCCTTGACTTGTAGCGGGTCAGCTCCCCATCTGGTCCGTACTTATGCCTGAAGATCAGCTTGGAAGATATGGCCTTCTTCCCAGGAGGCAACTCACACAGATCCCACGTCTCATTCTCCAGCAGAGAGTCATACTCCTCCTTCACACTCTGCTTCCACTTTTCAGCATCGGGCCCGCTCAATGCCTCAGCTAGTGTCTTGGGCTCAGGGACGGCTGCCCAGTAGCAGTGTGCTATCTCTTCCTCATCACACTGCTCAGCCACACTCCCACCCCTTACCACCTTTGGCTTGCCAAAGCTCGGATAGGTCAGCCAGTTAGGAGGGCGCACATCCCTCCTAGGACGGTCAGCCGGACGTGCGGCACCTTGTGGAGCACCTTGCTGCTGCTGCTGCTGCTGCTGCTCCTCCACCTCAGGTTCTCCCCCATCCTCAGTCACCCCAGAAATCTCCTCCTCTGAGACAGTTACTTGCACTTGCCTCGAAGGCCGCTGCACCTCATCAGCCTCAATGATCAGCGGTGTAGTAGGAAGCTTTTGCTGTTGCTGCTTCCACTCCTTAAGTACAAGGACTCAAGGAACTTCACATCCCTTGACACAGTCAGCTGCTGGCTGGTCAAGTCCCAAATCAGCCAGCCCTTGTGATCCTTAGCAAGCTCCAAGTGCACACCCCATCTCCCAGAAGATTCCATTTTTCCCCTCTTCTACTTAGGCACATGAAACACCACCATGCAGCCGAAGGCTCTCAGCATGTTGACTGCTGGTGCACTCCTATACAACTTGGTGTAGGGGACCCACTGCTTGTCCCCCACGGTCGCCAGCACCCTGTTCTTCACAAGGGCGACCTGCCGCAGTGCAGTCACCCAAAACGGATCCCTTAGCCCTGCACGCCCAAGGAGAGTGCGAGCACCTTCCTGCAGGGTCCGGTTGAACCGCTTAGCCACGCCGTTCTGCTGAGGGTTGTAGGGCACCGTGAGCTGATGCTGGATCCCCTTCTTCTTCAGCACCGCCTCAAAATCAGCGCCAATGAATTCTCCCCTGTTGTCG
Source organism: Closterium sp. Naga37s-1 (assembly GCA_947471745.1). NCBI lineage: Eukaryota > Viridiplantae > Streptophyta > Zygnematophyceae > Desmidiales > Closteriaceae > Closterium > Closterium sp. Naga37s-1. The sequence goes on along the minus strand of CANJKZ010000826.1, from coordinate 2,071,876 downwards.
GTGCGGATCACCTTCACCTTGTGTCCGCTCTCCCTTTGAGCTCTCGGCATCCACTCCTTAAGAACAGCCGCTGCCACCTCCCCCTTGGTCTTGAGAGGGTACACCCACACCGCACGCGTGTGGTCATCCACAATGGTCAAGAAGTAGCGGCTGCCCGAGAGAGAAGGGGCCCTCGTGGGGCCCACCACGTCCATGTGCACAAGTGCAAGTGGAGCCTTGGCTGGTCCCGTGCTGCTGCTGAAGGGGAACTCGGTGAATTTAGTCTCAAGGCATGTTGGGCAGCACCCAATCTCCTTCACTGCCCACTTCACCTCCAACCCCTTCAAGCTCCCATCCTTCACTAACTTCTGCAGCATCGGAATGTTAATGTGACACAACCTCTCGTGCCACGTCTCCCAATCGGCATCACCATTCCCAGATGAAGCCTTTGCCCATGCAGCGGTCGCATCCACACCAGCAAGCACCTCACCATGTGGCTGCTGTGGCTGCTGCACCTTCTTGACTGCATCCAGGGCCCCATCAGTTGGTGCAGTCTCCTCTCTTCCTACAGATGCCTTAGCCGTTGCTGCAGCCGCTGTCGTTGCTGGTGGTTTCCCATTCCAAGGGATGATGGGCAGCTGCCACAGGTCCTTGATGCAGCTGCTCTTCTCCTCCAAGTTCCACAGCAGCAACTTCCCAAGCTTTGCACGGCAGCTGGTTGGGCCGAAGGTAACTTCAGCCTTGCTCTTCTGCAGCCGGCGCACAGAAAGAAGGTTAGCGGAGAAACCTTCAACCAACAGCACATTCCCAAGCCCCACAAGCTCTCCATTGGCTCCCATCACCTTGGCATTCCCAACACCAATCACAGGGAGCAAAGCACCTGAAGCGGCAGCCACAAACTTGATCGTCCCAGGAGGTTTTACCTCATCAAGCAAATCTGCCCGTGGGGTCATATGACTCGTGCAACCTGAATCGATCACCCAGTGAGTGAGGGGGTGCTTCACAACCTTCCCAACTGAACCCACATCACCCCCACTCCCTTGCACATCCTCAACCATGAGGAACATCCCAGGGTCGGCTTTACCTTGTGCACCATCACCTTGTGCACCTGAACCTTGCACAGCACCACCGCGTGCACGTTCACCACTTGGCGGCTTCATGCCTGGAGGGGCCCATCCCTCAGGCCGGCTGAAACACTTGAGCCACGGGTGTTTAGCCTTCTTGCATTACCAGCATGCACCCTCCATTTGGGTGCTCCCCTTGCCACCAGAGCTCCCATGCCCCTCATTGTAGTCACCTCGGCCTCTCCCTCTGCCAAAGCCTCTCCCACGGCCTCGGCCTCTCCCTCCCCCTCTTCCTCTGCTGCCTCCTGCAGCTCCATACCCCTCAGCAGTTTTGTTGGCAGCACCACCTCCCGTGTGGCGCCTGCGGAAGTCCTCCTGCAGAATTTGCTGCCGTAGCCACTCAGGCGTCCATTTGTCCCGCTGAACGTTGAGGGCGGGGATGAGGTTGTCCTACGAGTTGTCGAGCACCGAGATAATCTTGGTACACTGTTGCATCTGCGACACTTCGCTGCCCACCGCTGCCATCCTCGCATAGGTGTCCTTGATCTTTTCAAGGACCGGTTTCACATCATCTCCCGGTTTCATGGAGAGGGCAGCCAACTCCTTCTCCAACACAATCACCATCGGCAGCGTGTTGGGCTGAATCACGTCGCGTAGCAGCTTCCATGCCTTCGGTCCGGAATCATCCAACTCCACCAAATCCTTGATGTGCTGGAACATGTCGTTGTTGACCGATTGGAGGATGAGGTCGTACAGCACCGCGCTCTTCTCAATCCACCGATCGCGGGCATCTCCATCCCCCGGCATCTTCTCCTCTCCCATTGCAATTTTCAGCAGCTTGTAGCACTTGAAGGCGCTCCGCATCCGCCCGCTCCATTCTTCATAGTTGGAGCAATCCAAAGCTTCGATCTTGGATGGTGGCGGTTCACTCCTCTTCTCAGCTGCATCTCCACTCCCTTGATTCATCTCCTCTGCTCCAAATCAGAGGTTTCAGCTCCCCCCTTTGCTGGTCACAATGTAGATCCACACAATCTTCACAAGTGTCGGCGCAACGAAATTTCGGCAGAGTTTCCCCTTAGCGGAAGTCACATCCAACCTCCAGAACTCTACTTAGGCACGCCCACAGGCCATGGTGGGTCTAGGAGGGTCTTAACACTTCAGTAGACTCTCCACAAAGTCCTTAATGAGCTCTGATACCACTTGTTAGATGCTAAGGACGGAGTCTATGAAGATTAGGTGCCTAAATTTCTCAAAATCGTTGGTCTCTATTTCTGGACAGAATAGTCGCGCTCACAAGAAACGCCGTCGACGAAAAGTTCACGGTCAAAACTTCACTAAACTCAGATATGATGTAGCCCTAGTTCGTGGCTACAATTCCCAATTTGAATCGTATCAAGAGGTTAAGTAAATCTCGACTTATCAATTTCGGCGCACAGGGGGGTATGCTGCCATAAGAACTTAACTCAATCATAAGAGTCTCACACAAGTTCATACAAGAGAATTAGAGTAGCACTAAACCAGGTGGAAGGGATGAAGAGGACGAGAGGGAAGGTCCCAAGAGAGTCCCCAACCAACGAAACCCCATGCCACACAATTCCCTTCCCCATAGGCAACCCAACTTTGACCTTTGTCACTATCCCAACCTCCACAATCCACCTCAACCCAACTTGGCCACACTTGCCAACCTAGTTTGGCACCTCCCAACCACTTGGCAGCATCTACAGTGATGTTGACAAATTTCCCAACCCCCGAAAGTCTATACCCCTTATGGAGTCAACCCCACAACTTCCCATAGTCACCACAACCAAATATCAAAAGCATACGAACTTCCAACGTTCGTAACTTTCTTGTTCGTGCTCCGATTGAAGCGATACTTGGTTCGTCGGAAAGCTCTTGAGCAGAGGAGTCACTTCAGATATCTGCTCAAGCCAAATTACATTCACACACACTCAGAAAAAGCAAACCAAATCAAACACAAATTCTTGCACACGCTCACACCACGCATGCAACGCACGAACATGTGATGGGAGGTAGACAGACGTGAATGCAAGTGATAGCATCACATAACAAGCTATAGACATCACTGATCACTGCAGTCTCAAATACTTGAAGTCGCAGCCAACGCTCTTATGACGACAGGTGCGGTGGGTGGACTTCCTGGAATACTCACCTCCATTACGACATCGTCTACAAACCCGGGCTACACAACAAAGCAGACGCGTTGAGCCGCCTTGGACATGTAGCAGGCATCGAGATCGACGGAATGAACCCTCTACTAAAGGGTCCTTTCCAACATGGGTACTCCGTTGACGCAGGGATTGCTACGGCAGAGAAACAGAAGCTGTTACAGTGGGAGAAAGACTTAGCTGTAAGAAGAGTTCAGGGAAGATTTGGATGCGGAACTATGCCCCGCTCCAACAGATTCTGCTGGAGGAGTTTCACGACGTACAGTACGTATGACTTTGTGGGAGCAACAAGAAATTAGCAGGGACAATGATGCCAAGTGGTTGGGAGAAGCCAAACCAGGTTGGCAAGTGTGGCCAAGGTGAGGTGGATTTGGGAGGTTGTGAAAATGACAAGGGTCAAAGTTGGGTTCCTATAGAGAAGGGATTTGGTGTGATTATGGGACCTTTTCTCTCGTCCTCCTCTTCCCTCCTACCTGGTTCATTGCTACTCTAACATTACTGTGTGGAACTTGTGAGAGAATTGTGATTGAGTTAAGTTTCTATGGCAGCATACCCCCCAGTGCGCCGAAATCGATAACTCGTGATTTACTTCACCTCTTGATACGATTCAACTTGGGAATGGCAGCTACAAGTTAACGCAACAACATATCCAAAATTAGTGAAGTTTAAATTGGTAGTTTTTTGTCAAGGGCGTTTCTTGTGAACTCGACCTTTCTGTCTAGAATACTAAGCCAATTTGAGAAATTTGGGCCCCTAATCTTTGTAGACTCTGTCCTTAGTATCTAACAACTTCAAGGTCGGCGACGACAAGATGGCTTGCTGGGTGCTGGTCTACGTCAACGACTTGCTTGCTGGCAGCAGCAGTCCAGCGATGCTGAAGGAGCTGAAGGAGCTGCTGGAGGCTGCCTTCGAGCTGCGGGAGATCTTGCCATTTGCAGAAGTACCTCGGGCTAGAGATCGTGTGTGACAGGCCGGCAAGGAAGCTGTGGCTGCACCAGCAAGGCTACGCCAACAAGCTGCATATGCGGTTTCTCGACGAGGAATGGACCGGGCGCACCCCAAAGACACCAGTCTCGGTCAACGCCTACGCCGAGCTCACCTTCGACGACGAGGAGGTCGGCTCGCTGCAGTTCGCGGCGACGACGACGAGGCCGGACATCGCCTTTGCCTGCAGCAAGCTAGGGAGCAGCCTCACGGTGAGGAGCGACCAGCACTGGCACGAGGTCGACCGCTGCCTCTGTGAGAATGTTATATTTCTCGAGTCTGCATTCGGGTACTCTATAGTGAGTACAGCCCTGTTAGGGTTTGCTATATGTATCCCATTGTTTGCTAGTGAAACCCCCTCTTCTGCTCTTCATTCCTCTTCATTCTTCTGACATGCTATCAGAGCGAGATCACTCGTGGCCTGTGGGCCCACCTGCTTCCGCTGCTGTACTACCTGTTGCATGTCTCGGGCGCGCGACGTCTTCTGCCTGCCGCGCGCCCTGCGCGCGGGGCGTTTTTTCTTCCCAGCGCGCGGCGGTTTTCTGCCCGCCACGCGCTCGGGGCGTGTGGCGGTTTCCTGCCCACCGCGCTCCCCGGGCGCGCGCGGCGGTTTTGTCGCTCGGCGCGGCGTCCCAGGGGCCCGATCGCTGTCCCCTCCCGTCGCCCGACGCGGCGCCCCGGTGGCCCGCGCGCTGTCCCCTCCCGTCGCCCGCTGCGGCGTCCCGGAGGCCTGCGCGCCGCCTCCCCTCCCGTCGCCCATCGAAGCGCCCCGGGGGCCCGCGCGCCGCCCTGCCCGTCGCCCGCTGAGACGCCCTGGGGGCCTACGAGTCGCCGCCCCCCCTCCCGTTGCCCGTCGAAGCGCCCCGGGGGCCCGCGCGCCGCCCTGCCCGTCGCCCGCCGCGACGCCCTGGGGGCCCGCGCGTCCCCCCTCCCCCCCCCCCCCCCCCCCCCCCCAATCCCCCCTTTCCGGTCGCCCGTCGCGGCGCCCTGGGGGCCTGCGCTTCTTTGGTCCTTTTCACGTTGAGGCATAGGTGGCACCAGTAACATTCCGCTTGCGCTTACCTACTACGTGGAAGCTTCACAATGCTTTCCATGTTCAGCTACCGAAGCCCTACAAGGACCCCAACCAGCAAATCCAGGGACGCTAGCTACCGCCACCACCACCTGCCTGTTCTTGTATAGGATGTTATGTGATGCTATCATCTGCATTCACGTCTGTCTGCCTCCCATCATATGTTCGTGCGATGCATGCGTGGTGTGAGCGTGTGCAAGAATTTCTGTTTTCTGTGGTTTGGATTCTCTGAGTGTGATTGAATGTTATTTGGCTTGAGCAGATATCTGAAGTGACTCCTCTGCTCAAGAGCTTTCCGACGAACCAAGTATCGCTTCAATCGGAGCACGAACAAGAAAGTTACGAACGTTGGAGTTCGTATGCTTTTGATATTTGGTTGTGGTGACTATGGGAAGTTGTGAGGTTGACTCCATAAGGGGTATAGACTTTTGGGGGTTGGGAAATTCGTCCCCATCACTGTACATGCTGCCAAATGGTTGGGAGAAACCAAACCAGGTTGGCAAGTGTGGCCAAGTTGGGTTGAGGTGGATTGTGGAGGTTGGGATAGTGACAAAGGTCAAAGTTGGGTTGCCTATGGGGAAGGGAATTGTGTGGCATGGGGTTTCCTTGGTTGGGGACTCTCTTGGGACCTTCCCTCTCGTCCTCCTCATCCCCTCCCACCTGGTTTATTCCTACTCTAACTCTCTTGTGTAGTATTTGTGAACTTGTGTGAGACTATTGTGATAGAGTTAAGATTCTATGGCAGCATACCCCCTAGTGCGCCGAAATTGATAACTCACCTTTCCGTACGATTCAACTTGGGAATTGTAGCCACGGAGGAGCGCTACAACATATTTGAATTTAGTGAAGTTTTGACTGTGAACTTTTCGTCGACGGCGTTTCTTGTGAGCGCGACGTTTCTGTCCAGAATACTAAGCCAACGATTTTGAGAAATTTAGGCACCTAATCTTCATAGACTCCATCCTTAGTCTTCAACATAGGATGAACCAGAGAACGAGGTGGAAATAGTTCTCGCTCATCGACGCAGATGCGGCAACATGCTCGAGTTGTTGATACGCTGGAAGGGATATGACCCGTCGTAGGACAGTTGGGTTGCAGAAGCTGGTATGGGCAACACCCGTCGTGCTCTCAAGGATTATCTTGTCAAGCAGGGTGTTTCTCACGCCATCCAGCTTTGAGGATGGGCGTGTAAGCGTATGACAACTTTGCTGGACTCTACTTACTTGATTTTGCTTTATTATGCATTATCTAGATTATTTGTATTTTATCTATCATGCATTTGCTTGATTTTCTAGGTTTGTTGCTTTACTATAGCTATAGGCACCAAACTAGGTTAAGTGCACCGAATTCTAGGCTTTTTGATTGCCACCAAATTGCCTTCTACTGAATTCAGGAAGGACCTGTTCGGGATGCTTCGCGACCCGCGGAACCTTCTTGTAACACCCGGGTTACTGCCATTGTGTCAAGCCTATATATAGCCTCGCCTTTTACCCAGGTGAATCATTCAATAGATTTATCTTTCCTGAACCAGATCCTCACACGAGTAGTAAAAATTTGCTATCCCTACTAACGTCTTGTTGCTCCCGAATGTCTCGCGTATGGTATGTCGTGAAACTCCTCCAGGAGAATATGTCTGAGCAGGGCATAGTTTGGTACCCAAATCTTTCCTGAACTCTTCCTTACAGCTAAGTCTTTCTCCCACTGTAACAGCTTCTGTTTCTCTGCCGTAGAAATATCTGCGTCTACGGAGTACCCATGTTGGAATAGACCCTTGAGCGGAGGGTTCATCCCGTCGAGCTGGATGCCTGCTACATGTCCGGGGCGGCTCAACGCGTCTGCTTTGTTGTGTAGCCCGGGTTTGCAGACGATGTCGTAGTGGAAGTGAGTTTCCATGAAGTCCACCCTCCGCACCTGTCATCGTGAGAGCGTTGGCCGGACTTCAGGTATTTGAGACTGCAGTGGTCGGTATAGACTGTAGACTTGGCTCCCTCTAGGTAACACCTCTACGCCTTGAAGGCTATGACTATCACTAAGGCTTCCTTGTCATGGATGGGGTAGCTCAGTTCTGCTCTGTGTAACTTCTTATTGAGCTAGGCGATGGGCTGCAAACCGCGTCCGTGATCCTGCATCATTGCCGCCCCGACTGCCTAATCACTAGCGTCTGCTTCCACGAAATAGTCTTTGTTTGGGTCCGGTAGGATGAGTACTGGCGCTGCAGTCAGTGCTGTCTGTAGCTGCTCCATGGCTTGCTGATGAGGAGTATCCCAATTGTAGGGCATATCCTTTTTCAGTAGGTTGGTCAGTGGCGCTGCTATCTTAGCGTACTGCGGCACAAACCTATTGTAGTAGTTGGCGAAGCCTAGGAACTGCTGCAGCTTGATCATGTTCTCCGGTGCTTTCCACGTTTTGACGGCTTCAATCTTCCGCGGGTCCACGTGTACGCCTTCGACACTCACCGTGTGTCCGAGAAACTACACCTTCTTCAGGACGAAGTCGCTCCTCGATAGCTTCATGTAGAACATATTTTTCTGCAGGATCTCGATGACATTCCGCAGATGCTCCATGTACTCCTCTATATTTTTGGAATAGGTAAGTATTGTGTCCAGGTACTCCACTACACACTCGTCCAGCAGGGGCCGTAGGATATGGTTCATCTCCGCCTGGAACGTCGCTGCTGCGTTATAGAGTCCGAATGGCATCACCAAGTATTCGTAGGAGTCGTATCTGGTACGGAACGCTGTCTTATGGACCAAGTTGTCCGCCATCTTAATCTGCCAATAATCGGACCGTAGGTCCAGCTTCGGAAACACCATTGCATCACACAGTTGGTCTAGAAGATCGTCTATGTGCGGTATGGGGTATTTGTTTTTTGCTGTTTGTTTGTTCAGTGCGAGGGAGTCGATACACATCCGTAAACTGCCGTTTGGTTTTGGAGTGAAGAGAACTGGTGTATTGTAGGGAGAGGTGGATGGGCGGATCAGTTGTCTGCCCAGTAGATTCTCCATCTGCTTCTTCATGTCTGTTAGTCGGTCGGACTAAGGCGGTATGGTGCACGTAAGACGGGTCTCGCACCTGGTTCCTCCACGATCTCGTGCTCATAGGTTCGGGCTGGAGGTACTCCTGCAAGTAGGTCATCTAGCATGATGTCTTTGTACTACTCGAAGACCTCCTTCACTGCTACAGGTAGCTCTGCGTTCGGCTTATCCTCCTCTGCTGCTGCTATAACTAGTGCTAAGTAACTCGTGTTACTCTCGTTCACCGTCCGTTCGAACCATGCTAGTGTCGTTTTTGGAACGTCCCCTGTATTCGTCCAGCTTCTGAGCTCCACTCGATTCCTGTTGTTATAGATGCACATCTTCCGATTGACCCAGTCGATCTCGGGGTTGAACCACTTCAGAAAATCTCGCCCCAAGATGAAATCTAAACCCTTGATGTTCGTGATCAGCAACGTTGGGTTCCACCTCAGTGCCCCTATGTGCAGATGCACTATGCTTCGCTGTGGATGGGAAGTTTTGTACCGTCCACCATCGTTGACATGAACTTGGTCTCCTCCTGAGGTTCACCAGTTTTCTCCAATGTCACACGGTCGCACACCAAGTGGGACGCACCACTGTCCATCAGTCACTTGAAACGTCGCCCTTTGCAGAGAACCTGAAGCAGTAGTGGTTGTTGCCGCTCCGAGTAGCTGTAGATGGTCTCTCTTATAAGATCGTAGGGTACGTCGAATAGATCATCCATAGGTCCTTCACTCGAAGCTGCTGACTGAATATCAGTTTTCAAATGAGGAAGATTAGAAAGATTTATCCGAGGCCTATTCAGCTTCTGCTTGGCTTGGAACCTTCCCCTAAGCCTTTGTATCTGTGTAGGCTTCACCTATGGGCAATGGGGAGCCTTAAAACTGTGCTGTGGTGAGAGAACATCAACTCTTCGGAACGCACGACCCTTATCAATGCTCCGGAGTGGTTTGCCCAACTTCACAGGTACCTGAATAATCTCTATGGGCTTTTTCGTACTCTCTAAATCTTCCCTGAATTTCTCAAAGGCTTGAAGATTACAAGAAGGAATATTCTTGGTTAAAGTATCTATATAGGATAACATTAACGAATTCTTACTTTCGTGGGAGTTCGGCTGGAGTTTCCCGGTCGGTGCAGGGTCTTGTTCCGTGGAGCCTCCATTTGTCGCCCCTCAGTATACGCTTGGATATTTTCCCCTTCTTTTCATTCGGTAATTTGGTTGAAGAGGCTCTCTATCTGCTGCGTGTACTGTGTTACAGTTTCGAACTATTTATGCCGGTGAATCTGCCACCCCGCCATGTAGCTCAAATTTATCGGTTCGAAACGTTGACTTAAAGCTGTCCGAAACTACGTCCATAACCCCTCGCCTCGGATCTCATTACTGCTGTAAATCCACTCGAGCGCTGGGCCTCTCAACAGTGTCACTGCGAGCCGAATCCGCATTGCCTCGTGTGTCGGGGTCATACAGCCAACGGCATCGAAGTTAATTTCGAGGGTCGCAATGAATCGACAGACATTGGTGTCACTCGCATTCGGATTGAATGTCTCCGGTAGCCTCGGACGTGCCACTTGAAGATTCACTGTGACTGCTGCTAGGAGAAGTGTCGGTGTCGCCGCTGCTGCTGCTGCTGTCGCTGCTGCATTTCCCTGCTACGTTCGCTGCTCCCGTGGTGGTTACCGGCTGGTTTACGAGAAGCTCCTCTATTCGCTGGAGTGCCGTTCGCATCTGGTCCAGGTCAGTGCGAAATTTTAACCATTTTCCTCCATTTGGCGATTTACAATAAGACTTGCGACGAAAAAAAAAAAAAAAAAAAAACTAGGCGTTGGTCGACTTACTGCGAATCGAATTGACTGTAGAAATGACAAAAGTTGATTTTGTACGTCGCGTAAATCTCCCTACATCAAAATTCGTGTCCGATTTCGGCCGTTGAAAAGAAATCAATTTGACACTCCAAATTCCAACATTTTTGGGCGAAATTCTCAGGGCCGTTGAGATTCAAATCGATCTGACGGTCGAAATTCCAACTTTTTGGCCAATAATCCTGAGGAGTGGGACATAAAAATATTGCGCTGAAATGGTTTACGTACCCAAAATCGGAGCTTTCGTCGTCGCCACCGCGATTTCAAAAAGCTAGTTTTTACCAGTTGAAGACTTCGCGTGTAAACAAGCTCTCATTACCAAGTGTGAGGATCAAGGATCGAGTTCAGAATGAAGAATGAGAATTTATTGATCCACCTGGGTACAACACGAGGCTATATATACTCTCGACAAAAGGAAGGTAACCTAGGTGTTACGCGAATGTTCTAGGGGTCGCGAAGCGTCCCGAACAGTACCTTCCCAAACTCGGTAGAAAGCAATTCGGTGGCTTCCGAAAGGCTTGAGTTCGGTACACGTAACCTGGTTCCGTGCTATAACTATAATAACATGTAGGAATGCACCTAAACTAGGAAATCAAACATCTACGCTAGTAATAGCGTAATAAAGTAAAGGCAAGCAAGTATAGCTAGAATAAGCCGTTGTATTCTCACATCTAGCAGCAAAGGCAGTGGCTAGGGCACTTCTGGCAGCACCTGGGGAACAAACCAAGAAGAGCAAAGGGGGGGGGGGGGCTGAAGGTGAAACAGAAGCTCCCGTTGTTCCTTGTGGTCGTCCCCCACGCCTCCTTGCACCTGCTCTACCTCCCTCTGACGTACAAGCGCACCAAGATCCTTGGGACACCATCAACCAGGGCAACGAACCATCGACCCCACGTCGCACAGTCTATGGACCCGATCCCGAGCCGCGCGAGCCTGCCTTCATCCCCGATACAATCCCCACGACAAACTTACCACTCTCTGTGATACTTGACAGGGAATTTTTGGCAATGATACTAACAGTGACAAGCGACAAAGAAGAAACTGAAGAAGCAGCAGCAGAACCTGCCTCAATACCTGACGAGGACCCCGAAGTAGTGCGAGCACGCTACAGTGCCTCGGTCACCCCTCGCGCGTGACACTGAAGAATTGCATTGAGGCTGGCGTGTTTGCGCCTTGCACACTCCTGTGCTCTGATGGCACTGATGTGAGGAGCACGACACAGCCACACAACTGCACCGTCTGCCCTGAAGCTGCGCTGAGCCATCTCCCTCTTGAAACCTGGAACCAGTCGCTACCCAAAGCTGCACAAGGTGTACATCGATTTCATCGTCAGGCTACTGCAGAACCAACGACTGTTGTTTAGGATCCGTCACTTTGAGAACTTACGACGAACTCATTACTCAACTAAACGCAAATCCGCTCAGCAGGATGTTGCGCCTTAGGCTTAGCTACCATCTCCAGCTTAAATCACTTAAAAAGATGGTCTAGAGAGTGAGAACCAATTGAAAACGTCCAGCAGCCGCATGACTAGAATGGTGGAGGAAGTACAAGCATTAGAGCATAGGAAGTTGGAGTTGGGGAATCCAAGAGAACCATGAGAAGGAAGGGGTTCTCCAAGAGCAAGGGAAGGATGGTATAAACCTTCCTGGTAGCAAGGATGCAACCCTCATCATGAGGTCCTTGAGGTGTCACATGCAAAATTCAATCTAGTTGGATTTTGCCAAGGTGTTGCAACATTTGCAACCCATGCTAGAAACTTCTAGCCACCCCAATCCAAAAGTCAAAGTTGCCTTCCCTAACCACCCAACCAAAGATCCCTTTATAGTCATATCCCAAGTAATCACCGAAGCTAGATATAACCTTAAAAGGTAATAAGAAATCCAAGTCTTGGAAATCTTGTAACTTGGGCGATCTTGGTCGGAATAAGGCGATCTTGGTATCGTTGGAAAGCTCTGAATTTTTCCTGCATGATCAAGCATTTAAACTTGGAGAAAAAACACATAGATGATAATATCCAACAGCCATGCATAATGATATGTGCCCACGCAAATAATGCAAGCACAAATGTCACGAGCACTCGGCAAGACGTTAGGATGACATACAGTCAGAATGACATGCATCCAACAAACTCCCCCTCAGACTAACGGATTGCATGCACACACACTCACAGGCATGCAAACACTTCTGCATACAAACACAAATGCACTCATGATACTGCTGCCCACACTAGTGCAATGCTATGCCACACATCTTAGCACACTTCCAATGTGCACTTTTGGGAAGTCTCTTGGTGAGAAAATCTGCCACCTACTTGCAAGCCTTCACATGGCGAAGCTCAAAAATCCCCTCCTTCACCATCTGCCTCACCCAGTGCCACTTAATCTTCATGTGCTTGTTCAGGCCATTCAGGATAGGATTAATGGCCATGCCAATAGCAGCCTCGCTGTCGGAGAAAAGTGGTGTAGGTCCCTCCTGTTCAGCTCCCATGTCCTTCAGCAGCTTCCTCAGAAGCACGATCTCCTTGATGGCATGGTACATCGCCATGTACTCTGCCTCTCCGGAAGACTGAGCAATCTCACTCTGCTTCTTGGACCTCCAGCTCACTGGTCCACCTCCGACCATGCACACAAAGCCGCCAACTGATAACTGATCCTCCTCCTTTGAGGCCCATGTAGCGTTGTTGAAGCATGACAGCTTCAAGGTTCAAGGCGTGATCCCATCTGCTCCAATCTGTTTCAGCTGGCCGCTAGCTGAAAACTGAACACCAGCAGATACTGTTGATATGAGGTAGCGCACCAAGCACTTTGCCACCTCCAACTGCTCCTCAGTGGGCCGGTGCACAACTCTGGCTAACTGCCCCACTCCGAATGAAGCATCAGGTCGCGTATGCACAGCAGCATACATCACACTCCCAATGAGTGACTGGTACTCATTCTACTGCTCATCCTTGAGTACATCATCCTCCTCAGCTGCCTTCTTCAGTTTGAAGCCCGCAGGGAATGGTGTCATCACATTGCGACCCTTAGTCACACCATAGCGCTCCATCACACCAGAGATGTAGTGTGACTGATGCACCTTCAGCCACCTCCTCTCAACATCCCTCTCAATCTGCAGCCCCAAGTAGTAGTGGACATCCCCCAGCATCTTGCACTTGAAGTTGTCCATCAGCAGCTTCTGTGTCCTCTCAATCTGCTCCATGGAAGGTGAGAACAGCAGTATGTCGTCGACATACACCAGTAGCAAGAGTAGCTGCTCCCCCTCTCCAAGCAGAAACAAGCTGTGATCCGCTTGGGACGTCTTGAAGCCTCCACTCAGCAGCACCTCCTCCAGCTTCTCGTACCAACACCTGGGCGCTTGCTTAAGGCCATAGATGGCCTTCTTGAGCTTGCACACCCGGCTGGTTCCATCCTCATAGCCGTCGGGCTGCGCCATGTAGATATCCTCCAGCAGCACTCCATTGAGGAACGCAGTGGTGAGATCCATCTGCTTCACATGCCATCCCTTCACAGCTGCGCCAGCCAGCAAAGTCCTTAGTGTCACTGGCTTAGCAACGAGAGCGAAGATCTCTCCGAAGTCAACCTTCTCTTTCTGCTGAAACCCCTTGGCGACCAAGAGGTTCTTGAAACGCTCCAACGCACCATCAGCTCCACCTTTCACCTTGAAGACCCACTTGCTGCTGATCGGCCGTCGCCCCTCGGGTAACTCAACAAGCTCCCAAGTCCCATTCTCAATGAGACTGTTAAACCCCGCATCCATGGCAGCCTTCCACTCCTCATTCTGGGGTCCACTCAGTGCCTCCTCCACTGTGGCTGGTTCTCCTGGCAGAGGTGTGAAGAAACAGAACGCCATCCCCTCATCTTCTTCCTCATCCGCCTGAACCGCCATGGCACCTTGCTTGGGTCCTCCCAAACGGCTATACTTCAGCCTTGAAGGTGCTGTTGCCACTCTCTTCTCGCGGATTGCAGTCTGCTGCCCATGTGGTGAAGCACCTCTCTGCACACTCCTCTTGGTGACCTTGGCATTTGCAGCAGGCTCGGGCTGAGTTGGTGAGTCCACACGTGCCGACTCATCCTCCAACCCCTCCTCCGCAGCAGGACCAGCACCTTGCTGCTCACCACCGCCACTGTGGTCACTGGCCAGCTCTGACCCAGGGAGATCCTCGAAGGTGCAGCTGAACCTCCTCCACTGCAGACCGCTCAATCTCTTGCAGACGCAAGCCAATTTGCACCTGCTGCTGCTGCTGCTGCTGCCAGTCCTTGTACATGACGTCCTCCACAAACTTGACGTCACGGCTAACCAGCGTCTTCTTGCTCTTGGGGTCCCATATCAGCAACCCCTTCGAGCCAGGAGCCATCCCAAGATGGACAGCCCACACAGCAGCAACTTCCAGCTTGTGCCTCTGCTCCTTAGGCACCATCAGAAGCCCCATGCAGCCCCACACCCGCAGCATGTCAATAGATGGCTTCTTCCCAAGCCAACGCTCGTACGACACCCAATGCTTGTCGCCAACATGTGTCAAGACCCTGTTTTTGACCGTGATGACATGGCGAACTACATCAGGCCAGAACTTGCAGGGCATCCCAGCAGCCCCCAACAGAGTCTTAGCCGCCTCGCCAATGGTCCAGTTGGCACGCTCAGCAATGCCGTTCTGCTGCGGTGTTCTTGGGCAGGTCAGCTGGTGTCGAATGCCGTTCCTCTTGAGAAACGTGGTGAATTCCGCTCCAATGAACTCTCCACCACGGTCACTCCTCAGCACCTTCACCAGCCTCATCACTTGCCGCTCCACCATCGGCAACCAATCCTCCTTGATCGCCGTTGCAGCATCGCTCTTCTTGGACAAGGGACCTGCCCACGTGAAACGGCTCCATTCGTCCACCATGGTGAGGAAGTACAGCACTCCCCCAGTGCCCTCAGTCCTCATAGATGGTGACCTGTCCCTTGTCATCGGTCTTGATCCTTAGCACCCACTTGCACTGTACGGCTTTCTTCCCCTCAGGCAGCACCACCAGCTCCCATGTCCCATTCTCTAGCAGGCTCTGGTACTCAGCATCCCTGGAAACCAGCCACTTCTCCCTATCTGGTCCAGCTAATGCCTCCTCCATGCTAGCTGGTTCCTCTGGTGCAGGGGCAAGAAAACAGTAGGCAGGTTCATCCTCCTCATCCGGATCATAGCCATGCGGTAGAATCAGCAATGCCTCCTCTGTCCCAAGCTGCTGCTCTGCTACATCAGCTCCTGCAGTCAGCTTCTTAGTAGCCATACGGGTACGTCCTGGCCTGGAGAGGGGTGTCTCCCATCCCTTCATAACGACACCCTTCGGCTTCTTAGTTTTCCCCTGCTGCTGCTCTCCCCCCTCGGATCCAGCAGCTCCACTAGTGCTAGTCTCCACATCATTTTATCCACCAACAGGTGCCTCCTGTACCTTCTTTCCATCACCACCCTCTGCAGCTGCCTCCTCTCCCTCCTCTCGCACACTAGGAGTCAGGTCCAGCTGCCTGGTGATCTGCTCCATCTGCTGGGACACCCTGGCCTCCGGCTGTTTCTCCCAGCTCCCATACATCATGCCCTCAACAAACTTCACATCCCTGCTGTCAAACAACACACCGTGCAGAAACTGTAAGGCTGGTGATGGAGCAGTAGCTGTTTCTCCAACACACCCCCCTTCACTCCTGGCCGTAGCTTGACTTGATCTGCTTGACTACTCCACTGAGTTCGGAGCAGTGCTGGTACTGCTGACGTGGCGGTTGCTTCGTTAGGAAGTCAGCTGCCATGTCACCTGTGGGGCAGTAAGTCAGGTCCACCTTTCCCTTGTCCACTTCTTCCTTGACAAATAAATACCACAGCGCAACGTGCTTGGTGCGGTTGATGAATCGGGCTTGTTCGCGATGCGGATCACGCTTTGGTTGTCGCAGTGTAGTCGAAAGGTGGGAGAAACTGTGATTTTTGCATCCTGTAGTAGTTCTTGTAGGTAGACCTTCGCGAACTGCTGCTATTGCGGCCATGAACTCAGCTTCGGCCGATGACACGGCAACCAGCTCCTGTTTCTGCGAGTTCCATGAGATTGGTCCTGTTGGCTTGAGGCAAAATAGGAACCCAGTCCTGGACCGTCGATTGTCGGGATCTGCTGCGTGATCGGCATCCACGTAGCCAATGATGTTGAAGGATGGATTTGGCACTGTTGAGTACTGCAGATCCAAAAGGTTCTCAGCCGTTGGTTTGCGGGAGTACTGAGCCAATTGGCTCGCGATATAGGAAAGATCGGGCCCTCTAGTAATAGAGGCAAAGAGTAGGCATCCCAGCTGCTGCTGGTAAGTCTGAGTTCCAGCAGGGGATAGGGCTTTGTTGTCGGGTTTGTGGTTCGGCCCAGGGGTGCGGTAACGAGTGGAGAGTGGTGCAGGCGCAATGTTAAAGTGCTTTCCAATTTCCTCTACATACTTAGCCGATGAGAGGTGAATGACTTCTGGCGCGTAGGAGATGTTGAGTCCCAAGAACTTCTTCACTTCGTAGTTGCAGGTAATGTCGACGCGCCCCGCCAGATTTTTTTCGAATTGCTCGAGCAGCTCGTTACTCGACCTTGTGTAGAGTAAATTGTCGACGTTGACAGTGAGGAGATTGTAATCCCCACGGAAGTCGTGGCGGTACATCCCAGGGTCATGAGGCAACTGCTTGAAACCTATTTCAAGCAGGATGTTGTGCAAGTACTGCTGCCGAGCCTCGGCGCCTGCTTGATCCCGTAAAGGGATTTCCGCAGCTGGCATACACACGAATCGACGCGTACAGGAACGCGTTCTTCATGTCGATTTGGTGGAGTGGTAAATGTCTCGCGGCGGCGATGGCGAGCAGGATTCGGATGGAGGTGTGTCGGCTAACCGGTGCAAATGTCTGGTCAAAGTCGCTCTCTGGTTCAGGCGATGCTGGCAATGCTGCGCCTCTGCTGCCTCCTCCTCCTCCTGCACCTGCTCCTCCTCCAGTGATGTCATTATCGTCATCGCTGCTACCGTGGCGATCACCTCCTGTGAACTCGCCTATGGTATCCTACTCCAGGATCGCTGCAGCGGCTTCGTCCTCAGGTGTTGCGTAGCTGTGTCCGTCATTCGTGTAAATGCGATTCGCATTTGTTCGCTCGTCGTCACGGAATTGCTCAAGAAAGAGCCGTTCGTAGAAAATAACCGTCACGCGCATGCGTGGTCTTCTAGTTGATTAAGTCTAGGATGATCCATGCCTTATGCTCGTGGCTGATGCCGAGGTGAATTCTCCAGTGCGCGCAACTTGTGAATTTTCTGATAGTTGATGTCAACGGGTGGTACTGCACCATGCATCCCCACACGCGGAGCATAGATGTGTCCCCTTTCGTCCCCCTCCACTTCAGATGCGGGGACAAATTGCCGGTGATGGCGGTAGTTGATAGCAGATTGTGCACCCGCACAGCGTCGTGCATTGCGTAGGTCCAGTAGATCGGCAAAAGCTTTGACTGCTTCATCGGCGCCCGCACCTTTGTCATGAGCGTGCGATTTGTGTGCTCGGCTACGCCCTGCTGCTGGAGCACGTAGGGAAGGGAGATGTGGTGTTCGATTCCCTTATGTGCCAGGTAGTCCTGCAGCTCCTTGCTCCTAAACTCTGCTGCGCTATCCGATTGACAGATTTTGGAGTGTTTGGAGTCCTTGCTCCAATCTGGCGAGTCGCTGAAGCAGTTGTGCGAGGACGGCGGTTCCAATCGTCGTTGTTTCGTTGTTTGTCGCAGCCGGGTTGGACTGCGCTTCAGTGGTCAGATTTGTCTGACCACCAGATCCTCCGGCCATCCTTACACACGATCGTGTGCCGGACGCCACTTTTCGTTCGCCGAAGGTTTCGCAGGTAGCAGTGCAAAGGATTCCCGAGTCGCTCTGATACCATGCTACGATCAGAAGTAGATCGACCCTAGGATCACCTCGGAAAGGTTCGCACACAACCAATTGGTAGTGGTGGACCCTTGACCTCAAAACAGAGTGAATGTAAAATGTTTGAGATGATGAAATCAAGCGAATACAAGCATAAGTAAGGTGGAATACGAAACGACCTGGCTAGACATGTACTCTAAGGGGTACATGTCAAAACATATCTGATTGTATTCATATAGGCTGTATAGGGGTTTAGCACTAGGGGGTACAAAACCCATCTTGACATTGTTCTTGTATCTCTTATGTTGACCTAATCCACCCATTCCTAGCTATTATGTTTGACATGGCATTTGAGCAGGAAATTTCCTAGGGCCCACCCTTTTTTTTTTTTTTTTTTTTTTTTTTGGCTGCCCCTTACTAGCACGCGACCCGCTGCCCAGTGCCGCGCGCCACCCGCTGACCCCTCCTACCCGCGCGCGACCCGCTACCCAGCGCCGCGCGCTACCCGCTGCCCCCTCCTACCCGCGCGCGACCCGCTCCTCAGCGCCGCGCGCCACCCGCTTCCCGTCGCCTTGCCTGTGCGCCTACCCTGCGCGCTGCCCAGCCACGTTGCCCTACTCTCGCCGCGGCGTTCTGCTTGAGCAGTGCCGCCCTGCCTTACCTACGCACGCCATGCCTACACGTGCACTGCCCACGCGTGCCCTGCCCTGCAGCCCGCGAGCTACCCTGCCCTGCAGCCCGTGATTCCTACAGCCCGCCCGCCACCCTGCCCTGCAACCTGCTAGCCACACTACGCTGCAGCCCGCGAGCTGCCCTGCCCTGCAGCTCGCACGCACTGCAGCCCGCGAGCTGCCCTGCCCTGCAGCGCGCACGCCCTGCAGTTGCTCGCTGCCCTGCCCTGCAGCCCGCGCACTGCCCTGCCCTGCAGCCCGCATGCCCTGCAACCTGCACGCGCCGCACTGCAGCCAGCGCTGCCCGCGTGCCTTGCTGCCCAGCGCCAGCTCGTGCCCCGCTGCCCTGTGCCCGCGCACGCCCTGCTACCCAGCACCAGCGCGTGCCCCGCTGCAGTTGCCGCCAGCACGCTGCCCTGCATCCTACCTTACTGCGCACTCGTGTTGCTGCTGCAGCTGCCGTCCGTACGCTGCCCTGCACCGTGCCCTGCCCACGCGCTCGTGCTGCTGCTGCAGCTGCCGCCCGCACGCTGCCCTGCTCCATGCCCTGCTGCTATTGGCTGCCACTGACTGCCATGGCCACTACCACTGCCACTACCACTATCAGCAGCAGCCGTGTATGCAGGAGTCTCTCTCGCCGAAGCAGCTTCGCGAGTGGGCTATTTGGTGGGGCAGCCCCAGTGGCGGAGCTAGTCGTGCTCGTCGGGAGAAGCCGCTTTCGCCAAAGCAGCGTCGTGAGTGGGCGGTTTGGTGGGGCAGCCCTGGTGGCGGAGCTTGGGGTGCTACTACTGGAGGTACCTGTGAGTCTACTCCTGCTGGTAGTGCCGCTTGTAGACTCGGGGGTTCTGGGGGTGGACAACAGTGGCAGCAGCGTCCGCCGGAGACTCTCTCCCCGCAGCAGCTTCGTGAGTGGGCTGTTCAGTGGGGCAGCCCCGGTGGCGGAGCTTAGGGTACTAGTGCTGGGGGTGGAGAGGCACCTGGTGGTGTAGAGGCTATTAGTCTAGGTGCTTTTGACTCAGCTAGCACATGTGCAGAGCCTGAGGAGGCTCTGCTCACTTTCCTCCTGGACTCTGGCGCGTCTCGCTGTTTCTTCCGCGACAGCACCACAGTCACCCCACTCACAGTCCCTGTCTTTGTCACTCTGTCCGACCCCTCCGGTGGCCCAGTCGTTGCTCGTGGCTCCACGGTTCTCCCGTGCCCGGCAGTCCCCTCCGGTTCCCTCGCAGGTCTCCACCTCCCCTCGTTCGCCAAGAACTTGGTGGCTACCTCTGTCCTCTAGGACCAGTTGGTTACTGTCACTCAGCCTGGGGGTGAGCTAATGGCGATCTGCACGGACTCCCGTACTGGCGAGCACCTCGCCACATTTTCTCGGAGGCCCAGGTCTGGTCTGTACACACTGACCACTGAGTCTGCACGGGTAGCTGAGTCAGGTCAGGTAGCTGCGTCGGTTGAGGTAGCTGCGTCTTGTTCGTGTCGTCTCCTCACGCACCAGACTAACCTCTGGCACCACCGTCTTGGTCACCCCTCCTTGCCACGTCTGCATGGTATGCACTCCTGTGTCCTTGTGTCTGGTCTCCCCAGGTCCCTTCCCCCGCTCCCGAGGTCGCTTGCACCGTTGTGTCCTTTCGCTCTACGTCGAGGGGCGGCAGCGCGCCGCTCCTCACTCCTCGTTTCCTCCGACCACAGCTCCTCTGTAGACCCTCCACATGGACGTGTGGGGTCCAGCCCGCGTCACTGGACAGGGCGGAGAGCGCTATTTTTTGCTGGTTGTTGACGACTGCACACGCTACACGACGGTCTTCCCCTTGTAGACAAGGCGGATATCCGGAGTGTGTTGATCCGCTGGATCCGTGCTGTCTGTTGCCAGCTCAGCGCTCGGTTCCGGAAGGACCTGCCGGTCCTGCGGCTCCACTCTGACCGTGGTGGTGAGTTTTGCTTCCACCTCCTCGAGGACTTCTGTGGTGCTGAGGGCATCCTCCAGCCGTTCACGCTTTTGGCCTCTCCGCAGCAGAATGGGATTGTAGAGCATCGTATTGGCTTGGTCATGGAGGTGGCTCTCACCTCCATGATCCATGCGGCTGCTCCCCATTTTCTGTGGTCGTTTGCGGTCCGATACGTCGCTGCGCAACTCAACCTCTGGCCCCGTGTCTCCCACCCGGAAACTTCCCCTACTCTGTGGTGGATGGGAGAGGTTGGTGATGCGTCGGTGTTTCGGGTCTGGGGTTCCCTTGCTCTTGTCCGCGATCTCCCCGCGGGCAAGTTTTCTCCTCGCACTCTTCGCTGCGTCTTCCTTGGCTTCCCTACCGGCGCTCCGCCCTGGCAGTTTTACCATCTGGGTTCTCGTCATGTCCTCTCCTCCCAAGACGTCACCTTTGACGAGACTGTCTGTTTCTACCATCTCCACCCTCACCGCAGTTCCCCCGTGCCCCTCCCGCCTCTCTTTCTAGTACCCGACCCCCCCCCAATAGCCCCCCTCCCCCCACAGGGTCCTTCTCCCTCAGGTGTGTCTCAGGTAGACCCACCCCCCTTGGTTGAGCCTTTAGAGGTCTCCTTTGACACCTCTGGCCCAGCTGAGGGGGGTGACCCGACTGCTACCGACACTGTGGCCCCTTGCCGCTCAGCGCGCTTGGCGGCCCCTCTTGGGTTTCCACCTCGGCCGTCTTCCCCGCCTCTGCAGCCAGCCTCTGTGGACTCTGGTGGTGTTGGAGGTGGTGACACTGGGGGTGCGGACTCTGGGGGTGCTGGTTCTGGGGGTGTTGAGTGTCCTACGAGTACAGGAGAAGCTGGAGGAGCTGCTGTTGGAACTGCTGGAGGTGCTGGTGAGGGAGGTGCTAGAGGTCCTAGTGCTGGAGATGCTAGTGCTGGCGGTACTGTTACACGTCAGCAGGAGACCCTCTCGCCGGAGCGGCTTCGCAAGTGGGCTGTCCGGTGGGGCAGCCATGGTAGTGGAGCTAGCTGTACTAGAGTTGGCGGTGCTAGAGCTGGAGGTGCTGGAGGTGCTGGAGCTGCTGGTGCTGGAGATATTGGAGCTGTTGGTGCTGGAGGTGCTAGAGCTGCTAGTGTTGGTGGTACTGGGGCTGCTGGTGCTGGAGGTACTGGAGCTGCTGGTGCTGGAGGTGCTAGAGCTGGAGGTGCTGGAGGTGCTGAAGGTGCTGGTGCTGGAGGTACTGGAGCTGCTGGTGCTGGAGGTGCTAGAGCTACTAGTACTAGTGGTACTGGGGTTGCTGGTGCTGGAGGTACTGGAGATGCTGGCGCTGGAGGTGCTAGAGCTGGAGGTGCTGGAGGTACTGGAGCTGCTGGTGCTTGAGGTGCTAGCGCTGGAGGTACTGGAGGTTCTGGAGCTGGAGGTACTGGAGGTACTGGAGGTGCTGGAGCGAGAGGTACTAGAGGTGCTGGAGCTGCTGACGGTACGGGTACTGTGCCGCGCCGACCGTTTTTCTACCCACAGCTGCAGTCGTCCCTACCACCGCCTGACTCGGCACTTCGTCAGGTTCTTAGTCTTCCGTCTTCCACTGGCCTTACTCCGCCTCTCCTGTATCCTCCGCCTGACCAGTCACAGCCGTAGTTACTGCCTAGCTCACCACTGCCTGCTCCTTCTCCCTACCCTGCACAGACAGGCTCCCTAGCAGAGCGTCGTGAGCCTGAGTCTCGTCCCCCCTCCCCTGTTCGCAATGTCGGTCGTGCTCATCGTTCTCGTCCTCCACCTGTCCCCGGCACACACACTATGACACTTCGTCCTTCCTCTGTTCCACAGCGTGTTGTTCTGCCGTCTCCTCCTGCGTCCTCTCTTCCTGACATTCCTGACCCTGAGTCCGACCTCGTTCGTGCTGCTAGTCCTACTGTCACTCGTCTGCTCGCTACTATTGTCACTTACCCTTCCTTTGAGTCTACTGCTGCATTTTCCCTAGTCACTGAGCTCGTCGACTTTGCTGCTACCCGTTGTCTCGACTACATTGCGAGTCTTGTTACCGAGTCTGAGTCTGTCTGTCCTCCGTCCGTCGGGGGTGAGCTTGCCCTTGGCTGTGACGTCCTCGAGGACAGGCAGTTTGAGCTCGAGTGTCTCGCGGCTGCATCATTGGGTACCCTCAGGAAACGACCCAGTGAAGCCAGGTGGGCGGCGCAGCCAGATCTCCTCGTGCAGGCTGCCCTGCAAGAAAGTTTTGCTGAAGTCAAGCGAGTGAAGCTCGTAGTCACGCTATGTTGCAATGTGCGGTAACACCCGAAGCTGCATCTGGCCATCGCCAGAAACTCCGCACTGAACAGCTCCACCGCGAATGCTACTACGGCCGCCACCACCACACCTACTGGCTTACCACTCACGAAGCTGCTGGGGCGTAAGGGTCTCGCGCGGACGCCGCTGCAGCTGAATCTGGCCACCTCTAGAAATTCCCCACCAAACAGCTCCACAGCGACTGCTACTACGGCCACCACCACTCCCACTATTGCCACCATCGCCGTCACCACTCCCACCGCTACGGAGTGAAGTCATAGCGGGAAAGCAAGGTGGCACGCGACCAGTAGGGCAGTACGGAGGGAAGGCAGTAGAACGAGCAGCAGCAGCAAAAGCAGTAAGGGCAGCAGAGCGGCTCGGTGAGGCTAGGCTGCAACACCTCCAGCACTCCTAGGAGCACCTCCACCAGTAGCAGCAGTAGCACAAGCAGCAGGGCGGCTCGGGCTGGGCGGCGCGGTTCGGCCTGGGCGGCGCGGGCAGCAGGGCGCGCGCTGTGCAGGGCAGCAGGGCGCGACGCGGGGCTGCAGCAGGGTGCGACACGCGGGGCAGCAGAGCGCGACGCGCGGGCTGCAGCAGAGCGCGACACGCGGGGCAGCAGAGCGCGAGCGTCGCGCAGGGCAGCAAGGCGCGACGCGCTGGCTGCAGCAGGGCGCGACGCGCGGGCTGCACCAGGGCGCGACGCGCAGGGCAGCAGGGCGCGGGCTGCAGCAGGACACGGAGCAGGGTGTTAGAGACTAAGGACGGAGTTTATGAAGATTAGGTGCCTAGATTTCTCAAAATCGTTGGTCTCTATTTCTGGACAGAATAGTCGCGCTCACAAGAAACGCCGTCGACGAAAAGTTCACGGTCAAAACTTCACCAAACTCAGATATGATGTAGCCCTAGTCCGTGGCTACAATTCCCAATTTCAATCGTATCAAGAGGTGCAGTAAATCTCGACTTATCAATTTCGGCGCACAGGGGGGTATGCTGCCATAAGAACTTAACTCAATCACAAGAGTCTCACACAAGTTTACACAAGAGAGTTAGAGTAGCATTAAACCAGGTGGAAGGGATGAGGAGGATGAGAGGGAAGGTCCCAATAGTGTCCCCAACCAAGGAAACCCCATGCCACACAATTCCCTTCCCCATAGGCAACCCAACTTTGACCTTTGTCACTATCCCAACCTCCACAATCCACCTCAACCCAACTTGGCCACACTTGCCAACCTGGTTTGGTTTCTCCCAACCATTTGGCAGCAACTACAGTAGAAAAGACGAATTTCCCAACCCCCAAAAGTCTGTACCCCATATTGAGTCAACCCCACAACTTCCCACAGTTGCCACAATCAAATATGAAAAGCATACGAACTCCAACGTTCGTAACTTTCTTGTTCGTGCTCCGATTGAAGTGATACTTGGTTCGTCGAAAAGCTCTTGAGCACAGGAGTCACTTCAGATATCTGCTCAAGTCAAATAACATTCACACACACTCAGAAAAACCAAACCACATCAAACACAAATTCTTGCACACGCTCACACCACGCATGCAGCGCACGAACACATGATGAGAGGCAGACAGACGTGAATGCATATGATTGCATCACACAACAAACTCCCCCTCTGGCTGCCAACCATCATCCCACATGCCATAGCTCAAGCATGCACCCTCAATGCACACTCATCCCAGCAAGCTTCATGCCCTTCCAATGCTCAGATTCAGCCAGGCGCTTGGTGAGAATGTCAGCCGCCTGCTGATGGGTCTTCACAATCTCCAGTCGCACCTCCTTGTCCAGGAGCCTCCTCACCCAGTGCCACTTGGGCCTGATGTGCTTTGTCAGCCCATGAAGGCAGGCGTTCTTGGCAAGCTTCACTGCCGATTCATTGTCACAGAACATGATTGTCGGCTCCCTCTGACCAACTCCAATCTCCTCCAACAAACGCCTCAGCCACACCACCTCCTTTGCCCCATGATGTAGGGCCATGTACTCTGTCTCGCACGAGGACTGCCCCACCTCGTTCTGCTTCTTGCTGCGCCAGCTTACTGCACCACCTCCAAATAGGCACACATAGCCTCCAATGCTGGTGCCATCCGCCTTCACAGAGTTGAAGCTAGCGTCAGTGTAGCAAGTCAAGAGCATCTCCCCCTTGCTCAAATCAGCTGCACCCCTCTGCAGCCTCTGTCTCACAGCACTGTACTCCAAACCCACTGATGCCGTTGCACTCACATAGCGGACCAACCTCTTGGCCGCTTTCAGCTGCTCATGACTGGGGCGTGAAACCACACTGGCAAGCCTGGATGTTGCAAAGGCAATGTCAGGCCGTGTGTGGTTAGCCGCATAGTTGAGTGCCCCCACCATGGAATGAAAAAGTTTCCTGTCACTCTCACCCACCACCTCCTCATCAGCACATGGCTCCACAGTGAACCCCGAAGGCAGTGGGGTGGCTGGCTTTCCTCCATCTTGCAGCCCATACTTCTCGGCCAGCCCCTCACAGTACTTCCTCTGGTGCAACCTCAACACTCCCTTGTCAAGGTCCCTCTCCACATGCATCCCCAGGTAGTACTTCACATCTTCCATCTTGGAACACTTGAACTGCATCTCCAGCATCTCCTCCACACGCTCAATCATTGCAGACGACTCAGAGAAGAGCAGGATGTCGTCCACATACACCAGGAGCATGAGAAACTGCTCCTTCTCTTGTAGCAGGAACAGGCTGTGGTCACACTCACTCTTCTTAAACCCCCCAGCCAGCAGTGTCTCCTCTAGCTTGTGGTACCATGCACGAGGAGCCTGCTTCAGGCCATAGATGGCCTTCTTCAGCCTGCACACCCTGCCGCTCCCATCATCCAAACCCTCAGGCTGTAACATGTACAGCTCCTCCAGAATGATCCCATTGAGGAATGCGGTGGTGATGTCCATCTGCTTCACCCGCCATCCACGGTTTGCTGCCATTGCCAGTGGCACTTTCAATGTTGTGCCTTTCCCCACAGGAGCAAAGATCTCGTCAAAATCCTTCCCCTTTGTCTGCTGAAACCCCTTAGCCACAAGCCTTGACTTGTAGCGGGTCAGCTCCCCATCTGGTCCGTACTTATGCCTGAAGATCAGCTTGGAAGAAATGGCCTTCTTCCCAGGTGGCAGCTCACACAGCTCCCACGTCTCATTCTCCAGCAGAGAATCATACTCCTCCTTCACTCTCTGCTTCCACTTTTCAGCATCGGGCCCGCTCAATGCCTCAGCTAGCGTCTTGGGCTCAGGGACGGCTGCCCAGTAGCAGTGTGCTATCTCATCCTCATCACACTGCTCAGCCACACTCCCAGCCCTTACCACCTTTGGCTTGCCAAAGCTCGGATAGGTCAGCCGGTTAGGAGGGCGCACATCCCTCCTAGGACGGTCAGCCGGGCGTGCGGCACCTTGTGGAGCACCTTGCTGCTGCTGCTGCGGCTGCTGCTGCTCCTCTACCTCAGGTTCTTCCCCATTCTCATTCACCCCAGAGATCTCCTCCTCTGAGACAGTGACCTGCACTTGTCTCGAAGGCCGCTGCACCTCATCGGCCTCAATGATCAGCGGTGTAGTAGGAAGCTTCTGCTGCTGCTGCTTCCACTCCTTATAGTACAAGGATTCAAGGAACTTCACATCCCTTGACACAGTCAGCTGCTGGCTGGTCAAATCCCATATCAACCAGCCCTTGTGATCCTTAGCAAGCCCCAAGTGCACACCCCATCTCCCAGAAGCTTCCAGCTTTCCCCTCTTCTCCTTAGGCACATGAAACACCACCATGCAGCCGTAGGCTCTCAGCATGTTGACTGCTGGTGCACTTCCATACCACTTGGTGTAGGGGACCCACTGCTTGTCCCCCACAGTCGCCAGCACCCTGTTCTTCACAAGGGCGACCTGCCGCAGTGCAGTCACCCAAAACGGATCCGGCAGCCCTGCACGCCCAAGGAGAGTGCGAGCACCTTCCTGCAGGGTCCGGTTGAACCGCTCAACCACGCCGTTCTGCTGAGGGTTGTAGGGCACCGTAAGCTGATGCTGGATCCCCTTCTTCTTCAGCACCGCCTCAAAATCAGCGCCAATGAATTCTCCCCCGTTGTCAGTGCGGATCACCTTCACCTTATGTCCGCTCTCCCTTTGAGCTCTCGGCATCCACTCCTTGAGAACAGCCGCTGCCACCTCCCCCTTGGTCTTGAGAGGGTACACCCACACCGCACGCGTGTGGTCGTCCACTATCGTCAAAAAGTAGCGGCTGCCCGAGAGAGAAAGGGCCCTCGTGGGGCCCACCACATCCATGTGCACTAGTGCAAGTGGAGCCTTTGCTGGTCCTGTACTGCTGCTGAAGGGAAATTTTGTGAACCTGGTCTCAAGGCATGTAGGACAGCTCCCAATCTCCTTCGCTGCCCCCTTCACCTCCAGCCCCTTCAAGCACCCATCCTTCACTAACTTTTGCAGCATAGGGATGTTGATGTGACACAACCTCTCGTGCCACGTCTCCCAATCGGCCTCACCATTCCCAGATGAAGCCTTTGCCCATGCAGCACTCCCATCCACACCAGCAAGCACCTCACCATGTAGCTGCTGTGACTGCTGCACCTTCTTGACTGCATCCAGGGCCCCATCAGTTGGCGCAGTCTCCTCTCCTCCCGCAGTTGCTTTAGCCGCTGCCGCTGCCTTTGCCGTTGCTGGTGGTTTCCCATTCCAAGGGATGATGGGCAGCTGCCAGAGGTCCTTGATGCAGCTGCTCTTCTCCTCCAAGTCCCACAACAGCAACTTCCCAAGCTTCGCACGGCAGCTTGTTGGGCCGAATGTAACCTTAGCCTTGCTTTTCTGCACCCGGCGCACGGAAAGAAGGTTAGCGGACAAACCTTCAACCAACAGCACATTCCCCAGCCCCACAAGCCCTCCATTGGCTCCCATGACCTTGGCATTCCCAACACCAATCACAGGGAGCAAAGCACCCGAAGCGGCAGCCACAAACTTGATCTTCCCGGGGGGTTTTACCTCATCAAGCAAATCTGCCCGTGGGGTCATGTGTCTTGTGCAACCTGAATCGATCACCCAGTGGGTGAGGGGGTGCATCACAACCTTCCCAACTGAACCCACATCACCCCCACTCCCTTGCACATCCTCAACCATGAGGAACATCCCAGGGTCGGCTTTACCTTGTGCACCATCACATTGTGCACCTGAACCTTGCACAGCACCACCTCGTGCACGTTCACCACTTGGCTTCATGCCTGGAGGCGCCCATCCTTCAGGCCGGCTGAAACACTTGAACCATGGGTGTCCAACCTTCTTGCAGTACCAGCACGCACCCTCCATTCGGGTGCTCCCCCTGCCTCCAGAGCTCTCATGCCCCTCATTATAGTCACCTCGGCCTCTCCCTCTGCCAAAGCCTCTCCCACGGCCTCGGCCTCTCCCTCCCCCTCTTCCTCTGCTGCCTCCTGCAGCTCCATACCCCTCAGCAGTTTTGTTGGCAGCACCACCTCCAGTGTGGCGCCTGTGGAAGTCCTCCTGCAGGATCTGCTGCCGTAGCCACTCAGGCGTCCACTTGTCCTGCTGAACGTTGAGGGTGGGGATGAGGTTGTCCCACGAGTTGTCGAGCACCGAGAGGATCTTCGTGCATTGCTGCATCTGCGACACTTCGCTGCCCGCCGCTGCCATCCTCGCATAGGTGTCCTTGATCTTGTCAAGGACCGGTTTCACATCATCTCCCGGAGGGCAGCCAACTCCTTCTCCAACACAATCACCATCGGCAGCGTGTTGGGCTGAATCACGTCGCGTAGCAGCTTCCATGCCTTCGGTCCGGAATCATCCAACTCCACCAAATCCTTGATGTGCTGGAACATGTCGTTGTTGACCGATTGGAGGATGAGGTCGTACAGCACCGCGCTCTTCTCAATCCACCGATCGCGGGCATCTCCTTCTCCCGGCATCTTCTCCTCTCCCATTGCAATTTTCAGCAGCTTGTAGCGCTTGAAGGCGCTCCGCATCCGCCCGCTCCATTCCTCATAGTTGGAGCCATCCAAAGCTTCGATCTTGGATGGTGGCGGTACACTCCTCTTCTCAGCTGCATCTCCATTCCCTTGATTCATCTCCTCTGCTCCCAATCAGAGGTTTCAGCTCCCCCCTTTGCTGGTCACAATGTAGATCCACACAATCTTCACAAGTGTCGGCGCCAACGAAATTTCGGCAGAGTTTCCCCTTAGCGGAAGTCACATCCAACCTCCAGAACTCCACTTAGGCACGCCCACAGGCCATGGTGGGTCTAGGAGGGTCTTCACACTTCAGTAGACTCCCCACAAGGTCCTTAATCAGCTCTGATACCACTTGTTAGAGACTAAGGACGGAGTTTATGAAGATTAGGTGCCTAGATTTCTCAAAATCGTTGGTCTCTATTTCTGGACAGAATAGTCGCGCTCACAAGAAACGCCGTTGACAAAAAGTTCACGGTCAAAACTTCACTAAACTCAGACATAATGTAGCCCTAGTCCGTGGCTACAATTCCCAATTTGAATCGTATCAAGAGGTGAAGTAAATCTCGACTTATCAATTTCGGCGCACAGGGGGGTATGCTGCCATAAGAACTTAACTCAATCTCAAGAGTCTCACACAAGTTTACACAAGAGAGTTAGAGTAGCATTAAACCAGGTGGAAGGGATGAGGAGGATGAGAGGGAAGTTCCGAAGAGTGTCCCCAACCAAGGAAACCCCATGCCACACAATTCCCTTCCCCATAGGCAACCCAACTTTGACCTTTGTCACTATCCCAACCTCCACAATCCACCTCAACCCAACTTGGCCACACTTGCCAACCTGGTTTGGTTTCTCCCAACCATTTGGCAGCAACTACAGTAGAAAAGACGAATTTCCCAACCCCCAAAAGTCTGTACCCCATATTGAGTCAACCCCACAACTTCCCACAGTTGCCACAATCAAATATGAAAAGCATACGAACTCCAACGTTCGTAACTTTCTTGTTCGTGCTCCGATTGAAGTGATACTTGGTTCGTCGGAAAGCTCTTGAGAACAGGAGTCACTTCAGATATCTGCTCAAGTCAAATAACATTCACACACACTCAGAAAAACCAAACCACATCAAACACAAATTCTTGCACACGCTCACACCACGCATGCAGCGCACGAACACATGATGGGAGGCAGACAGACGTGAATGCATATGATTGCATCACACAACACAGGGCAGGGCGTGCGCGGGGCAGCGCGATGCGGGGCAGGGCAGGGCGTGCGCGGGGCAGTGCGACGTGGGGCAGGGCAGGGCGTGCGCGGGGCAGCGCGACGCGGGGCAGGGCAGGGCGTGCGCAGAGCAGCGCGACGCGGGGCAGGGCAGGGCGTACACGGGCAGTGTGACGCAAGACAGGGCAGGGAAGGGTGCGCGCTGACGGCGCAGTGCAGGGCAGGGCGTGGGGTAACTGCAGTCGGTCACTAGGTAATGGTGGGCCCGAAAAAAAAAACGGTCCTACGGACCTACTTCTCTGAAACCATGTCAGAAATTAGAGAGCAGGAATGATTGCATTGAGATCAAACTGGGTACAAGTGCTAACCCTAATTGGGTTGTACACTGTATAGGCTACCCCACTACAGCCTACACAACATGAGCAGCATTATAGTTTGACATTGTACTGCATGTGTTCTTTATAACTCTGCTTGTGAACTGGTCTTGTGACCATTTGCTTGTGCTCGGACTGTGTGGTGACTTTGTGATCCACCTTGAGCTGTGTTTTGCTTCTTCTCTTGACTGGTCTTGTGACCATTGCTTGCTATGGCTATCCCCCATCTTGCCTGTGGGGGTGTGTCAAAACATATATTATTGTATTCATATAGGCTGTATGGGGGTTTAGCACTACTGGGTACAAAACCCATCTCAACATTGTTCTTGTATCTCTCATGTTGACCTAATCCACCCATCCCTTGCTACTATGTTTGACAGGTACATTCCCTTATTCAAATTCAAACCCAACCGTGAAGCGCATACAGTTACGAAACTGTTCCCGCCAATTCCCTCGCTCCTGCAGCTGCCCGATGCCTGTCAAAATATGTGTATTAACTTGTCTCGGCTATATAGGGGCTAGCCTTAGGGGGTACAGTTCTCACCTCGACACTCTTGTTTGTACCCCATCCTAGACCTAATCATCACCTTTTCACCTAACTCTCTCGACATGGTATAGAGCAGGTCCTTCTAAGGACGGGCCCACCAGTTAGCCTTTTTTTTCTGCCCGAATTTTCTGCCTTGCCCAGCGCTTTCGCGCTGCCCTGCTCTGCCCTGCCGCGAGCAGCCCGTACAGCCCACGCGCAGCCCGCGCGCAGCCAGTACAGCCCGCGCGCCGCCCGCGTGCAGCCCCTTCAGCCTGCGCGCGGCCCGCTTGCAGCCCGTGCAGCCCGTGCCAGGCCCGCGTGCAGCCCGTACAACTCGCGCAAGGCCCGCGCGCGGCCCGTACAGCCCGCGCCAGGACCATGGGCAGCTTGTGCAGCCCGCGCCAGGCCCGCGCACAGCCCGTACAGCCTGCGCCAGGCCCGCGCGCAGCCCCTACAGCCCGCGCCAGGCCCGGGCGCACCTGCTCTGCCGCGCGCGCACTTGCACCGCCCCTGCTGCCGCCTGTGCTACTGTTACTGCACTGCTGTTGCTGCACTGCTATTGCTGCTAAGCTACTGCTATTGCCCTGCTGCTCTGCTGCCCTGCTGCTCTTGCCCGTGCGCCGCCTCTGCTGCCCGCGCGCCGCCAGTTTGCAGCCCTTGCGGCCCACGCCCTGCCATTGCCGCCCGCGCGGCGCCTCTGCCTGCCAGCGCGCCGCCTCTACTGCCTGCGCGCTGCCTCTGCTGCCCGTGCGCCGCGCTACAGCCATGGCTACGTTCAACATCCTCTCGTTCGACCTTGACGGCCGCCCGATAGAGTTCGCCAAGTGGCTCGATGACCTGCAACTGTACCTAATGACTGATGCTAAAGACGGCGTTTCCTTGTTTGACCATGCATCTGGCTCCTCAGCCCCTCCTCCTACTACAGCTGATAGCCTCTCTCGTTCACAGTGGCAGACCCGTGACGCAGCTGCTCGCCTAGCTATTCGCAATCATCTGCCGTTAGCTGAACGTGCTCACTTCGGCCAGCACAAGACCGCTAAAGACCTTTACACCGCTGTAGTCGCTCGCTACTCTTCCCCTGCCACTGCTGCTCTCAGCCGCCTTATCCTGCCCTACCTGTTCCCCAAGCTGTCCTCCTTTGCCACAGTTGTGGACCTCATCCTAATGCACCCGAGCTCCCCCGCTGGGCAGACTTGCTCAAGCGCGATGTAGATATCTTTGCTCTTTACTATGATGCTATTCTTGCTGCCATGTATGCATTGAC
Organism: Closterium sp. Naga37s-1; assembly: GCA_947471745.1. Classification (NCBI taxonomy): domain Eukaryota; kingdom Viridiplantae; phylum Streptophyta; class Zygnematophyceae; order Desmidiales; family Closteriaceae; genus Closterium; species Closterium sp. Naga37s-1. The sequence goes on along the minus strand of CANJKZ010000826.1, from coordinate 2,039,608 downwards.
TGTTAGTGCTGAGGGTGACTGTTACCTGTGTGTGCCACCCGACCGAGGTATAGAGGCTGCTGCTCTAGGTGCTAGTTAGTCTGCTCTAGGTGTTGGTGAGACTGCTCTCTCTGGTAATGCGCCAGAGGCCTTGCATACCTTCACGCTTGACTAAGGTGCTTCTCGATGATTCTTTCGAGACAACACCACAGTCACACCCGTCGTAGCACCAGTTGCCGTCTCTTTGGCTGACCCCTCTAGGGGACCAGTTCTTGCACGTTCCTCCACTGTTCTCCCGTGTCCGGCGGTTCCATCTGGCTCACTGTCAGGTCTGCACCTCCCCTCTTTCTCTACGAACTTGGTGAGCAACGCCGTCCTTCAGGATGCATGGGTTAATACCTTTACTCCTGGAGGACAGCGTGTAACGATCTGCGCGTGTGTACGGACGGGCTGTCACCTGGCCACGTTCGCCCGTCGGCCTGGGTCGAGCCTGTACACACTGACTACTGCGCCTCCTCAGGTAGCTGCGTCTGCGTCCGCGTCAGGTCAGCTAGCAGCCTCCTGCTCGTGTCGCGCCCTGTTGCACCAGACCCTCCTGTGGCACCGCCGCCTTGGTCACCCCTCCCTGCCACGCCTCCGTGGCATGCATTCCCGTCTCCTTGTCTCTGGTCTTCCCAGGTCTTTGCCCCCCCTCCCGCGCTCGCCTGCCCCGCCCTGTCTTCCCTGCGTCGAGGGGCGGCAGCGCGCCGCTCCTCACTCCTCCTCGTTCCCTCCGAAAGAGGCTCCCCTGCAGACTCTCCACATGGACGTGTGGGGCCCAGCCCGCGAGCGGTACTTTCTGCTGGTTGTTGACGACTACTCGCGTTACACCATGGTCTTCCCCTTGCGCAGCAAGGGGGAGGTCCCTAATGTCTTGATCCCTTGGATCCGCGCTGTCCGTCTCCAGCTCCGCGAGCGGTTCCACCAGGACCTTCCTGTCCTGCGTCTGCACTCTGACAGAGGTGGTGAGTTCTCCTCCGACCTCTTGCGGGACTTCTGTCAGGAGGAGGGCATCACCCAGTCGTTCACGCTTCCGGCCTCTCCGCAGCAGAATGGGGTTGCTCAGCGCCGCATTGGCTTTGTCATGGAGGTCGCTCGTACCTCCATGATCCATGCTGCTGCCCCCCATTTTCAGTGGCCGTTTGCTGTCCGGTACGCTGCGGATCAGCTCAACCTCTGGCCCCGTGTCTCCTTGCCGGAGACCTCACCGACACTGCGTTGGACGGGAGAGGTTGGCGATGCGTCAGTGTTCCGGGTCTGGGGATCTCGTGCCTTTGTCCGCGATACCTGCGCGGACAAACTCTCCGCCCCTGCCGTTCGCTGTGTCTTCCTTGGTTTGCCCCCTGACGCGCCTGGCTGGCGGTTTTACGACCCCACCTAGTGTGGTGTTCTATCCTCTCAGGACGTCACGTTTGACGAGTCGGTTCCCTTTTACCGTCTCTTCCCCTACCGCACTGCCCCTCCACCTCCCCCGCCGCTCTTCCTTGCTCCAGGTCCCCCTCCGGTAGACCCCCTCCCCCCTCAGGGTCCTGCTCCTTCAGGTGTGTCTCAGGTAGACCCACTCTCCTTGGTTGAGCCTGTCGAGGTCACTGGTGACTCTGATGCTGCTAGGGGTGCTGAGCCTGAGGGTGTTGAGCCTATGCGTGATAAGCCCGGGGGTGCTGAGCATGGGGGTGCTGAGCCTGGGGGTGCTGAGCCTAAGTGGGTGGAGCCTGGGGGTGCTGAGCCTGAGCGGGTGGAGCCTGGGGGTGCTGAGCCTGGGCGTGTGGAGCCTAGGGGTGCGGAGCCTGCGGGTGTGGAGCCTGAGGGTGCTGAGCCTACGGGTGCGGAGCCTGGAGTTGCTGAGACTGGTGGTGCTAAAGGTACTACTAGTTCTGGAGGTACTGGAGCTGCCGGAGTTGGTGCTACTGTCGCTCCTGGTGGTGCTGGTGGAGCTGGCACTGCTAGTCCTAAAGGTACTCGTTCTAGAGGTTCTAGAGGTGCTCTCTCGCCGCAGCAGCTACGCGAGTGGTACTCTCACCACTGCCGCCGTCGGCGTGGCGCTGCTGGGGCTGGAGGCGCTGCGGCTAGGGGCGCAGGAGCTGGAGGTACTGGAGCGGCCGGAGCTGGTGGTGTTGCAGACTCTGGAGTTGGAGGCCCTGGAGTTGTAGGCGCTGGAGCTGGTGACCCGGGAGCTGCTGGAGGTGCTGGAGCTGGAGTTTCTGGAGCTGGAGGTGCTGGAGCTGCTGGTACTAAAACTGGAGGTGCTGGTGCTGGAGGAGCCGGTGCTGGTGGTGCTGCACCGTCTCGTCTGTTCTTCGCTCTACCGTCACCGTCGTCTCTGCCGCCGCCTGGCTCAGTGCTTCGCCAGGTTCTTAGTCTCTAGTCTTCTACTATTCTCCCGTTGCAACCAGGCTCCCCACTGCCTGCTCCCTCTCCTTACACTGAGCAGCCAGGAGGTCTTACAAAGCGTCGTGAGCCTGCAACTCGTCCTGCCTCGCAGTTTGCGCTGGTCGCACTGGTCACCGTGTTCCTCGTGACCGTCCTCCTCCTGTCCCCGGCACGCACACTATGGCACTTCGATCGCGGGTGAGTACTCCTCTCAGTGGCAGAGAGCCATGGACGCAGAGATGGCATCCTGGAAGTCCACAGGCACCTACGTCGACGCAGTTCCTTCTCCTAGAGCGAACGTAGTCGATGGCATGTGGATTTTTAGGGTGAAGCGGCCGCCGGGTTCTCCGCCTGTCTTCAAGGCTCGTTACATTGCTAGAGGCTTCAGTCAGCGAGTTGACTTCTTCCAGATCTTCTCCCCTAACCTGAAGATGACCACTCTTCGGGTGCTGCTGCACGTTGCCGCTCAGCGTGACTACGAGCTTCAGTCTCTTGACTTCAGCACAGCTTTCCTACAGGGCAGCCTGCACGAGGAGATCTGGCTGCGCCGTCCACCTGGCTTCACTGGGTCGTTTCCTGCAGATACCAAGTGGAGCCTCCGACGGCCAGTCTACGGTCTCCGTCAGGCGCCTCGTGAGTGGCATGACACACTGAAGACGACACTTGCGGCACTTGGGTTTGCTCCTTCGACTGCAGATCCGTCGCTCTTTCTCCGCACCGACACTTCGCTGCCGCCGTTCTACATCCTCGTGTTCGTCGAGGACTTGGTTTGTGCCACTGCTAGCACTGAGGCACTCGCCCTTGTGAATTTGGAGCTGCGCACCATCACCCTGACTCAGTCACACATGGTGCAGCAAGTCCTTCAGCGCTTCGGCTTCATTTGGTCCTCGCCACAGTCCGCTCCTTTGGCTACCGGTCACTTGCTCTCAGCTCCACCTTCAGACGAGCCCGTAGAGCCGAGTGGCCCGTACCCAGAGCTAGTGGGCTGCCTCATGTACCTGATGACCTGCACTCGTCTTGACCTTGCGTACCCTCTTGGCCTTCTGGCACGCTACGTGGCTCCTGGTAGGCACCGAAAGGTACACTAGGATGCTGCGAAGAGGGTACTGCATTACTTGTGCAGTACATTGGGCATGGGGCTCGTGCTTGGAGGGCGGGATCCAGTTGTCCTCACTGGACACTCAGACGCTTCGTGGGCTGACGACCTGACTACGCAGCGGCCGTCTCAAGGTTACACGTTCAGCCTTGGCTCCGGCTCTGTTTCTTGGCGGTCTACCCGGTCGTCTTCCGTTCTCAACTCCAGTTGTGAGGCTGATATCTACGCGACAGCCATGGCTGCACAGGAGTTACGCTGGCTCACCTACGTGTTGACTGCCTTGGGAGAGAGGCCTCGTTCTCCTCCAGTTCTGTACGTAGACAACAAGGCTGCAATTGCCTTGTGTCAGGAGCACAAACTGGAGCACATAACGAAGCACATCGCTCTGCGTTACTTCGTCTTGCTCGAGAGTTGCAGCAGCGTGGTCAGCTTCGTCTTGCTTACGTGGCCACTCGGGCCAACACTGCTGATATATTCACCATGGCACTTCAGCCTTGTGATCATCAGCGCTTCTGTACTGTGTTGGGCCTTGTGCCTGTTTTGCCTCACTTGCTCACTGTTTGACTTTGCTTGTACTGTGACCTTTATATATACCTGCATGCTTACTCTTGCTAGATAGTGATATCTGTACTGTTTGCTAGTTTTATATAACTCTGCATGTGGACCGGCCTTGTGGCCATTTGCTTGTGCTCAGAGTGTGTGATGACTTCGTGATCCACCCTGAGCTTGCTTTTGCTTTGTTCTTTTCTTGACTGGTCTTGTGACCATTGTTTGCTCTGGCTATCCCTTACTTCGCCTTAGGGGGTGTGTCAAAATGTATGTGTATTGAGAAAGCTTGCTTACTTATTCTTATCAATTGGCATCGTTCTCATTATAAATGGCTTATTACAACATTTGCATCAACGTTGAACTGAACACAAGCTAGTGCTATCTAATAACACTAGCTAAGATGTACCCTATCCAAGTGACATTACCGTATCGCCTCGGATATAACCGCATGCCTGATAAAGGCGCATGCGCTTGTATCTGGAGCAATGCGCTTATGGCCGATCCTCAATTATAAGCGCACCCCCTGTAAAACCCTGATTTATTATAAGCGCATGTACAATTTTTTTTTTAATCATGATTAAAACGGTAACGATTCCCTGTTTTGCAGCGAGTCCACCCACATCCACTTCTACCGTACTTCGGTTGACTCTCTTCAACACGGGCGATTCGATCAGGAAAGGCGGAACCTTGCGAAGCCGTTGACTGACAGCCCTTTCGGGGCGAAGGGGGGGGTGGGAAAAGGGACCGTGCCTGTGCGCTGCGAGCGAGCGACTGCACGCGAGTGGCTCGTATGCTGGCCTGGGGCGAAGCTGACTGACAGCACAGCCGTGGGGGCTGTGCACTGAGCGAGCGACAGCATCTGATTGGCTCATACACTGGGCCGGGGCAAGCTTGACGTGTCCTTGCCCCTATGCGCCAGCAAAAAATCGCCCTCGCGCGATTCTGACGCCCATTTCGATTTGATTGAAAATGCAACAGTACTGGGATGCACAATTTGGTGCTTTAAATCATAATTATGTATTTTCCATTATATAAGCGCATGCGCTTTTAAATTTGACTCAATTATAAGCGCACCCTCCTAAAAAACACTGATTTATTATAAGCTCAGGTGCGCTTATATTCGGGGTAATACGGTAGCAAGGCGGTTCACTCTGGGGTGGGTGGTGGGTGTCAAAACTATATTGTAGGCTGTAGTGGGGCACTCCTTATGGGGTACAGTATTCTTAGGTTTTGCCTATACAAACCTTGTACTGCCCTGTTTCTATACATTCTCGTTTCATACTTTGTGACATGGTTTCAGAGCAGGTTCCCTAGTGGGAACGTTTTTTTTTAGGGCCCACCGTGTTAAGTTGTTTTTTCCTACCCTGCCCGAAGCGCGTGTCGCGCCTGCCTCGCCTGCGCCGTCACGCGCTCTGCCCTAGTGCCGCCCTTGGCGGCCCTGCCCTTGCGGCCCGTCGCGCCCTTACCCCTACGGCCCGTCGCGCCCGATTCCGCCGCCCTTAGCGGCCCGCCCTGCCGTCGCCGCCCTTAGCGGCCCGCCCTGCCGTCCGCGCCCTAAAGCGGCCCGCCCTGCCGTCGCCGCCCTTAGCGGCCCGTCCTGCTGTCGCCGCCCTTAGCGGCCCGCCCTGCCGTCGACGCCCTTAGCGGCCCGCCCGCCCCGTCGTCGCAGCCCTCCCCTACCCTGCCACGGCCCTGCTTTGTCGCGGCCCTACCCTGCAGTAGCCGAGAAGCGGCCCTGCCCTGCAGCCGCCCGGTCGCGGCCCGGTCCTGCCGCCTCGTCGCGGCCCCTGCCCTGCCTCGTCGCGGCCCCTGCCCTGCCGCCTCGTCGCGACCCCCTGCACGGCCAGCGCGTCGCGACCCCTGCCCTGCCGCCTTGTAGCGGCCCTGCTTGACGCGGCCCTGACCCTACAGCCGTGTCGCGGCCCCACATGTCGCGGCCCCTGCCCTGCCGGCGCGCCACGGCCCTGCCCCACCAGTCGCGGCCCTACCACCCCTCCCCGCTCCTGGTAAGCACACCGCCACACCCGCGCCGCCCTGCCGAGCCGCGCTGCCCTGCCAAGCCGTGCCGCCCTGCCGAGCCGCGCTGCTACTGGTGCTGCTGCTGCTAACGCTACTGCTGCTGTTCCTACCGTCATGGCTACCCCTAATGTCCTCACCTTCGATGCTGAGGGTCGAGCAGTTGATTTCGAGGTCTGGGTCGATGATTTGCAGCGGTTTCTGCAGTGCGACTCTAGGGACGGAGTCTCACGGTTCGATCACACGTCCAGCGTCTCTGTTGCACCTGCTGCCGATGCTGACAGTGTAGTTCACTCGCAGTGGACCAAGCGCGATGCTGCTGCTCGTCTTGCTGTTCGTAGTCACCTGCCGTCTGCTGAGCGCGCGCACTTTAGCCAGTACAAGACTGCTAAGAATCTGTACGACGCTGTTGTTGCACGCTACTCCTCCCCTGCCATTGCTTCCCTTAGCCGCCTCATGCTGCCGTACCTGTTTCCTGACCTAGCCGCTTTTGCCACAGTCGCTGACCTCATTACGCACCTCCGCACTAGTGACACCCGCTACCGCGCTGCGCTTCCTCCCGAGTTCTGCGCCAAGAACCCCCCCCCTATGTACATCACCCTCTACTACCTCGTCACCCGGCTCCCTGACTCCCTTCGCACGGTCATGGAACACTTCCTCTCCCTTTGCCCCACCACGCTCACCGTTGACCTCCTCGAGGAGCGCCTCCTTGCAGCTGAGAAGAGTATAGTTGCTGTAGGAGCCTCTCGTGGTGACCCTCGTGCCCCTTTCTTTGAGGGGTGCTCCCCCGTCCCCCTTTTGCCCTCTGTTGCCTTTGCTGCTGCTGTCGACCTCGTTGGCACCGAGTCGGTCGACGCTGCGTCTGCTCCTAGTGGGAGGCGCCGCAGCGACAGGAGCAAGGGGGGCAAGGGTGCTAGAGGAGACGGCAGGGGTGGCGGTGGTGGCGGTGGAGGCGGCAGAGGGGGTGGGGGTGGAGGTGGGGGTGGTGGCGGGAGTGGGGGCTTCGGTGGCGGCGGTGGAGGTGGAGGCGGCGACGGTAGTGGCAGTGGGGGTGGGGGAGGCGGCAGCGGCAATGGTGGCGGCAGTGGTGCTGGTCGGGGTGGCGCTGTGCAGAGGGGAGGGCTTGGTGGTGGCCAGCGCCAACATCAGCAGCGCTCTCGTGAGACCCTGTCGCCCCAGCAGCTTCGTGAGTGGTACGCTGGGCGTGGGAGGTCTAAGGGTGCCTGTCCTTGTGCTTACGTTCTCCGCACCGGCGAGCGCAGTGGGGAGACGTGCGGAGGGCTGCACGCCACGCACTGCTGTTTCGGCCGCCTCACTGACGCCTGGCGTACACAGTTTCCTGACGCCACTGAGCTCCCTCGCTGGGCTGATCTGCTTAGGTCGGGGGTTGCTATCTTTGATCTTGATTATGATGCTATTCTTTCTGCTATATATGCTGTGACTATTAGTGCTGAAGGTAACTGTTACCTGTATGTTCCGCCCGATTCGAGCATTGAGGCTGTTGCTCTAGGTGCTAGTGAGTCTGCTGCTCCATGTGCTGGTGAGTCTGCTCTCTCAGGTAACGCGTCGGCTCAGGCCTTACACACGTTCACCCTTGACTCGGGTGCTTCCCGCTCCTTCTTTCGCGACTGCACCACACTCTCGCCGCTCAGTCGGCCAGTTGCAGTCTCTCTGGCTGACCCCTCTGGGGGTCCGGTCCTTGCCCACTCCTCCACAGTTTTGCCGTGTCCGGCGGTCCCGTCTGGCTCTCTGTCTGGCCTCCACCTCCCCTCGTTCTCCACGAACTTGGTGAGTGGAGCTGACCTTCAGGACGCGTGGGTTGACCAGTTCACTCCTGGAGGTCAGCGGGTGACCCACTGTTCGTGTACTCGGACGGGCCAGCACCTGGCCACGTTCACCCGTCAGCCTGGGTCGAGCCTGTACACCCTGACTATCGTGTCTCCTCCGATTACTGCGTCTGGTCAGGTAGCTGCGTCGGGTGAGGTGTTTGCTGCGGCGTCCAGGTCTGGTCCTGAGTCTGCCCCCTGCTCGTGTCGCCTCTTGTCTCACCAGACTCTCTTTATCTGGCACCACCGCCTTGGTCACCCCTCCCTGCCTCGTCTCCAAGGCATGGCCTCCCGTGTCCTTATTACTGGTCTTCCGCGGTCTCCTCCCCTTCCCCCGGGGCCTGCCCCTACCTGCGTTCCTTGCGTCGAGGGGCGGCAGCGCGCCGCTCCTCACTCCTCCGAGTTCCCTCCGACGGAGGCTCCCCTGCAGACTCTTCACATGGACGTGTGGGGCCCAGCCCGCGTCCGTGGACAGGGTCACAAGCGCTACTTTCTGCTGGTCGTTGACGACTACTCGCGTTACACCACAGTCTTCCCCTTGCGCCGCAAGGGTGAGGTCACTGAGGTGCTGATCGACTGGATCCGCGCTGCCCGTCGCCAGCTCAGCAAGAGTTTCGGCTCGGACCTTCCTGTTCTCCGTCTGCACTCCGACAGAGGTGGAGGGTTTTCCTCCACCCTTCTGCGAGCCTTCTGTCGTGTGGAGGGCATCCGCCAGACGTTCACGCTTCCGGCCTCTCCGCGGCAAAATGGGATTGCTGAGCGCCGCATTGGCATGGTCATGGACGTCGCTCGTACGTCCATGATCCATGCGGCTGCTCCCCATTTTCTATGGTCGCTCGCGGTTCAGTACGCTGCACATCAGCTCAAACTCCAGTCCCGGGTCTCCATGCCGGAGACCACACCTACTCTGCGGTGGATGGGGAAGGTTGGCGATGCGTCTGCGTTCCGTGTCTGGGGATCTCGAGCTTTCGTCCGCGACTTGTCTGCGGACAAGCTGTCCTCTCGTGCTGTTCCCTGCGTCTTCCTTGGCTTCCCCCCTGACGCGCCTGGTTGGTAGTTTTACCACCCCACCTCGCGCCGTGTTCTGTCCTCTCAGGACGTCACGTTTGACGAGTCGGTTCCTTACTACCGTCTCTTCCCCTACCGCACTGCCCCCCTCCCCCCCCCCGCCGCTCTTCCTCGCGCCAGGTCCTCCTCCGGTAGACCCCCTCCCCCTTTAGGGCCCTGCCCCCTCAGGTGTGTCCGAAGTAGACGCAGTCAAGCCTGTCAAGGAAGCTGTTGACTTTGGTGCTGCTAGGGGTGCTGAGCATGCGGGTGCTGGGTTTGGGGGTGCTGGGTCTGAGGATGCTGAGCCTGAGCGTGCGGAGCCTGGGGGTGCTGAGTCTGGGGGTGCTGAGCCTGGGGGTGCTGAGCCTGGGGTTGCTGAGTCTGGGGGTGTGGAGCGTGAAGGTGCTGAGCCTGCGCGTGTGGAGTCTGGAGATGCTGAGCCTGGACGTCCTTCGGGTGCTTCGTCCCGGCGGGAGCCACTCTCTCCACAGCTGTTGCGCGTGTGTTTTTCTCGGCGGTGGAGCCGTGCTGCTGGAGCTGGAGCTTCTAGAGGTGCTGGAGCAGGCAGTGCCGCTGGAGCGGGTGCTGCTGGAGGTGCTGGAGCTGGCGCTACTGGAGCTACTGGGGCTTCTGGTGGTCCTCCTGGAGCTGGAGCTGGCGGTTCTGCTGGAGCGGGTGCTTCTGGGGGTGCTGGAGTTGGCGCTGCTGGAGCTGCTCGAGGTACTGCTGGAGCTAGTGGTGCTGCAGGAGTTGGAGCTGATGCTAGAGGTGCTGGTGCTATCTCTGCTGGTTCTGGGGGCGCGCGTGACCGCGGCTGTACTTCGTTCCGCTCCTTGAGCAGGTTCTTGGTCCGTCGAGGGTGAGTGTGCTCTTAGCACGGACGTCGTTGAGGACAGGCAGGAGGAGTTCCAGTGTTTTGCTGCTGCTTTACCTCATCTCGTGTCCATACTGCTTGCACCTGAGGGAGACCCGGATGCACCAGACATCCCGACCCCGCGCTCTTACGCAGAGGCGATAGAGGTTCCCTACTCCTCTCAGTGGCAGACAGCCATGGACGCAGAGATGGCTTCCTGGAAGTCCACAGGCACCTACGTCGACGAGGTTCCCCCACCTGGGGCGAACATTGTCGATGGCATGTGGATTTTCAGGGTGAAGCGGCCGCCGGGTTCTCCGCCTGTCTTCAAGGCGTGTTACGCCGCTCGAGGCTTCAGTCAGCGGCAGGAAGTTGACTACTTTTAGACCTTCTCTCCCACCCCGAAGATGACCACTCTTTGGGTGCAGCTGCACGTCGCCGCTCAGCGTGACTACGAGCTTCACTCTCTTGACTTCAGCACAGCCTTCCTACAGGGCAGCCTGCACGAGGAGATCTGGCTGCGCCGCCCACCTGGCTTCACTGGGTCGTTTCCTCCTGGTACCCAGTGGAGCCTCCGGCGGCCAGTCTACGGTCTCCGTCAGGCGCCCCCTGAGTGGCACGACACACTGAGGACTACGCTTGCAGCTCTTGGGTTTGCTCCTTCCACTGCTGACCCATCGAAGTTTCTGCGCACTGACACTTAGCTGCCCCCGTTCTACATCCTCGTGTACGTCGATGACTTGGTCTTTGCCACTGCTGACACTAAGGGACTCGCCCACGTGAAGTCCGAACTGCAGAAGAGACACACGTGCACAGACCTGGGTGAGCTAAGCAGCTATCTTGGCTTGCAGATCACCCGGGACAGGGCACGGCGCACCATTACCTTGACTCGGTCACACATGGTGCAGCAGGTCCTTCAGCGCTTCAACTTCACGTACTCCTCGCCTCAGGCCACTCCTCAATCTACTCGCCACTCGCTCTCAGCTCTACCTTCGGTTTAGTCCGTAGAGCCGAGTGGCCCGTACCCAGAGCTTGTTGGCTGCCTCATGTACCTGATGACCTGCACTCGACCTGACCTGGCATACCCTCTTAGCATCTTGGCACGCTATGTTGCTCATGTTGTGCCAACACATTACAGTGGCACGGTCATCGCACTCCCATTCGGCCTACAAGCCTGCTCAGCTTCTGGAATTTTGTGGGGAGGTTGTTCAACATGTGTTGTTCAAACCCTCAAAGTTTCAGAGTTTTTGAAGCAGTTACCAAGGCATGACAACATTTTATGTTTCAAGACTTATGGCATCCCGGAAGTGTGTGTTACTCCTTTTTGGTAACACCCGAGTTCACCATTTCGGCTGCTGACTCGTCTACCGAGCTTGGATTGGTCTGAAAGTCGGTCTGGCAGTCCTTTGCCCCGCTGTTCAGGTGGTCACCAAGTTTCAGAACGATCCAACATCTGAGCATTGCGTGACAGCTGCCGAAATTCACTGTTCCGTAGTCATGGTGCACTGTTGGCAGCATTTCCCTTGCCACCCTTTCATTGTTGTCATGCCAATGGTGCAGGGACAGAGAATGAGACAAGAAGTACAGGTGGTCAAGTGGGACTCTACAGCTCTCCTTTTGAGAAGTGTTGTCTTCCTGGAACCAGCTTGCAAGAGGGTGCAAGTGGGAAGACAAGCTGACTCATGGTTGGCTTAACTCACAATTGGTTGCCTTGAGTACAGCTCTGAACATCCATGTGTGGTTGGCTTTGCTGACCTAGCTAGGACGTTTCCCATCCTTCTCTAGCCTTTCTCCCCTAGGACTCAACCTTCTCTGAGTTCCCAGGATGATCCCAACCCCTTAAGAGTCCCCTAGGCAATGTTGTACCTCACCTCTTCCTTGCATCAATGAGAATACACGTTTTTCAGCCGAGCTTACGTTTTCGTTCACAGCGTAGCGCATACTCCTCTGGTGAAAGCAAGCAATACACCGTTGGAAAGCAGACACTTAAGGCTAACTGCTGTCCAAGTTTCAGCCTCATGTGTTATCGGAGCTGATCGTGACGGCGTTTTGAACAGAGGCGGTTTGAAGACGTCAGATTCTGCTTAGGCGGTTTCATGGGCATCCGCGACCTCTAAGTGGACTCTTGACTATAACAGCTCCTGGGAGACACCGACCAGAGCACATGGATGCAGATAAGAGGGTGTTGCGCTACCTGTGCAGTACGTCGGGCATGGGGCTCGTGCTTGGAGGACGGGCTCGAGTTGTCCTCACTGGTCACGCAGACGCTTCTTGGGTTGACGACTTGGCTACGCAGCGGTCGTCACAGGGTTACACCTTCAGCCTTGGTTCCGGCTCTGTTTCGTGGTGGTCTACCCGCTCGTCTTCTGTTCTCAGCTCCAGTTGTGAGGCTGAGATCTACGCTGGGGCCATGGCTGCACAGGAGTTACGCTGGCTCACCTACCTGCTGACCGACTTGGGAGAGGCGCCTCGTTCTCCTCCAGTTCTGTACGTCGACAACAAGGCCATGCTGGCCTTGTGTCATGAGCACAGACTGGAGCACAGAACGAAGCACATTGCTCTTCGCTACTTCCTTGCTCGTGAGCTGCAGCAGCGCGGTCAGCTGCGCCTTGCTTACGTGGCCTCTCGGGCCAACACTGCTGATATCTTTACCAAGGCACTTCAGCCTTGTGATCATCAGCGTTTTTGTGTTATGTTAGGTCTTGTGCCTACCTGGCCTCACTTGCTTACCTCTTGACTTTGCTTGTACTGTGATCTATTGATACCTGCACCTGCATGCTTACCCTTGCTAAGCTGAGATCATTGTCTTGCTTGTTCACCTTGATTTATAATCCTGCATGTGAACTGGCCTTGTGGCCTTGTACTTGTGCTCAGAATGCGTGGTGACGTTGTGATCCACCCTGAGCTTGACCTTGCCTTGTTCTCTTGCTTGTCCCCCACTCTGCCTATGGGGGTGTGTCAGAACTATATTGTAGGCTGTAGTGGGGCACTCCTCATGGGGTACAGTATTGTTAGGTTTTGCGTATACAAACCTTGTACAGCCCTATTTCTAGTCATTCTCGTATCATACTTTGTGATAGTGGGAATGTTGAGTGAGCCTTTTGAAAATCGAGAAACGTTGGAGGGAAATGAACTCCAACCCACTGTTTTTTTAGTTGGAGAAGGGCGTTTAGCGCGGTTCGACGATGCCAATTGTGCAGTACAAGCAGCTTCGCTTTCACAATACATAATTTTAAAAAACACAATGTGTGTTCAAATAATATAATATTAACTTGTCTAGGCTATAAAGGGGCTAGCCTTAGGGGGTACAATTCTCACCTTGACACTCTTATTTGTACATACCCCATCTGTAAGGATTTACAATTCCTTACTGAGGCACTCGTTAGCGAGGCCATCCCGAGGGTCACGCGATGAACCTGTCTTGCCTATTTCGTCGCACCGAACCACCCCCGAGTCGGCCTCCGCTCCAATCGCAACCATCACCGAGCCATCCCATCCCGAACCCCCCCCCCTAGCTTGCCTTCCCCTATTTAGGCCTCGCTTCTTCATTGTTTCTTGATTCTGTAATTCTCATTCTCGTTATTCGATATTCTGCGCACTCTGCAAGTTCATTTATAACACCTGGTATCAGAGCTACTTTCCTAGCCTTCCCCGCTTTTTAGAGTGTAATACCCCTTGGGTGGGGGACGAGGAAGGATTTCCTGGGGTCCAGGAGTTTTGTAGGCCGGCCAAGAGAACGGGTTAGTTGCTCTTCGCGGCCATGGTTTTATCGTGCACTCCTCGGCACCGCCGGATCCTTGCCTCGAACGGTCGCGATCGACCATGGCCTCCCTCCCCCCAGGCAACGGACAGCTGAAGCTGTCGCGACGTTAAAGTAAGTAAATTTCCGCTGCGTTTCCGACGATTTCGGAGCTTGATTCATGTGGCAGCTGGCATCAGCGGACCTACGTCGGCATCTGCATGAACAGCCTCGACGTCGTCACTGTGTGTGGTTGTTAACGTCGGCGGACCTGCGTCAACAGTTACGCGAAGATTTCGGGAAGATCTTCGGTAGCTGGCGACAAAGGGCATGCGTCAGCAAGGGCGACATTTTCGGAGCTTCTGTTGAAGAAAAAGTCGGCTGGGAAACTGGCCAGGCGCAAATGGAGTTTGCGTCCGAAAATATCGGTGGACGAGGAGAGACGACACGCGAATTGCCCGAATTATGCGGGGTCAACTGCCGTCCCGCCCGACCTGAAGTGCAGCGGCTTTTACTGCATGGCGGGTGCGTCATCAAAGATTTCGGCAGGAACGCACGTGGACAAACGGGAACTTTGGACCCGCCGACACTTACGGGTTGCTACAAAAAACGGAGTGGCTAAAGAGGAGTGGGACGCAGGCAGCGAGGGCAATTCGGGCCCATACACCCCGAAGAAAACTCGCATGACGCTGCGTGCCTGGTGCTGTTGACTGCTGGCCGTAAATTTCGAGAGTGGATTCCCTGTAAGGAAGTCGTTTTCGGGGACAGCCTCAACAGCCCACGATTAAACGGCGTTCACGTACTACCCCGACATTTACGGAGGAGTTGGTACAGGCCGCCGGGACACAAGGGAAGAAACGGCCCGACGGCTAAGCGGGGGTTGAAGAACGGCGTGAAGGGCAGGTTAAAAGCCGGTGTGAACGATCTGTGACCTTCCGTCGCCCGAACCTCACCATCCCCACCAAGTCTTAGTTCTGACTCATGCAGTCAACTTACTTAGCCGAATAACGGGGGTGAACACGGGCCTACCCTGCGCTGGTTAAAGGCACCTGGGTTGGTGCTCGTTCGACAGCTGTACAGAAAGAAAAAAACAAAAAAAGGGGGAGTTGAGGCACTGTTCTGCTCCGACAAAAGCGGGCTGGGTGAAACAGCACGCAAAAAAATCGGGGCTCCGCAGGACAACAATGCTGCAGTTCGCTGGTTTCTCCTAACCCAGGCATCTACACGAGGTGACGGCGCAGCGGCGAAGCTGGGACCGAGAGCTGCGGAGTTTAGTGGCGTGACGGTTGCGGTGGGCTGCAAAACGGTTGGGCGACAGTTCCATTTAAATAAGGGTCCCCGACTCCGATAGTTTTTGCCCCTCCGCCGTAGCTGGGTTCGCGCGGGCAACACCGACTATACCCCATCCGACAAAAGCGGACGCTGGGTGAACGGCGGGAAGCGGAATTGTCGGGGGGTGAAACGACCAAAACAAATGAAGCTGCGGGTATTTCTTCGCTTCTTGGAGTGAAGGGCACTTTTCGAAGTTGCCTGGCAAGAAACACAGCGGCAAGGAGACCTAGGACCCCCGGTGTTTAAATGCACACCTCGGGAAATTCTTCAGAAAAAAGGAAGCGTGGGAGCAGTCGTAGCTTCGGGAACTTATCGACCGGCGACAAGCGATGCGGTGAAACATCTGCAAAGCGCTGGTGGGAGAAACGTGGGCTTTTGTTAAACATCATCGGCGGGAGCAGCTTCGACGACGAAGTCAACGGCGTTGATGCCTCTAGGTTCCGTGAAATTCGGTCTCGGAATAACCCAGGGCAGTCCCCAGTTCTCGATTGAACCCACATGCTGGGGTCGGGTTAACCGACAGAAACTGATGGTGACCGAGTGGGCGGCTATAGCACCTCCGAGATTTTCGGAGGAGAACTGCAACAGCAAACTGCGGATTTACGGGGTTTGATTCGAGCGACATTTCGGAGTTTTTACGTGGGGACTTCCCGGTTTTACGACAATTAGCGCCGACAATTTCGGAGGAGTATTCGGCGTTTGGTTAAACGCGCGCGACATTTACGTGTGGCAACACCACGGGAACTACACGGAGGTTTCAATGGGTACGAACGACTTACGACGAACTGAAGAAGGCGGCAGCAACAGTGAAGGGGGCGGAGAGACAGCTGCAATTTTTCATCTCTGCCCAGGAGCCCTCGGCGCACTACGACAAATTTCTCGGCGAGTCTGGACAAAACCGCCGAAGGTGCTGACATCATGTGACACTGGATCGCGTTCGACAACATCTCCGGAATGACATTCGCAATTGGTTACTGCTTCGACGACCATCGCCAACTTCGCCTTCAATCGTATTCATCGCCAACAATTTTGTACCACCCCTGATTTCATGGCCAGAGGATTTCAGGACGGTTCCATTACGACTCTACTAGCGACAAATCCATCCACTCGACCCGCCCACGACAACTGCATTGATTTCAACCACGTCAGGTGCTGCCAGCTGCAACTGCTGAAGATATCGCCTGATTTCCGGCGATGTGAAGACAAAATTGTCCAGTTCGAGTAACATGGATTTTCCGCCGCGGTTTTCGGTCTACATCTACTGGTTAGCCCTCGGAGAATTTTGGGGCACGTAATATCCAGTTTTCGACATCGATTCTCCACACCGACACGTTTTCACCTGGACTTCTACGCTCAACGGTTTTCTGAGTGGGACTTAACACCTGGTTTTGTTGGAGTTTACTTTGGCGCAGCTGCTTGACAGTTTATGTGGTCTGTTTCCTTGAAAGGGGGGAGAAGTGCGCTGCACTGTTTCTTTCCTCGGCGTTTTCTTCGGTACTATTCTGACTTTGTCAGAATGCAGCAGCGCGACGGACGACTGCGATCGCTGCTTCACGATCATCGGTTCTTGATTGATCGCGATTGAAATTCGCGTCAGCAGGTTCCCTCTCTTTTCTCGTCAGTCTTCGACCGTCAGATTGACATCTGCTTCATCAACGGCCCACATTCCAACTTCTACTTTATTTTGGGCCAGTTCATCGTCGACTGTCAGGTCGAAATTGGACTTCATCAACGGCCTACATTCCAACCTTTTCAAAAATATTGTCCAAGGCATTTCAGCCGTCGGATTCAGCTGAAGAGGGGATCTACGGCATCCTTGCTAGTGTGGGGTCTGCTTTCATTACAGGGCTGCCTTTTTAGAAGGTGGGAGAGTGTAAGGATTTACAAATCCTTACTGAGGCACTCGTTAGCGAGGCCATCCCAAGGGTCACGCGACGAACCTGTCTTGCCTATTTCGTCGCACCGAACCACCCACGAGTCGGCCTCCGTTCCAATCGCAACCATCACCGAGCCATCCCATACCGAACCCCCCGCCTAGCTAGCTTTCCTCTATTTAGGGTACATTCCGCGCTGGACACTTTCTCAAAGAAAGTGTCCCAATCGATTGTGACGGGTATGTACAGCTTATGCTGCCAGTTGTCAGAAAACTGGGCCGCACGTGTATGTCGCCGAACGTATTTATCATTGGACGACGTGAAGTGCGGAAGTGTCGCGCGCTAATTGCAAGCCAGCGCATCACATTTCCAAAGTCGCACGCGGTGCCAAATGTCCCCACATGCTGCATGTACCTAGACAACATTTCAGAGACACAACAATCCCTATCAACGCGTTCAATGCAGCGTGATTGGTCGACAGAACAGACATGGAATTATTGACGCGGCAAATGAGTGTGCACCCATACGAAATGACCAATCAGAATCGTTCACAGATAATTGTCGCCCCGGTCGTGCAGGGTCGCAATACATTGGTCGTTTGGGACATGAGGTCCCGAGACATTTGAGGGCGACTCGGGCCAAAAGTGATTGGGACACCTTCTTTGAGAAAGTGTCCAGCGCGGAATGCACCCTTAGGCCTCGCTACTTCATTGTTTCTTGATTCTGTAATTCTCATTCTCGTTATTCGATATTCTGCGCACTCTGCAAGTTCATTCATAACACCATCCAGGGCTCTGGCTAGGTTTTTGGCCCGTCTGGTTTTTTTTTTTGGAGAAAACTTTTCGTATGAAGGAAATACGAGCAATCTTAGATGGTCTGATTTTTCAGATGAAACAATGGCACTTGTCTGATTTTTTAGACTAAACATATACACTTGTCTGATTTTTCTAGATAACCTTTTCAGATTCAAAGCAGAGTTTTGAATGCAGTGGCGGCAGAAGGAATCGAACCCTGACCTTTGTCACGAGTACCAAAACAGCGGAGGACTAAGCTACTTCACGCAAGAAAGTGATGACACCGATTTTTCTTAGAATCTAGTAGCAGGAATGAATTGACTAGATCAGGGTTTTGGTACAAATATGAAACCCTAATGGGGTTGTACCCCATATTGGCACCTCCACATATACGACATGCATATAATTTGACACACCCCCATAGGCAAAGTGGGGGAGAGCAAGGGGTCACAAGACCAGTCAAGAGAAGCAAAGCAAGCTCTGGGTGGATCACAACGTCACCACACACACTGAGCACAAGCAAAGGGCCACAAGGCCAGTTCACATGCAGAGGTATATATGCAACAACAACAGCACAGTGATCTCTACCTAGCAGGAGCAAGCATGCAGGTATATATATATAGATCACAGTACAGGCAGAGCCTACAGCAAGTGAGGAAACGTAGGCACAAGGCCCAACAAAGTACAAAAGCGCTGATGATCACCAGGCGGAAGTGCCTTGGTGAATATATCAGCAGTGTTGGCCCGAGTGGCCACGTGAGCAAGACGAAGCTGACCACGCTGCTGCAACTCTCGAGCAAGGAAGTAACGCAGAGCGATGTGCTTCATTCTGTGCTTCGTTCTGTGCTCCAGTCTGTGCTCCTGACACAACGCAATGGCGGCCTTGTTGTCTACGTACAGCACTGGAGGAGAACGAGGCCGCTCTCCCAAGTCAGCAGGTAGGTAAGCCAGTGTAACTCCTGTGCAGCCATGGCTGTGGCGTAGATCTCAGGCTCACAACTGGAGCTGAGAACTGAAGACGAGCATGTAGAACGCCAAGAAACTGAACCAGAGCCAAGGCTGAAGGTGTAACCCTATGACGACCGCTACGTAGCCTGGTCGTCAACCCCAGAAGCGTCTGAGTGCCTAGTCAGGACAACGTCGCTCCGTCATCCAAGCACGAGCCCCATGCCTGATGTACTGCACAAGTAGCGCAGTACCCTCTTAGTAGCATCCATGTGCACCTTTCGGTGCCAACCAGGAGCCACGTAGCAAGCCAGAAGGCCAAGAGGGTACGCAAGGTCAGGACGAGTGCAGGTCATCAGGTACATGAGGCAGCCCACTAGCTCTGGGTAAGGACCACTCGGCTCTACGGACTCGTCCGAAGGTGGAGCTGAGAGCGAGTGACCTGTAGCCAGAGGAGTGGCTTGTGCTGAGGACCAGGTGAAGCCGAAGCGCTGAAGGACCTGCTGCACCATGTGTCACTGAGTCAGTGTGATGGTGCGGCGTGCTCTGTCCCGGGTGATCTGCAAGCCAAGGTAGCTGCGCAGCTCACCCAGGTCTATGCACGTGTGTCTCTTCTGCAGCTCTGATTTCACCAGAGCAAGAGCCTCAGTGTCAGCAGTGGCAAAGACCAAGTCGTCGACGTACACGAGGACGTAGAACGGCAGCAGCGAAGTGTCGGTGCGCAAAAACAGCGACGGGTCAGCAGTCGACGGAGCAAACCCAAGAGCCGCAAGTGTCGTCCTCAGTGTGTCGTGCCACTCTCGCGGTGCCTGGCGGAGACCGTAGACTGGCCGCCCGAGGCTCCACTGGGTACAAGGAGGGAACGACCCAGTGAAGCCAGGTGGGTGGCGCAGCGAGATCTCCTCGTGCAGGCTACCCTGTAAGAAGGCTGTGCTGAAGTCAAGAGAGTGAAGCTCGTAGTCACGCTGAGCGGCAACGTGCAGCAGCACCCGAAGAGTGGTCATCTTCGGGGTGGGGGAGAAGGTCTGGAAGAAGTCGACTCCCTCCCGCTGACTGAAGCCTCGAGCAACGTAATGAGCCTTGAAGACAGGCGGAGAACCTGGCGGCCGCTTCACCCTGAAAATCCACATGCCATCGACGATGTTCGCCCCAGAAGGGGGAACCTCGTCGACGTAAGTGCCTGTGGACTTCCAGGATGCCATCTTTGCGTCCATGGCTGTCTGCCACTGAGAGGAGTAGGGACCCGCGATCGCCTCAGCGTAAGAACGCGGAGTCGGGATGTCTGGTGCATCCGGGTCTCCCTCAAGGGCAAGCAGCATGGACACGAGATGAGGCGCATCGGCTGCAAGACACTCAAAGTCCTCCTGCCTGTCCTCAAGGATGTCCGTTCCAAGAGTACACTCACCCCCGACGGACGGAGGACAGACAGACTCAGACTCGGCAACAAGATTAGCGGTGTAATCTAGACGACAGGCAGCAGCAAAGTCAACAAGCTCAGCGACTAAGGCAGACGCAGCAGCAGACTCAAAAGACGGGTCAGTGACAACAGTGGCGAGGAGACGCGTGACAGTAAGGTGAGCATCACGAGCGCGATCACACTCAGGCTCTGGACTGTCAGAAAGAGAAGACGCAGGAGGGGACGGCAAGGGAACACGATGCGGAGCAGAGGAAGGACACAGGGCCATGAGGTGTGTGCCGGGGACAGCCGGCGGACGCTCACGAGGAACACGACGACTAGTACAACCAGTGCGGACAGTGCGAACAGGCGAGACAGGACGAGACGCAGGCTCACGACGCTCAGCAAGACCGCCTGTCAGCTCAGTGTAAGGAGAAGGAGCAGGCAGCGGTGAGTCAGGCTGTACCGGAAGACCAGTAGAAGACGGGAGGCTATGAACCTGGCGAAGCACGGAGCCAGGCAGTGGCAGAGACGAAGGTGACGGCGGAGCGAAGAACAATGGCGGCGGTGCAGTGCTACCAGCACCAGTAGCTCCAGCACCTCCTGCAGCTCCAGAATCCCAAGCGCAAGCACCCACAGCAGCTCAAGAACCTCCAGCGCCGGCGCCACCAGCGCTAGCACCTCCAACAGCTCCAGATTCTCCAGCGCCAGCACCCGCAGCAGCTCCAGAACCTCCAGCTCCAGCGCCACCAGCGCCAGCACCTCCAACAGCTCCAGAACCTCCAGCGCCAGCACCCGCAGCAGCTCCAGAACCTCCAGCTCCAGCGCCACCAGCGCCAGCACCTCCAACAGCTCCAGAACCTCCAGCGCCAGCACCCGCAGCAGCTCCAGAACCTCCAGCTCCAGCGCCACCAGCAGTAGCACCCCCAGAACCGGCACCTCCAGCTCCAGGGCCTCCAACCTCAGAGTCGACAGCAACACCTCCAGGTCCAGCAGTACCTCCAGTCCCAGCACCTCCAAAACCTCCAGTAATAGCACCTCCGGGACCAGCTGCTCCAAGAACTCCAGTAGAAACAACTCCAATAGCAGAGTCACCAGCTCCAGCGCCTCCCGCAGCAGGGCCCCTAGCGCCAGCAGCGCGACCCTGACGGCTAACGTACCACTCACGCAGCTTCTGCGGGGAGAGAGGGACAGCGCCGGCTCCAGTGCCTCCAACACCAGCACCTCCCGCAGCAGGGCCCCCAGCTCCAGCAACTCGACCCTGACGGCTAACGTACCACTCACGCAGCTGCTGTGGGGAGAGAGGAAGACGACGACGAGAGTGCAGCGGCGAGGCACCAGCGGAGCGACTACGGAGACGGCCGCTCCATGGAGACTGCTCACAAGACGCCTCAGCGCCCCCAGGTGCAGCACCCCCAGACTCAGTACCCCCAGGCTCAGCACCCCCAGACTCCTCACGCCCAGGGTCAGCACCTCCAGGCTCCGCACCCCCAGGCTCAGCACCCCCAAGCTCCGCACCCCCAGGCTCAGCACACCCAGAAGCAGCACCCCAAGCAGGATCACCCTCAGCAAGAACTGAGTCACCAGTGACCTCAACCGGCGCAGTCAAGGGAGGAGGGTCTACTTGATCACCTGAAGGAGCAGGACCGGGAGCGGGGAGGGGGTGTACCTAGGGAGCACGTGGAGCGAAGAAGAGCGGCGGGGGGGGGGAGAGGGGCATTGCGGTAGGGGAAGAGACGGTAAAAGGAAACCGACTCGTCGAACGTGACGTCCTGAGAGGGGAAGACACGGCGCGAGGCGGGGTGGTAAAACTGCCAACCAGGCGCGTCCGGGACAAAGCCAAGGAAGACACAGGGAACAGCGCGGGAGGAGAGCTTGTCCGCGGTGGTATCGCGGACAAAGGCACGAGAACCCCAGACCCGGAACACCGACGCATCGCCAACCTCCCCCGTCCACCGCAGTGTGGGCGAGGTCTCCAGCAAGGAGACACGGGGCCAGAGGTTAAGCTGATGCGTGGCGTAGCGGACCGCAAACGGCCACAAAAAATGGGGGGCAGCCGCATGGACCATGGAGGGACGAGCGACCTCCATAACCAAGCCAATGCGGCGCTCAGCAACCCCATTCTGCTGTGGAGAGGCCGGAAGCGTGAACGTCTGGCGAATGCCCTCCCCACGACAAAAGCTCTGCAGAAGGTCGGAGGAAAACTCCCCACCTCTGTCTGTTATAGTCTGCAGTCCACTTAGGGGTCGCGGATGCCCATGAAACCGCCTAAGCAGAATCTGACGTCTTCAAACCGCCTCTGTTCAAAACGCCGTCACGATCAGCTCCGAGAACATACGAGGCTGAAACTTGAACAGCGGTTAGCCTTAGGTGTCTGCTTTCCAACGGTATATTACTTGCTATTATCAGAGGTGTGTGCACTACGCAGTGAACGAAAACGTAAGCTCGGCTGAAAAAACGTGTATTCTCATTGATGCAAGGAAGAGGTGAGTACAACATTGCCTAGGGGACTCATAAGGGGTTGGGTCATCCTGGGAACTCAGAGAAGGTTGAGTCCTAGGGGAGAAAGGCTAGAGAAGAATGGGAAACGTCCTAGCTAGGTCAGCAAAGCCAACCACACTTGGATGTTCAGAGCTGTACTCAAGGCTACCAATAGTGAGTCAAGCCAACATGAGTCAGCTTGTCTTCCCACTTGCACCCTCTTGCAAGTTGCTTCCAGGAAGACCACACTTCTCAAAAGGAGGGTTGTAGAGTCCCACTTGACCACCTGTACTTCTTGTCTCATTCTCTGTCCCTGCACCATTGGCATGACAACAATGAAAGGGTGGCAAGGGAAATGCTGCCAACAGTGCACCATGACTACGGAACAGTGAATTTCGGCAGCTGTCACGCAATGCTCAGATGTTGGATCGTTCTGAAACTTGGTGACCACTTGCACAGCGGGTCAAAGGACTGCCAGACCGAATTTCAGACCAATCAGATCTCGGTAGACGAGTCAGCAGCCGAAATGGTGAACTCAGGTGTTACCAAAAGGAGTAACACACACTTCCGGGATGCCATAAGTCTTGAAACATAAAATGTTGTCATGCCTTGGTAACTGCTTCAAAAACTCTGAAACTTTGAGGGTTTGAAGAAAACGTGTTGAACAACCTCCCCACAAAATTCCAGAAGCTGAGCAGGCTTGTAGGCCGAATGGGAGTGCGATGACCGTGCCACTGTAATGTGTTGGCACAACAAACTCCCCCTCATCGTGCTCTCATTCATCCCTTAGCTGCTCCCTGAAGCTGCCTCCCCTAGTTGAAGGACATGCCACACAAGGTGGCGCAGGTCCAATGCTGATGCTCTGCAAGCCGCTTCGTCAAAAAATCTGCAGGTTGCTTGGTAGTGTTGATGTAGTGCAAGGAGACCGTGCCCTTCTTCACCTCCTTCCTCACCCAATGCCATTTGATATGCATGTGCTTGTTCAGCCCATGGAGCACAGCATTGCGAGCCATTGCAATTGCTCCTTGGCTGTCACAAAACACAGGTGTAGGACCCTCTTGCTCCTGCCCCAACTCCTCAAGCAACCTCCTCATCCAAACCACCTCCTTCACCCCATGAAACAACGCCATGTACTCGCTCTCCGTTGATGAGTGAGCTATCTCCCCTTGCTTCTTAGACTTCCAGCTCACTGGACTCCCTCCGACACAGCATACATAGCCACCGTGGGATGTTGCATCACTGATGTCACTTGCCCAGGTAGCATCGGTGAAGCACGAGAGGTACAAGTGTCCACGCCTTGCAGGTGCACCGGTCTTCGTGCTCACCTCCTCCACTCCCTTTTGCTTCAGCTGCCCATGCACTGAATATTGCAGCCCCACCCTTGAGGTTGCCATGCAGTACCTCACCAGCCTCTCTGCTGCATCAAGGTGCTCTTGAAGGGGCCTAGACACCACACGAGCCAGCTGCGAAACCGCGAATGAAATATCGGGGCGAGTGTTGACCGAAGCATACATCAAGCTCCCCACCATTGACTGGAACCGACGCTGCAACTCGGGCTCCAACACCTCACCCTCCTCTTCATCAAGGTGTAGCTGAAATCCTGAGGGTAGTGGAGTCTTTACACTCCTCCCTTCCTCCAGCCCATACCTCTCCCCCATGGCTGCAAGGTACTTGTGTTGGTGAAGCCTCAACCATCCCTTCACCTCGTCCCGCTCCACGTGAAGACCAAGGTAATACCCCACTGGTCCAAGGGCCTTGCATTGAAAGGTCTCCTTCAGCTTCCCTTGCACCTCCTTGATCCTCTCCAGGGATGGAGAGAAGAGGAGAATGTCATCGACGTAGACAAGGAGAAACACTTTCTCCTCATCCCCCTCGGTTATGAAGAGACTCTCGTCGCACCCGCTAACTTTGAAGCCAAGAGCCTCCAACGCCTCCACCAGCCTTGCATACCAGCACCTTGGAGCTTGTTTGAGGCCATAGATGGCCTTGTTGAGCCTGCAAACACGTCCGCTCCCATCGTCGTACCCCTCTGGCTGCTTCATGTAAATCTCCTCATCTACCACGCCATAGAGGAAAGCCGTCTTCACATCCATTTGCTCCACCTTCCAACCACAAACGGCAGCTGCTGCCAGCAACACCCGGAGCGTAGGAGCCTTGGCAACAGGAGCAAACACCTCCTTAAAGTCAACCCCCTCCCTCTGCTGGAAACCCTTGATCACAAGTCTTGTTTTGCGCCTCTCCAACTTCCCCTCCGCATCGGTCTTCACACGTAATATCCACGTGCAATCCAATGCCTTTCTTCCCGGGGGCAGATTGGTGAGGGTCCACGTTCCATTCTCCATGAGGCTCTTAAACTCATCCTCCCTTGAAGCCAACCAAGCCTCTTGATCATCTCCAGCAAGTGCTTCCTCCATCGAAGCCGGTTCATGAGGTAAGTTGACACCGAAGCAACAAATCTGCTCCATCTCTCCCTCGGCTCCCTTCTCCTCATCATCTTCCTCCTCCTGGACCAGCAATGCCTTGGGACCCCCAAGCCTTTCATACTTGAGGAAATCCCTTGGGTGAGCAGCTCTCTTGGGCCTCTCCTTGGCTGCACTCTCCTTAGCTCCACCACGGACAGCACCACGCTTCCCTTGGGTTGTCCGCCTTGGTGGAAGAGTAGGGGATGGTGTAGGCTGCTGCACCTCCTCCTCGGCATCACCTCTCTCAGCTACAGGGGCCTTCTCTTGCTGCAACACTCCCTCCACCTCTACTGCCTCCCCTTCAGCACCTCCCAAGTCATGTGACACCTCCGTTACCTCTGAAGACGAAGACAACTCGATGGGAATGAAGAGTGGGTCATTCGTTCCCACCTCTATTCCGAGCGGAATGGTGACCTTGCTCCTCCCTCGCTCCAACCACTCCTTGAACATGAGCCCCTCCATGAACTTGGCATCTCTGGTGGTGAAGATGGTGTTGGCTATTGGGTCCCACATGAGCCACCCCTTGCTCCCTTGTGCAAGTCCCAAATGAACAGCCCACACCGCCGCCGCTTGAAGCTTGTCACGCTTTTCCTTAGGGACGTGCACGAGTCCCATGCACCCAAAGACTCGAAGCATATCCACCAGAGGCTTCTTGCCCCTCCATTTCTCCATAGGGACCCAATGCTGCCCTCTCACATGAGTCAATACTCGGTTCTTGATGACGGTGGCATGGCGAATAGCGAGGGGCCAGAACCGTAAGGGTAGACCCGAGTCTACCAACATCGTTCTCCCGCCCTCCAAGATGGTCCGGTTCGCTCTCTCTGCCACGCCATTGGATTGAGGGGTGTAGGCCGTGGTGAGCTGCTGCTTGATGCCATGCCGCTTCAGCCAGCTCCGGAACTCCGCTCCCAAGAACTCCCCACCACGGTCACTACGTATCGCCTTCACCCGCTTGCCGCTCTCTCGCTCCACCATGGGCAGCCACTCTTCAATGATGACCCTTGCAGCATCACTCTTCTTTGCAAGTGGAAAGGACCAGGTGAGCCTTGTGTTGTCATCCACCATGGTCATAGAATACAGGGCCCCAGCATCTCCCTTCACCTTCATGGGTCCCACGAGATCCACATGCACGAGCTCCACCGGGTCACTCGACTTCCCCTCCACCGAATGGAAGGGAAACCGTGAAAACTTGCTGGTCAAGCAAGTCTCACAAGATCCCACCTCCTTGGGCTCCCCCTTTATCCTCAGCCCCTTGACTCTTTCCTCCTTAAACAGCTGCTGCAACTGAGGTAGCGCCACGTGGCCAAAGCGACGGTGTGCGGTGAGCCAATCCGTCTCACCCGTGCTAGGAGTTACACTTGGAAGCGCAGCCCCTCCATGCCCAAGGAGCCCACCATCACTGTCATCACCACCCCCTCCATTGTCCACGTGGTTAACACGCCCTCCTCTCACATCTCCAGCAGCCAAGCGCGCAGCCGCCTCCTTCCATGGCAGCACCGGTATCTCCCACATGGACCGGTGCATGTCCTTGCCGCCTCGGAGGTCCCACAATACGCGCCCATCCAGAGTTGCCTTGAAAACCTTTGTGCCCAACATCTCCATCTTCATCCCTGCCTCACTTAGGGCCTTGGTAGAGAGGAGGTTGGCACACAATCCAGGAACAAGGAGAACACGCTTCAGCCCCACAAGCCTCCCATCCGCACCCATGAACATGGCTCTCCCCTCGCCACGCACGGGTACAACTTGGCCGGTGGCTGAAACGACGGTGGCTGCCTTTGATGGCCTAACTTCATCCAGTAGATCCTCTCGGTTGGTCATGGTCATGAAGGCTCCCGTGTCGATGACCCAATGGGAGGAGCGGTGAAGAGCAATCTTGCTGGCCGGCACAACCATGTCCTCGGGGCACGCCTCCCCTACATGGTAGAACATGCCGCCGTATCCGCCAGCACCTCCTTCGCCATCCTCACTGCCCATGCCTTCTCCCATAGCTCCATGAACACCCTTGGAGCCCTCAATTGATGGCTGACCAGGCCTCCAACCGTCAGGTAGCTTGCGGCACTTGAACCATGGGTGCCCTTCCACATGGCAATACCAACACTTGCCGCCACACCGCTTGCCTCCCTTGTTGCCACGCTTCCCTCCCGAATGCTGCTCCCCTCCAGAGCCTTCCTTGGCCTTCCCTTTCTTGCTGCCACGCCCCTTGAAGCCCTTCATGCCATAGGCAGAGCCTCCACCTTCACCGGCAGCGGCGGTCAGCTCCTTCCTCCGAAACTCCTCTTGAAGAACTTGTGCGCGAATCCACTCAAGGGACCACGAGTCCTTCATCCCATTAAGGTTGACCACCAAGGGCCCCCACGACTCCGGCAGCAGGGAGAGAGCCTTGTAGCACTTGATTTTCTCAGGGTAGTCCACACCAGCAGCTGAGAGCTTCACATAGAGGTCCCGGAGTTGATCGAACGCTCCTTGTACGGCATCACCCTCGTTGATCTTCACCGCATGGAGTTGTCGCTCGAGCACCACCACCATTGCTTCGCTGCTGGGGGCATGGACATCCTTCAATATCCTCCATGCCTTAGGACCACACTCAGCTTCCTTGATGAGATGCTTGATGTGGTGCAGCTGGTTGGATGAGAGGCATTGGGAGAGAAGGAAGAATCCATCCTTGGACCGGTGATCCCATTCTTTGGTCGCTCCTTCGCTCGTAGGCCTCTTGAATTCTCCATCCATCACTTCAAGCAGCCCATAATGGTTGAAGAGGAGCTCCATCCTGAAGCTCCATGATGCCCAATCATCCCCAGAGAACTTCTCCAGGTTGAATGCCTTCACATCATCCTTAGCTGATGTTGAAACTGAAGCCATTGGCGCAGATCCGCCTGCAACGCCTCTTCCCGCTTCCCCAGCGCCTCTCATGCCACCACTGCCACTGGGACCAGCTGGAGCAGAACCTTCAGCCTCCATTTTCACCCACGAACAGAGTAGAACAGCTCTGATACCACTTGTTATAGTCTGCAGTCCACTTAGGGGTCGCGGATGCCCATGAAACCGCCTAAGCAGAATCTGACGTCTTCAAACCGCCTCTGTTCAAAACGCCGTCACGATCAGCTCCAAGAACATACGAGGCTGAAACTTGAACAGCGGTTAGCCTTAGGTGTCTGCTTTCCAACGGTATATTACTTGCTATTATCAGAGGTGTGTGCACTACGCAGTGAACGAAAACGTAAGCTCGGCTGAAAAAACGTGTATTCTCATTGATGCAAGGAAGAGGTGAGTACAACATTGCCTAGGGGACTCATAAGGGGTTGGGTCATCCTGGGAACTCAGAGAAGGTTGAGTCCTAGGGGAGAAAGGCTAGAGAAGAATGGGAAACGTCCTAGCTAGGTCAGCAAAGCCAACCACACTTGGATGTTCAGAGCTGTACTCAAGGCTACCAATAGTGAGTCAAGCCAACATGAGTCAGCTTGTCTTCCCACTTGCACCCTCTTGCAAGTTGCTTCCAGGAAGACCACACTTCTCAAAAGGAGGGTTGTAGATTCCCACTTGACCACCTGTACTTCTTGTCTCATTCTCTGTCCCTGCACCATTGGCATGACAACAATGAAAGGGTGGCAAGGGAAATGCTGCCAACAGTGCACCATGACTACGGAACAGTGAATTTCGGCAGCTGTCACGCAATGCTCAGATGTTGGATCGTTCTGAAACTTGGTGACCACTTGCACAGCGGGGCAAAGGACTGCCAGACCGAATTTCAGACCAATCAGATCTCGGTAGACGAGTCAGCAGCCGAAATGGTGAACTCAGGTGTTACCAAAAGGAGTAACACACACTTCCGGGATGCCATAAGTCTTGAAACATAAAATGTTGTCATGCCTTGGTAACTGCTTCAAAAACTCTGAAACTTTGAGGGTTTGAAGAAAACGTGTTGAACAACCTCCCCACAAAATTCCAGAAGCTGAGCAGGCTTGTAGGCCGAATGGGAGTGCGATGACCGTGCCACTGTAATGTGTTGGCACAACACTGTCAGTGTGCAGACACAGGACGGGAAACTCCGTCCCATCGCGGAGCTGGAGACGGGCAGCGCGGATCCAAGGGATCAAAACATCAGGGACCTCACCCTTGGTGCGCAAGGGGAAGACCGTTGTGTAACGCGAGTAGTCGTCAACAACCAGCAGGAAGTACCACTCGCGGTCTTGCCCAGTAACGTGGGCTGGGCCCCACACGTCCATATGCAGGGTCTGCAGGGGAGCAGTCGTCGGGGGAAACGAGGAGTGAGGAGCGGCACGCTGCCGCCCCTCGGCACAGGGAAGACAGGGAGGAGCAGGCGAGGGTGGGAGGGGAGGGAGAACCCTGGGAAGACCAGAGACAAGGACACGGCGATGCATGCTACGAAGGCGCTGCACCGAGGGGTGACCAAGACGGTGGTGCCAAAGGAGGGTCTGGTGCGACAAAGCGCGACACGAGCAGGGGCCGCTAGCTGACCTGATGCAGACGCAGACGCAACGACCTGAGGGGACACAGTAGTCAGTGTGTACAGACTCGAGCCAGGCGCACGGGTAAACATGGCCAGGTGCCGGCCCGTCCGGTAGCACGTACAGTGGGTCAAGCGCTGACCTCCAGGAGTGAACGGGTCAACCCACTGGTCCTGGAGGTCAGCACCACTCACCAAGTTCGTAGAGAACGAGGGGAGGTGAAGACCAGACAGGGAGCCAGACGGGACCGCCGGACACGGCAGGACCGTGGAGGAGTGCGCAAGGACTGGACCCCCAGAGGGGTCTGCCAGGGAGACTGCAACCGGTCGACTGAGCGGCGTGAGGGTGGTGCTGTCGCGAAAGAAGGAGCGGGAAGCACCTAAGTCAAGTGTGAAGGTGTACAAGGCCTCAGCAGGTGCAGTACCAGAGAGAGCAGACTCACCAGCACCTGGAGCAGTAGACTCACTAGCACCTAGAGCAGCAGCCTCACCAGCACCTAGAGCAGGAGACGCACTAGCACCTAGAGCAGTATCCTCACCAGCACCTAGAGCAGCAGGCTCTATACCTAGGTCAGGCGGTACGCACAGGTAACAGGCACCATCAGCACTAGTAGGCAATGCATACATGGCAGTGAGAATAGCATCATAGTCAAGAGCAAAGATATCTACCCTCTGCCTAAGCAGCTCCAGCCAGGTGGGGAGCTCAGCCTCGTCGCCAAACTTGGTACGCCAGGCGTCGCTCAGACGGGCGAAGCAGTGGGACTGTGTGTGACCAAGCGTCCCGCAAGCCTGACCAGCCAGATCACCTGTGCGAATGACGTACGGGCAGCGAACGGTACTCCGAGCCCCTCTACTCTGAGCGTACCACTCACGAAGCTGCTGGGGCGTAAGTGTCTCGCACGGACGCCGCTGCAGCTGCAGCTGGCCACTGCCAGACGCTCCCAACTGACCAGCTCCAGGGCGACAGCCACGACGGCTATCGCCACAACCCCAACTAGCGTACCACTCACAAAGCTGCTGGGGCGTGAGAGACTCGCGCGGACGTCGCTGGAGCTGCATCTGGCCACCGCCAGTAGCAGCAGTAGCAGTAGTAGGAGCAGTAGCAATAGTAGCAGCAGTAGCAGCCTAGCAGCAGTAACAGAAGTAGCAGCAGTAGCAGCAGGAGCAGCGCGGGCAGGGCAGGCGCGGCAGGCAGGCAGACAGGCAGGCAGGCAGATAGCGCGGCAGCGCGCTAACAAGGCAGGCGCACGGGAAGCGCGGGTTGTTAAGATGAGAGGAGCCATGGATGGCGAGAGAGTTAGGTAGGGTCGAAAAAGTTGAAATATGAAGAGAAATGTCGAGGTACAAAAGAGAGAGGGTTGGAAACCCTAATTGAACCTAGGGTGTGTTCGGTTTGTACTAAAAACTACGAAATGAACCTAAAATGAACCTGAATGCGTAACTCTCTCTAAGCATGGAGAAATAATATAAGAACACCAAAATAAAGACCAGAGCGAGCTCTAGCCTACTCCAACACACCCCCAGGCTAGGTGAAGCTCTGGAGCAAAACACCTAGCGAACCGGCACACCCCCAGAAGTGGAGAGACGCGTGAGCCCAAGCTCGCGCACGTAGAAACGGTGTGGCGCACGCAGAAGGGCCTTGGTGAAAATGTCAGCAAGGTGAAGAGAGGTGAGCTCGCGTAAGAGGGCAATGACACTGATAGGAGTCTGCGACTGGAAGCGCTCGGTAAGATAGCCGAGAAGGTCCTTGGCATAGCGGATGTGCGAGCACTGAGGGAGAAGAGTTGGAGGGAGGCAGGCAAGGATGGCCTGATAGGCACGTGCGTTGGCAACATGCCAGTCAGCGAGAAGGTCAGAGTGAGATGGAGTAGAGGAAATAGGCGTAGACGCAGAGCGAGGAGAAGGGGCAACGAGGTGCTCATTGAGGCGTTTGTGGGTGCTCTCGAGGGACTCAGCAAGAATACGAGCTAACTCACGGGCAGCAGCATTGTCAGGAGCAGCCGTGGCGGTGGCTTGCACCGTGGTCACAAGCCGCTCATCTTCAGCAATGGCAGCACGGAGGCCATCAGCATAGGGGTCAGAGGAGGAAGAGGTGGGTCTAGAGGGAGAGGTGGGAATGGCACCAGAACCACTCTGCTGAGTGACAAACCAAAGGTTAAAGCCACTCACGAGGGTGCCAGACAGCGTGCGCTCAAGACAGTTCAGCCAACTGGGGAAGTTGACTGCACTGCCATCGGGCGCAAGCTGAAGGACCAGCAGAGGGCGAGAGAGGTCGCCATGAGGAGGAGGAAACAGCTGCAGAGAAGATGTGGGGAGAGGTATAAGAGGCGGAGGAATAAGGGCGGGGTAGTCTGCTGCTGAGCCGCTGAGGGGAGAGACAAGAGGAGGAGGGAAAGTGGCGGAGTAGTCTGCTGCTGAGCCGATGCGGGGAGAAACTAGAGGAGGAGGGAAAATGGCGAAGTAGTCTGCTGCTGCGCCGATGAGGGGAGAAACCAGAGGAGGAGGGAAAATGGCGGAGTAGTCTGCTGCTGCGCCGATGAGGGGAGAAACCAGAGGAGGAGGGAAAATGGCGGAGTAGTCTGCTGCTGCGCCGATGAGGGGAGAAACCAGAGGAGGAGGGATAGCGGCGGAGAAGTCTGCTGCTGTGCCGCTGAAGGGAGAAACAAGAGGAGGAGGGAGAGTTGGGAAGAGTGTGCAGTTGAGCAGTTGAGAGGAGGATGTTGAGGAGGAGGAAAGGGAAGGTGTGGAGGAACAACAGGTACACAACACAATCAGCTACCACCTGCAGCAGATGAAGAGAGAAAAGAGGTGGAGGAGGGGTGAGATAGTGGAGAGGGAACTAGTGGGAGAGAGGGGAGGAGGAGGAGGGTGAAGGGGCGGATTGTGGGAAGGGCAGGGCGCGCCACAAGGAGCTGCGAGCCGCAGCAAATGGGGAGAGAAATTAGGAGGAGGAAGAGGTGAGGTATTCGGGGAAGCACAAAGGAGAGAGGGAAGGAGGAGGAGGGTGAGGGAAGGGGCGGATTGAGGAAGGGCAGAGCGCGCCGCAAGGAAGGGCGGGCACGCGCGCTGCTGGACGGTGCTTAGTTCGCGCGGCGACAGGAGCGCAATGCGCGCGCGACTAGACAGGGTGGGGGGAGGGGACGGCTGAGCGTGCTACGGGCGGAAATCGGCGTGCTACCGTCCGAAACGTGAGGAGGAGGAAGCGGGATGAAGAGGGAAGGTGCGAGCGGATAATCTGAACGGTAGGGAGGCGCGCTTCGGACTAGATTAGGGCACCCGAGCGAGTATAACGAAGAGAACCGCGCGGATGCTAAGAATGACGGGAAAGAAACGAGAGGAAAGGAAAAAAAAGTCGTCTAGCTAAGTAGCGCGGAAAACGGACTAAGGGCCGGAGATTATCTAAGAAATGCGGATGAATATGAAACGCCTAGGACTACGCTCTGAATACCATGTTAAGATGAGAGGAGCCATGGATGGCAAGAGAGTTAGGTAGGGTCGAAAAAGTTGAACTAGGAAGAGAAATGTCGAGGTACAAAAGAGAGAGGGTTGGAAACCCTAATTGAACCTAGGGTGTGTTCGGTTTCTACTAAAAACTACGAAATGAACCTAAAATGAACCTGAATGCGTAACCCTCTCTAAGCATGGAGAAATAATATAAGAACACCAAAATAAAGACCAGAGCGAGCTCTAGCCTACTCCAACACGGGTAGGGCAGGTGCTCACCAGTGGCGGGTGGCGTCAGGGTAGGCGCACGACGGCGGCGACGGCGGGGCCGCAACCGCGGCTGCAGAATAGGGCCGCGTCAGCTGCAGGGCTGGGGCCACGACAGCGGCAGGGCAGGGCCGCGGCAGCTGCTGCAGGGCGGGGCCGTGTCGATGGCAGGGCGGGGCCAGGCTAGGCCGCGTCGGCGGCAGGGCGGGGCCGCGACAATGGCAGGGTGGGGCCGCGTCGGCGGCAGGGCGGGGCCGCGACAGCGGCAGGGCGGGGCCGCGTCAGGGGCAGGGCAGGGCCGCGTCAGCGGCAGGGCGGGGCCGCGTCAGCGGCAGGGCGGGGCCGCGACAGGGGCAAGGCGGGGTCGCGTCAGCGGCAGGGCGGGGCCGCGACAGCGACCTGGCGGGGCCGCGTCGGCGGCAGAGCGGGGCCGCGACAGCGGCAGGGCGGGGCCGCGTCAGGGGCAGGGCGGGGCCGCGACAGCGACCTGGCGGGGCCGCGTCGGCGGCAGGGCGGGGCCGCGTCGGCGGCAGGGCGGGGCCGCGTCAGGGGCAGGGCGGGGCCGCGATAGCCACCTGGCGGGGCCGCGTCGGCGGCAGGGGGGGGCCGCGACAGCGGCAGGGCGGGGCCGCGTCAGGGGCATGGCGGGGCCGCGTCAGCGGCAGGGCGGGGCCGCGACAGCGACCTGGCGGGGCCGCGTCGGCGGCAGGGCGGGGCCGCGACAGCGGCAGGGCGGGGCCGCGTCAGGGGCAGGGCGGGGCCGCGTCAGCGACCTGGCGGGGCCGCATCAGTTGCAGGGCGGGCCGGCGCTCTAGCCTGACGAGCTTGCAGGGGCGGCTCGCGGACCTGACGGGCCTGCAGGGGCGGCGCGCGGGCCTTACGGGCCTGCAGGGGCGGCGTGCTGGCCTTACGGGCCTGCAGGGGCGGCGTGCTGGCCTTACGGGCCTGCAGGGGCGGCGTGCTAGCCTACGGGTCTGCAGGGTGGTGCGCGCGTAGCTAGGGCAACAGTAGGCAGCGCGAGGGCTGCAAGACGGCGCGCGCAGCGTAGCACGTCACAAGGCAAGGCAGGGGAAGGCGCGCGCAGGACAACACGTGGGGTAGCGCGGTAACCGCAACGGTAGGTGGGCCCGAAAAAAAAAGACGGTCCTAAGGACCTAGTGCTCTGAAACCATGTTAGAATCTAGTAGCAGGAATGAATTGACTAGATCAGGGTTTGGTACAAATATGAAACCCTAATGGGGTTGTACCCCATATTGGCTACCCCACTACAGCCTACACATATATGACATGCATATAATTTGACAATCTTAACCCAGCCTTTACCAACCCGATGTCGAGCTCTATGCATGCTTCGGAACTTTTGTGTCTCAGACGAAATTGTACTCGCTGTCTGAATACTCAGACGGACTATTAGCCCGTGGTCATATTTTTCAGATGAGCAAAAATGGTTTGTCTGGAAAGTCATTTTAGCATAAACAATTTATATAAAAACGTGTCTGATTTTCAGACCATCAGACGGATTTTTTCTGATATCCAGAGCCATGACCCCATCCTTGACCTTGATGGAAACAATTGATTTAACGCCTCTGTCGTGTTGAAACACCAAGTCAGAAGCGAAGCGAAACATATCGAAACATTGGCGAGTCAACCCTCGGAGGTTGAACAGCTGCTGGAGGTTACGCGAAAGTCAAAGGTCAGCGACCTTTGACCTGACAAGTACAGTGCGACAGCAAGGACAAACAACTGACTCGTTATTGAGCAGTTGCCCGAGTCGTCACTATATCGAACCGCAACAGCAAACAGCAAAACAGCTATTAGTTATAACCCTTCATATTCCCTTGTACTCTTATAAAAAGCTTGTATCTTTTTGTTTTAATCAATCTACTTTGCCCTCACATACCAGCGCAAGGTGGTTCACAAACTTCTCATTAAACGCTTCCGCTATTACATCATTCCTACTCAGAGTTTAGTCCTGCAAAGATCCTAAGGGCTTTTCTCAGCCCAACATGGTATGAGAGCTATCAGGATAAATTCAACTACAATCAAGACACCTACAACATCACAAGGCATGGCAACGCAGAAGGAGAGAAGCTCCTCTAACGGCTCTCCCGGTACTACTCCTACTCCACCTCCTGCCTCAAGCCTACAGACAGAGGAGGGCACAGCAACAAGACCGGCAGCTGGGTCTACCGAAACTCCCGCAAATCAAGCCGCGGCCTTCGACCCAGACATGATGGAGAAATTCTTCTCCTTCATGTCCTTCTACGAACAACACCAGCAAGGAGCACCTGCGCAGTGTGAAGAATGAGGAATGAATGAACTAGCAAGCAGGTGGGTACAAGTAGGAAAACCTAGAAGTGTTGTACCCCATATTGTCTACCCCACTATAGCCTACACAGACTATAGTATAAGAGTTTGACACGCAGTCAAACAACAGCAACAACAACAACGCAACACCGATGAGCCTCGACGGTTCATCCTACGCACGAGGAAATCAGCAACAACAACCTACCTTCGCCCCGTACGAACCTCAGCGCGGTTCCGTCAGCTTCATGCCGCGCCAGCAGCCTTCACCTGAGCAAGAGAAGACACTAGATGCACTTCAAGTTCAGTCGCAGTTTGCATACGTCTTAAAACTGCAGACGTCAAGACCGTTCGACAGAAAGGACTTCTTTACCTGGTCATTCGAATTCGAACTGATGATGGAAGGCGCGCAGATTCTTGGCTTCTTCGACGGGTCCCTGCCATATCCAACGCACGGGACACAATATGACAAGCAGCAGTACACATATCAATCCATGATGGCGTATACAATCCTACTGCGCAACGTCACACCGAACCAGCAGCAGAACATTCGGTATCAGGCAACAGACAGCGTCAATCAGAGTCGGTTAATGGCACAACTGACAACAGTGGAAATGAAACCGGGCGAAAAAGGGATGGCGTATATGTCAGAATGTTATTATCTAGCCTGTAGTGGGGTGCTCTATAGCGAGTACAACCCTGTTAGGGTTTGCTATATGTATCCCAACTGCTGCTAGTGAATACCTCCTCCTTTGTTCATTTCTCTCTTGCCTAGCTAGCCAAAACCCTAGCTATGGCTCCTCACTGTGCTCACTATTCTCACAGTATATCAGCCGCTGTCGCGAATTGCGCGACAAACTCCTTCGATGCGGAGGGTCAATATCAGAAGACGCCTTCGTCACAGTCGTCATTGGCGGTCTTGGTCCTCATTGGCGCTCCACTCGCGCCATACTCCAAGCTCACGGGAAGATCTCCGAAGCAGCACTATGCGCCGAAATTCACGCTGAACAGCAAGACATGGACCTACAAGAAGAAAAACACAAGAGGAAGACGTCAGTGCCTGAGTTCGCCTTCCACACTCAACGGCGCTACAACAACAACAACCATCGGCAAAACAAGTACCAAGGACAGCAACCCGTACCTCCATTTTGTCATCTCTGCAAGACGTCAGGTCACCCCCGCACACACTGCCCTAACCGGCAACAGTCAGCACCAACGCAGCGGCAGCTTCGACCTTCAAGCAGTCAAGTCGCCTCAACGCAAGTAAATCCCACCACTCAAGTGCAAACGTCAACAACGTCGACGGGACAACCTGCACAAGGAACAAGGAACATCGTCAGCTGCATGGCAAGATTGACCGACTCCTGCATCACCGAATCAGCGCCGCACTACTCACCAGAAGAACAACTCGACGAAAGGACCCCACGTCGCGAGTCACTGCAACCAAACCCAACGTATGCAGCCATCGCCCAAAGTGAACCGTCTGGGAAGGATACCTGGTTCTTGGACAGTTGCTGCAGACAACACATGTGCTCTTCAGGTCGCTTCGTTCAACGGGAATACCAACTTCAGCGGGAAGTCGTCATCACCGTCGCCAACAACAAGAACCTGCGCACATGACGACAAGGCGTGGTGCAACTTCAGTCACGAGAGACAAACGTCATATTGCAGATGTCAAAGGTATTAATTGTAGAGGGACTCGGCTACAACTTACTGAGCGTCAGCCAGCTGATGGCGAAAGGCATCCACCTTGAAGCAGACAGCACAACACAGGAGTTCAAGTTATACCACGGGAAGGGCGGTCTCTACATCGGGAAGGAGGTCCTGAAAAATAACGTCTTCGTCCTCGACTTCGTCCCAGATCTTGGCACCGCTGACAGCGACGGGATCGTCACCTTCACCTCCTGGACACATCCACCAAATCTTGACCCCAACTTCAGTCCCGAAGGCTTCTGGTACTCGCACACCATCCCTGAGGCAGAACGAACAAGAGCATTAGCAACGATTCAACACTCGGCAGCAGCAGAGACAACATCGGCAGCAGCAGAGACAACATCGGCAGCAGCAGAGACAACATCGGCAGCAGCAGAGACAACATCGGCAGCAGCAGAAACAACGGCAGCAGCAGCGGAAACATCGACACCAATCGCTGGTCCTTCAACTGCACCAACTCCAATCGACGACGACACTCCACCGACTCCTGCGCAGCAATTGAACCCAACACCACGAGAAGTACATCGAAGCGCAAACTTCACTGCAAGCTTCTACTCCAACTCCGACTTGTACTGTCGCTCATCCGGACATCGAGCTAGCAAAGACATCTGGCACGCACGAATTGGACATCCAAGCAACACAGTGTTAAATAACACAATCAGAGCAGGAGTGCTCGACAAGGAATCACTGCTCCTAACCTACGGAAGCGAACTTCGACGAGCTCGCGGAACGTGCTTTACCTGCCCCGAAGCTGACTTACCACATCGCCCGTTCGCTTCTCACCACAACCCCAGCGCACCAGCTTACGCACCACTTGAGAAAGTGTACAGCGGCATCCTCTACAACCGCGAACCTGGACAAGGAGCATACAGCTACACCATCACGTTCATCTATGCCGCCACGTGTTACGTTTGGCACCTCAACCTTCCGAGCAAGGACATGGCCTTCGAGGCTTTCGTCGCTTGGCTCCCAGTAGCAGAGCGAGAATCAGGCGTGAAATTGAAAAGCTTCCAGTCAGACGGAGGAGGAGAATACACCTCACAGAGGTTCAAGCAGTACTTGGCAGAAAGAGGGATCAAGAGGCTCATCTCCCTTCCCTACGCTCACCAGCAGCAAGGCGTAGCAGAAAGGATGAACAGGACTCTCCAGAACACCATGCGCAAGCTGTTACGTGGCATGCGGCTACCCAACCACCAATGGCCCGAGGCAATGGACCACGCTGTCATGCTGCACAACTTGCTCTCGTCATCATCGCTCCCGAACAACGCATCACCGCACCTGCTGTGGACAGGAAAACAGGGCAGCACAAAAATGTTAAGAGTTTTCGGCTGCATGGTACAGTACCGACCCCCATCTGCACGAGCCGGCCGATTTTCCCAACGAGCACAGTGGGGACTACACCTGGGCATCGAAAGAAATTACAACGCGTGGAAGATTTTCGACGTCCACTCCAAGGAAACAGTAGCAGCCCGTGATGTCATTTTCTACGAACGACTCACCCCTTCCGCCGAAGTATTTTACCACTTCGCCGACAACGGTTACGTTACACCTGCAGAAGTCAACACAAACGAAGTAGAACGCGTAGGGCCCAACTTCATACCTGACCCAGAAGCAGGTGACGAAGCAGCTTATCCCGCGGACACAACACTCCCCCGCTACACACAGAGCGGCCTCCAGATACTCGGCCTCGTCACCGCGGTCCACGGCACGGAGATTCCTAAGGAGCCTGCCACAGTTCAGCAGGCTTTGGGGGGGGGAGCATAAGGAAAAATGGCGCGAAGCCATGGACAAGGAGCTGAAAGCACTGGAAGAACGGAACACCTGGAAAGTCGTTCCCATCGGCGTGGCACGAAACAAGACAGTACTCACCGGGAAATGGGTCTTCCGTGTGAAGACAAAGGCAGACGGCACCATCGACAAGTTTAAGGCACGCTGGGTCGTACGCGGCTTCGACCAAGAGCACGGACGCGACTTCACCGATACATTCGCCCCGGTCAGCCGACACACCTCACCACAAATTCTCCTCGCGATCGCCGCCATGAAGAAGAAGAAACTGCGGCAAATTGACGTCGCCAACGCATTCCTCTACGCACCTGTTGACGCCGAAATCTTCGTCGAACTTCCACACGGCTCCCACGGAGAGCCTAACCAAGTCTGTCAGCTGCTGAAATCCCTGTACGGTATTAAACAGGCCCCAAGGCTGTGGCAGCAGTATCTACACGCTCGACTCGTCCGCATCGGATTCCGACAGCTACCACACGACCAGGGCATGTATCGGCTCACGAAAGGTGACGACTACATCCTACTGATCGTCTACGTGGACGACCTGCTCTACATCGGCTCGACTGACAGCGTCACTACTTGGTTTGAAGGAGAACTGCAGCAGGACCTCACTCTCACAGTGTCATCTACCGTCACGCAGTATCCCGGCCTCAACATCCAGGAAGAAGAAGGCGCGATCTACCTCAACGCCGCGAAATATGCTGACACTATCGCCAAACGCTTCGGACTCACCCCGATCACCATCTCCACGCCTTACCGCTACACCGCAGGAAATCATAAGGGAAGTTCCGCTCTGCTCAAGCCCGCAGGCATACGCGACTACCAGAAAAAGCTGGGCTGCCTCCTCTTCGC
Organism: Closterium sp. Naga37s-1; assembly: GCA_947471745.1. NCBI lineage: Eukaryota > Viridiplantae > Streptophyta > Zygnematophyceae > Desmidiales > Closteriaceae > Closterium > Closterium sp. Naga37s-1. Next base: position 1,999,983 of record CANJKZ010000826.1, on the reverse strand, counting down.
AGCTGTCACCTGCCGTCCGGATCTATCGTACTCCGCAAGTCAGCTGGCGACCTACCTCAAGAAACCTGAAGCAGAACATATGGCGGAGCTCGACCGCGCCCTTCACTACCTCGTTAACACTCCGATGATCGGCCTGACTTATCACAAGAACGGAACCTCGACACCTAAATTAATCGGCTACGTCGACGACGATCACGCTGGCGACTCCGAGAACAGACGCTCGCGTACCGGCTACATCTATCGCCTCGAACCCATCGGACCCATCTCGTGGCAGTCAAGCAAGCAGGAGTTAATCGCCCTCTCTTCAGCTGAAGCAAAATATATCGCACTCTGCTCAGCCACCAAGGAAGGACTGTACCTTTGCAAACTTCTAGAGGAGGTGAAGCTGGCTCAGTTACCCAGCTTCTCCCTGTTCTGCGACAACCAGTCGGCAATTCGCATAGCCAACAAAAATGGATTCGCGAACAGGACGAAGCATATTGCCCTGCGATATTTCTTCGTAAAGGACGAGATCGAAAAGGGGAGACTCGAGCTGTCTTACTGTCCCACGTCCGAGATGGCAGCTGATTACCTGACCAAGAAGCTCGGGAAGCAGAAGTTCGAGTACTGTATGCTGCTGACTGGACAAAGCCACGTCACCAGCAGCGACACTCCAGAAGCGAAGGGGAGTGTTGGAAACAATTGATTTAGCGCCTCTGTCGTGTCGAAACACCAAGTCAGAAGCGAAGCAAAACATATCGAAACATTGGCGAGTCAACCCTCGAAGGTTGAACAACTGCTGGAGGTTACACGAAAGTCAAAGGTCAGTGACCTTTGACCTGACAAGTACAGTGCGACAGCAAGGACAAACAACTGACTCATTATTGAGCAGTTGCCCGAGTCGTCACTGTATCGAACCGCAACAGCAAACAGCAAAACAGTTATTAGTTATAACCCTTCATATTGTCAAACTCATATGCTATAGTCTGTGTAGGCTGTAGTGGGGTAGACAATATGGGGTACAACTCTTTTAGGTTTTCCTACTTGTAACCACCTGCTTGCTAGTTCATCCATTCCTCATTCTTCACATGGTATAGAGCAGGTTCCCTCGTGGGAACGCTTCTCAGGGCCCACCACCTAACTCGACCTTTTTTTTTCCTGCCCGAGGCGTGCCCCGTAGGTCGCCCTCACGTTGCGCCCTCCTAGAGGCCCCTCGCGCCACCCTTAGCGGCCCCGTCGCCATCCTTAGCGACCCCGTCGCCGCCCCTCTAGGCCCCTCGCGGCCCCTTCACGGCCCCGTCGCCGCCGCTCTAGGCCCCGTCGCCGCCGCTCTAGGCCCCTCGCGGCCCCTTCACGGCCCCGCCGCCGCCGCTCTAGGCCCCGTCGCCGCCGCCCTAGGCCCCTCGCGGCCCCTTCACGGCCCCGTCGCCGCCCCTAGCGGCCCCGTCGCCGCCCCTCTAGGCCCCTCGCGGCCCCTTCGCGGCCCCGTCGCCGCCACTTGCGGCCCCGTCGCCGCCCCCTCTAGGCCCCTTACGGCCCCTTCGCGGCCTCGTCGCCGCCCCTCTAGGCCCCTTGCGGCCCCTCTGCGGCCCCGTCGCCGCCCCTAGCGGCCCCGTCGCCGCCCCCTTCGCGGCCACCTCGCCGCCCTTAGCGGCCCCGTCGCCGCCCCTAGCGGCCCCATCGCCGCCTCTACCGGCCCCGTCGCTGCCTCTACCGGCCCCTTCACCGCTGAGCCGCCCAGCAGCTGAGCAGCCGAACCACCCAGCAGCCGAGCCGCCCAGCAGCTGAGCCGCCCAGCAGCCGAGCCGCCGAGCCGCCCAGCAGCCGAGCCGCCGAGCCGCCCAGCTCCGAGCAGCCGAGCTGCCCAACAGCCGAGCCGCCGAGCCGCCCAGCAGCCGAGCTGCCGAGCCGCCGAGCCGCCCAGCAACCGAGCCGCCGAGCCGCCCAGCAGCCGAGCCGCCGAGCCGCCCTGCCGTCGAGCCACTACTGTTCCTACCGGCGCGCCCCGACCCTACTTACTCGGACTGGTGAGCTCACTCCCTGCTAGGCCACTGCAGTCATGGCTACCCCCAGTGTCCTTACCTTTGATGCTGAGGGTCGTGCTGTTGACTTTGAGGTCTGGGTCGATGACCTCCAGCTGTTCCTACAGTGCGATAGGGCAGACGGACTCTCCCTGTTCGATCTCACCTCTGGTGCCTCTCCTGCCCCGCCTTCTACTGCTGACAGCACTGTTCGCTCACAGTGGGCCACACGCGATGCTGCTGCCCACCTTGCTGTGCGTCGCCACTTACCGACCACTGAGCGTGCGCACTTTAGCCAGTACAAGAGTGCTAAGACCTTGTACGACGCTGTAGTTGCATGCTACTCCTCCCCTGCCACTGCTGCGCTTAGCCGCCTCATGCTGCCGTACCTGTTCCCTGACCTTGCTGCCTTTCCCACAGTCGCTGACCTCATTACGCACCTTCGCACTAGTGACACTCGCTACCGCGCTGCGCTTCCTGCTGAGTTCTGTGCCAAGAACCCCCCCCCCATGTACATCACCCTCTACTACATAGTCACCCGGCTCCCTGACTCCCTTCGCTTAGTCAGGGACCACTTCCTCTCAGTTTGCCCCACCACACTCACCATTGACCTCCTCGAGGAGCGCCTCCTAGCAGCAGAGAAGAGCATAGTCGCTGTAGGAGCCTCTCGTGGTGACCCTCGCACCCCCGTCTTTGAGGGGTGTTCCCCCTCCCCCCTCTTGCCCTCTGTTGCTTCTGCTGCTGCGGCCGACCTCGTTGGTTTCGAGTCGGTTGGCGCTGCGTCTGCCCCTAGCGGGAGACGCCGCATCGGCAAGGGCAAGGGGGGCAAGGGCACTGGAGGGGCTGGCGGGGGTGGTGGAGGTGGTGGTGGAGGCAGTGGAGGGGGTGGGGGTGGTGGTTGTTCACATTCTTCACACATATTCCCTTGTACTCTTATAAAAAGCTTGTATCTCTTTGTTTTAATCAATCTACTTTGCCCTCACATACCAGCGCAAGGTGGTTCACGAACTTCTCATTAAACGCTTCCGCTATTACATTATTCCTACTCAGAGTTAAGTCGTGCAAAGATGTTAAGGGCTTTTCTCAGCCCAACAGACCTAACCTAATCATCACCTTTTGTCGAGATTGACTAGGAAGGAACGTGTATTAGGTAAGAGGGAGGGGGTACAAGGATGTCGAGAGAGTTGGGTTGTACCCTCTAAGGTGTGACCCCTACACAACCTAAAGTAACATAAACAAACAGTATGTTTTGACACATCCCCATAGGTGAAGTAGGGGATAGCCAAACCGAACAGTGGTCACAAGACCAGTCAAGCAAGAGAACAAGCAACGCAAAGCCCAGGGTGGATCTCAAGGACACCACACAATCTGAGCACAAACAAGCGGCCACAAGGCCAGTTCACATGCAGATTCATAATAGCAAGGCAGTACACCGATCACAACCTAACAAGAGCAAACATGCAGGTATAAAGATATATAGCAGTGTACAACAAGAGCAAGTCAAGCAACCAGCAGGTGAGGCAGAGTGGGCACAAGCCCAAGAGCAGTGCAGAAACGATGATGATCACCAGCCCCAAGGGCCTTGGTGAAGACATCAGCAGTGTTGGCCCGAGAGGCCACGAAAGCAAGGCGCAGCTGGCCACGGTGCTGCAGCTCACGCGCAAGAAAGTAGCGCAGAGCAATGTGCTTCGTTCTGTACTCCAGTCTCTGCTCACGACACAAGGCAAGCATTACCTTGTTGTCGACGTATAGAACTGGAGGAGAACGAGGCCGCTCCCCCAAGTCGGTCAGCAGGTAGGTCAGCCAGCGGAGCTCCTGTGCAGCCATGGCCCCAGCGTAGATCTCTTCCTCACAACTGGAACCAAGCACAGAAGAAGAACGAGTGGACCTCCACGAGACAGAACCAGCGCCAAGACAAAAGGTGTAGCCCTGTGACGAACGCTGAGTCGCCAGGTCGTCGGCCCAAGAAGCGTCAGAGTGTCCTGTGAGGACCACCGAACCCCGTCCTCCAAGCACGAGCCCCATGCCCGATGTGCTGCACAAGTAACGCAGTACCCTCTTCGCAGCATCAAAGTGCACCTTTCGGTGCCTACCGGGTGCCAGGTAGCGAGCCAGAAGGCTGAGAGGGTACGCGAGGTCAGGTCGAATGCACGTCATCAGGTACATGAGGCAGCCCACAAGCTCTGGGTACGGACCACTCGGCTCTACGGACTCGTCCGAAGGTGGAGCTGAGAGCGAGTGACCGGTAGCCAGAGGAGTGGGCTCTGGCGAGGAGTACGTGGCGCTGAAGGACCTGGTGCACCATGTGTGACTGAGTGAGGGTGATGATGCGCCGTGGTCTGTCCGTGGTCTGTCCGGCGGAGGCGCCGGAGCTGCTCGCGACTCTACGCAGAGGAGTGGGTCCGGTGGTCGTCCGCGCCAGCAGCAGCAGCGCAGTCGTGAGACCCTGTCCCCTCAGCAGCTTCGTGAGTGGTACGCTGCGCGTCAGCGCGGTGGGGGTACTGGTCCCTGCACTTACGTTCTCCGCACCGGCGACCGCGCTGGTGAGCAGTGCGGGGGCCCGCACTCCACCCAGCGCTGCTTCGGCCGCCTGACGGACGCGTGGCGTCACCAGTTCCCTGAGGCGTCAGAGATCCCTCGCTGGGGAGATCTGTCTAGGGCGGGGATTGCCATCTTTGATCTTGACTATGATGCTATTCTTGCTGCCATGTATGATGTGACTGTTAGTGTTGAGGGTGACTGTTACCTGTGTGTTCCGCCTGACCCGGGCATTGAGGCTGCTGCTCTAGGTGCTGGTGAGGCTGCTGCCCCAGGTGCTAGTGCGTCTGCTGCCCCAGGTGCTGGTGAGTCTGCTCTCTCAGGTACTACGTTGGCTCAGGCCTTACACACCTTCACCCTTGACTCGGGTGCTTCCCGCTCCTTCTTTCGCGACCGCACCACGCTTACGCCGCTTAGTCGGCCGGTTGCGGTCTCCCTGGCGGACCCCTCTGGGGGTCCTGTCCTTGCTAGCTTCTCCACTGTCTTACCGTGCCCGGCAGCCCCCTCTGGCACCCTGTCAGGTCTCTACCTCCCCTCGTTCTCTACGAACTTGGTGAGTGGAGCTGACCTACAGGATAGGGGGGTTGACCAGTTACCTCCTGCGAGTCAGCGGGTGACCCACTGCACGTGTGCTCGGACAGGCCGACACTTGGCCACGTTCACCCGTCGGCCAGGGTCGAGCCTGTACACACTTACTACTGAGTCTCCTCTAGCTGCTGCGTCTGGTCAGGTAGCTGCGTCGAGTCAGGTGTTTGCTGCAGCGTCCAGGTCTTGTCCTGAGTCTGCTCCCTGCTCGTGTCGTCTCCTGTCCCACCAGACTCTCCTTTGGCACAACCGCCTTGGTCACCCCTCCCTGCCTTGCCTCCGTGGCATGGCCTCCCGTGTTCTTGTCTCTGGTCTCCCCCGGTCTCTCCCTCCCCTACCTCCGGGGCCCGCCCCTACTTGCGTCCCCTGCGTCGAGGGGCGACAGCGCGCCGCCCCTCACTCCTCCGAGTTTCCTCCGACGGAGGCTCCGCTGCAGACTCTTCACATGGACGTGTGGGGCCCCGCCCGCGTCCGTGGACAAGGGCACGAGCGTTACTTCCTGTTGGTGGTTGACGACTACTCGCGTTACACCACAGTCTTCCCCTTGCGCAGCAAGGGCGACGTCACTGAGGTGTTGATCGACTGGATCCGCGCAGCTCGTCTCCAGCTCAGAGAGAGTTTCGGCTCGGACTTTCCTGTTCTGCGTCTGCACTCTGACAGAGGCGGGGAGTTTTCCTCTGCCCGTCTGGGAGCCTTCTGTCGAGCACAGGGCATCCGCCAGACCTTCACGCTTCCGGCCTCTCCGCAGCAAAATGGGATTGCTGAGCGCCGCATTGGCATGGTCATGGACGTCGCTCGTACGTCCATGATCCATGCGGCTGCCCCCCATTTTCTGTGGCCGTTTGCAGTTCAGTACGCAGCGCATCAGCTCAACCTCCAGCCCCGGGTCTCCTTGCCAGAGACCTCCCCCACCCTGCGGTGGACGGGGAAGGTTGGCGATGCGTCTGCGTTTCGGGTCTGGGGATCTCGGGCGTTTGTTCGCGACTTGTCTGCGGACAAGCTGTCCCCCCGTGCTGTTCCCTGCGTCTTCCTTGGCTTCCCCCCTGACGCGCCTGGTTGGCAGTTTTACCACCCCACCTCGCGCCGTGTTCTGTCCTCCCAGGACGTCACCTTTGACGAGTCGGTGCCTTACTACCGTCTCTTCCCCTACCGCACTGCGCCCCTCCCCCCGCCGCCGCTCTTCCTTGCGCCAGGTCCTCCCCGGGTAGACCCCCTCCCCCCTCAGGGTCCTGCCCCGTCAGGTGTGTCCCAGGTAGACGCAGTCGAGCCTGTCGAGGTAGCTGTTGACTCTGGTGCTGCTAGAGGTGCTGAGCCTGCGGGTGCCGGGTCTGGAGGTGCTGAGCCTGAGGGTGCGGAGCCTGGGGGTGCTGAGTTTAGGGGTGCGGAGCCAGGGGGTGCTGAGCCTGGGGGTGCTGAGTCTGGGGGTGCTGAGCCTGGGGGTGCTGAGTCTGGGGGTGCTGAGCCTGGGGGTGCTGGGTCTGCTCGTGTGGCCTCGCGCGGTGCTTCTTCGAGGCAGGAGCCACTCTCTCCGCAGGAGCTGCGCGAGTGGTTTGCCCGGCGCTGGAGCCGTGCTGCTGGAGCTGGAGGTACTACTGTTGCTGCTGGTGCTGCTGGAGGTACTGCTGGAGCTCCTGGCGGTACTGGAGCTACCGGTCCTGCTGGAGTTGGTGCTGCTGGAGCTGCTGGAGCTGGAGCTGCTGGGGGTGTTGGCGCTGGTGGTGCTGCTGGCGCTGGTACGTCTGAGGGTGCTGGAGTTGGCGCTGTTGGAGCTGGAGGTGCTGCTGGCGCTGGTGCTGCCGCTGGAGGTAGTGGTGCTGTCCCTACTGGTTCTGGAGGCGCTGCGCGGCCGAGACCGTACTTCGTTCCACTCCTTGAGCAGGTTCTTGGTCTTCCGCCTTCTACTGGTCCTGCCCCTCCCTTAGCGTGTCCACCGCCTGTCCAGTCGCAGTCACAGTTACAGCCCGCCTCCCCCTTGCCTGCTCCTTCTCCCTACACTGGTCCTACTGGAGGTCTTGCTGAGCGTCGTGAGCCTGCGTCTCGTCCTGCTTCGCCTGTTCGTGCTGCTCGCACTGGTGGTCGTACTGCGCATCCGCGTCCTCCTGCGGTCCCAGGCACACACCAGATGGCACTGCGTCCTTCCACTGCTCCTCTGCGTGTCCCGTTGCCGTCTCCTCCAGAGTCCTCTCTTCCTACTCTTGCTGACCCGGAGTCTGACTCTCTTCGTGCTGCCAGTCCTTCTGTCACGCGTCTCCTGGCTACTGTTGTCACTGACCCTTCCTTTGAGTCCACTGCTGCGTCTGCCCTAGTTGCTGAGCTTGTCGACTTCGCTGCTCGCTGTCGTCTAGACTACGCTGCTAGTCTTGTTGCTGAGTCTGAGTCTGTCTGTCCTCCGTCCGTCGGGGGTGAGTGTGCTCTTAGCACGGACGTCCTTGAGGACAGGCAGGAGGAGTTCCAGTGTTTTGCTGCTGCTTTGCCTCATCTCGTGTCCACGCTGATTGCCCCTGAGGGAGACCCGGATGCACCAGACATCTCGACTCCTCGATCGTACGCTGAGGCGATCGAGGGTCCCTACTCCTCTCAGTGGCAGTCAGCCATGGACGCAGAGATGGCTTCCTGGAAGTCCACAGGCACCTACGTCGACGAGGTTCCCCCACCTGGGGCGAACATCGTCAGTGGCATGTGGATTTTCAGGGTGAAGCGGCCGCCGGGTTCTCCACCTGTCTTCAAGGCGCGTTACGTGGCTCGAGGCTTCAGTCAGCGGCAGGGAGTTGACTACTTTCAGACCTTCTCTCCCACCCCGAAGATGACCACTCTTCGGGTGCTGCTGCACATAGCCGCTCAGCGCGACTACGAGCTTCACTCTCTTGACTTCAGCACAGCTTTTCTGCAGGGCAGCCTGCACGAGGAGATCTGGTTGCGCCGCCCACCTGGCTTCACTGGGTCGTTTCCTCCTGGTACCCAGTGGAGCCTCCGGCGGCCAGTCTACGGTCTCCGCCAGGCGCCCCGTGAGTGGCACGACACACTGAGAACTACACTTGCGGCTCTTGGGTTTGCTCCTTCTACAGCCGACCCGTCGCTGTTTCTGCGCACCGACACCTCTTTGGCGCCGTTCTACATCCTCGTGTACGTCGACGACTTGGTCTTTGCCACTGCTGACACTGCTGGACTCGCCCACGTGAAGTTCGAGCTGCAGAAGAGACACACGTGCACAGACCTGGGTGACCTGCGCAGCTACCTTGGCTTGCAGATCACCCGGGACAGAGCACAGCGCACCATTACCCTGACTCAGTCACACATGGTGCAGCAGGTCCTTCAGCGCTTCGACTTCACGTACTCCTCACCTCAGGCCACTCCTCTGTCTACTCGCCACTCGCTCTCAGCTCTGCCTTCGGATGAGTCCTTAGAGCCGAGTGGCCCGTACCCAGAGCTTGTTGGCTGCCTCATGTACCTGATGACCTGCACTCGACCTGACCTTGCATACCCTCTTAGCATCTTGGCACGCTATGTTGCTCCTGGGAGACACCGACCAGAGCACATGGCTGCAGCGAAGAGGGTGTTGCGCTACTTGTGCAGTACGTCGGGCATGGGGCTAGTGCTTGGAGGGCGACGTCCAGTGGTCCTCACAGGTCACGCTGACGCTTCTTGTGCTGACGACCAGGCTACGCAGCGGTCGTCACAGGGTTACACCTTCAGCCTTGGCTCCGGCTCTGTTTCGTGGCGGTCTACCCGCTCGTCTTCTGTTCTCGGCTCCAGTTGTGAGGCTGAGATCTACGCGGGGGCCATGGCTGCACAGGAGCTACGCTGGCTCACCTACCTGCTGACTGACCTAGGAGAGCCGCCTCGTTCTCCTCCAGTTCTGTACGTAGACAACAAGGCCATGCTGGCCTTGTGTCGGGAGCACAGACTGGAGCACAGAACGAAGCACATTGCTCTCCGCTACTTCCTTGCTCGTGAGCTGCAGCGGCGTGGTCAGCTGCGCCTTGCTTACGTGGCCTCTGAGGCCAACACTGCTGATATCTTTACCAAGGCACTTCCGCCTGGTGATCATCAGCGCTTCTGTACTATGCTAGGTCTTGTGCCTACTTGGCCTCACTTGCTCACTTCCTGACCTTGCTTGTACTGTGATCTTTCTATACCTGCACTTGCTTGTTTCCCCTCTATATATGATCTTGCATGTGAACTGGCCTTTTGGCCTTGCTCTTGTGCTCGGATTGTGTGGTGACGTTGTGATCCGCTCTGAGCTTGCTTTGCTTTGCTTGACTGGTCTTGTGACCTCTTGTTCTCCCCCACTTTGCCTATGGGGGTGTGTCAAACTCATATGCTATAGTCTGTGTAGGCTGTAGTGGGGTAGACAATATGGGGTACAACACTTCTAGGTTTTCCTACTTGTACTCACCTGCTTGCTAGTTCATTCATTCCTCATTCTTCACATCCACTGGGTACCCTCAGGAAACGACCCAGTGAAGCCCTGTGGACGGCGCAACCAGATAGCCTCATGAAGGCTACCCTGCAAGAAAGCTGTCGAGAAGTCGAGGGAGTGCAGCTCGTAGTCACGCTGAGCTGCAACGTGTAGCAACACCCGAAGAGTGGTCATCTTCGGGGTGGGGGAGAAGGTCTGAAAGAAGTCGACCCCCGCACGCTGACTGAAGCCTCGAGCAACGTAACGTGCCTTGAAGGCAGGCGGAGAACCCGGCGGCCGCTTCACCCTGAAAATCCACATGCCACTGACGATGTTCGCCCCAGGTGGGGGAACCTCGTCGACGTAGGTGCCTGTGGACTTCCAGGAAGCCATCTCTGCATCCATGGCTGTCTACCACTGAGAGGAGTACTCACCCGAAATCGCCTCCCTGTAGGAGCGCGGGGTGGGGATGTCAAGTGCATCCGGGTCTCCCTCACGGGCAAGCAGCATGGTCGCGTGATGGGGTGAAGCGGAAGCAAGGCACTCCAGCTCCTCCTGTCTATCCTCAAGAACGTCACAGCCAAGGGCAGTACGGCCAAGAGCAGTCTCACCCCCGACGGACGGAGGACAGGCAGGGACAGGGTCAGAGACAAGACTCGCAAGGTAGTCTAGGTGGTACACAGCAGCAAAGTCAACGAGCTCAGCTACTAGGGCAGACGCAGCAGGAGACGAGAACATAGGGTCCGTCACAACCGTAGCAAGAAGGCGAGTAACAATCGGACTGGACGCACGAGCAAGGTCAGACGGAGGGTCAGCAACGTCAGGAAGAGAGGACGCAGGAGGTAGCGGTAGTACATCACGCTGAGGAACAGAGGAAGGACGGAGTGTCATATCGTGAGTGCCGGGGAGAGCCGGAGCACGCGGACGACGAACACGAGGAACACGAGCACGGACATCAGCTCTAGGCTCAGGCTCAAGGTCAAAGCTAGACTCAGGCTCTCGACGCTCAGGGGTGGAAGCACGAGTCTCAGGCTCCCGACGCTCAGTCAGGGACTCTGACACCGCAGTGTAAGGAGCAGGAGCAGGCAGTGGGGAGTGTGGTAGCAGCGGTGGCTACGACTGGTCTGCTGGCGGACACAGCAACGGAGGAGTAGTACTTGCCACAGGGAAGCCAGTAGCACCTGGCGGAAGACTAAGAAGGTGGCGAAGAGCACCAGTAGCTCCCGTACCTCCAGCACGAGCAGCTCCTCCAGTACCCACAGCAACACCTCCAGCACCAGTAGCACCAGCACCTCCAGCACCACGAGCTCCGACAGCGCCAGCACCTCGAGCACCAGTAGTACCTCCAGCACCTCCAGTGCCTCCAGCTCCAGCTCCAGCGCCTCCAGCACCAGTATTACCTCCACTACCTCCTGTGCCAGTAGCTCCAGTAGCACCTCCTGCACCTCCAGCACCAGCAGTACCACCTGCTCCGGCAGCTCCAGCACCTCCAGTACGAGCACCTCCGGGACCAGTAGCTCCAACACCTCCAGTACCTCCAGCTCCAACGCCTCCAGCACCAGCAGTACCAGCACCTCCAGGGTCAGCAGCTCCCGCAGCTCCAGCACCAGTAGCACCAGCACCTCCAGTGCCACCAGCTCTAGTACCTCCAGCTCCAGAACCTCCAGAAGGACTCGCAGCACCCCCAGAGTCAGCACCCGAAGTCTCAGCACCCCCAGAGTCAGCACCCAAAGTCTCAGTACCCTCAGTCCCAGGACCCTCAAGCTCAGCACCCTCAGACTCAGTACCCTCAGTCCCAGCACCCTCGGCCCAGCACCCTCAGTCTCTGCTCCAGTGTCTACAGCAGTAGGCTGCAGAGGCGGCGAAGACGGCAGAGGTGGGAACCCGGGGGGGGTAGCCAGACGAGGAGAGCGGGCACCCCCAGACTCACCACCCCCAGCCCCAGCTCCAGTAGTCTCAGCTCCAGAGTCCACAGCAGCAGGCTGCGGAGGCGGCGAAGACGGCCGTGGCGGGAAACCCGGGGGGGTCGCCAAGCGAGGAGTGTGGCGAGTGGTCGCCGTGTCGTCGGCGACGGCGTCACCCCCCTCAGGTGAGTCAGAGGAGTCAGAAGAGATCTCAACTGGCTCATCCAAGGGGGGTGGGTCTACTTGGGACACACCTGAGGGAGCAGGACCCTGTGGGGGGAGGGGGTCTACCGGGGGGGGGGGCTGGTACCAGGAAGAGGGGTGCAAGGGGGACCGGGTGGGACGTGTGCGGGTGAAGTCGGTAGTAACAGACCGACTCGTCGAAGGTGACGTCCTGAGAGGACAGAACACGACGCGAGGCAGGGTGGTAGAACTGCCAGGGTGGAGCGTCGGTGGGGAAGCCCAGGAAGACACAGCGGAGAGTGCAAGGAGAGAGCTTGCTCGCTTTGGTATCACGAACAAGGGAGAGTGCGCCCCAGACCCGAAACGACGACACATCACCAGGCTGTCCCGTCCAACGTAGTGTGGGCGAGGTCTCTGGAGCAGAGACACGGGGCCAGAGGTTGAGCTGATGCGCGGCGTATCGGACCGCAAACGGCCACAGGAAATGGGGAGCAGCCGCATGGATCATGGAGGTACGAGCAACCTCCATGATCAGGCCAATGCGACGCTCAGCGATCCCATTTTGCTGCGGAGAGGCCGGAAGCGTGAACGACTGGGCGATGCCCTCATCCTGGCAGAACGTCTCAAGGACGCCAGAAGAGAACTCACCACCCCTGTCAGAGTGCAGACGCAGGACTGGGAAGTCCTGCTGAAAGCGCTCGTGTAGCTGGAGACGAGTAGCACGGATCCAGGGGATCAAAACACCGCTGACGTCCGCCTTGCGACGCAAGGGGAAGACTGTGGTGTAGCGTGTGTAGTTGTCAACAACCAGCAGGAAGTAGCACTCCTGGTCCGTCCCACCGACGGGGGCCGGGCCCCACACGTCCAGGTGGAGAGTCTGCAGAGGAGCAGTGGTCGGAGGAAACTCGGAGGAGTGAGGAGCGGCGCGCTGCCGCCCCTCGACGCAAGGAAGGCACGGCGGCGCAAGTGAGCGCGGGAGGGGGGGCAGGGTCTCAGGGAGGCCAGTGACCAGGAGCCGGGAGTGCATGCTGCGCAGACGCTGCAGGGAGGGGTGACCAAGACGGTGGTGCCAGCGCTGAGTCTCGTGCGTGAGTACTCGGCACGAGCAAGACGCAGCTAACTGCCCTGACGCAGACGCTCGACTCGACGTAGCTACCTGACCTGACTCAGCCACCTGTGCAGACGCAGTGGTCAGTGTGTACAGACTAGACCCAGGCTGTCGAGTGAACGTAGCCAAGTGACGGCCAGTCCAGGAGCACGTACAGATTGCCACACGCTGCCCTCCAGGAATAAAGGTATCAACCCAGACATCCTGAATGGCAGCGTTGCTCACCAAGTTCGTCGAGAACGTGGGGAGGTGGAGACCTGACAAAGAGCCGGAGGGGACCGCTGGACAAGGGAGGACCGTGGAGGCTCTCGCAACCACTGGGCCCCCAGAGGGGTCAGCCAGTGAGACTGGGACAGGTGCTGTGAGTGGTGTGACTGTGGTGCAATCACGAAAGAAGCAACGTGACGCGCCTGAGTCAAGTGTGAAAGTGTGCAAGACCTCAGCTGAGGCAGGACCTGTGGTAGTAGACGCACTAGCACCTAGAGCGTCGGTAGACTCACGGGCACCAAGAGCTGCAGCAGACTCACTAGCACCTGGAGTGGCAGCGGACTCACTAACACCTGGAGTGGCAGTAGACTCACTAACACCAAGAGCAACGGTCCTAACAGAACGATATCCTCCACCACCAGGACGACCTCGCGGAATGACCCCCTCACGAAGCTGCCGAGGGGTGGGGTTGTCCGGGAGAAGCAGTGCCCGCTGCTGTCCACCCCTGGCCGCAGCAACTGCCGCGGAAGTGGCCATGACAGACAGTGACTGTCAGGAGTAGGTCCAGCACCTTCAGCTCCTGCAGTGCCAGCAGCACCTCCTGCACTCCCAGCAGCACCTCCTCCACTCCCAGTAGCACAAGTAGCAGCAGCAGCAGTAGTAACAGCAGCAGGGCGATTCGGTGGGGGTGGGAGGCCGCACCTCCACCACTCCCAGCAGTACTCCCTCCAGTAGCAGCAGTAGCAGGGCGGCGCGGGCAGCAGTAGCAGACCGAGCAGCAGCAGCAGCAACAGTAGACCGAGTAGCACTAGCTGTAGCAGTAGTAGTTGCAGTAGCAGCAGCAGTGACAGCTCGGGCTGGGCGGCGCGGCTCGGACACAGTGGCAGAGCAGCAGTAGCACTAGCTGTAGCAGCAGTAGCTTCAGTCAGTAGCAGCTGTAGCAAGTGCAGTAGTAGGAGCTGCAGCAGTAGCACTAGCTGTAGCAGCAGTAGCTGCAGTCAATAGCAGCTGTAGCAAGTGCAGTAGTAGGAGCTGCAACAGTAGTACTAGCTGTAGCAGCAGTAGTTTCAGTCAGTAGCAGCTGTAGCAAGTGTAGTAGTAGGAGCTGCAGCAGTAGCACTAGTTGTAGCAGCAGTAGCTTCAGTCAATAGCAGCTGTAGCAAGTGCAGTAGTAGGAGCTGCAGCAGTATTACTAGCTGTAGCAGCAGTAGCTTCAGTCAATAGCAGCTGTAGCAAGTGCAGTAGTAGGAGCTGCAGCAGTAGCACTAGCTGTAGCAGCAGTAGTTTCAGTCAGTAGCAGCTGTAGCAAGTGCAGTAGTAGGAGCTGCAGCAGCAGCAAGGAGGAGCAGCTGCAGCAAGTAGCAGCAGCAGCAGCAAGGAGGAGCAGCTGCAGCAAGTAGCAGCAGCAGCAGCAAGGAGGAGCAGCTGCAGCAAGTAGCAGCAGCAGAAGCAGGGCAGTGCAGGCGGCAGCAGCACTGCAGCAGCAGTTCAGGCGCAGCAGCGAAGCAGCAGCGTGAGTGCACCAGTAACACGGGCCGCGTGCGGGCCAGGCATGGGCTGTACGAGCTGCGTGCGGGCCTGGCGCGGGCTATACGAGCTGCGCGACGGCCTGGCGCGGGCTGTACGGGCTTCGCGATGGGCCTACGTGGGCTGTACGGGCTTCGCGACGGGCCTACGCGAGCTGTACTGGCTGCGCGCGGGCCTGGCGTGGGCTGTACAGGCTGCGCGACGGCTTGGCGCGGGCTGTACGGGCTGTGCGACGGCTTGGCGCGGGCTGTACGGGCTGTGCTCGGGCCTACGCGGATTATAAGGGCTGCGCACGGCAGAAAAGGGCAGGGCTGCGTGAAACGCTGGGCAGGGCAGAAACTAACGGTCGGGCAGGTAAAAACGAATGTGGTGGGCCCTTAATTACGGTCCTAGGCTAGGAACGTCCTAGCTCTTAATACCATGTCGAGATTAGCTAGGAAGGAATGTGTATTAGGTAAGAGGTGTTGGAAACAATCGGTCCTAAGCGCTTCTGTCGTGTCGAAACACTAAGGCACAAGCGAAGCAAAGCATACCGAGGCACCAGCGAGTCAACCCTCGGAGGTTGAAGTAACCGCTGGAGGTTACGCGAAAGTCAAAGGTCAGCGACCTTTGACCTGACAAGTACAGCGCGACAGCAAGGACACACAACTGACTCGCTACAGAGCAGTTGCCCGAGTCGTCACTGTATCGAACCGCAACAGCAACAAGTAAAACAGTTATAACCGTATCCTTTCATATTCCTTGTACTCCTATATAATCTTGTATCTCTTTGTTTTAATCAACTTACTTTGCCCTCACATACTAGCGCAAGGTGGTTCACAACTCTTTATTAACGCTTCCGCTACTACACCAACTCTACCCAGAGTTCACCCCTGCAAAGATCCTAAGGGCTTTTTTCAGCCTAACATGGTATGAGAGCTATCAGGGGGAATTCAACTTCTATACCGACAACACCAACAAGCATGGCTACACAAAAGGAAAGGAGCAACTCCAACGGCTCCCAGGGCACTACTCCTACTCCACCTCCTGCCTCTGGCCTACAGACAGAGGAGGGCACGGCAACAAAACCCAGAGCAACATCTACCGAGACTCCCGCGAATCAACCTGCAGACTTCGACCAGAGCATGATGGAGAAGTTTTTCTCCTTCATGTCCCTCTACGAGCAACACCAGCAATCGGCACCTGCGCAGTCACACAACAGCAACAACAACGGAGCAACACCCATGAGTCTCGACGGCTCATCATATGCACGAGGAAATCAACAACAGCAGCCTACCTTTGCTCCGTACGAGCGCGGGTCCATCAGCTTTATGCCACACCCACAGCCTTCACCTGGACAAGAAAAATCACTGGACGCATTACAAGTTCAGTCGCAGTTCGCACACGTCCTGAAGATGCAGACGTCAAAACCCTTCGATGGAAAGGACTTCTTCACCTGGTCGTTCGAGTTCGAGCTGATGATGGAAGGCGCGCAGATACTCGGGTTCTTCGACGGGTCTCTGCCATACCCAACAAACGGCACACAGTACGAGAAGCAGCAGTACACCTATCAGTCAATGATGGCGTACACGATCCTACTGAGGAATATCACCCCGACTCAACAGCAGAACATAAGGTCTTACCGAGGTTACGGCAACTCCGCGGAGCTCGCGTACAACCACCTGAAGAGCCTGTATCAAGCAACAGACAGCGTAAGCCAAAGTCGGTTAATGGCGCAACTGACAACGGTTGAAATGAAACCAGGGGAGAAAGGAATGGCATATATCAGTCGATGTCGCGAGTTTGCGCGACAAGCTTCTTCGATGCGGAGGGTCGATTTCTGAAGACGCCTTCGTGACAGTCCTCATCGGCGGCCTCGGTCCTCAATGGCGCGCCACAAGGGCCATTCTCCGAGCTCACGGAAGAATCTCCGAAGCAGCGCTCTGCGCCGAAATCCACGCCGAGCAGCAAGACATGGACCTGCAAGAAGAACGACACAAAAAGAAGACATCAGCACCGGAATTCACGTTCCACACTCAGCGACGCTACAACAACAACAACAACCGGCAGCAACAACCGAAGCCAGTACCTCCGTTCTGCCACATCTGCAAAACTTCAGGACACCCGCGTACACACTGCCCGAACCGTCAACAGTCAACAACTCCACAGCGGCAACTTCGACCTTCAAGCAGCCAAATCACCTCAACGCAAGCAAATCCCATGACTCAGATTCAAGCCTCAACGACTTCAACGGGACAACCTGCACAAGGAGCAAGAAACATCGTCAGCTGCATGGCAAAGCTGAGTGACTCCTGCATCACCGAGTCACCACCACACTACTCACCGGAAGAACAACTCGACGAAACCACACCCCGCCGCGAGTCACTTCAGCCGAACCCGACATACGCCGCCATCGCCCAAAGCGAACCATCCGGAAAGGACACATGGTTCTTGGACAGTTGCTGCGGACAGCACATGTGCTCCTCGGGACGCTTCGTTCAACGAGAACACCAACTTCAACGCGAAGTTGTCATTACAGTCGCCAACAATCAGAACCTGCGAACACGACGACAAGGCGTAGTTCAACTTCAGTCAAGGGAAACAAACGTTATACTGCAGATGTCAAAAGTACTAATCGCGGAGGGACTCGGCTACAACTTACTGAGCGTCAGTCAGCTAATGGCGAAAGGGATTCACCTCGAAGCAGACAGCACCACCCAAGAATTCAAGCTGTATCACGGGAGAGGAGGACTTTACATCGGCAAGGCGGTCCTCAAAAACAACGTCTTCGTTCTTGACTTCGTTCCTGATCTTGGCACCGCCGACAGCGACGCCATCGTTAACTTCACCAACTGGACACACCCTCCAGACCTTGATCCAGACTTTAGTCCAGAAGGCTTCTGGTATTCACACACCATCCCTGAAGCAGAAAGAACAAGGGCGTTAGCAATAATTCAGACAACATCGGCAGCAGCAGAGACAACATCGGCAGCAGCAGAGACAACATCGGCAGCAGCAGAGACAACATCGGCAGCAGCAGAGACAACATCGGCAGCAGCAGAGACAACATCGGCAGCAGCAGAACCATCAACGGCAGCAGCAGGAACATCAACACCAATTGCTGAACCTTCAACGACACCACTCCTCATCGACGACACACCACCGACACCCTCGCAACAATTACACCCAGCACCACGAGAAGTTCATCGCAGCGCCAACTTCACCGCCAACTTCTACTCCAACTCCGATATGTACCGACGATCACCCGGACATCGCGCCGACGAAAGCACCTGGCACGCAAGGATGGGACACCCAAGCAACACAGTATTAAACAATACGATAAGAGCAGGAGTACTCGACAAGGACTCACTCCTACTGACCGACGGACGAGAACTTCAACGAGTACGCGGAACGTGCCTCACCTGCCCTGAAGGTGACTTACCACATCGACCGTTTGCGTCTCATCACAACCCAAGCGCACCCGCGTACGCACCACTCGAGAAGGTGTACAGCGACATCCTGTACAATCAGGAACCAGGACAAGTAATATACAACTATACAATCACCTTCATCGACGCCGCCACCCGTTACGTCTGGCACCTAAACCTCCCTAGCCGCGACATGGCATTCGCAGCCTTCGTGGCCTGGCTACCAGTAGCAGAGAGAGAATCGGGCGTGAAACTGAAAAGCTTCCAGTCAGACGGAGGAGGAGAATACACCTCTCAGCGATTCAAGCAGTACCTGGGGGAAAGGGGAATCAAGCGGCTCATCTCCCTTCCCTACGCCCATCAGCAGCAGGGTGTAGCAGAAAGAATGAACAGGACCTTGCAGAACAGCATGCGCAAACTGTTACGTGGCATGCGGCTACCCAACCACCAGTGGCCTGCAGCAATGGACCACGCCGTCATGCTGCACAACTTGCTGTCGTCATCATCGCTTCCGAACAACACATCACCGCATCTGCTATGGACAGGGAAACAGGGCAGCACAAAACTGTTACGAGTATTCGGATGCATGGTACAGTACCAACCCCCAGCAGCACGAGCGGGCCGATTTTCTCAACGAGCACAGTGGGGACTACACCTGGGAATCGAAAAGAACTACAACGCGTGGAAAATCTTCGACGTCCACTCCAAGGAAACAGTAGCAGCACGTGATGTAATTTTCTACGAACGACTCACGCTCCAGACATACCTTGCCAACCTGCACGAAGACCAGGATCCCACAGGTGGTTTTCGTGGTGACCGAGCCTTCGCCTCAGCAGCGGACGAAGCTGACTGGGACGAGCAGAATGTGGACAACGCATCAGAAGAAGCCGGACCTCTTCCGTTCTGCTCCGTCGACGTTCCCATGGACGAAGACAACCCTCGCGAAAGTGCCAACGCCGAAACCTTCTACCATTTCGCCGACAACGGTTACGTAACACCTGCGACAGTCAACACCAACGAAGCAGAACGAGTAGGACCGAACTTCATACCTGATCAAGAAGCGGGAGATGAAGCAGCTTATCCCGAGGACGTAAATCTTCCCCGCTACTCACAGAGTGGACTGCAGATTCTCGGACTCGTCACCGCAGTCCACGGCACCGCCACTCCTAAAGAGCCTGCGACGCTCTGGGGGGGGAACATAAGGAAAAATGGCGCGAAGCCATGGACAAGGAACTGAAGGCACTGGAGGAACGCAACACGTGGAAAGTGGTTCCTATCGGCGTGGCACGGAACAAGACAGTGCTCACCGGGAAGTGGGTCTTCCGTGTGAAGACAAAGGCTGACGGCACCATCGACAAATTTAAAGCTTTCGTATACATTTGAAAAAGGGAGGTTCAAAAGTTTTGAAATTTGAAATATTGGTAACCCAGAAACAGCTAGTTTCACTCGCTTCACAAGGGAGGTGATCTCCCCGTCACCCAGGGCTCACTGGTGATTCAAAACTTTTGGAATAACAAAAGTATACGAAATCCAGTCCATGTGAGATCTACGCCACTACGCTCAACAGGCAGCATAAATCGTAGCAAAGCACATCGCGACAACAGCCAGCGCAAATCACTCCCGTTTCCGACACAAACTTAGACGCGTGGGGCAGTTTAGTGTAATTACACGTCCGAGCCAACGTCAGTTCCGCCCTCTAACACGGCGAGCCCGCCGGACCCCTTCTCACAGCCTCGCCTCGTCGTCCGTCGCGTTGCCTCACCACGCGGCCTCCTCACGCCACCATGAACGCGCACGCTGCGTCTCAAACTGCCGAACACGCACGATCACAGTCGCTTCCCGATCGCGCGACCTCGCTACCACGTTTCCGCAGTAGCGGCGGCAGCCGCAATTGAGGTGTCGCGAGGGTAATCAGAAACGATTGCTCCCCATTACCTCTTCCCGCCTCCCCGTTTCCCCTTCCCGCCTCCCCAATTCCCCTTCCCGACACCCCATTTCCTCTTCCCGCTCCCCATTACCCCTTCGCGCCTCCTCGTTTCCCCTTCCCGCTCCCCATTACCCCTTCCTGCCTCTGCAATTCCCCTTCCCGCCACCCCATTTCCTCTTCTCGCTCCCCATTATCCCTTCCCGCCTCCTCGTTTCCCCTTCCCGCTCCCCATTACCCTTTCCCGCCTCCCCAATTCCCCTTCCCGCTCCCCATTACCCCTTCCCGCCTCCCCAATTCCCCTTCCCGCTCCCCATTACCCCTTCTCGCCTCCCCAATTCCCCTTCCCGCTCCCCATTACCCCTTCCCTCCTCCCCGTGACCCCTTCCCGCTTCCCCATTACCCCTTCCCACTCCCCATTTCCCCTTCCCGCCTTCCCAATTCCCCTTCCCGCCTCCCCGCTTCCCCTTCCCACTCCCGATTATCCCTTCTCGCCTCCCTTCTCAAACTGCCGAACACACATCACAGTCGCCGCCCGATCGCACAGCCTCGCTACCACGTTTCCGCACTAGCCGCGGCAGCCGCACTCTCATTTCCCCCCTTGCAGACTCTCATTTTCCCCCTTGCTCACTCTCATTTCCCCCCCATGCTCTCCCTCATTCCTCCCCCCTTCTCCCTCTCATTCCCCCCATGAAGCCCCTCATCCCCCCCTTTCTCCCTCTCATCTCCCCCCCTGCTCCCTGTCATGTCCCCACCTTCTCTCTCTCATGTCACCCCCTTCTCCCGCTCATTCCCCCCCATTCTCCCTCTCATTTCTTCCCCTTCCCCCTCTTATATCTCCCCCTACTCCCTCTCATTCCCCCCATGAAGCCCCTCATTCCCCCCCTTTCTCCCTCTCATCCTCCCCCCTGCTCACTGTTATGTCCCCCCTTCTCTCGCTCATGTACCCCCCTTCTTCCTCTCATTTCCCCCCCTTATCCCTCTCATTCTCCCCCCTGCTCCTTCTCATTCCCCCCTTAACCACTCAGTTAAATGCCACATAACCTCCCTCTCATTTCCCCGCATTCCCCCCCCCTTCCCCCTCTCGTTTCCCCCCATCTCCCTCTCCTTTCCCCACGTGCTCCTTCTCATTTCCCCCCCCTTCTCCATCTCGTTTCCCCCCCGCTCATTTCCCCCCATCTCCTTTCATTTTCCCCCCTTCTCCCTCTCATATGCTTCTAACCCCTACCGTACCCTTGGATGATCGCATGCCATACTCATCCATCCGCTGCCATACACCGCCACACCCTTCCATCTCCTCCCATACCCTTCCATACGCCAGCCAAGCCCGTCCCTCATTCTGCCATACCTTGCCATACTCTGCCATACCTTTCCTTCCCTAGCGTAAGTGTACCATTCCCTTCCATACCCCAGCCATACCCATCCATCCCCTGTCATACCCTTCCATTCCCTTCCATACCCTTCCATACCTTCCATTCCCTTCCATACCCTTCCATTCCCTTCCATACCCTTCCATTCCCTTCCATACCCTTCCATTCCCTTCCATACCCTTCCATACCTACCATTCCCTTCCATACCCCAGCCATACCCTTCCATACCCTTCCATTCCCTTCCATACACTTCCATTCCCTTCCATACACTTCCATTCCCTGCCATTCCCTTCCATTCCCTGCATTCGTGCACAGGCATATGACTAGTCACGTGATTGGTATCGAAGAATCCAGGGTTGGGTGATAAAGGTTATGTATATAGTGATACAATTGTAAGGACTTTTTTTATAAAACATGTTGTGAGGCTACGAGCTTGATTTTGGTCCTGAAGTGCCAAAAATGTACTAGAGTTGGGAGTGTATGCATGCTTCTTGAATCACAAGTGCATAGTAATAAATACGCAGGGAGTTGCCGCACAAATCTGACTCCAAGGTTGGGTGACGGGGGAGTTTCCTGTGTTTGGAACTCCTCAAAGCTGCAATTTTTCGCCAAACCTCTCGCCACGCTCAGTTGTTTCGTTCTGGCGAATTTTTCCCTGGCTACAGTGCAAGTCCAAACAGTACTTGCAAATGTATACGAAAGCTTTAAGGCACGCTGGGTCGTACGCAGCTTCGACCAAGAGCACGGACGCAATTTCACCGAAACATTCGCTCCGGTCAGCCGACACACCTCGCTACGCATCCTTCTCGCGATCGCCGCCATGAAGAAGAAGAAGAAGCTGCGGCAAATCGACGTTGCTAACGCATTCCTCTACGCACCTGTTGACGCAGAGATCTTGGTCGAGCTACCACACGGCTCCAGCACGAACTCGAACCACGTCTGTCAACTACTCAAGTCGCTCTACGGCATCAAGCAAGCTCCGCGACTATGGCAACAATACCTACACGCTCGCCTCATTCGCATCGGCTTCAAGCAATTGCCGCACGACCAGGGCATGTACTGAGAAGAAACAAGGAATGAATGAACTATGAATGAATTGGGTACAGGTAATAACCCTAATTGGGTTGTACCCCTTATGGGCTACCCCACTATAGCCTACACAATATGCAAGAGCTATAATGTTCTGACACACCCCCATAGGCAAAGTGGGGGAGAACAAGGGGTCACAAGACCAGTCAAGTAAAGCAAAGCAAAGAAAGCTCAGGGTGGATCACAAAGTCACCACACATTCCGAGCACAAGTTCAAGGCCACAAGGCCAGTTCACATGCAGGAGTACATATATATAAAAAGGCTAGACAAGCAAGAGCAGGTATATATATATGTAACAGTACAAGCACGGTCAAGAGGTGAGCAAGTGAGGCAAGGTAGGCACAAGGCCCAGCTGAGTACAGAAGCGCTGATGGTCACAAGGCGCAAGCGCCTTGGTGAAGATATCAGCAGTGTTGGCCTCAGAGGCCACGTACGCAAGACGCAGCTGACCACGCTGCTGCAGCTCACGAGCAAGAAAGTAGCGGAGAGCAATCTGCTTCGTTCTGTGCTCCAGTCGCTGCTCCCGACACAAGGCCAGCATGGCCTTGTTGTCTACGTACAGCACTGGAGGAGAACGAGGCGGCTCTCCGAGGTCAGTCAGCAGGTAGGTGAGCCAGCGAAGCTCCTGTGCAGCCATGGCTCCTGCGTAGATCTCAGCCTCACAACTGGAGCCGAGAACAGAAGACGAGCGAGTAGCCCGCCACGAAACAGAGCCGGAACCAAGGCTGAATGTGTAACCCTGTGACGACCGCTGCGTAGCCTGGTCGTCAGCCCAAGAAGCGTCTGCGTGCCCAGTAAGGACCACTGGACTCTGCCCTCCAAGCACAAGCCCCATGCCCGACGTACTGCACAAGTAGCGCAACACCCTCTTCGCTGCAGCCATGTGCTCCGGTCTGTGTCTCCCAGGAGCAACATAGCGTGCGAGAATGCTAAGAGGGTATGCAAGGTCAGGTCGTGTGCAGGTCATCAGGTACATGAGGCAACCAACAAGCTCTGGGTACGGGCCACTCGACTCTACGGACTCATCCGAAGGCAGAGCTGAGAGCGAGTGGCGAGTAGGCAGAGGAGTGGCCTGAGGCGAGGAGTACGTGAAGCCGAAGCGCTGAAGGACCTGCTGCACCATGTGTGACTGAGTCAGGGTAATGGTGCGGCGTGCTCTGTCCCGAGTGATCTGCAAGCCAAGGTAGCTGCGCAGTTCACCCAGGTCAGTGCACGTGTGTCTCTTCTGCAGCTCGGACTTCACGTGGGCGAGTCCAGCAGTGTCAGCTGTGGCAAAGACCAAGTCGTCGACGTACACGAGGATGTAGAACGGCGGCAAAGAAGTGTCGGTGCGCAGAAACAGCGACGGGTCGGCAGTAGAGGGAGCAAACCCAAGAGCCGCAAGTGTAGTCCTCAGTGTGTCGTGCCACTCACGCGGTGCCTGGCGAAGACCGTAAACTGGCCGCCGCAGGCTCCACTGGGTGCCAGGAGGAAAAGACCCAGTGAAACCAGGTGGGCGACGCAGCCAGATCTCCTCGTGCAGGCTGCCCTGCAAGAAAGCAGTGCTGAAGTCAAGAGAGTGTAGCTCATAGTCACGGTGAGCAGCTACGTGCAGCAGTACCCGAAGAGTGGTCATCTTCGGGGTGGGAGAGAAGGTCTGAAAGTAGTCAACTCCCTGCCGCTGACTGAAGCCTCGAGCCACGTAACGCGCCTTGAAGACAGGCGGAGAACCTGGCGGCCGCTTCACCCTGAAAATCCACATGCCACTGACGATGTTCGCCGGGAACAGCGTCAACGTAGGTGCCTGTGGACTTCCAGGAAGCCATCTCTGCGTCCATAGCTGCCTGCCACTGAGAGGAGTAGGGACCCTCTATCGCCTCCGCGTAAGAGCGCGGAGTCGGGATGTCAAGTGCATCCGGGTCTCCCTCAGGGGTAAGCAGTACGGACACGAGATGAGGTGAAGCAGCGGCCAAGCACTGGAACTCCTCCTGCCTGTCCTCAAGGACGTCCGTGCCAAGGGCACACTCACCCCCGACGGACGGAGGACAGACAGACTCAGACTCAGCAACAAGACTGGCGACATAGTCTAGGCGACAGCGAGCAGCAAAGTCGACGAGCTCAGCAACTAGGGCAGACGCAGCAGTGGACTCTAAGGAAGGGTCAGTGACAACAGTAGCAAGGAGATGCGTGACAGTAGGACTGGCAGCACGAAGAGAGTCCGACTCCGGGTCGGCAAGAGCAGGAAGAGAAGACTCAGGAGGAGAAGGCAAAGGGGCACGCAGAGGAGCAGTGGACGGACGCAGAGACATCCGGTGCGTGCCAGGGACAGGAGGAGGACGCTGACGCGAACCACGACCACTAGTGCGAGCAGCACGGACAGGCGACACAGGGCGAGACGCAGGCTCACGACGCTCAGCAAGACCTCCAGTAGGACCAGTGTAGGGAGACGGAGCAGGCAGTGGGGAGGCCGGCTGTAACTGTAACTGCGACGGGACAGGCTGTGGACACTCTAAGGGAGGAGGAGGACCAGTAGAAGACGGGAGACCAAGAACCTGCTGAAGGAGCGGAACGAAGTACGGCCGAGGCCGCGCGGCGACTCCAGACACAGTAGGGACAGCACCAGCACCCCCTGTGGCAGCACCAGCACCAGTAGCAGCTCCAGCTCCAGTACCCCCAGCAGCACCAGCAGTACCCCCAGCAGGACCGCCGCCAGGACCGACAGCAGTAGCCTCCGCGCCAACACCCGCAGCAGCTCCAGCTCCAGAAGTACCCGCAGGTCCAGCAGCTCCAGGACGCCCAGTACGAGCACCTCCGGGACCCGTGGCACCAGCTCCCTCAGCAGCAACAGAAACTCCAGTACCCGCAGCTCCTCCAGCTCCAGGAGCTCGCCTCCAGCGCCGGGCAAACCACTCACGCAGCTCCTGTGGAGAGAGTGGCTCCCGGCGAGAAGAAGCACCCGGAGAACCGCCAGGCACAGCACCAGCAGGCCCAGCTCCCTCAGGCTCCGCACCCCCAGGCTCAGCACCTCCAGGCGTAGCACCCCCAGGCTCAGCACCCCCACGCTCAGCACCTCCAGGCGTAGCACCCCCAGGCTCAGCACCCCCAGACGCAGCACCCCCAGGCGTAGCACCCCTAGACGCAGCACCCCCAGGCTCAGCACCCCCAGTCGTAGTACCCTCAGGCTCAGCACCCCCAGGCGTAGCACCCACACGCTCAGCACCCCCAGAGTCAGCACTCCCAGGCTCAGCACCCTCAGCAGCACCAGAGTCACCAGCGACCTCGACAGGCTCAACAGCGTCTACCTGGGACACACCTGAAGGGGCAGGACCCTGAGGGGGGAGGGGGTCTACCGGGGGGGGACCTGGTACCAGGAAGAGCGGTGGCGGGGGGAGGGACGGAGTGCGGTAGGGGAAGAGGCGGTAGTAGGGGACCGACTCGTCGAACGTGACGTCCTGGGAGGACAGAACACGGCGAGAATTGGGGTGGTAGAACTGCCACCCTGGGGCGTCAGGGGGGAAACCCAGGAAGACGCAAGGAGCAGCACGAGGGGACAGCTTGTCCGCAGACAAGTCGCGGACAAACGCCCGAGATCCCCAGACACGGAACGCAGACGCATCGCCAACCTTCCCCGTCCACAGCAAGGCTGGGGAGGTCTCCGGCATGGAGACCCTGGGCTGAAGGTTGATCTGATGCGCCGCGTACCGAACCGCAAACGGCCACAGAAAATGGGGGGCAGCCGCATGCATCATGGACGTACGGGCGACGTCCATGACCATGCCAATGCGGCGCTCAGCAATCCCATTTTGCTGTGGAGAGTCCGGAAGCGTGAAGGTCTGGCGGATGCCTCGTGCACGACAGTAGGCTCGCAGAAGGCCAGAGGAGAACTCTCCACCTCTGTCAGAGTGCAGACGCAGAACAGGAAAGTCCGAGCCGAAGCTCCGCCTGAGCTGGAGACGAGCTGCGCGGATCCAGTCGATCAACACCTCAGTGACATCACCCTTGCTGCGCAAGGGGAAGACTGTGGTGTAACGCGAGTAGTCGTCAACCACCAGCAGGAAGTAGCGCTCGTGACCCTGTCCACGGACGCGGGCCGGGCCCCACACGTCCATGTGAAGCGTCTGCAGCGGGGCCTCTGTCGGAGGAAACTGGGAGGAGTGAGGGGTAGCCCGCTGTCGTCCCTCGACACAGGGGACGCAGGTAGGGCCAGGCCCCGGAGGAAGTGGAGGGAGGGACCGGGGAAGACCAGAGACAAGGACACGGGAGGCCATGCTCCGGAGACGAAGCAGGGAGGGGTGACCAAGGCGGTGGTGCCAGAGGAGAGTCTCGTGAGACAGGAGGCGACACGAGCAGGGGGCAGACTCAGGACCAGACCTGGACGCTGTAGCAAACACCTGACCCGACGCAGCTACCTGACCAGACGCAGTGACTGGAGGAGACGCAGTGGTCAGTGTGTACAGGCTCGACCCCGGCCGACGTGTAAACGTGGCCAGGTGTCGGCCTGTCCGAGCGTCCGTGCAGTGGGTCACCCGCTGACTCGCAGGAGTGAACTGGTGAACCCCCGCATCCTGTAGGTCAGCACCACTCACCAAGTTCGTAGAGAACGAGGGGAGGTAAAGACCAGACAGGGTGCCAGAGGGGGCCGCCGGACACGGGAGGACAGTGGAGAAGTGAGCAAGGACAGGACCCCCAGAGGGGTCTGCCAGAGAGACCGCAACTGGCCGGCCAAGCGGCGTGAGTGTGGTGCGGTCTCGAAAGAAGGAGCGAGAAGCCCCCGAGTCAAGGGTAAAGGTGTGGGAGGCCGAAGCCGACGCAGAACCTGAGAGAGCAGACTCACCAGTACCTGAGGGAGCAGACGCACCTAGAGCAGCAGCCTCGCTAGCACCTAGAGCAGCAGCCTCACCAGGACCTAGAGCAGCAGTCTCAATGCCCGGGTCGGGCGGAAAACACCGGTAACAGTCACCCTCATCACTAATAGTCACAGTATACATGGCAGCAAGAATAGCATCAAAGTCAAGGTCAAAGACAGCTACACCCGCCCTAGACAGCTCACCCCAGCGGGGGATCTCAGTGGCCTCAGGGAACTGGTGACGCCAAGCGTCCGTCAGGCGGCCAAAGCAGCGCTGGGTGGAGTGCGCACCCCCGCACTGCTCACCCGCGCGGTCGCCGGTGCGCAGGACGTAGGTGCACGGACCAGTACCCCCACCCCTCTGGCGTGCAGTGTACCACTCACGGAGCTGCTGAGGGGAGGGGACGTCACGAGTGCGCTGCTGCTGCTGCTGCTGGCGCTGACCACCACCGGAGCTGACCCTCTGCGCAGCGCCACCCCGACCAGCTCCACCTCCTCCGCCGCCTCCTCCTCCACCGCCGCCACCTCCGCTCCCTCCGCCACCGCCGCTGCCGCCTGCGCCTCCACTGCCGCCACCTACACCTCCACCCCCGCCACCACCCCCACCGCCACCCCCACCTCCTCCACCGCCTCCACCGCCGCCTCCACCGCCCCCGCTAGCTCCTCCAGCGCCCCTGCCCCCCTTGCCCCTGCCAGGGCGGCGTCTCCCGCTAGGGGTAGACGCTGCCCCAACCGACTCCAAACCAGCGAGGTCGGCCGCAGCAGCAGAGGCAACAGAGGGCAAAAGAGGGGAGGGGGAACACCCCTCAAAGATGGGGGTGCGAGGGTCACCACGAGAGGCTCCTACAGCGACTATGCTCTTTTCTGCTGCTAGGAGGGCCTTCTCGAGGAGGTCAACGGTGAGAGTGGTGGGACAAACCGAGAGGAAGTGGTCCCTGACTACCCGAAGGGAGTCAGGGAGACGGGTGACTATGTAGTAGAGGGTGATGTACATGGGGGGGGGGTTCTTGGCGCAGAACTCAACAGGAAGCGCAGCGCAGTAGCGAGTGTCACTAGTGCGGAGGTGCGTAATGAGGTCAGCGACTGTGGGAAAGGCAGCAAGGTCAGGGAAGAGGTACGGTAGCATGAGGCGGCTCAGTGCAGCAGTGGCAGGGGAGGAGTAGCGTGCAACTACAGCGTCGTACAAGGTCTGAGCACTCTTGTACTGGCTAAAGTGCGCACGCTCAGAGGTAGGTAGGTGGCGACGCACAGCAAGACGTGCAGCAGCATCGTGCGTGGCCCACTGTGAGCGAACAGTGGCGTCAGCATCAGCAGCGGGGGCAGGAGAGGCACCAGAAGTGAGGTCAAAGAGGGAGAGGCCGTCTGCTCTGTCGCACTGTAAGAAAAGCTGCAGGTCATCTATCCAGACGTCAAAGTCAATGGCCCGACCCTCAGCGTCAAAAGCGAGGACACTAGGGGTAGCCATGACAGCAGTAGACTAGCAGTGCAAACAGTAGGGTGAGGGCAGTGCTGTGAGAGAGGCGCTGCTCTTACCGGACAGGGCGGCTCGGGCGGCTCGGCCGCAGGGCGGCTCGGCGACTCGACGGCTGGGCGGCTCGGCTGCTGGGCGGCTCGGCGGCTTGGCTGCTGGGCGGCTCGGCTGCTGGGCGGCTCGGCGGCTGGGCGGCTCGGCTGCTGGGCGGCTCGGCTGCTGGGCGTATCGGCGGTTGGGCGGCTCGGCTGCTGGGCGGCTCGGCTGCTGGGCGGCTCGGCGGCTGGGCGGCTCGGTTGCTGGGCGGCTCGGCGGGTGGGCTGCTCGTAGGAGTAGGCGCGGGGGCCGTAGGAGCAGGCGCCGGGGCCGTAGGAGCAGGGGCCGGGGCCGCTAGGGCGGCGGATCGGGGCCGCGAGGGCGGCGGATCGGGGCCGCGAGGGCGGCGGAGTAGGGGCCGCGAGGGCGGCGGAGTAGGGGCCGCGAGGGCGGCGGATCGGGGCCGCGAGGGCGGCGGATCGGGGTCGCGAGGGCAGCGGAGTAGGGGCCGCGAGGGCGGCGGATCGAGGCCGCGAAGGGCGGCGGATCGGGGCCGCGAGGGCGGCGGAGCGGGGCCGCGAGGGCGGCGGATCGGGGCCGCGAGTGCGGCGGATCAGGGCCACGAGGGCGGCGGAGTAGGGGCCGCGAAGGGCGGCGGATAGAGCCGCGAGGGCGGCTCGAAGGGGCCGCGAGGGCGGCGCGAAGGGGCCGCTAGGGCGGCGCGAGAGAGGGGAGCGCGACTCGGGCAGGGGCTGAGTGCGCTCCGGGCAGGAAAAAAAAAAAACGGTGGGCCCTAGGAACAGTTCCCACGGGGGAACCTGCTTGATACCATGAGAAGAAACAAGGAATGAATGAACTATGAATGAATTGGGTACAAGTAATAACCCTAATTGGGTTGTACCCCTTATGGGCTACCCCACTATAGCCTACACAATATGCAAGAGCTATAATGTTCTGACATGTACCGGCTCACGAAGGGTACCGACTACATCTTGCTAATCGTCTATGTAGACGATCTGCTCTACATCGGCTCAACTGACGGCATTACAACCTGGTTCGAAGGGGAGCTACAGCAAGACCTCACACTCACGGTCTCATCTACCGTCACACAGTACCTCGGCCTCAACATCCGGGAAGAGGAAGACGCTATCTACCTCAGCGCCGCGAAATACGCCGACACCATCGCCAAGCGTTTTGCACTCACACCGACTATCATCTCCACACCGTACCGCTACACGACAGTAAACAACAAGGAAGGCTCCGCTCTACTCAAGCCCGCCGGCATACGCGACTACCAGAGAAAGCTGGGCTGCCTTCTCTTCGCAGCTGTCACCTGCCGCCCAGATCTATCCTACTCTGCGAGCCAGCTCGCCACCCACCTCAAGAAGCCTGAAGCGGAACATCTGGCGGAGCTCGACCGCGCTCTTCACTACCTTGTCAGTACCCCGACGGTCGGCCTGACTTACCATAAGAACGCAACTACAACGCCTAAGCTAATCGGTTACGTCGACGCAGATCACGCGGGCGACTCCGACAACAGACGATCGCGCACCGGCTACATCTACCGCTTCGAGCCTATCGGACCTATCTCCTGGCAATCGAGCAAGCAGGAATTAATTGCTCTCTCGTCAGCTGAAGCAGAATATATTGCACTCTGCTCAGCCACCAAGGAAGGACTCTATCTTCGCGAGCTGCTGGAAGAAGCGAAGTTAGCCGAGTTACCCAACTTTACCCTGTTCTGCGACAACCAATCGGCAATTCGCATCGCCAACAAGAACGGCTTCGCGAACAGGACGAAACACATCGCCCTGCGATATTTCTTCGTAAAGGACGAGATCGAGAAGGGAAGGCTCGAGCTGTCATACTGCCCCACGTCCGAGATGGCAGCTGACTACCTGACCAAGAAGCTCGGAAAGCAGAAGTTCGAATACTGCATGCTGCTGACTGGACAGAGCCACGTCAGCGACACTCCAGAAGCGAAGGGGAGTGTTGGAAACAATCGGTCCTAAGCGCTTCTGTCGTGTCGAAACACTAAGGCACAAGCGAAGCAAAGCATACCGAGGCACCAGCGAGTCAACCCTCGGAGGTTGAAGTAACCGCTGGAGGTTACGCGAAAGTCAAAGGTCAGCGACCTTTGACCTGACAAGTACAGCGCGACAGTAAGGACACACAACTGACTCGCTACTTAGCAGTTGCCCGAGTCGTCACTGTATCGAACCGCAACAGCAACAAGTAAAACAGTTATAACCGTATCCTTTCATATTCCTTGTACTCCTATATAATCTTGTATCTCTTTGTTTTAATCAACTTACTTTGCCCTCACATACTAGCGCAAGGTGGTTCACAACTCTTTATTAACGCTTCCGCTACTACACCAACTCTACCCAGAGTTCACCCCTGCAAAGATCCTAAGGGCTTTTTTCAGCCTAACAAGAGGGAGGGGGTACAAGGATGTCGAGAGAGTTGGGTTGTACCCTCTAAGGTGTGACCCCTACACAACCTAAAGTAACATAAACAAACAATATGTTTTGACACCTTTTCACCTAACTCTCTCGACAATGCCGTCTGCTCCGACGGTCCAGATCCATTCCAACTGTCTGTGACGCTTCGAGTCAACTCTGTCTCTTCGTGTTCAACCTCGATACTGTGTGCTTCACTTGCTGCGGTTAGGAGTGCATAATCACATTTCACTATTCGTAACAGACCCTACCTAACAAATGAGTACTATGTTTTGTAGTTAACTTGTGAAAAACCTTCTCCACCAGTAACAAAATTATTAAGTCAGAACTATGATCGTTTTTATCCAGCACAGAACCGCACACAACCAACCTCCAGCTGGGTATAAATTGTGGAGTCAAACACTGCCGAACAGCAGCCTGAGCAAAGTGTCTTGAGTTAGCTCTTCCTGACCCGGCAACTCAACCAGAGACGTACCGAAATACATTCTACCATAGATACGGTATTGCCCTACCTGCCAGCGTTACCAAAGCAACAAACGCCTATCCACAGCTGCAGATTAACCAGGGGCAATAGCCTGCTTGTGGAATCTTTCAGCTCCTAGCTGAAACTAGAACCTTGTGAAAGAATGGTCAACTCCTTGACAGAGCCTCCAACTGCAGATACAGGGCACCTATCGCCGGCTCTAGCTGGATCCTTCAAAGGCTGATAAGCTTCACGCTGCCCTTCCTAGCTGCTCGTCCTACCTCCTGCTTACGAGTACATCGAATATCTGCAGACGGCAATGTACAGCCAGCAACAGCTAAGGTAAGTGATAGATTAAGAAATCTTATAATTCGTATACTATGCAACTTACCAGCCCGAGCTACCATATACGGTACATCACTGTTGCCAGTAGCCCCAGTCGCGCCGTGCATAGTCTGTATCAAACCTCCGCCGCTTCGATGCACTGCCAGCCCCTGCGCCATACCCTTCCGCCCCTCCGTAACCGTAACCGTAGCCCTGGCCAGCGGCGCCCGAAGCACCTTGAGATCCGGCCCAGTTGCCTCCCTGCGCATAGCCAGACGCACCACCCGCAGAGCCACCGCCATAGCCACCACCCCCACCCCCCTGGCCGTACCCAGCAGGCCATTGGGATCGGCCGGCTGCACTATAGCCGGACCCGCCTGGAGATCCGCCGTAACCCGAGCTTCCGCCATAACCGCCAGCCCCGTACCCTCCCTCGTAACCACCAGCGCTTCCGCCGTAGCCGCCCCACCCGTACCCTCCGCCATATCCGCCCCCGTTCATCCCAGCGCCATACCCGCCGTACGCTCCATAGCCACCGCCGTACCCGCCGTACCCGCGACCGCCGCCTCCATAACCGCCGGAGTACCGGGAATCGCCGCGAGAACCGTAGCCGCCGCCGCCGCCGTAACCCCCACCGCCACCGTACCCGCCATATCCGTACCCTCCCCTTGCGCCATAGCCGCCGCGATATCCGCCGCGACCGCCGCCGGCGCTATCCTTTGGAACGGCCCGCTTGACCTCGACCTTCTTCTCCTTGAGCTCGTGAAACGTTTTCTCCAACACGCGCTCAACCGCTTCGTCCGAATCGAACGTGATAAAGCCGAATCCGCGCGGCCGCTGTGTGTTGTGGTCGTACATCACGACGACGTCCGTGATCGTGCCGAACTGCTCGAAGTATTGACGGAAGTCGTCCTCTGTGACGGTTGACGCAAGCCCGCCGACAAAGATCTTCTTTGTCGACTGGGATGGCTGCGTTTGGGAAGGCTGCTCACCGCCGTCGCCATCGGCTCCTGCTGCTGCTTGTTCTCCTGACGCATTGCCTTGAGAAGCATCGGATTCTTTCGGCGGATTCTGCTCGTCTCGAGGAACAGCTTTTTTAGCTTCCACCTAAGAACCAAAGACGAAGGACATAGAAAAGCCACCAGCTTAAGTCTTACAGCTAAACGGCACTAAAAAACTGCTGAAATAGCTGCATTGAGCAATGATAGGGAGGCAGATTAATCAAAGTCGCCACGGCAAGTACTGATAGCGAACTACCGAAAATGCGAGAGCAATTCTGACTAATCTAAGCCGGACCTGTCTGCCATCGATAGTATGCTTCTCGTTAAGCACGCGATCCGCCACTTCAGGGTCGGTAAACACGACGAAACCAAAACCGCGAGATTTGCCCGTCATCCGATCCTTCATGATCACCGCCTCTTTAACCTCTCCGTACGTCTGGAAGTACTCGTTCAGCCTATCCTCCGTCGTGTCCCATGAGATACCCCCAATAAAAAGCTTTCCTGGGTCTGAATCCATGCCTGGCAAACGGAGGGATGGAGGAAACCCTAACACCCCTCCAGAAGCGGTAGAGCAAGACTCGCAAAACTAGAGGAATTGTGATTCCACCTTCGAAGCAGGGTTGTGAGATGCAACCAACTTGGAGAGGCGGAATCAGGGAGCCAAGACTCGGCAAAGAAGGGTCGAGAAGGATGAGGGTTACCACACCTTGTTTGTCGGGACGGTTAGGCTTGGACGGTCCAGGCTCGGCACGAGTGTATACCAGACCTACGAAATCTCCAGCCCGCGAACCATGTTTTCCAAATGACGCGACAAAATTTAGGCCGTGGGTTGTACAGACTGGAAAACTACAGAAATGCCCTACTAATGTCTAAAACGAGGATCATTTAGGGCGTGTTAAATCCCCTCACAGTTCCGAAAATGGGGTGTGGCCGAATTTTCGACGACCAAATGGTCGTCATATTTTTCGCGAACAACGACGAGGTGACCAATTCAGAGTCGACTCTTTTTCAGCCACCATTTTCAGTTTTGGAGATTTAACAACTTTGGTGGCCGATTTGCAGGCCGATCCGGAAAAGTTGTTAAATTTGCAGTTGCTACAGTACTGTAGTTGAGTATGTGCGACGGGGTCGCATTCTGACGACGATATTTCTCATTTGACGCGATCACAAAATTCGTCGTTGGGCGAAACCGTGCAACGTCACATGCGATTATCGCAGGGCTGATTTTATCAGGGTTGTTACGATATGAAGCTTTATGAGAAGGCATTCCTGTATGTTGCAGGAGCCGACTCTACCGAGTACGAAGTCGAGGAGTCAGAAGAGTCGAAGCGACGCAGCAACCGTCTGACCAAGAGCGATGCAGGCAGAAACATTTGAAGTGAAAAGAGCGGGAACATGTTTGAAACGGGTTCCCGCGCCGCACGGCTTGAATTTCGCTGCAATAAGGAAATGTACCCCTTAGAGTACATGGCTAGTCTAGGTCTTTTCATATTCCCCTGTACTCTTATATAAACCCGACGTATGCATGTTTTTATCAACTCAGTCATTTACATTCACTCTGACCGGAGATTCAAACTTCCGCTGCAAACACTACTCTGCGATCAACCCTGAGCGATCCTTTGCTAAGTCCCACTTGGGATTGTAACATGTGTCAAACTCATATGCTTTAGTCTATCTAGGCTGTAGTGGGGTAGACACTATAGGGTACAACACTTCTAGGTTTCCTACTTGTACCCACTTCTTCCTTAGTCATTCTCATTCCTCTTTCTTCATTTGGTATAGAGCGGGTTCCCTAGTGGGACTGTTTCTTCCTAAGGGCCCACCATTTTTTTTTTTTTTTTCCTAACCTGCCCGAAGCGCGCTTCGCGCTCTGACCTGCCCTACCCTTTCGCGGCCCCTTAGCGGCCTGCCCTGCTCCTGAGGCCCGTCGCGGCCCCTCTTTGCGGCCCCTTCGCGGCCCCTTCACGGCCCCTTAGCGGCCGCTTCGCGGCCCCTTAGCGGCCCCCCTTCGCGGCCCCTTCGCGGCCCCTTCGCGGCCCCTTAGCGGCCCCTTCGCGGCCCCTTCGCGGCCCCTTCGCGGCCCCTTCGCGGCCCCTTCGCGGCCCCTTAGCGGCCCCCTTCGCGGCCCCTTCGCGGCCCCTTCGCGGCCCCTTAGCGGCCCCCTTCGCGGCCCCGCCCCGCTGCCCGTAGCGGCCCCGCCCCGTCGCCAGTCGCGGCCCCGCCCCGTCGCCACCCGGGTGTCGCCCCTGCCTCGTCGCGACGCCTCAGCGGGACCCGCGCGTCGCACTCGCCTCGTCGCGACGCCCCTGCGGGACCCGCGAGGCGCGGCTCCTGCGCGTCGTGACGCCCCAACGGGACCCGGGCGTCGCCCCCGCTCGTCGCGACGCCCCTGCGGGACCCGCGCGGCGCCGCCCCTGCCCGCCGCGGCGCCCTGCCCTAACCCGCGCCCGACCTTCGGACGGCCGCCCCTGCCCCCCCCCCTGCAGCAGCCGCCCCTGGCCCCTGGAGCAGCCGCCCTTGCAGCAGCCGCCCCTGCAGCAGCCGCCCCTGGCCCCTGGAGCAGCCGCCCCTACAGCAGCCGCCCCTGACCCTTGGAGCAGCGCCCCTGCAGCAGCCGCCCCTGGCCACTGGAGCAGCCGCCCCTGCAGCATCCGCCCCTGGCCCCTGGAGCAGCCGCCCCTGCAGCAGCCGCCCCTGGCCCCTGGAGCAGCCGCCCCTGTAGCAGCAGCCCCTGGCCCCTGGAGCAGCCGCCCCTGCAGCAGCCGCCCCTGGCCCCTAGAGCAGCCGCCCCTGCAGCAGCCGCCCCTGGCCCCTGCAGCAGCCGCCCCTGGCCCCTGCAGCAGCCGCCCCTGGCCCCTGGAGCAGCCGCCCCTGCAGCAGCCGCCCCTGGCCCCTGGAGCAGCCGCCCCTGGAGCATCCGCCCCTGCAGCTGCCGCGGAGCCCTCGCCCTGCAGTGGTAGCGGCCTCGCCGTTGCCGCTGTCGTACGCCTGCCCTTCTCGCCACTGGTGAGCACTGCCCTGCCCGTACTGCTGTTACTGCTGCTCTTGCTGCTACTGCTCTTTCTACTGCTACTGCTGCTCCTGGCGTGGCCAGATGCAGCTCCAGCGCCGTCCGCGTGAGTCCCTCAGGCCCCAACAGCTTCGTGAGTGGTTCACTAGTTGGGGTTGTAGGGGTGGCCGCGCTGCTACTACTGCTACTACTGCTACTGCTGCTACTGCTACTACTACGGCTACTCCTGCTACTGCTAATACTGCTGCTACTGCTGCTACTGCGGCTACTACTGCTACTGCTGCTCCTGGCGGTGGCCAGATGCAGCTCCAGCGACGTCCGCATGAGTCCCTCACGCCCCAGCAGCTTCGTGAGTGGTACGCTAGTTGGGGTTGTCGGGGTGGCCGTAGTGGGAGTCGTCCTGGAGTGAGTAGTTTGGGAGCTTCTTGTAGTGGCCAGGTGCAGCTGCAGCGTCGTCTGCGCGCGGTTCTTTCGCCCCAGCAGCTTCGTGAGTGGTACGCCCAGCGTGGAGGGCCACGGAGTACTGCTCGCTGCCCGTACGTCATTTGCACTGGTGCTCGGACTGGTCAGCCTTGCGGGACGTTTGGTCACACAGAGTCCCGCTGCTTCGCCCGTCTGAGCGACGCCTGGCGTACAGAGTTTGGCGACGCGGCTGAGCTCCCCGACTGGGTGGAGCTACTTGGGCAGAGGGTAGATATCTATGCTCTTGACTATGATGCTATCCTCACTGCCATGTATGCATTGCCTACTAGTGCTGCGGGTGCCTGTTACCTGTGTGTGCCGCCTGACCCCGGTATCCAGTCTGCTGCTCTAGGTACTGGTGAGGCTGCTGCTCTAGGTGCTCGTGCGTCTCCTGCTCCAGGTGTCGGTGAGGCTACTGCTCTAGGCGCTAGTGAGTCTCCTGCTCCAGGTGCTGGTGCGTCTGCTCTCTCTGGTGCCACGCCTGCTGCGGTCTTACACACCTTCACTCTTGACTCAGGGGCCTCCCGCTCCTTCTTTCGAGACCGCACCACACTCACGCCGCTTAGTCAGCCGTTTGCAGTCTCCCTGGCAGACCCCTCAGGGGGTCCTGTCCTTGCCCACTACTCCACTGTCCTACCGTGTCCGGCGGCCCCTTTTGGCTCCCTGTCAGGTCTTTACCTCCCCTCGTTCTCCACGAACTTGGTGAGTGGTGCTGACCTACAGGATGGGGGGGTTGACCAGTTCACTCCTGCGAGTCAGCGAGTGACCCACTGCACGTGTGCTCGGACGGGCCGACACTTGGCCACGTTTACCCGTCAGCCGGGGTCGAGCCTGTACACACTGACTACCGAGTCTCCTCCGGTTCCTGCGGCTGGCCAGGTAGCTGCGTCGGGTCAGGTGTTTGCTGCAGCGTCAAGGTCTGGTCCTGAGTCTGCCCCCTGCTCGTGTCGTCTCCTGTCTCACCAGACTCTCCTCTGGCACCACCGCCTTGGTCACCCCTCCCTGCCTCGTCTCTGAGGCGTGGCCTCCCGTGTCCTTATCTCTGGTCTCCCCTGGTCCCTCCCTCCCCTTCCCCCGGGGCCTGCCCCTACTTGCGTTCCCTGCGTCGAGGGGCGGCAGCGCGCCGCTCCTCACTCCTCCGAGTTTCCTCCGACAGAGGCTCCGCTGCAGACTCTCCACATGGACGTGTGGGGCCCAGGCCGCGTCCGTGGACAGGGTCACGAGCGTTACTTCCTGCTGGTGGTTGACGACTACTCGCGTTACACCACAGTCTTCCCCTTGCGCCGCAAGGGTGAGGTCACTGAGGTGTTGATTGACTGGATCCGCGCTGCCTGTCTCCAGCTCAGAGAGAGTTTCGACTCGGACTTTCCTGTTCTGCGTCTGCACTCCGACAGGGGTGGAGAGTTTTCCTCCGACCTCCTGCGAGCCTTCTGTCGTGTGGAGGGCATCCGCCAGACGTTCACGCTTCCGGCCTCTCCACAGCAAAATGGGATTGCTGAGCGCCGCATTGGCATGGTCATGGACGTCGCTCGTACGTCCATGATCCATGCGGCTGCCCCCCATTTTCTGTGGCCGTTCGCGGTTCAGTACGCGGCGCATCAGATCAACCTTCAGCCCCGGGTCTCAGTGCCGGAGACCTCCCCTACTCTGCGGTGGACGGGGAAGGTTGGCGATGCGTCTGCGTTCCGTGTCTGGGGATCTCGAGCTTTCGTCCGCGACTTGTCTGCGGACAAGCTGTCCTCCCGTGCTGTTCCCTGCGTCTTCCTTGGCTTCCCCCCTGACGCGCCTGGTTGGCAGTTTTACCACCCCACCTCGCGCCGTGTTCTGTCCTCTCAGGACGTCACGTTTGACGAGTCGGTTCCTTACTACTGTCTCTTCCCCTACCGCACTGCTCCCCTTCCCCCCCCGCCGCTCTTCCTCGCGCCAGGTCCCCCCCCGGTAGACCCCCTCCCCCCCCAGGGTCCTGCCCCCTCAGGTGTGTCCCAGGTAGACGCGGTTGAGCCTGTCGAGGTAGCTGTTGACTCTGGTGCTGCTAGGGGTGCTGAGCCTGCGGGTGCCGGGTCTGGGGGTGCTGAGCCTGAGCGTGCGGAGCCTGGGGGTGCTGGGTCTGGGGGTGCTGAGCCTGAGCGTGCGGAGCCTGGGGGTGCTGGGTCTGGGGGTGCTGAGCCTGAGCGTGCGGAGCCTTGGGGTGCTGGGTCTGGGGGTGCTGAGCCTGGGGTTGCTGAGTCTGGGGGTGCGGAGCCTGACGGAGCTGGGCCTGGAGGTCCTTCGGGTGCTTCGTCTTGACGGGAGCTACCCTCCTCACAGGAGCTGCGCGAGTGGTTTGCTCGGCGTTGGAGCCGTGCTGCTGGAGCTGGTGGTGCTGTCGGTGCTGGAGGTTCTACTGCTACTGGGGGTGCTGGAGCCACGGGTCCCGGAGGTGCTCGTACTGGAGGTACTGGAGCTGCTGGGCCTGGTGGTACTACTGGTGCTGGAGCTCCTGGCGGAGCTGGAGCTGGCGGTGCTGCTGGAGGTACTGGGGCCGGAGCTGCTGCGTCTTCCGGTGGTCCTGCTGGAGGTGGAGCTGCTGGAGGTACTGGAGCTGGAGGTGCTGCTGGAGCCGGTGCTCCTGTGGGTGCTGGAGTTGGCGCTACTGGAGCTGGTGGTGCTGCTGGAGTTGGAGCTGACACTGGGGGTGCTGGTGCTGTCCCTGCTGGTTCTGGAGGCGCTGCGCGGCCGCGGCCGTACTTCGTTCCGCTCCTTGAGCAGGTTCTTGGTCTTCCGCCTTCTTCTGGTCCTGCTCCTTCCTTAGAGTGTCCACCTCCTGTCCAGTCCGAGTCACAGTTACCGCTGGCCTCCCCACCGCCTGCTCCTTCTCCCTACACTGGTCCTACTGGAGGTCTTGCTGAGCGTCGTGAGCCTGAGTCGCGTCCTGCGTCTCCTGTTCGTGCTGCTCGCACTGGTCGTCGTGTTCCACGTCAGCGTCCTTCTGGTCCCGGGCACGCACCAGATGGCACTGCGTCTTTCCACTGCTCCACAGCGTGTCCCTTTGCCGTCTCCTCCTGAGTCCTCTCTTTCTGCTCTTGCTGACCCGGCGTCTGACTCCCTTCGTGCTGCCAGTCCTACTGTCACGCGTCTCCTGGCTACTGTTATCACTGACCCTTCCTTTGAGTCCACTGCTGCGTCTGCCTTAGTTACTGAGCTTGTCGACTTCGCTGCTCACTGTCGTCTAGACTACGCCGCTAGTCTTGTTGCTGAGTCTGAGTCTGAGTCTGTCCTCCGTCCGTCGGGGGTGAGTGTGCTCTTAGCACGGACGTCCTTGAGGACAAGCAGGAGCAGTTCCAGTGCTTTGCTGCTGCTTTACCTTATCTCGTGTCCATGCTAGTTGCCCCTGAGGGAGACTCGGATGCACCAGACATCCCGACTCCGCGCTCTTACGCAGAGGCGATAGAGGGTCCCTACTCCTCTCAGTGGCAGTTAGCCATGGACACAGAGATGGCTTCCTGGAAGTCCACAGGCACCTACGTCGACGAGGTTCCCCCACCTGGGGCGAACATCGTCAGTGGCATGTGGATTTTCAGGGTGAAGCGGCCGCCGGGTTCTCCGCCTGTCTTCAAGGCGCGTTACGTGGCTCGAGGCTTCAGTCAGCGGCAGGGAGTTGACTACTTTTAGACCTTCTCTCCCACCCCGAAGATGACCACTCTTCGGGTACTGCTGCACATAGCCGCTCAGCGCGACTACGAGCTTCACTCTCTTGACTTCAGCACTGCTTTCCTACAGGGCAGCCCGCACGAGGAGATCTGGCTGCGCCGTCCACCTGGCTTCACTGGCTCGTTTCCTCCTGGTACCCAGTGGAGCCTCCGGCGGCCAGTCTACGGTCTCCGCCAGGCGCCCCGTGAGTGGCACGACACACTGAGGACTACACTTGCGGCACTTGGGTTTGCTCCTTCTACTGCCGACCCGTCGCTGTTTCTACGCACCGACACCTCTTTGCCGCCGTTCTACATCCTCGTGTACGTCGACGACTTGGTCTTTGCTACTGCTGACACTGCTGGACTCGCCCACGTGAAGTCCGAGCTGCAGAAGAGACACACGTGCACAGACCTGGGTGAACTGCGCAGCTATCTTGGCTTGCAGATCACCCGGGACAGAGCACGGCACACCATTACCCTGACTCAGTCACACATGGTGCAGCAGGTCCTTCAGCGCTTCGACTTCACGCACTCCTCGCCTCAGGCCACTCCTCTGTCTACTCGCCACTCGCTCTCAGCTCTGCCTTCGGATGAGTCCGTAGAGCCGAGTGGCCCGTACCCAGAGCTTGTTGGTTGCCTCATGTACCTGATGACCTGCACTCGACCTGACCTGGCTTACCCTCTTAGCATCTTGGCACGCTATGTTGCTCCTGGGAGACACCGACCAGAGCACATGGCTGCAGCGAAGAGGGTGTTGCGCTACTTGTGCAGTACGTCGGGCATGGGGCTCGTGCTTGGAGGGCGGAGTTCAGTGGTCCTCACTGGTCATGCAGACACGTCTTGGGTTGACGA
Organism: Closterium sp. Naga37s-1; assembly: GCA_947471745.1. Taxonomy (NCBI): domain Eukaryota; kingdom Viridiplantae; phylum Streptophyta; class Zygnematophyceae; order Desmidiales; family Closteriaceae; genus Closterium; species Closterium sp. Naga37s-1. Next base: position 1,959,167 of record CANJKZ010000826.1, on the reverse strand, counting down.
CCTGGCTACGCAGCGGTCGTCACAGGGTTACACCTTCAGCCTTGGTTCCGGCTCTGTTTCGTGGCGGTCTACCCGCTCGTCTTCTGTTCTCAGCTCCAGCTGTGAGGCTGAGATCTACGCTGGGGCCATGGCTGCACAGGAGTTACGCTGGCTCACCTACCTGCTGACTGACCTGGGAGAGCCGCCTCGTTCTCCTCCAGTTCTGTACGTAGACAACAAGGCCATGCTGGCCTTGTGTCGGGAGCACAGACTGGAGCACATAACGAAGCACATTGCTCTTCGCTACTTCCTTGCTCGTGAGCTGCAGCAGCGTGGTCAGCTGCGCCTTGCTTACGTGGCCTCTCAGGCCAACACTGCTGATATCTTCACCAAGGCACTTAAGCCTTGTGATCATCAGCGCTTTTGTACTATGCTAGGTCTTGTGCCTACTTCGCCTCACTTGCTTACCTCTTGACTTTGCTTGTACTGTGATCTATATATACCAACTGGTTCGGCATATTCGTGCCAGCGCATGGCAGACAGCTGCATTTGCAACACCGACTGCCCTGACTGCGCGTCGAGTCAGCAGGGGTGGATGGCATGGCAGCTTCCAGCGGAGAGGGAGACGTTCATGCATCGCGCCTCGTCCCAACGATACCCCCCCCGCACTCCCCGCATGATCAGGGGTCGGTCCTTCATTTTACCCTCGTTGGCGAGAGCGAGGCAGTGTGTTGTAGTTGCCACAATGGCCTCTGACTCTCGCACGGAGGCCCCTCCAGCTTCCACTCTGCATGCTTCTCCGCCACCTTCCAGTGCGTTGCCATGCCCACGCACTGGCCTTGATTTTCTTACCGGGGGGTGTTTCACCACAACTCCCGTCTCAGCAGCTCCTGTTGCTCCTTCGGCCGGTGAGAATGAGAGCGAATTCTTACATTAACCGCTGTCGCAACATCCGTGACCAGATCACGAAGCATGGGAGCGCAATCTTGGAAGAGATTTTCGTCAACATAGTCCTTCAAGGACTTGAGCCAGAATGGAAGCCCTGTAAAGCGCTACTCCGACAGCGAGGAATTATCTCAGAAGCCGAGCTATGTGCCGCTCTCCTGACTGAACAGCAGGACATGGAATCGACGAGCAGAACAAGCTCCGCGCCGCGCCGAGAGCGCCTCGCCTTCTTCACAGACAACCATGAAGAGCGACGACAACCAAGGCGCCACTATTGCAGAATATGCAAAGTCTTCGGACATTCAACGGATCGATGCAAATCTCGATCCAACTATCGCCACCCAAATTCCACTCACCACAACAACTGGGTCGGCCGACAAGACACTTGTCATCCTCAGTCTCAGCATCAGACACCTCGTCCTCCTGCACAACATCAACATCAGCAAAATCAAGGACCTCAATCAGGAGCTCCTAGAAACATCATCGCAAATATGGCGACGCGACGACGTCGCACTGCTGAACCTGACGAAGAGAACGAGATCCAAGGAAGACTCCTTGAGCCAGAAGAGGGTTGGAATAATCCCCTCACCGAAGATCACTACTACCTGTATGATGAAGACGAGCAGGATTGGAATCAGCCAATCACATTGCGGGAAAGCCCGCCACATGACAACCAACTTTACGTACCGGTGGGATGGAAGGAAGACGAAGACCCCTTCTTCCACAGGCGCTACAAAGCAACCCTGGTGACTCCACGACTGGCGCTACTTCTGCGCAGAAACAACACTGACAACCACAACACATGGTACCTGGACAGCTGCTGCGGACAGCACATGGTGGGATCCACGCGATACGTATCAAACCTGAGCCGTGCCCCCGCCACCTACGTCACCGTCGCCAACAATCATCAACCGCGCGCCAACGCGCAAGGCATTGTCGTCCTGCAAGCACGAGACAGCAACACACACATCTCTTTTAACAACGTGCTTCACGTCCCGGATCTCCGCTTTAATCTCCTCTCGGCAGGGCAACTTCGCGACTGCGGTGTCATTCTCACCACGGACCTGGCCACACGTGACCTTATCCTCACCTACGCTCCCCCGGACACCCCTCCCGAATCATTCAAGTACCTCGGATGAGCCCGCTCAATCAACGGGATCTACGTCCTAGACTTCGACATACCGTCCTGCCAAGCATCGTCCGACAAGCTCGTGGACCTCGTTCCTCTAGAGTTCGCCTACACAGACAAGAAAGCATAGGAGTATCCAGACGGACGACCGTGGGTTCGCCGCAGCCCTCATCTCCGCGAGATCAACCTGCACGAGCCAGACATCTATGGTCTCTGCACCACCTGTCACACACCTACGGCGAGCCGCACAGAGCAAGTCGAAAAGGAGTACGCGACAATCTAGGAAGCTGAGAGTGCCGAGGCGGAACTAACAGGCATGGCTGCAGAAGAACTCGTTGTGTCGTCTTACCGCATCTTCGGCGAGGCAAACGATGACTTCGGACATCAGCGAGTGGAGCGAACAGGGCCATACTCCGAAACGCTCCGGTTCGTCCTAGAAGCCAACACCAGCACCTTCGACGAAGAAGGACGACCGCGCCCGTACACTCGCAAAGTCTACCGCCGTGAAATTGATCCGGCTTGGAAGGACCCTGACGCAAAAGGAGAGTTGAGCGTTAAGGAAGAACAAGACAAGGCCCGGGCAGAAAAGAAACAAAAGCTGTACAAACAACGCATTGCGGAAGGATGGGATGAGGAGTCAGCACGACGAGGCGCATGGGGAGACGAAGATTACGAACTAGAAGAAGGCGCTACCTGGGCATCCGCCACTGGAGCATGGGGAGCCAGCGCCAGCGGCACGGTCACCACGGGAGGATGGGGAACAGCCGAACCCGACGAAGGGGAGCTCACGCAAGAAGAACTGGAGGAAGCTGAACGGGAGATGAAAGCTGAGCGCGGAGAAGAGTCACCCCGCGTCGTCATTCCCCTCGGACGACCCCCACGCACTCGTGAACCCCCTCGCTCACCTCATCGCTGGAGTGATCCTTGGTCAGAGATTGAGGAGGGGAATATATTACCAACTCCTCCGCGGGACTCACTTGGTCCAATCTCTCGCCCAGATCCGTTCGCTCGCTTCATTGAAGGCACCACGACCCCGCTCACCATCATTCTCGACCGTGAATTTCTCGCCCTCTACCTCACAACGGCACCTGCAGAAGGAGAGACAACGGCAGAAGTAGAAGCAGAGGAGCCGCACAACGAAGCAGAACCAGGAGAAGAGGAAGAACCCCCATTCCAGATCCCGCAACTTACGGAAGAAGAATTAGCGGAACATTACGCTCGCTACAAGTGCACCTCCGGCATTCGCGCCGAAGATGACCTCTGGCACTAGCGGCTGGGCCACCCCTCGCGCCAGACCCTCGCAAACTGCCTCCGCGCTAAAGTTTTTCCGCCAGGAGCACTGCTGTGCCCCGACGGAACAGAACCGCACAACACCCCACACCCAATTACTTGCACCGTCTGCCCCACAGCTGCGCTCTCACACAGCGCCTACCTCTCTCTGGATCCGAGCACCAACCGTTACAAGAAGCTGGAGAAAGTATACAGTGACTTCATCGTGCTCACTTTCGACGGCATCAACGGCAAGAAATATACTCTCACATTCATCGACGCCTACTCACGCCACGTGTGGGTCGCCAACGTCGACGCCCGCTCCAAGGCTCCAGAAGTGTTCCGCATCTTCGTCGCGCACGCGCAGCGGCAGTCAGGAAGGAAGCTGAAAATCTGGCAGAGTGATGGGGCTAAGGAATTTCGCAGCCACGAACTGGAGAGCGTTCTTACCGAAAAGGGGATCAAGCATGAGATCTCTCTCCCCTACGCTCACCAGCAGCAAGGCGTCGCAGAGAGGGTCAATCGCACCCTCATGACAAAAGTTCGCGCCCTCATGAACCAGTCCGGCCTGCCAAAGAAGTTTTGGCCCTACGCCATGAACCACGCGGTGCGCCTGCACAACCTCCTCTCCACCACCGCCAACAGGGAGAACCTGTCCCCTCACATGAAGTGGACCGGCTCAAGGGCAGATCCCTCCATGCTGAGGGTTTGGGGGTGCATGGTGCAGTACCGGCCGGCCTCAGCCACAATCGACAAATTCGTTCATCGCGCGCGCTGGGGAATTCATCTGGGGCTCAGTCACGAGCACAAAGGGTGGCTCATTCTTGACATTGACAGCAAGGAGATTGTTCCTGCGCGCGACGTTCTCTTCTATGAACGACTCACCTTGAAGTAGTGGATCGAGGACGAGCGACGCAACGAGGCACGCGGCTACGTCAACAACGGTCGTAGCTTTGCGACTCCAGAAGATGAAGCGACAGCAGCCGCACTGGATCGCGACGACACCGACGAACACCCCAGCATCCCGCCTCGCCCGCGCGACGACGACGACGATGACAGTGACGACGACCCCGCGCCAGGACCGTCACGGCGCAAAGCAGAGCGAAGCATCACAGCGCCAGGCTACGGAAGCGGAGAAGACGACGTGATGGAAGTTTCCACCAACACGGACACCACTAATGTGTCAGGCCTGCAACTACTCGGCCTGCACACGTCCGTCACCACCCTCGCACGCGCCGTCGAGCCAAAGAATCCTCACCAGGCCCTAACCGGCCCTCACGCCAAGGAGTGGCGTGCAGCGATGGATGCGGAGCTGAAAGCACTGGAATCTCGAGACACATGGGTCCTAGTCGATCGTGCACCAGTGAAGGGGAGGAGGGTACTCAGCGGAAAATGCGTTTTTTCGCTTGAAAACCAACGCTGACGGTACTATCGAGTGCTTCAAGGCACGCTGGGTCGTACGTGGGTACAATCAGCTCTACGGCATCGACTTCGACCAGACCTTCGCTCTCGTCAGTCGTCACACCTCCGTCCGGATTCTACTCGCCATTGCCGCCGCTAAGCACCTACCACTGCGACAGATCGACGTGAAGAACGCGTTCTTATACGCGTTGGTGGACGCTACCATCTTCGTGGAGCAGCCTCACACCTACGGAGAAGGGGATCCTAGGGTCTGTCAGCTGAAGAAGTCCCTCTACGGGATCAAGCAGGCGCCTCGCCTCTGGCAGCAGCACCTGCACAAGATTCTCCTCGATATCGGTTTTAAGCAGCTGCCGCACGACCCAGGAATGTATCGCCTTCACTTCAGTGGCGATTACATCCTCCTGACAGTCTAAGTAGACGACCTGCTGTACACGCGCACATGCAACAAGCTCCTTAATCAGTTTGAGGAGAACCTGGCGCAGCGCGTTGACATCACCATCAACCACAACGTGTAGCAGTTTTTGGGGCTGAACATCACCTACGCGCCAGAGGCAATTCATCTGTCAGCCTCCAAGTACGCAGAACAGCTGGGAGAACGCTCCAACATTTTGCCCGCACCACTCTCAACTCGGTACCGCAACCCCAGCACCAACTACAAACCGGACAACAAACCACTATCACCTGCAGGACTCCAACTGTACCAGCAGCAACTGGGTTGCCTACTGTTCGCCTCTGTCACCTGCCGACCCAACCTTTCGTACATCGCTAGCCAACTGGCGCAGTATTCCCGCAAGCCAGTAGCTGAGAACCAGCTGGACCTGGAGCGCGCCCTGCAGTACTTCATCTCCACACCTGACATTGGGCTCTCCTAATCCACGCTGACGACGACCTCCTTCAACCTCAACGGCTACGTGGACGCAGATCATGCAGCTGACCCTGCAAATCGAAGGTCCCGAACCGGCTTCGTATTGCACTTGGAACCAACTGGGCCAATCTCCTGGAACTCGCAGAAGCAGGAGCTGGTTGCCCGGTCATCGGCTGAAGCAGAATACATCGCCGCGACAGCAGCAGTTCGCGAAGGCCTGTACCTGCAAGAGCTGCTACAGGAGGCAAATATTCCGACCTCGCCTACCTTTCGCCTTCACTGCGACAACCAGAGTGCCATCAAGATCGCGAACAAGCCAGGTTTCGTGAACCGCACGAAGCACATCGCACTTCGGTACTTTTTCTTCAAGGATGAAATTGACCAAGGAAAAGTTGACCTTGCCTACTGCCCGACTACTGAGATGGCAGCAGACTTCCTCACCAAGCGCCTGCCACGTCAGTAGTACAAGCACTGCTCCGATCTCATCGGAGTAGTCAAGCGAGTAAGCTCCTCCTGCGCCCAGGAATGAAGGGGAGTGTTACGATATGAAGCTTTATGAGAAGGCATTCCTGTATGCTGCAGGAGCCGACTCTACCGAGTACGAAGTCGAGGAGTCAGAAGAGTCGAAGCGACGCAGCAACCGTCTGACCAAGACCGATGCAGGCAGACACATTGGAAGTGAAAAGAACGGGAACAGGTTTGAAACGGGTTCCCGCGCCGCACGGTTTGAATTTCGCTGCAATAAGGGAATGTACCCCTTAGAGTACATGGCTAGTCTAGGTCTTTTCGTATTCCCCTGTACTCTTATATAAACCCGATGTATGCATGTTTTTATCAACTCAGTCATTTACATTCACTCTGACCTGAGATTCAAACTTCCGCTGCAAACACTACTCTGCGATCAACCCTGAGCGATCCTTTGCTAAGTCCCACTTGGGATTGTAACAAAGGTAATTACCCTGATTTCAAGGTGATTTCAGACTTGTCACATTCTGGTCCCTGTAATTTCAGGTTTAACGACTTCTGAACACTGATCTTGTCAGAGTAGTACTTTAGCGAACCCTGAAATTTTGTTTACACTCACAGATTAGTGTTCTTAAGGACCCTGTCCATACAGAGTATGCGTCTTGTTAACCCTGAATGCAATGGCTGCGTTTTGTTGGCGCATTAGTTATGCACGCACGACGCACAAGTTGTGCGCTCGGAGGCTTCCGCGCAGGAGAGCACCCCCCCCAAACTACCACGAAGTTATGACCCAGACGCAAGGTATCTGCAAGGCGGCACCAGGGTGTTTACGTGGGGGCAGGCCCAAAATTCTGGAGAGCAACAGCATTGACCTAGGGTGAACTTTTTTGGCAACGAATGGGTACAACCAAACACCCAATCGCCAGGCACCTCAAACACCGTTGGGTTCAGAAAATAGCCAAACTCGTACCTTTCCCGGGCGTTTTCAGCTGCCCCGCACAGCTTGTGCTTTAACGCTGGGAGACGAACGGATGGGACTCGCACAGGCTGTGCGGGAGGTTTGCCTGTGAACGCAAGGTCCTAGAATATTCCGAGCGCACAGGCAGTGTGAAAATAACGAGGAATGAATGAACTAAGGGAAAGTTGGGTACAAAAGCAAACCCTAGAAAACTGTACCCCATATGTGCTACCCCACTATAGCCTACAGTAGCTATGTCATATAAATCTGACACACCCCCATAGGCAAAGTGGGGGAGAACAAGGGGTCACAAGACCAGTCAAGCAAAGCAAAGCAAGCTCAGGGTGGATCACAAAGTCACCACACATTCCGAGCACAAGTTCAAGGCCACAAGGCCAGTTCACATGCAGGATTGCATATATATATAAGGCTAGACAAGCAAGAGCAGGTGTATATATATATGCAACATTACAAACAAGGTCAAGGGGTGAGCAAATGAGGCAAGGTAGGCACAAGACCCAGCTGAGTACAGAAGCGCTGATGATCACAAGGCGGGAGTGCCTTGGTGAAGATATCAGCAGTGTTGGCCTCAGAGGCCACGTACGCAAGCCGCAGCTGACCACGCTGCTGTAGCTCACGAGCAAGGAAGTAGCGGAGAGCAATGTGCTTCGTTCTGTGCTCCAGTCTCTGCTCTCGACACAAGGCCAGCATGGCCTTGTTGTCTACGTACAGCACTGGAGGAGAACGAGGCGGCTCTCCGAGGTCAGTCAGCAGGTAGGTGAGCCAGCGAAGCTCCTGTGCAGCCATGGCACCGGCGTAGATCTCAGCCTCACAACTGGAGCTGAGAACAGAAGACGAGCGGGTAGCCCGCCACGAAACAGAGCCGGAACCAAGGCTGAAGGTGTAACCCTGTGACGACCGCTGCGTAGCCTGGTCGTCAGCCCAAGAAGCGTCTGCGTGACCTGTGAGGACCACTGGACTCTGCCCTCCAAGCACAAGCCCCATGCCCGACGTACTGCACAAGTAGCGCAACACCCTCTTCGCTGCAGCCATGTGCTCCGGTCTGTGTCTCCCAGGAGCAACATAGCGTGCAAGAATGCTAAGAGGGTATGCAAGGTCAGGTCGTGTGCAGGTCATCAGGTACATGAGGCAGCCAACAAGATATGGGTACGAGCCACTCGACTCTACGGACTCATCCGAAGGCAGAGCTGAGAGCGAGTGGCGAGTAGGCAGAGGAGTGGCCTGAGGCGAGGAGTACGTGAAGCCGAAGCGCTGAAGGACCTGCTGCACCATGTGTGACTGAGTCAGGGTAATGGTGCGGCGTGCTCTATCCCGGGTGATCTGCAAGCCAAGGTAGCTGCGCAGTTCACCCAGGTCTGTGCACGTGTGTCTCTTCTGCAGCTCGGACTTCACGTGGGCGAGTCCAGCAGTGTCAGCTGTGGCGAAGACCAAGTCGTCGACGTACACGAGGATGTAGAACGGCGGCAAAGAAGTGTCGGTGCGCAGAAACAGCGACGGGTCGGCAGTAGAGGGAGCAAACCCAAGAGCCGCAAGCGTAGTCCTCAGTGTGTCGTGCCACTCACGCGGTGCCTGGCGGAGACCGTAGACTGGCCGCCGGAGGCTCCACTGGGTGCCAGGAGGAAAGGACCCAGTGAAGCCAGGTGGGCGACGCAGCCAGATCTCCTCGTGCAGGCTGCCCTGCAAGAAAGCAGTGCTGAAGTCAAGAGAGTGAAGCTCGTAGTCGCGGTGAGCAGCTATGTGCAGCAGTACCCGAAGAGTGGTCATCTTCGGGGTGGGAGAGAAGGTCTGAAAGTAGTCAACTCCCTGCCGCTGACTGAAGCCACGAGCCACGTAACGCGCCTTGAAGACAGGCGGAAAACCCGGCGGCCGCTTCACCCTGAAAATCCACATGCCACTGATGATGTTCGCCCCAGGCGGGGGAACCTCGTCAACGTAGGTGCCTGTGGACTTCCAGGAAGCCATCTCTGCGTCCATAGCTGCCTGCCACTGAGAGGAGTAGGGACCCTCTATCGCCTCCGCGTAAGAGCGCGGAGTCGGGATGTCAAGTGCATCCGGGTCTCCCTCAGGGGTAAGCAGTACGGACACGAGATGAGGTGAAGCAGCAGCCAAACACTGGAACTCCTCCTGCCTGTCCTCAAGGACGTCCGTGCCAAGGGCACACTCACCCCCGACGGACGGAGGACAGACAGACTCAGACTTAGCAACAAGACTAGCAGCGTAGTCTAGACGACAGCGAGCAGCAAAGTCGACGAGCTCAGTAACTAGTGCAGACGCAGCAGTGGACTCAAAGGAAGGGTCAGTGACAACAGTAGCAAGGAGACGCGTGACAGTAGGACTGGCAGCACGAAGAGAGTCCGACTCCGGGTCAAGAAGAGCAGGAAGAGAGGACTCAGGAGGAGAAGGCAAAGGGGCACGCAGAGGAGCAGTGGACGGACGCAGAGACATCCGGTGCGTGCCAGGGACAGGAGGAGGATGCTGACGCGAACCACGACCACTAGTGCGAGCAGCACGGACAGGCGACGCAGGGCGAGACGCAGGCTCACGACGCTCAGCAAGACCTCCAGTAGGACCAGTGTAGGGAGAAGGAGCGGGCAGTGGGGAGGCCGGCTGTAACTGTAACTGTGACGGGACTGGCTGTGGACACTCTAAGGGAGGAGGAGGACCAGTAGAAGGCGGGAGACCAAGAACCTGCTGAAGGAGTGGAACGAAGTACGGCCAAGGCCGCGCGGCGACTCCAGACACAGCAGGGACAGCACCAGTACCCCCAGCGGCAGCACCAGCGCCAGCAGCACCTCCAGCTCCAGTACCTCCAGCAGCACCAGTAGCACCCCCAGCAGGACCGCCTCCAGGACCGACAGCAGTAGCCTCAGCGCCAACACCCTCAGCAGCTCCAGCTCCAGTCGTACCCGCAGGCCCAGCAGCTCCAGTACTCCCAGTACGAGTACCTCCGGGACCCTCGGCACCAGTACCCTCAGCAGCCGAAGAACCTCCAGCTCCAGCAGCACGCCTCCAGCGCCGGGCAAACCACTCACGCAGCTCCTGTGGAGAGAGTGGCTCCCGCCGAGACGAAGCACCCGGAGAACCTCCAGGCTCAGCACCGCCAGACGCCACACGAGCAGGCCCAGCTCCCTCAGGCTCTGCACCCCCAGGCTCAGCACCTCCAGGCGTAGCACCCCAAGGCTCAGCACCCCCAGGCGTAGCACCCCCAGGCTCAGCACCCCCAGGCTCAGCACCCCCAGGCTCAGGACCCCCAGTAGTAGCACCCTCAGGCTCAGCACCCCCAGGCGTAGCACCCACACGCTCAGCACCCCCAGAGTCAGCACCCCCAGGCTCAGCACCCTCAGCAGCACCAGAGTCACCAGTAACCTCGATAGGCTCGACTCCGTCTACCTGGGACACACCTGAAGGGGCAGGACCCTGAGGGGGGAAGGGGTCTACCGGGGGGGGACCTGGCACAAGGAAGAGCGGTGGCGGGGGGAGGGACGGAGTGCGGTAGGGGAAGAGGCGGTAGTAGGGGACCGACTCGTCAAACGTGACGTCCTGGGAGGACAGAACACGGCGAGAGGTGGGGTGGTAGAACTGCCACCCTGGCGCATCAGGGGGGAAGCCAAGGAAGACGCAAGGAGCAGCACGAGGGGACAGCTTGTCCGCAGACAAGTCGCGGACAAACGCCCGAGATCCCCAGACACGGAACGCAGACGCATCGCCAACCTTCCCCGTCCACAGCAAAGCTGGGGAGGTCTCCGGCATGGAGACCCTGGGGTGAAGGTTGATCTGATGCGCCGCGTACCGAACCGCAAATGGCCACAGAAAATGGGGGGCAGCCGCATGCATCATGGACGTACGGGCGACGTCCATGACCATGCCAATGCGGCGCTCAGCAATCCCATTTTGCTGTGGAGAGTCCGGAAGCGTGAAGGTCTGGCGGATGCCTCGTGCACGACAGTAGGCTCGCAGAAGGCCAGAGGAGAACTCTCCACCTCTGTCAGAGTGCAGACGCAGAACAGGAAAGTCCGAGCCGAAGCTCTGCCTGAGCTGGAGACGAGCTGCGCGGATCCAGTCGATCAACACCTCAGTGACATCACTCTTGCTACGCAAGGGGAAGACTGTGGTGTAACGCGAGTAGTCGTCAACCACCAGCAGGAAGTAGCGCTCGTGACCCTGTCCACGGACGCGGGCCGGGCCCCACACGTCCATGTGAAGCGTCTGCAGCGGGGCCTCTGTCGGAGGAAACTGGGAGGAGTGAGGGGCAGCCCGCTGCCGCCCCTCGACACAGGGGACGCAGGTAGGGCCAGGCCCCGGAGGAAGGGGAGGGAGGGACCGGGGAAGACCAGAGACAAGGACACGGGAGGCCATGCCTCGGAGACGAAGCAGGGAGGGGTGACCAAGGCGGTGGTGCCAGAGGAGAGTCTCGTGAGACAGAAGGCGACACGAACAGGGGGCAGACTCAGGACCAGACCTGGACGCTGCAGCAAACACCTGACCCGACGCAGCTACCTGACCAGACGCAGTGACTGGAGGAGACGCAGTGGTCAGTGTGTACAGGCTCGACCCCGGCCGACGTGTAAACGTGGCCAGGTGTCGGCCTGTCCGAGCGTCCGTGCAGTGGGTCACCCGCTGACTCGCAGGAGTGAACTGGTGAACCCCCGCATCCTGTAGGTCAGCACCACTCACCAAGTTCGTAGAGAACGAGGGGAGGTAAAGACCACACAGGGTGCCAGAGGGGGCCGTCGGACACGGGAGGACGGTGGAGAAGTGAGCAAGGACAGGACCCCTAGAGGGGTCTGCCAGAGAGACTGCAACTGGCCGGCCAAGCGGCGTGAGTGTGGTGCGGTCTCGAAAGAAGGAGCGAGAAGCCCCCGAGTCAAGGGTGAAGGTGTGGGAGGCCGAAGCCGACGCAGTACCTGAGAGAGCAGACTCACCAGCACCTGAGGGAGCAGACGCACGAGCACCTAGAGCAGCAGCCTCGCTAGCACCTAGAGCAGCAGCCTCACCAGTACCTAGAGCAGCAGTCTCAATGCCCGGGTCGGGCGGAAAACACCGGTAAAAGTCACCCTCATCACTAATAGTCACAGCATACATGGCAGCAAGAATAGCATCAAAGTCAAGGTCAAAGACAGCTACACCCGCCCTAGACAGCTCGCCCCAGCGAGGGATCTCAGTGGCCTCAGGGAACTGGTGACACCAAGCGTCCGTCAGGCGGCCAAAGCAGCGCTGGGTGGAGTGCGCACCCCCGCACTGCTCACCCGCGCGGTCGCCGGTGCGTAGGACGTAGGTGCACGGACCAGTACCCCCACCCCGCTGGCGTGCAGCGTACCACTCACGGAGCTGCTGAGGGGGGGGGATGTCACGAGTGCGCTGCTGCCGCTGCTGCTGCTGCTGCTGGCGCTGACCACCACCGGAGCCGACCCTCTGTGCAGCGCCACCCCGACCAGCTCCACCTCCTCCGCCGCCGCCTCCTCCACCGCCGCCACCTCCGCCACCTCCGCTCCCACCGCCACCGCCCCCGCCGCCTCCGCCTCCACTGCCGCCACCGACACCTCCACCCCCGCCACCACTCCCACCACCACCCCCACCCCCTCCACTGCCGCCACCGCCACCTCCGCCACCCCCGCCAGCCCCTCCAGCACCCTTGCCCCCCTTGCCCTTGCCGGTGCGGCGTCTCCCGCTCGGGGCAGACGCAGCGCCGACCGACTCGAAACCAACGAGGTCGGCCGCAGCAGCAGAGGCAACAGAGGGCAAAAGGGGGGAGGGGGAACACCCCTCAAAGACGGGGGTGCGAGGGTCACCACGAGAGGCTCCTACAGCGACTATGCTCTTCTCTGCTGCTAGGAGGGCCTTCTCGAGGAGGTCAACGGTGAGAGTGGTGGGGCAAACTGAGAGGAAGTGGTCTCTGACTACGCGAAGGGAGTCAGGGAGCCGGGTGACTATGTAGTAGAGGGTGATGTACATGGGGGGGGGGTTCTTGGCGCAGAACTCAGCAGGAAGCGCAGCGCGGTAGCGAGTGTCACTAGTGCGGAGGTGCGTAATGAGGTCAGCGACTGTGGGAAAGGCAGCAAGGTCAGGGAAGAGGTACGGTAGCATGAGGCGGCTCAGTGCAGCAGTGGCAGGGGAGGAGTAGCGCGCAACTACAGCGTCGTACAAGGTGTGAGCACTCTTGTACTGGCTAAAGTGCGCACGCTCAGAGGTAGGCAAGTGGCGACGCACAGCAAGACGTGCAGCAGCATCGCGTGTGGCCCACTGTGAGCGAACAGTGGCGTCAGCATCAGCAGCGGGGGCAAGGGAGGCACCAGAAGTGAGATCAAAGAGGGAGAGACCGTCTGTCCTATCGCACTGTAGGAAAAGCTGCAGGTCATCTACCCAGACGTCAAAGTCAATGGCCCGACCCTCAGCGTCAAAAGCGAGGACACTGGGTGTAGCCATGACAGCAGTAGACTAGCAGCAGGAGCAGTAGGCTAAGGGCAGCGCAGTAGTAGAGGTGCTGCTCTTACCGGGCAGGCGAGACGGACCGAGTGTAGAGGACAGGGCGGCTCGGACGGCTCGGCGGCTCGGCGGCTCGGCAGCACCAGCAGGTCGGCAGCTCAGGGACTCGGCGGCTCGGGTGGCTCGGCGGCTCGGGCGACTCGGGCGGCTCGGGCGGCTCGGGCGGCTCGGGCGGCTCGGGCGGCTCGGCGGCTCGGGCGGTTCGGTGGCTCGGGCGGCTCGGGCGGCTCGGGCGGTTCGGCGGCTCGGGCGGCTCGGCTGCTGCAGGGGCAGCGGCGGCTGTTGCTCACAGGACGGCGGCGGCCGCTGCTGCAGCGGCGGCGGCAGTTGCTGCTGCAAGGCCGGCGGCGGCCGCTCCTGTAGGGACGGCGGCGGCCGCGGTTGCAGTGGCGGCGGATGCTGCTGCTGCTGGGACTGCGGCCGCGGTCGCTGTAGCGACTGCAGCTGCTGCTGCTGTAGAGGCGGCGACGGCGGGCCGAGAGAGGCCGCGAAGGGCGGCGGACGGGCCGTGAAGGGCGGCACGAGGGGCCGCAGAGGGCGGCGACCGGCCGTGAAGGGGCCGGGAGTGGCCGCGGAGGGCGGCGACGGGCCGTGAAGGGCGGCGCGAGGGGCCGCGGAGGGCGGCGACCGGCCGTGAAGGGGCTGCGAGTGGCCGCGGAGGGCGGCGACCGGCCGTGAAGGGGCCGCGAGTGGCCGCGGAGGGCGGCGACGGGCCGTGAAGGGCGACGCGAGGGGCCGCGAAGGGCGGCTACGGGCCGTAGGGGGCCGTAAGGGCGGCGCGAGGGGCCGGAAGGGCGGCGCGAGGGGCCGTAATGGCGGCACGAGGGGCCGTCAGAGGGGCCGCTAAGGGCGACGCGAAGGGGCCGTAAGGGGCCTAGAGAGGGCGCGACGGTAGGGAGGGCACGCGGGGCGCGACTCGGGCTGGAGCGAAGCGCGCTCCGGGCAGGAAATATTTTTTTTTCGATTGGTGGGCCCTAGGAAGCGTTCCCACGAGGGAACCCGCTCTATACCATGTGAAAATAACGAAGAATGAATGAACTAAGGGAAAGTTGGGTACAAAAGCAAACCCTAGAAAACTGTACCCCATATGTGCTACCCCACTATAGCCTACAGTAGCTATGTCATATAAATCTGACAGGCAGTACAGCGTTTTTGCGCACGCACAAGTAATGCGCGCACAACTTCCGCAGCAGAGGTTCGGGTCACACTAACGATTCCCTCCAGCCCCAAGCCTTGTCGCGCAAGTTCCTCGTACATTCTCCATCATGCGCCAAAAGAACGCAGCCATTGTTATCGGGACGAAGCTTCTAGGAATCTTCGTCACGATAACCTCCATGTGATAATCATGATTACGCTTGCACCCATCTCAAGGACCCCACGTGCGCAATCTAGGTTATCGCAGTACACTACGTTTCTGTTAAAAGTAGTAAACAATCGGTTTCTGATTGTTGTTGAGCTGTAAACTTAGATCGAGAAAACAAATCGCGATCTGGCGGATCGCACAGCGATTTGGCAGGGGTTAAAAAAAACCATTCGTAGTGAAACACCGTATTGCCATGTGACTGATAGTTTTTAGTAATCAGCTGTTTTTTGCTAACGAGACTTAAAAAGAAAACATGTGTAAGTTAGAATACTTCGTAAAAATAAACGAGACACCAATATTGAAATACGTCACCCCCAAAACCAGGTCGAGTCTCGACACCCCTCCCATGAGCAGTCCGTCCCCCCATTTCCTCCCCCCCTTCTCCCGCTTTGTCTTATGCGTACGACCCGCGGTCACGAAATAGCCTCCACCCACCCCACTCACTTGGTCCCTCCCCCTTTGCACACCCCTCGCTCTCGCCCCTTGCGCCCCTAGGAGATCCTCCCACACCACATGCACTCCCTCCAGCCAATCCAGTAGATTTCTTGCATCAAACACGTCACTGTTTTTCTCGCCAAACTGGAAAGAAGAAGAAAAAAATCAACCCTGATTTCAATTCGCCAACCCTGACAGCCCAGACGTACAATTTCGTGAACCCTGAACATCGCAAGAAGGCTCAGGGTTGGCGTTTTGCGGAAAATTTGCCTTCAGGGTATTTTTTTTTTTTTTGAGGGATTGAAAACAGGGTACCCATATTTGCATCGTCAGCCCTGGATTGTCGCACAATGTGTCGACTACTTGGCCGTTTTGGAGTCGACTTGGCGTCAGTTCCGTGTCGACTTTTTAAACGGCCATCAAATTTGTTATTTTTTAACGAAAATTGCGACTGTCGCCACCTAACTAACGAATGCCGCACACTGGTTACCTTCGCAGAAATGGCCCGACGGATTGTGGCCGATTTTCGTGAGTTTCCGATTTAACACGCCCTTAGGCAAACTCGCTAGCGAGGCTAGGATGTTTGGCGAAAGGTTCCGGTGCGATTCGGACTTGGTTCGGGACGAAAACGTAGGTCGAACCAGCCGAAACTAAACTCCTCGGAACAGACAAGCTTGTATAAGCTACACTTAAAAATCATAACAATACAAAATGAACACATTCTTGAGGTACCGTAAATGAATACCTTCAATTGATTTCACCGCAAATTCTGAAAGCTAACTTGAGGTACCGTAAATGAATACCTCCAATTGATTTCACCTGGCCAGATGCTAAGGAGCAACATAGCGTGCCAAGAAGCTAAGAGGGTATGCAAGGTCAGGTCGAGTGCAGGTCATCAGGTACATGAGGCAGCCAACAAGCTCTGGGTACGGGCCACTCGGCTCTACGGACTCATCCGAAGGCAGAGCTGAGAGTGAGTGGCGAGTAGACAGAGGAGTGGCCTGAGGCGAGGAGTACGTGAAGTCGAAGTGCTGAAGGACCTGCTGCACCATGTGTGACTGAGTCAGGGTAATGGTGCGATGTGCTCTGTCCCGGGTGATCTGCAAGCCAAGGTAGCTGCGCAGTTCACCCAGGTCTGTGCACGTGTGTCTCTTCTGCAGCTCGAACTTCACGTGGGCGAGTCCAGCAGTGTCAGCAGTGGCAAAGACCAAGTCGTCGACGTACACGAGGATGTAGAACGGCGGCAAAGAGGTGTCGGTGCGCAGAAACAGCGACGGGTCGGCTGTAGAAGGAGCAAACCCAAGAGCCGCAAGTGTAGTCCTCAGTGTGTCGTGCCACTCACGAGGCGCCTGGCGGAGACCGTAGACTGGCCGCCGGAGGCTCCACTGGGTACCAGGAGGAAACGACCCAGTGAAGCCAGGTGGGCGGCGCAGCCAGATCTCCTCGTGCAGGCTGCTCTGCAGAAAAGCTGTGCTGAAGTCAAGAGAGTGAAGCTCGTAGTCGCGCTGAGCGGCTATGTGCAGCAGCACCCGAAGAGTGGTCATCTTCGGGGTGGGAGAGAAGGTCTGAAAGTAGTCAACTCCCTGCCGCTGACTGAAGCCTCGAGCCACGTAACGCGCCTTGAAGACAGGCGGAGAACCCGGCGGCCGCTTCACCCTGAAAATCCACATGAGACTGACGATGTTCGCCCCAGGTGGGGGAAACTCGTCGACGTAGGTGCCTGTGGACTTCCAGGAAGCCATCTCTGCGTCCATGGCTGACTGCCACTGAGAGGAGTAGGGACCCTCGATCGCCTCAGCGTACGATCGAGGAGTCGGGATGTCTGGTGCATCCGGGTCTCCCTTAGGGGCAATCAGCGTGGACACGAGATGAGGCAAAGCAGCAGCAAAACACTGGAACTCCTCCTGCCTGTCCTCAAGGACGTCCGTGCTAAGAGCACACTCACCCTCGACGGACGGAGGACAGACAGACTCAGACTCAGCAACAAGACTAGCAGCGTTGTCTAGACGACAGCGAGCAGCGAAGTCGACAAGCTCAGCAACTAGGGCAGACGCAACAGTGGACTCAAAGGAAGGGTCAGTGACAACAGTAGCCAGGAGACGCGTGAGAGAAGGACTGGCAGCACGAAGAGAGTCAGACTCCGGGTCAGCAAGAGTAGGAAGAGAGGACTCTGGAGGAGACGGCAACGGGACACGCAGAGGAGCAGTGGAAGGACGCAGTGCCATCTGGTGTGTGCCTGGGACCGCAGGAGGACGCGGACGCGCAGTACGACCACCAGTGCGAGCAGCACGAACAGGCGACGCAGGACGAGACGCAGGCTCACGACGCTCAGCAAGACCTCCAGTAGGACCAGTGTAGGGAGAAGGAGCAGGCAGGGGGGAGGCGGGCTGTAACTGTGACTGCGACTGGACAGGCGGTGGACACGCTAAGGGAGGGGCAGGACCAGTAGAAGGCGGAAGACCAAGAACCTGCTCAAGGAGCGGAACGAAGTACGGCCTCGGCCGCGCAGCGCCTCCAGAACTAGCAGGGACAGCACCACTACCTCCAGCGGCAGCACCAGCGCCAGCAGCACGTCCAGCTCCAACAGCGCCAACTCCAGCACCCTCAGACGTACCAGCGCCAGCAGCACCACCAGCGCCAACACCCCCAGCAGCTCCAGCTCCAGCAGCTCCAGCAGCACAAACTCCAGCAGGACCGGTAGCTCCAGTACCGCCAGCAGCTCCAGCAGTACCTCCAGCAGCACCAGCAGCAACAGTAGTACCTCCAGCTCCAGCAGCACGGCTCCAGCGCCGGGCAAACCACTCGCGCAGCTCCTGCGGAGAGAGTGGCTCCTGCCTCGAAGAAGCACCGCGCGAGGCCACACGAGCAGACCCAGTACCCCCAGGCTCAGCACCCCCAGACTCAGCACCCCCAGGCTCAGCACCCCCAGGCTCAGCACCCCCTGGCTCCGCACCCCTAAACTCAGCACCCTTAGGCTCCGCACCCTCAGGCTCAGCACCTCCAGACCCGGCACCCGCAGGCTCAGCACCTCTAGCAGCACCAGAGTCAACAGCTACCTCGACAGGCTCGACTGCGTCTACCTGGGACACACCTGACGGGGCAGGACCCTGAGGGGGGAGGGGGTCTACCCGGGGAGGACCTGGCGCAAGGAAGAGCGGTGGCGGGGGGAGGGGCGCAGTGCGGTAGGGGAAGAGACGGTAGTAAGGCACCGACTCGTCAAAGGTGACGTCCTGGGAGGACAGAACACGGCGCGAGGTGGGGTGGTAAAACTGCCAACCAGGTGCGTCAGGGGGGAAGCCAAGGAAGACGCAGGGAACAGCACGGGGGGACAGCTTGTCCGCAGACAAGTCGCGAACAAACGCCCGAGATCCCCAGACCCGAAACGCAGACGCATCGCCAACCTTCCCCGTCCACCGCAGGGTGGGGGAGGTCTCTGGCAAGGAGACCCGGGGCTGGAGGTTGAGCTGATGCGCTGCGTACTGAACTGAAAACGGCCACAGAAAATGGGGGGTAGCCGCATGGATCATGGACGTACGAGCGACGTCCATGACCATGCCAATGCGGCGCTCAGCAATCCCATTTTGCTGCGGAGAGGCTGGAAGCGTGAAGGTCTGGCGGATGCCCTGTGCTCGACAGAAGGCTCCCAGACGGGCAGAGGAAAACTCCCCGCCTCTGTCAGAGTGCAGACGCAGAACAGGAAAGTCCGAGCCGAAACTCTCTCTGAGCTGGAGACGAGCTGCGCGGATCCAGTCAATCAACACCTCAGTGACGTCGCCCTTGCTGCGCAAGGGGAAGACTGTGGTGTAACGCGAGTAGTCGTCAACCACCAACAGGAAGTAACGCTCGTGCCCCTGTCCACGGACGCGGGCGGGGCCCCACACGTCCATGTGAAGAGTCTGCAGCGGAGCCTCCGTCGGAGGAAACTCGGAGGAGTGAGGGGCGGCGCGCTGTCGCCCCTCGACGCAGGGGACGCAAGTAGGGGCGGGCCCCGGAGGTAGGGGAGGGAGAGACCGGGGGAGACCAGAGACAAGGACACGGGAGGCCATGCCTCGGAGGCGAGGCAGGGAGGGGTGACCAAGGCGGTGGTGCCAAAGGAGAGTCTGGTGGGACAGGAGACGACACGAGCAGGGAGCAGACTCAGGACAAGACCTGGACGTTGCAGCAAACACCTGACTCGACGCAGCTACCTGACCAGACGCAGCAGCCGGAGGAGACTCAGTAGTAAGTGTGTACAGGCTCGACCCTGGCCGACGGGTGAACGTGGCCAAGTGTCGGCCTGTCCGAGCACACGTGCAGTGGGTCACCCGCTGACTCGCAGGAGTGAACTGGTCAACCCCCCTATCCTGTAGGTCAGCTCCACTCACCAAGTTCGTAGAGAACGAGGGGAGGTAGAGACCTGACAGGGTGCCAGAGGGGGCTGCCGGGCACGGTAAGACAGTGGAGAAGCTAGCAAGGACAGGACCCCCAGAGGGGTCCGCCAGGGAGACTGCAACCGGCCGACTAAGCGGCGTAAGCGTGGTGCGGTCGCGAAAGAAGGAGCGGGAAGCACCCGAGTCAAGGGTGAAGGTGTGTAAGGCCTGAGCCGACGTAGTACCTGAGAGAGCAGACTCACCAGCACCTGGGGCAGCAGACGCACTAGCACCTGGGGCAGCAGCCTCACCAGCACCTAGAGCAGCAGCCTCAATGCCCGGGTCAGGCGGAACACACAGGTAACAGTCACCCTCAACACTAACAGTCACAGCATATATGGCAGCAAAAATAGCATCATAGTCAAGATCAAAGATGGCAACCCCCGCCCTAGACAGATCTCCCCAGCGAGGGATCTCTGACGCCTCAGGGAACTGGTGACGCCACGCGTCCGTCAGGCGGCCGAAGCAGCGCTGGGTGGAGTGCGGGCCCCCGCACTGCTCACCAGCGCGGTCGCCGGTGCGGAGAACGTAAGTGCAGGGACCAGTACCCCCACCGCGCTGACGAGCAGCGTACCACTCACGAAGCTGCTGAGGGGACAGGGTCTCACGACTGCGCTGCTGCTGCTGGCGCGGACCACCACCGGACCCACTCCTCTGCGTAGAGTCGCGAGCAGCTCCACCGCCGCCGCCGCCGCCGGCGCCTCCGCCGCCTCCGCCACCTCCGCCGCCTCCGCCACCTCCGCCACTTCCGCTCCCTCTGCCACCACCGCCGCCTCCTCCGCCTCCACTGCTGCCACTGCCGCCGCCACCCCCGCCACCACTCCCACCACCACCCCCACCCCCTCCACTGCCTCCACCACCACCTCCACCGCCCCCGCTAGCCCCTCCAGCTCCCTTGCCCCCCTTGCCCTTGCCGGTGCGGCGCCTCCCGCTAGGGGCAGACGCAGCGCCGACCCCGTAGAAACCAACGAGGTCGGCAGCAGCAGCAGAAGCAACAGAGGGCAAGAGGGGGGAGGGGGAACACCCCTCAAAGACGGGGGTGCGAGGGTCACCACGAGAGGCTCCTACAGCGACTATGCTCTTCTCTGCTGCTAGGAGGCGCTCCTTGAGGAGGTCAACGGTGAGAGTGGTGGGGCAAACTGAGAGGAAGTGGTCCCTGACTAAGCGAAGAGAGTCAGGGAGCCGGGTGACTATGTAGTAGAGGGTGATGTACATGGGGGGGGGGTTCTTGGCGCAGAACTCAGCAGGGAGCGCAGCGCGGTAGCGAGTGTCACTAGTGCGGAGGTGCGTAATGAGGTCAGCGACTGTGGGAAAGGCAGCAAGGTCAGGGAAGAGGTACGGTAGCATGAGGCGGCTCAGTGCAGCAGTGGCAGGGGAAGAGTAGCGTGCAACTACAGCGTCGTACAAGGTCTGAGCACTCTTGTACTGGCTAAAGTGTGCACGCTCAGTGGTCGGTAAGTGGCGACGCACAGCAAGACGGGCAGCAGCATCGCGTGTCGCCCACTGTGAGCGAACAGTGCTGTCCGCAGTAGCAGGTGGGGCAGGGGAGGCACCAGAGGTGAGGTCGAACAGAGAGAGGCCGTCTGTCCTATCGCACTGGAGGAACAGCTGGAGGTCATCGACCCAGACCTCAAAGTCAACAGCACGACCCTCAGTGTCAAAGGTAAGAACACTGGGGGTAGCCATGACTGCAGAGGTCTAGCAAGGAGTGAGCTCACCAGTACGTGTAAGTAGGGCCGGGGCGCGCCGGTAGGACTGGTAGCGGCTCGACGGCAGGGCGACTCGGCGGCTCAGCGGCTCGGCTGCTAGGCGGCTCGGCTGTCGGGCGGCTCGGCGGCTCGGCTGCTGGGCGGCTCGGCGGTCGGGCGGCTCGGCGGTTCGGCTGCTGGGCGGCTCGGCGGCTCGGCTGCTAGGCGGCTCGGCGGCTAGGCGGCTCGGCTGCTCGGCGGCTCGGCGGCTCTGCTGCTGGGCGGCTCGGCGGCTCTGCTGCTGGGCCGCTAGGGGCAGCGACGGGGCCGCTTAGGAAAGGGGGGGCGGCGACGGGGCCGCTAGGGGCGGCGACAGGGCCGCGTAGAGGAGGCGTCGGGGCCGCTTAGGGGCGGCGACGGGGCCGCTTAGGAGCGGCAGCGGGGCCGCTTAGGGGCGGCGACGGGGCCGCGTAGGGTGGGAGGCGGCGACGGGGCCGCTGGGGGCGGCGACGGGGCCGCTAGGGGTGGCGACGGGGCCGCGTAGGGGCGGCGACGGGGCCGCGTAGGGTGAGAGGCGGCGACAGGGCCGATAGGGGCGACCACGGGGCCGTTAGGGGCGGCGACGGGGCCGCGTAGGGGTGGCGACGGGGCCGCGTAGGGGCGGCGACTGGGCCGCGTAGGGTAAGAGGCGGCGACGGGGCCGCTAGGGGCGGCGACGGGGCCGCGTAGGGGTGGCGACGGGGCCGCGTAGGGGCGGCGACTGGGCCGCGTAGGGTAAGAGGCGGCGACGGGGCCGCTAGGGGCGGCGACGGGGCCGCTAGGGGCGGCGACGGGGCCGCGTAGGGGCGGCGACGGGGCCGCGTAGGGGCGGCGACTGAGAAAGTTTAAAAGGAAGAAGAGGGGTTGCACTAGCAAGAATGAGGATACAAATAGCAAACCCTAGAAGGGTTGTACTCGCTATAGAGCACCCCACTACAGGCTAGAGCATAATATTCTGACACACCCCCATAGCCAAAGTGGGGTGTAATCAGCAGAGCAAGTAAAGCAGTACAAGCTCAGGGTGGATCACAATGTCACCACACATTCTGAGCACAAGTTCAAGAAGCAATAGTTTAAAGTTCACAATTATGAGCAAAGCTAGTGGTAGTCACAGAGGGCAAGTGAGGAGGAGGAGAGACTGTGGGGGAGAGAAGATGGGAGGCGACTGCTGACGCTGCAGACACACAGACGAGCTGCTGGCTCAGTGGCTACCGAAGCAAAGGCCCGGACTACAGGAGTAACTGGCTCCGCGGCTAAAAGTAGCGGCAGACGAGCAACTGACCCACAGGCGACTGGCGACTACCGGAGATTGTAGCCTCCGGACTGCTGGTGCTGCTGACGACAAGACTGCTGCCTCCACTTAACCTCCCCCAGCTGCCCAACACCCCTCTCACACACCCGCTGCTACACCGCTAGCTCCACTCCCCCTTCACCCCCCCTTAGTACCACTCCAACGGCTCCAACAAGTCCACCCCCCCTCAGCGGCAGCTGCAGCACAGGGAGACGGAGGAGGAGGAGGAGCAGGGAACGGCACACAGTGGCTTCACCCCCATACCCCTCACCCCCAAACCCTAATGCAGGAGAACGGGCTGTAGGAGGGGTGGGGCGCCAGTAGAAGCACGGGGGACAGCGGGGAGGGCAGGGGCAGCGAGGAAAGGGCCGCCCACGGGCCTGGCACAGCCGCCCAAACCGCGCGCAGGCGGCCCGAGCCGCGCGCGGGCCTGGCGCAGCCCGTACGGGCCGCGCGCGGGCCTGGCGCAGCCCGTACGGGCCGCGCGCTGGCCTGGCGCAGCCCGTACGGGCCGCGTCCGGGCCTGGCGCAGCCCTTACGGGCCACGCGCAGCCTGTACGGGCCGCGCGCAGGCCACGACGGGCGACGGGGGGCGACGCGCGGGTCCCCGTCGCCCGTCGCAGCGCCTCCCGAGGGCGACGCGCCGAGTGACGGGGCAGAAGCCCGCCGCGCGCCTCGGGGCGCACAGCGGGCAGAGAACCGCCGCGCGCCACGGGGCGCACGGCGGGCAGAAAACCACCGCGCGCCTCGGGGCGCACGGCGGGAAGAAAAACTGCCGCACGCCACGGGGCGTGCGGCACAGAGGGTAGCAGTGGAAGTTGCAGCGGAAGCAACGAGGTGGAGATCCCACCCACAGGATCGATCCAAGGGGATCGACCTGCTCTGATAGCATGAGAAAGTTTAAAAGGAAGAAGAGGGGTTGCACTAGCAAGAATGAGGATACAAATAGCAAACCCTAGAAGGGTTGTACTCGCTATAGAGCACCCCACTACAGGCTAGAGCATAATATTCTGACAGCGACGGGGCCGCGTAGGGTGAGAGGCGGCGACGGGGCCGCTAGGGGCGGCAACGGGGCCGCGTGGAGGGCGGCAACGAGGCCGCTAGGGGCCACTAGTGGCCTGGAAAGGGCGGCGAAAAAGGCGCGCCTCGGGCAGGAGCGACTGGCGCTCCGGTCAGAGAGGAAAATTTCAGTGGTGGGCCCAAGGAAGCGTTCCCACTAGGGAACCTGCTCCATACCATGTGAAGAATGAGGAATGAATGAACTAGCAAGCAGGTGAGTACAAGTAGGAAAACCTAGAAGTGTTGTACCCCATATTGTCTACCCCACTACAGCCTACACAGACTATAGCATATGAGTTTGACAGAATTTCCACTCGAGAATGTTGCACTAAAGGTGAGTGCAAGGCGTATGTATACTCAGAAATATATAGACAAAAAAGATAATCCGAACCTTCAGGAACGCGCTCTTCTAGAATAGATGATCACAAGTGCGCATACACATACAAGCCCATTGGCACTTTGGATTATGGCGAGATTACGCCTTGTAGACCACCGTCGATGCTGTCGGTGCCGTATAATATAATTTTTTGTGCCGAAATACAAATTAAGAGAAATAATCGAAAAGCTCTAGAAAATAGATTAGTAGTCCGATTGAGGTGAAATCAAGTGTAATTAAAAGACAAAAATAAGGAAAATAAGATAGAGTAAAAATATGGAAATGAGAAATATGTCAAACGTCGGCGTACTCTCACAATGTCTTCCAGGTACAACTACGCACTCGTCCAGCAGGGGCCGTAGGATACGGTTCATCTCCGCTTGGAACGTCGCTGATGCATTGCAGAGTCCAAACGGCATTACTAGATACTCGTAGGAGCCGTATCTGGTACGGAATGCCGTCTTGTGGATCAAGTTGTCCTCCATCTTGATCTGCAAGTAACCCAACCGTAGGTCCAGCTTCGAAAAGACTGTTGCACCACGCATTTGGTCCATTAGGTCTTCTATGCGCAGTATGGGATATTTGTTTTTTTACAACCTGTCTGTTTGGTGCGCGCTAGTCGATGCACATCCGTAAACTGCCGTCTGGTCTTGGAGTGAAGAGAACTGGTGCACCGTAGGGATAGGTGGATGGGCGGATCAGTTGTCTGTCCAGTAGGTACTCTATCTGTTTCTTTGTGTCTGTCAGTTCTGTCGGACTCAGTCGGTATGGTGCACGTGAGATGGGTTTCGCACCTCGTTCTTCCACGATCTCGTACTCGTGGGTGCGCGCTGGAGGTACGCCTGTGGGTAGGTCGTCGGACATTATATCTTTGTACTGTTCCAAGACCTCCTTCACTGCTGCAGGTAGCTCCGAACTCGGCTTCTCCTCCTCTGTTGCTGCCATGGCCAATGCTAAGTAACCTGTGTTACTCTCGTTCACCGTCTATTCGAACCGTGCCAGTGTCGTTTCAGGAACATCCCCTGTATCTGTCCAGCTTCGCAGCTCCACCCGTTTCCCGTTGTTGTAGATGCACGCTCTCCAATTGACCCAGTCGACCTCGGGGTTGAATCGCTTCAAGAAATCTCGCCCTAAGATAAAATCTAAACCCTTGATGTTGGTGATCGGCAACGTTGGCTTCCACCTCAACGCACCTATGTGCAGCTGCAGTGATGCTTTGCGGTGGATGGGAAGCTTCGTGCCGTCCACCATCGTTGCTGAAACTGGGTCTCCCCCGCCTTCTCTCCAATTTTCTCCAACGTCCCGCGGTCACACACCGAGTGGGACGCACGTTGTCCACCAGTGACTGGAGGCGTTGCCCTTTCCAGAGAACCTCGAGGAGTAGTGGTTGTTGCCACTCCGAGTTGCCGTAGATAGGATCATAGGGTACGTCAAATAGATCACCCCTAGGTCCTGCGCTCAAAGCTGCTGACTCCATATCAGTTTCCAACTGAGTAGGGTTAGAAGGATTTATCCGAGGCCCGATTCAGCTTCTCTTGGGCCTGGAACCTTCCCCTAAGCCTTTGCAGCCGTGTAGGCTCCACCTGTGGGCAATGGGGAGCCTTAACACTGTGCTGCGGGGACAGAATCTTAACTCATCAGAAAGCACCACCCTTTTCAGTGCTCCGGAGTGGTTTGCCCTACTTCTCAGGTACCTGAATATTCTCCAACGGCTTTTTTTAAGCCTCTAAATCTCCCCTGAATTTCTCAAAGGCTTAAAAACCACTAGAAGTAATATTCTTAATTAAAGTATCTTTATAGGATAACACCAACAAATTCTTACTCTCGAGGGTGTTCGGCTGGAGTTTCCTGGTCGGTGCAGAGTATTTTTTTGTGGAGTCTCCATTTGCCTTGGCGATGTCCCCTGGTGTCGGCCAGTCGTGACGTTTTGAATTTGCGCCATCATATCCTCCTATTTTCGCCCGCTCTGAAGTCGCCACGTCATCGCCTTTTTTCATTTTCCGGATCTTTTTGTGATCGCCAGTTCGATTCGCGACTACTGGCGATTCTTGCTTTTTTTTTTTTTACTTCGGGGGTGCCGCACTGTTGTTGCCCTGCAGCCTCGCTTGTACCTTCTTCGTTTTTCAACACGCCAAGAATCGATGTCCCGCTGCGCCGCAAATTTCGGATTTCTCATTTTTTTTTTCCGGACGCTACTTCACATCGATCTTGTCGATATCCATTGGGTTGGCGGTTGTGAGTGGTGCCGATCGCTTCGTATCAAAAGATCTGTTCGGCACTTGGCGTCGTGTCTCGGGTTGACCTCGCGTCAGCGCATCCAGTCTCTCTGCTGCACACACCATATCGCGGTAGTTGCCGTAGTTCGTGGCAATCACCTGACGATGGACTTCCATTTTTCGCCCCTTAGTATTCGCTTGGATTTTTTTCCTCTTCTGTCAGGTCGGTAATTCGATTTGATGAATGCCGACACATTTCGAGCTTCTGCAACTTCACTAATTGCTGCACCATAGCTCCCTTTTATTTTCTCAGCAGCTTGTTCCTCCCAATTGATCATGTCGTCCTGCTTCATCCGCCCCTCGGTTGGTTCGTCTCGGTTGAACCACTTCAACCACGTCCTTCCATTGGACAATCTTCTCTTCTTGCCTGTGTCCGCCAAGCGAGCATTTGACTTCCCTCTAGTCTCTCCCCTACTGTCTTGCAGTTGATCCTTGGAGCTTTCATTGGTCAACTTCTTATCCAGACCCTGATCTTCACCAGATTCCAGTAGTGGCACGGCTTCAAGCACCTTCACTCTGATATTAGCCTTTCTCCCCTAAAATGCAACTCTCCTCTTAACTTTGGTTTTCTTCATCTTCAGGCCGGCCACGATAACCTTCAGCTACTTGACCAGCTGCACCCCTATCCGCTTCAGCTTGTTTACTGCTTCCAAACTGATTGACACTGACTCCCCCTCAAGAGTGCACCCCTTCTGAGACTATTATGCAGTGACTCCGCTCCATGATATGGCAGGTACACGCCACAGCTCACCATCACGGCTCCATTCGTCGCGCAACTCCCATAGCACTCTTCTCTCGATCTTTCCCTTAAAGCGCCCGGCTCTGCTCTCGGTATTCACCCCAGCAAGAGCCAGCTTCCTTAACGAGATCAAGTTGGCCTTCATCTCCAGAACAAATAGCACCTTTTCAATCACAAATGGCTTCCCGTCAACTCCCAAGAATGCGGCTCTTCCTGCACCCATCACCCTCATCGCATGTCCGGATCCCGACTTTACTTCTGAAACAAGGCTTCATCAATGCATTCCAGCAGTTCCTCGCATGGAGTCATTGACCAAACAGCTCCTGTGTCCAAAATCCAAGTGCATCGTCCGGCTCCCATGATGGTAGTTGCTCCACATGGTTGTTCTTCAGCAGCTACATGGAAGAACTGCCCTTTTGCCTTTTCCTCTCGTCAAGCCTTTCCGTATGCATAATCAGCCACCATGTTAGCACCGTCATTTTCATTGTCTTCCTCTTCTTCATGTAGGTAACTTGGATTCCACCATTTCGGTCGCTTGTCACACTGAAACCAAGTGTGTCCTGACCTTTCACAATACCAACACCTTCCTCGAAACATGCTGAATCCGCCTCCATAGTCAACACATGCACTTTCTCCCCGTCCTCTAGGATTAGTATTCTGCCTCCAATGGCCTTCCCCTTTAGTCTCTTGAAATCTCGTCGCATTCCCATGTTTGCTACCCTCCTTTTCTCCTCGGCTCCGTCTATTCTTCCAGCCGCCTCCTTGCACACTGTAGCCACTATTGCCATCATCCATATTATTCATCTGACGCCTTCTAAAGTCTTCCTCCAGAATCTTAGTTCTCACCCATTCAAGAGTCCACAACCCCTGGTTCTGTGGGAGACTCAACCCACTAGTGAACTGCAACCATGATTCGGGTAGTAGCGAGAGCATCCTCAGACACTTCGTCTGTTCGGGATACACTATTCCGGCCATAGTCAGCTTCACATTTGTGTCGCACATCTTGTTAAGTACAAGCTGCAACGGCTCCCCTTCACTTACTCGCAACGAAGCTAACTCCCGCTCCAGCATTAGTGTAGCTGCAATCGACGTTAGGGCGTGCAGCTCCTTGAGCACGGCCCATGCTTTCGGTTCGCATTCCGCCTCCTCTACCAGATGCATTATATGGGCTCGTTGGTTAAGCTCCAAGCTCTGTGACAGAAGATAATAACCCACTGATGCCCTTTCATCCCACTCAGCTTGTTGGTTAGGGTCGCTTGGTCTCTCTTCCTTCCCAATCATCAACTTGAGCAGCCCCTCCTGTCTGAAATACAGCTGCATCTTCCATGCCCAGTCATCATATTCGGTGCCGTTGAACCTATCCACGCAAAAATTCTTGAGCACTTCTTTTAACAATGATCCCTGGCTAGTCTACGCTATCCTTGACGCCAAACCCCCGGTTTCTTGGCCTTCACTGCTTGCTTGGCTCGAAAAACCTTCAGCTCCATTCTTTCCCATATCGTTCTAACGGCGATGAAGAGAAACCAGAGCTCTGATACAACTTGTTACAATAGATACGTACTTAATTGGCTAGTAGAGGCCTTTAGTTGACCCTAGAACTCTCTCCTCGGGGTCACCTCCAAGGGTCCTTGGGTGCCTGACCGGGGTCAGCCCCTATCCAAGGGTCCGAGTGTGTAGAGAGAGAGAGTTGTGGTAACACCTAAAGTGTAGTAGCAGCCGTCGCTTCCTTGGTGTTGTCAAAACGATAAACTATGGCAGCGTTCTTGCAGCAGGCGCAGAGGATAATTTTCCACTGAAGTTATATTGAAAACAGACAAGAAAAAACAGTTTTATACTAAGCTAAATCATTCTACTCTACCTTGATCTAGGTGTTTCAAATTCACACCTTGCAGCGCGAACAGATTTTCAGGTTCCCTCCCATTCCCTTCGTGACCTGGCGCACACTCGATGCGTCACCGAAATATTTCGTCTTTCGCGCGCGAACAATGTTGATGGTGCCGATCCGAGAATTTTGATCCGTGCCAATCTTGAACGGTTGCGATGAAGTTTGTTCGAAACCTGAACGAGTCAATATGTCAGTGGCGATTAGCAGAGCCTTCGATCGCTCAACTGCTGCTCGCCACGTGCCCTCGTTCCGAACTTACTTTTGATCCGAACTGTCAATGCTGCTAAAAAACGTGAGCAACCGAACTAACTCGAAATCTCGCTGATCTCCCCACCTGTGCTGAAAAACGATTCACAAGCACTGACGCTCGCGTTACTGAGCACGCTAACGAACACGCTTATGAACACGCTAACGAACACGCTTTACGAGCAAGAACCAACCC
Organism: Closterium sp. Naga37s-1; assembly: GCA_947471745.1. NCBI lineage: Eukaryota > Viridiplantae > Streptophyta > Zygnematophyceae > Desmidiales > Closteriaceae > Closterium > Closterium sp. Naga37s-1. The sequence continues at coordinate 1,929,629 of CANJKZ010000826.1, read as the reverse complement.
TGCTCCTTGAACAGTGGCGATTGGAGCAACTATTCGCTCGAACTCATGTGCAACTGCCATTTCGAACAGCAGCCACTTGGAACCACCAAATCACTTCGCTCAAAAACAAAAAGTAAAACTCGCTCTTTTGAACACCACCAGCCACTCCTATTGGTCGAGACCAGCCATGACTTTACCTTGATTTTACCAGACTCATCGCTCAATTCAGCTGCAGCTAAAAAACATGAACCATAACCTTAAATCAGCAGATTGAATTACAGAAAAGTGATTCTGTAAACAACAAGCCTCGGATGTGCCACCTCCAAATTCACTATGGCTGCTGCTGGGTGAAGTGTCGATGTCGCCACTGCTGTTGCTGCTGCTGCCGTTGCTGCTGCATTCGCTGCTGCCGCGGCGGCTGCCGACTGGTTCGCAAGAAGCTCCTCTATTTGCAAGAGTGCCGCTCGCATCTGGTCCAGGTGGGTGTGTAACTTCGTATTTTTTTGTACGGAATTTTCACCATTTTCCTCCATTTGGCGATTTACAAGAAGATTTTTGACGAAAATAATTAAATTATAGGCACTGGTCAACTTACTACGAATCAAATCGACTGTAGAAACAACGAGCGGTAAATCTGTACGTCGCGTAATTCTTCCTTAGTCGAAATTCCTGTCCGATCTCGGCAGTTGAGAAGAAAATCGATCCGACGCTCCTAATTCCATTTTTTTTGGGCGAAATTCTCAGGGCCATTGAGATTCGAATCGATCTGACGGTCAAAATTCCAACTATTTTGTCCATGAACCTGAGGAGTGTTCGAGAACCGGTTCGAGGGGGACGTTTAAAAATAGCGCGGAATTGGTTTATATAGCCAAAATCGACGCTTTTTATCGTCGTCCCCACGATTTTAAATGCTAGGTTTTAGCAGTAAAAAAACTTCGCGTGTAAGCAGGCTCTGATTACCAAGTGTGAGGATCAAGAAATGAGCTCAGAAAAATGGGTCTTGAATGATTGATTCACCTGGGTACAACACAAGGCTATATATAGTCTCGACGCAAGTCTGGTAACCCATGTATTACGCGAATGTTGTGAGGGTCGCGAAGTATCCCGAACAGAACCTTCCCAAACTCGGTAGAAAGCAATTCGGTGGCAACCGAAAAGGCTTGAGTTCGGTACACGTAACTTGGTTCGGTGCTATAACTGTAATAACATATAGGAATGCACCTAACCTAGGAAATCAAGCATAACCCTACATGATAAAAAAGATTGAAGCTAGAAATAGCATAATGAAGTTGAGGCAAGCTAGCAAAGGCAGCATAAGCCATCGTACTCTCACAAGCATGTCAAATTGTACAGCTTACACGCCGTGTTGTACCTTGATGGCACCACTTGAAAGATTTCACAATTTCGAAGCTGGCTCACCCTGGTGGCCCAAAACCAAGCTGACATTGCTTTAATGTTACAATTCATATATGTTTCCAGCGTTTGACAGCGTTCTGTTGTGGACTTCAGTTTTCTTTGGGCATAACACAACCTTCACAACTAGTTCCTGTCCAGGCATCCCCCACCTATTGTTGATGATGCCCCCCCCATCTCGTGTTGTTGTTGCATCCGCCACATCGTGTTCTTCCCCAACTCCATGTTAAATGATGCTCGAAGCTCATTCTGAGCTAGCCTAGCTATGGCGTATGGTGTGCCTCTGAAATTGAAGATTTTTTCAACCGCAAGCGCCTGTGCAGACCTAACCAAAGGTATGCAAACTACGAGTTAGATCCCAACTCTATCCCCATAGAACGCAGATATGCAGGACCAGACGAGGCTAGGGTACCAATACGGCTCGTAACGATGCTGTCAAATGGAGCCCAGTAATAGCAACCACCCCAAAAAACATGTTGCTGCTGATGAATACGCCGATGAAGCTGAAAAGAGGGTGCATTTGCTCACGATGGTTCGAGCGGCAACCCTGTAGTCGGACCGTGCTGCTAGGACTCCAGATGCTGGCGGTAATATTTCATTTTTGAATGCTCGTAGTCTTCTTCGTGCTTATTTTCTTCTCTGTCATTGTGTCCCCTTTCCTTGACTTTCTGTGCAAGTTCTGCTTGCAACTCGGATCGCGAAAGGCATCATCTCAAGGCCAAATCCTACAATCACCTGGATAATGAAATATGTTGTGAGCTTAAGGGCATCCGCGACATCATGCAGGGTCTTGAAAGGCAACTAGCAGTGTCCGACCAAATCCTGCAGTCTTTGGATTCATCCGTAAAGCACCTGGTGGAGATTGTACACTAGCCGAGCTAGTGTACCGAGAAGACTTTGCTGGTAAAGATTTGTTTTTTGTTCTGTACCTTTATGCTTTTGTTGTTCAGCACGCTTTTAACCCCGTTCGTGTATCTTGTGTTTGCAGGCCACGTGTCGTAAAGCTTGCAAGGACCTTCTTAAGGACCCAGATGTGGACAAACGTGTGATTTAGCCTGAGGAAGAGCTCTTCAAAGAAGCCGTCATTCCGTACATCACCATCGAAGAAAGTGGTGTTGGGAAGTTCAATGATTTATGGAAGGAAGGCGAATACACGAAGCGCATCGAGATGTGCAACGGTCGACGCGAAAAGGCTGGGAACCAGGGTCGGCGGGCTGCCTTCTGTCTCCTAAAGAAACCCGATGGTTTTGACTTGTGTGAGAATTATGCGACTGCCCATGCATCAGGTAACTTAAACCTGAAACCCTATGGCTTCATGTTTTCCCCATTCTGGTATTTGTCTAACACTTGTGCTCTTGTTTCTTCTCAGAGGAGTTTGGGCTGCCATGGCATGCACAAGATGAGAAGCCTTTCTGTAGCTTGGCTTTTAATGCGGTTGCAAGTAAATGGTATGACAAGAATTTTGGTATTATTGCCTTGAGTATCGATTAGCTCTGCTACTTGATGGTTGCTCTAAGTAATTCTCAACTTTTCGCGTTTATGTTCACTGTAACATATACTGATGTATTGTTTCCCTTTTATGCTTGTAGGTTGAGAATGAGAGACTCACAACCAATCACAGCATGACTAATGACTGCGAGTCCAACAAAAGGGAGATGCAAAAGAGGAAGACCTAGGTGGAGATCTGGATACGACATGCAGATATTAAGAAGGTCCGCTCGTGGACTTATTTTGGAAAGGTGACAGTGAAGGATTGGATGGTTGATGAGGTGTAGTAGAACGATAGGTTAGGAGCATTGACATAACAATGATTTTTTTTAAATAATGTGATTGCACTAAATAATATCAATGACTTTTTTACCTATTTTGTCAAATGTTATAGCCTTTAATGATGCGTGTCATATGGGGGACAGCAGTTAGGGTTAGGTTTATGTACCCCAACCCACAATAGTAAACCATCATTCAGTTTCTAACATGTTTGTGACTGACCATACTACATTAGGATTGGATGGTTGAGTGTATGACTGACCATACTACATTAGGTTGTAGAATGTGTTTCAATTTATACATTTGGAGCATCTAATAATCCTGTACATGTAACAACGTTACTGTATTTATATTTGATATTAAGCGTTCTTGTAGTCACAAATTCTATCGTTGCTTTAATCCCCATTTTTTTAAAAATCATTCCAAGGCAATTATTTTATATCTACTATAACATCAGTGTTTCGGATTGACAAAAAAGGCATCTCGTCAATTGCTGCAACAGGGCGTTTGAGTTCGTCTTAGCAAAATTCCAATTCGTGATGGATACCACACCGTCAGCTCGCATGCTAGTTCCGACACTTTTCAGTTAGCTAATAGGACGATTGCGTTTGCACTCAATTTGACTTTGGTATTGGCTGCTATTGCTCCGAACCCAACCTGCATGGGTATTACGAGAAGGACGCTAATTGCCAGCAAGCAAGCAGGGTTGTTCGTGAGATGACAAGCAATAATAAAGTTAGCGTTAGCGGTAGCGCCAGCAGCGGCAGGGAAACCATGACCCGGGCAATAGATAAATCCGCCATTCACCGCATGTGCTCTGGACAGGTGAGCCGATAGGTCAAGCCGTTAACTTGTCTTGTCGTTATTTTGCAATAGCCCTTCGTGTGGCCAAATAACTTTCGCGCCTGCGTCTGTCCTCAACCAACATCACTGGCGACGCGCAGTCTGTCTCGCCCCCTTTCCCTATCCCCCCCCCCTCCCCCGCTTCTCCCTTCCCCGGAGCTCCTCTCGACCCGCAATAGTACCCCGTCCTTCGTCCCCCCCTTTCGCCACTCGCCATGGTCCCGCCGCGCAAGCCTGAATTGACGCACTTTGGAGCTCCGCACGCCACGCTGCGAATCGCAGCCCTGATACGTGTCACAGAGCCGGTAGAGAACATAAACGCGGCTAGTGCACAGTTGCTTATCCCCACCCAAACACCCCCCTCCTCCTTCCTCCCGCCCCTCCAACGCCCCATCCCATGTGGTTTTGCACGTGGAAGTGGCGGAGAAGAGCTGGTGGAGAGCCTGGATGTGGGCAGTGAGAGACCCGCCTCTTTCCACCCAAATACCCCGCGGCCTTTCCCCCCCTCACTCCTCTCTCCACCTCCAATCTCCCACAGGGTTGGTGTTGGACCCAGCGGTGACGGTGAAGAAGAGCCAGGGATATGGCTAGCGGGGTACATGTTTCCCTGCATCCCCATGTTGGGTGCAAATTCACATTGCACGACATCCTGCCGTCTGTTTGTATGAGTATGCGTGTGCGAATGCATTTGGGTGTGAATGGAATGTTCGTGTGTTTGTTTGCTTTCGCAATTTTCGCTTGAACCATTTGCAGGTACTCGCGCATTATGCGCTTCGGCACAACATTGTACGCGCTATGAACAGTACAAGCAGAAAGGACGAGCTCGCAAAGGAACCCAAGATGGAAGCTTTGCGGTTCGGTTGAATTGATTGAGCAGATTCAGTTCTATCCAACTCGAAATTGTACTGTTTTGTTTGGTTGACTATAGTGTAGCAGGGCAGGCACTATAGGGGTACAATTTAGGTGAAGGTTGGATGTTGTTTGTCTGTATCTGCTTGCTACAGGGCCAGGGGAAACCAGCGGAACCAGCATTTGGCTGGTTGGGCAAAGACAAAACAGGTTCTGTTTTTAGGACCTGAACCTGGTTGTTGTTTTTCCCAGGTTGGAAAAACAGAACCAGAGGTTGTTTACCAACCTACCACTTGCTGTTTTGTCCAGCCAGGTTGGTTCTGTTGCTTGGAATTATTTGGGATCATCCCTAGTTGTTCCCAGGTTTATTCCCAAGGTCCTTGCTAGCTAGAACTATATATTCCTTCTTTGTTTGTACCTGAATATAGTCAATTTGATTCAAGCGAATTCCTCCCTTCCTGGAATTTCGTTTCTACGCGGTGCGACGGCGGAATGCTACCCGAGTCAACGCTAGTACGCTAGCACTCCAACACTAGGCAAAAGCTGTCCGAGCCATAACTTCGTAATGGCAGAACTTTTCGCGAGGCAACTTGGCTTATTTTAAAGCTCTTGGAGTGAGCTTCGATATAGGAAATTCTCAGCTTAATCCGGTCGACGGTCTGCACGATACGCTGCGCGACGTTCAAGGTACTCTTGTTATTTTGACTAAGTCATTCTTGATCCCTCTCTCTACAAAGTCGGACCCGAGGATAGGGGCTGGTCTTGTACCAGGCACCCAAGGACCCTTGGAGGTGACCCCGAGGAGAGGTTTTAAGTTTGATAAAGTCTTAATAGCTTGAGTTTGTTAGGCCCTTACACCAACACCCCAGACTCCCGACTTCCATCAATCCCCCTCCCCCCACGCAGGTGGTTTTGGACATGGCAGGCGCGGTGAAGGAGCTGGTGGGGAACAGCCTGGGGGCCAGCTTCTCACCACCCAACCCTCACCTCCTGCCCCCCTCCCCCCTCCTCCCCCTCTCCCTTGCAACCCATCCCCCACGCAGGTGGTGTTGGACGTGGCGGGCGCGGTAAAGGAGATTGTTGAGAATAGTCTGGACGCGGGGGCAACGAGTGTGGAGGTGCGCTTCAAAGACTTCGGTACCGAGCTCATAGTGGTGGCGGACAACGGCTGTGGGGTTTCGCCCTCCAACTGGCAGGTGACGTTAAGGCCGCTCAAGGGGCGTTGAGTGCAGTTGATGCGCAGGTTGGACGCGGGGGCGGCGGGCGTGGAGGTGCGCCTCAAGGACTTTGGCGCGGAGCTCATTGAGGTGTCGGATTACGGCTGCGGGGTCTCGCCCCCCAACTGGCAGGTGATGCCTGTGCTGCCTACGCAGCATTGAGCGGGCTCTTGGGCGGTCAAGGGGCGTTGAGGGCGGTCGATGGACAGGCCGGATGCGGGAGCGGCGAATGAGGAAGTGGCGAATAACGGCTGTAGGGTTTCGCCCTCCAACTGACAGACAGGTGACAGCTTGACTGCGCAAGGAGCGTTGCGGGTGGTCAAGGGGCGTTGAGAGCGCTCAAGATTGTGGGCGCTGCAGCTGTCGAAGCATAGCACAATCCTGAGCGCTCAAATGGGTTTGTAGGCCTACGGGGGGTGTGGTGTGGCAGGTGACAACTGGAAGGTGGGGGGTTTGGAGAGTAAGGGCGATGGGGGTGAGAATCTGTAAGGTATGCATGAAGGAAATAGGACTTGGCACAGAGATTGTTGGAGTAAATCGTTGAATATGTTGGTCTTACAGGTTGCTGGTTCTGACCTACAAGCATAACACCACCGACCTTCTAACCTCCTGTATTTCCTTTCCCGATCGCGCTCCCCTTCTTCCTCTATCCCCGTCCTCCTCTCCCCTTTTTCTCCTCTATAACCTCCCTCCTCTCCTCTTTCCCTCCCTCTTGCCCACCTCTTATTCCCAGTTCCCCGGCCAATCACCGATTCCCTACTCCCTCTACACCGTTGCAGGCATTGACTCTCGAGTACCACACATCCTCCATCTCTGCACTACTGAAGGCACTGACCCTCTAGTGCGACACGTCCCAAATCGCTCACTTCTTTAATCTCCAATCACGGTGATTGTTTAAATGCACTCAAAGCTCACCTCTGTCACCTCCACCCGCTCTCCCTCTCTGCACTGCTGCAGGCACTGACCCTCAAGTATCACACGTCCAAGATCGCCCACTTCTCCGACCTCTAGTCGCTCTCCTCCTTCGGCTTCCGAGGGGAGGCCCTCTCCTCCCTCTGCGCCCTCGCCCATGTCACCATCACCACCCGCATCGCCAACGAGCCCATAGCAACGCTCCTAGCATTTGACCATGTTGGAAAGCTCCTAGACACCCCTCGGGGACATGTCGCTCGGGCAGTCAGAACGACGGTCAGCGTGGCAAAGATTTTCTCGCCGCTACCCGTGCGGCGGCGGGAGTTTGAGCGGAACGTGCGGGGGGAGTTTGCGAAGCTGGTGAGCGTCTTGCAGGTGTACTGCGTGGTGTCCAAGCACGCACGCATCCTCTGCACCAATTAGAGTGGGCGGAGCAGCGCGCACACCACTGTGGTGCACACAATTCGCACAGGGTCGATGCGGGAGAACACCATCGCTGTCTTTGGCGCCAACGCTGCTGCGGGCCTGGATCTTGTCGACATCACCTTCCCTCTCTCCCCTGCTGCCGCTGCCACTGCCCCTCTTGCTCCTGCTTCTCCTTCTCCTCCTGCTGCTACTGCCACTGCTCCTGCCCCTGTGCCGCCAGCCTCCTGCTGCAGAGTAGCCGGGTTCCTGTGAAGGCCAGGAGCAGACAGTGGCAGGTCGTCGGGCGATTGGCAGTTTTTTTTCCTCAACGGGCGCCCGCTGGATCTGTCGTGCCTCTCTAAGCTGCTCAATGAGCTCTACCGCTCCTTCAACTCCCTGCAATTCCCCGCTGCTTTCCTAAACGTTTCGCTTAGTGCAGACGCGTACGACGTGAACGTGACCCCGGATAAGCGCAAGGTGTTTTTGCACTACGAGGTGGCGCTGCTGTCGGGGCTAAGAGCGACGTTGTCGGAGTTTTATTCGTCGGATAGGTATGTCTACCGAGCCGCGCCAGCCGGTTCGGTAGCGAAGGAGATTGAGGAACGGGCGAGGAGGGAGGTTGGGGAGAAGAGAAAAGGGAGAAGGGGTGTGGGAAGAGGGGTAGGGGATGGGGAGGATGGGGGGGAGGGTGGTGAGGATGGAGAGGAAGAGGGGGAGGGAAGGAGGAAGCGAGTGAGGGTGAGTAGTGATAGTGGTGGTGGTGCTGCTGCTGGTGCATGAGGGGGTGGTGAAATAGGAGATGCGGATGCTGATGGGAGGGGGGCCAAGGGAGATGAGTTGAATGTGAATGGTGATGGGGATGGGGATGGGCAGATGGAGGAGGTGGCGGAAGGTGGGGAGGAAGAGGAAGGGGATGGGGACAGAAAGAAGACTCTACATCAGTTTGAGCGCCGAGAGGAAGGAGGAAAAGCAGCTTTAGGGGCAGCAGTGGGGGAAGCAGCACAAGAGGAGGCAGTGATATGGGCGGCAAGGGGAAAAAGAGCAGCAGAAAGAGCAGCAGGTGGGGGTGCGGGCACACTGCAGTGGAGTGAGAGCAAGGCAGCCGCCATGCGGCGACTGCTGATCATGAGCCCCCAGGGCAAAGGCAAGGCCAAGGGCAAGGGCTTGTGCTTGGGTTTGGGTTTGGGTGTGAGTAGGGGTGTGCGTGTGGGTAGGAGTGAGGACAGAGGCAGGGATGTGACGAGTGTTGGCGCCAGGGCAGACTGGATTTTGTTGTCTCGGGGGGCAGTGAGTGGCAGGGAGCAGGCATGTACATTCCAGGGGTATGAGACGTGACACAAGGCAGCTGCTGAGCGGGAGAGAGACCGGCAGAGAGCGCAGCAAAATGCGGAAGTGGAAGAGGAAGAGGAAGAGGAAGCAGATGCAGAAGAGGAAGAGGAAGCGGAAGAGGAAGAGAAACAAGAGGAGGATGAGGAGAGGGAGACTGAGGGAAATGTGGGCAGAAGGAATGGCAGCAGTAGGGCAGTGAGGGGAGAGGGGCAGAGTTTCATGGGGGAGCTGCTACTCAAGCGCAAGGGATGGGCAGACAGAGGGTGGGGAGGGGAAGGGTGAGGGGGGAGAGCAGCGGAGGGGGTGGAAAGGGGCGCGGAAAGGTGTGGATGGGAGACAGGCGGGGCTAGATGCTTGGCTGGGGAAGCGGGGCGGGGGAGGACGAAGGGGAAGGGGAAGTGGGGGAGGCAAGATGGGCGAAGTGGATGAGAGCGGACGTGTGAGGGGGGGGGGGGGGTGGGGATGGTTGGTTGGAAGAGGGTGGGAAGGAGTTGGAGGGGAAAGTAGTGGAGATAGAGGAGGATGAGAGGGAGGAGAATGCGAAGGAGAATAAGAGGGAGGATGATGAGAGAGAGGAGGATGAGGATAGTGATGAGGTAAGGGAAGTGGAGCAGGAGGATGGGAGGTAGGGGAAATGCAATTGCAAAGGAGTGCAAGGGAATGGAAAGGTGCAGAAAAGAATGGTGAGGAAAGGAATGGTGCTGCCCTATGTGCAGTTGATGGTGGCTTGCAAGAGGCAACCCAGGATGAGTGGGTAGGGAAAAGTTTTTTGGAGATGACCCAAGCTGACCTGCCCAAAGTGGTGGGCTCACAGCTGTTGCCTGGCACCCAGTTGGCCGGGCAGCAGGAAAATTGTGCAGTGGCAGAGGGGGCAGGGAAGGGGAGATGTTGCGGCGGGCACGCAGGGAAGTTGGAAGGGGGCGAGGGACAAGAGGGAATTGAAGGAGGGGCTAGGGTAGGGGGAATGGAGATGGAAGAGGGGGCTGCGCTAGGTACAATGCGAGTGGCATGGTCAGGGGAAGGGTGGGAGGTGAGGGGAAGAGAGGGCAACATACAAGTGCAGTTTGACATGTGGTGCGTGCAGCAGGTGTGGCGGCGATGAGCTGAGATGCGGGAGATTGAGGCAAGGGAGAAGAGGGAGGGAAAAAGGGGAGTGGGAGGGTGCAGCAAGGGCGAGAAGCAGAGGAGCTTTGCAGTGGTGTCGGTGGTAGATGGTGCGAGTAATGCTGCACACAGCAGTGGTGAAAGGACGATTCAGCATGGCAAGGGGGAGGGCAAGGAGGCGGCGTTGGAGGCGGCAGCGAGGGCAGACCCTGGGATCTCCTTCTCCGTAAGTGTATGGCTACTCCACAAAGATGGTTGCATCCACCAGTGCGTATAAAAATAAGTCCTTAACGACGATAGCGAGTAGGATCCTGACGGACATGTGGCGACTGACGGGAGCGAAGGTTTGATCGAAGTCAATGCCATGGCGTTGGTCATACCCGCGTACGACCCAGCATGCCTTGAAGCGCTTGATAGTGCCGTCGGCGTTGGTTTTTAAGCAAAAAACCCACTTTCCTCTTCCCCTTCACTGCTGCACGATCGACTAGGACCCACGTGTCAAGAGACTCCAGCGCCTTGATCTCCGCGTCCATAGCAGCTCGCCACTCCTTAGCTTGAGGACCGGTGAGGGCCTGGCGTGGATTCTTGGGCTCGACGGCGCGTGTGAGGGTGGAGACGGAGGTGTGTAGCCCGAGAAGCTGTAGGCCGGACATGGTGGTGGTATCTGGTGTGGCCGTGATGGGAACTTCCACCACGTCGTCGCCGTCGCTCTCGTGGTCAGGTGAGGGAGCGCTAGGATCAGCTTGGCGGGATGGTCCAGGTGCGGGAGCATCACCGCTGTCATCGTCGTCGCATCACCGCTGTCATCGTCGTCGCATCACCGCTGTCATCGTCGTCGCTGTCGTGCGGGCGAGGCGGAACGCCAAGATGTTCGTCATCGGGGTCGCGGTCAAGGGCTGCTGCTGCTGCCTCGTCTTCTGGATATGCAAAGCTGCGGTAGCTGTTTGCGTAGGCGCGTGCGACGTTGCTGCGCTGATCGTCAATCCACTGCTGCAAGGTGAGTGACTCGTAGAAAAATATGTCACGCGTGGGGACGATCTGCTTGGTGTCAATGTCAAGGATTAGCCATCCGCGATACTCATAACTGAGCCCTAGATGAACTCCCCAGCGGATGCGGTGAGGGAACTTGCCAATGGTGATCGATGTCAGCCGGTACTGCACTACGCACCCCTAGACCCTCAGCATGGAGGTATCTCCCCTTGAGCCAGTCCATTTCATGTGTGGGGAGAGGTTTCCCCGGTTGGTCGTGGTGGAGAGCAGGCTGTGTAGGCGCACGACATGGTTCATGGCGTACGGCCAGTACTTCTGGGGTAGGCCGGACTGGTTCATGAGGGCGCACACTTTTGTCATGAGTGTGCGGTTGACACGTTCGGCAACGCCTTGCTGCTAGTGGGCGTAGGGGAGGGAGATCTGATGCTTGATCCCCTTCTCTGCGACAACTCTTTCCAGCTCGTTGCTGCGAAACTCCTTGGCGCCGTCAGTCTGCCAGATTTTTAACTTCTTCCCAGATTCCCGTTGTGAGTGTGCGAGCCAGATGCGGAAGATCTCGGGAGCCTTGGAGCGGATATCGACGTTGGCGATCTAGACGTAGCGCGAGTATGCGTCGATGAAGGTGAGCGTGTATTGTTCGCCGTTGATGCCCTCGGATGTGAGTACAATGAAGTCGCTGTAGACCTTCTGCAGTTTCTTGTAGCGATTGGTGCTTGGCTCTAGCGAGGGGTATGCTTGGTGCGTGAGAGCCGCAGTGGGGCTGACTGTGCAGTCAGTCGGTTGTGATGTGCTGAGTGGTTCCGTTCCGTCAGGGTGCAGCAGTGCCCCTGGTAGAAATACTTTGGCGCGGAGGCAGTTGTTGAACGTTTGGCGCGAGGGGTGTCAGAGGCGCTGATGCTAGGATCATCTTCGGCGCGAATTCCGGGGGTCTGCAGGTAGCATGAGTGATGTGTCGCTGCTTTTGCTTCTGTTTCATGTGGGATTAGGAGCACGGGTCCTTCTTCTTATCCTTGTTCTGTTTCGTTGTCCTGCTCCTCTGCCTCTGGTTCTGCTGCTGAATCCCCTTCTGCAGGTGCCGTTGAGAGTTAGAGCGCAAGGAAGTTGCTGTCGGTGATGATGTTTAGTGGAGTCCTGGTGCCTTCGATGAGGCGAGCGAATGGATCTGGGCAAGAGATTGGTCCTAGTGAGTCGCGGGGAGGAGTAGGTGGCACGTTCCCCTCCTCAATTTCCGCCCAGGTGCTTGTCCAACGATAAGGTGAGCGAAGGGGTGATGGTTGGTTGCGGGGTGGCCGTCCGAGGGGGACGGCAACTCGTGGTGATGGGTGCTTGGCTGCCATCTCTGCCTCGACTGCTTCCAGTTCTTTTCGGGTGAGGTCACCTTCAGCGATGTCCTGTCGTTGAGGGGAGCCCCATTCGCCAGTTCCCCATGCACCCGTTGCGGAGCCCCATGTTCCTCCCGCTGTGTCGCCAGTGTCGTCGTCGCCGTCTCCCCAAGCACCGCGCCGTGCGGACTCTTCGTCCCATCCGGCTGCGATGCCCTCCTCGTACAGCTTTGCTCTCTTCTCTGCCCTTGCTTTCTCTTCTTCCCCGTGAACGCTCAGCTCTTCGGGTGCATCTGGATCCTTCCATTTCTTGTCGATGACGGTGCGGTAGAGATTGGGGGTGTATGGTCGCGGGCGATTTTCCTCGTCGTAGGTGGTGACGTTTGCTTCCAGGATGAAACGAAGTGTTTCGGAGCGAGGTGTTGGGCGTTTCTCCTGCTACTGTCCGAGGTGCTCGTTTTCTTTGCCGAAGATGCGGTCAGCGCTCTCTGCTTCCTGAATTGCTGCAAGGTCTCGCTCCACTTCTTCTGTGTGGCTTGCTGTGGGTGTGTAGCAGGTGGTGCAGATTCCGTCAGGGCCTACTTGGTGCAGATTTATCTCACGAGGGTGAGGACTTCGGCGGATCCATGGCCGTCCGTTCGGGTGCTCCCAAGACTCCTTGTTCATGAACGGGAAGTCCAGCGGGACGAGGTCAACGAGTTCGTCCGATGAAGCTTGGCAGCTTGGTATGTCAAAATCCGGAACGTAGACACCATCCATCGATTGTGCTCTTCTGAGGTACTTGTGCGACTTGGGAGGTGTGTCTAGGGGAGCGTAGGTGAGGATGAGGTGACGCGTGTATGGGTCTATGGCAAGCATGACTCCGCAGTCTCTGAGTTGCCCTGCCGACAGGAGGTTGAACCGGAGATTTGGGATGTAGAGTACGTCGTTGAACGAGATGTGCGTGTTGCTGTCTCGTGCTTGTAGTACCACAATGCCTTGTGCGTTGGCGCGCAGTTGCTCGTTGTTGGCGACGGTGACATAGGTGGCGAGAGCGCGATTTACGCTAGAGATGTATCGGGTAGATCCGACCATGTGTTGTCCACAGCAGCTATCCAGGTACCAGGTGTTGTAATTATCGTTGTTATTGCGCAGGAGCAATGCGAGCCGTGGAGTCACCCTAAACCCTTGTATTGTCTGTGAAAGCCACGGTCTTCATCCTCCTTCCATCCCACAGGTACGTACTGCTGATTGTCATGGGGCGGGCTTTCCCGCAGTTGTATTGGCAGATGCCAATCTTCCTCTTCTTCGTCGTACAGATAATAGTGGTCTTCCGTGAAGGGGTTGTTCCACCCTGCTTCAGGTTGAATGAGTTTGCCGTGAGGTTCTTCCACTTCGTCTGGTTCAGCGGCGCGTGGACGACGCCTTGTCGCCATGTTCGCGATCACGTTTCCGGGAGCTCCTGATTGAGGTCCTTGTGTCTGTTGTTGTTGTTGTTGTTGCTATGCAGAGGGGCGAGGAGCTTGGTGTTGGTGCTGATGTTGAGTCTGACGAATATCTTGTCGGCCAAACCAGTTGGTATGGTGAGTGGAATTTGGGTGGCGATAGTTGGATCGGGATTTGCATCGATTTGTTGAGTGTCCGAAGACTTTGCAGATTTTGCAATAATGGCGCCTAGGTTATCGTCGCTCTTCACGATTGTCCGAGTAGAAGGCGAGGTGCTCTCGGCGCGGCGCGGAGCTTGTCCTGCTCGAGTCCATGTCCATGTCCTGTTCAGGAGTGCGGCGCATAGCGCGGCTTCTGAGATGGTTCCTCGTTGTCGGAGTAATGCTTTACATGGCTTCCACTCAGGCCCGAGTCCTTGGAGGATGTTGTTGACGAAAATCTCCTCCGAAGTGGTGCTTCCCTTCTTCGTGATCTAGTCACGGATATTTCGACAGCGGTTAATGTAACTGTTTGCTTTCTCCTTGTGCCCCATCTTGGTCTCCATGAGCTGTTGCATGAGCCTGCTGGAGGTGACTGAGTCCTTCGGCTAATATACCCCAACAAGGTGCTTCCAAGCTTCCAGGGCTGGAGCGGTGCTCTCTTTGTAGGAGCGGATGCCGAGTTTCTCCGCAGGCGTCATGTTGCGTAGAAGTGTGCTGTACGCCATGAGAGACTCGCTGTAGTATTGAGCCCGGACGTCTTTGGTGTCTTCCACCAATTTAGGAAAGGAGCCATCAAAATAGTGGTAGATCCGCGCTGTCTGTAGGAGGAGCTCAAGCTCCAAACTCCATTTGTAGAAGTCTTTGCCGTCAAAAGCGGCGGTAGTCTTGATTTTTGAGACGCTGAGGAAGCATGCTTGCGCAGAGTTGATTGCTTCGTCACTTGGACGGGGGGCAGTTGTTGTTGATTTGTCTGTGTCAAGGGAGAAGGCATGCGCAGCGGTATCACGGCTTTTCGCAGCCGGTTGACCAGGTTGAGATGGTTGGGAAGAGTTTCCCGCATCGCCTTTGCGCAGTTCTTGGAGTTCTTTCTCCATAGTTGATAGTTGTGCGAACAACTGTTCGAGTGCGGCGGTGCCGACCGTAGTTGTTGCTTCATTTGTTGCAGTCGGGTTGGTTTGTCCTTCGGCCGTCAGATTTGCTTGGCCTCCAGATCCTCCGGCCATCTTGGTCTCGGTGTTGCTTAGGATCCGGTCACTTTGAAGACTTACGACGAATTCGTTTCTCAACTAAATGCAAATCCGCTTGGTCGAATTGCGCGCTGGTGTTAGCTACCACCTCGAAGTTGAATCACGTCAAAAGGTGGTCTAGAGAGTGAGAACGAGTTGAAAACGTATAGCTGTTGCTTTTACTAGAATGGATGGAGGAAGAACAAGCATTAAGTATAGAATGATGAGATGGGGGGTTTCAAGAGAACCTTGTGAAGGAAGGCTCTCCAAATGCTTGGGAAGGATGGTGGGAACCTTCCTAGCATCAAAGATGCAACCCTCATGATGAGGTCCTTGAGGGTTTAGGTGTTGAAGATCAAATACAATTGAAGATGAAAACCCTAAACCCTAAACCTTGTCACATGCAAAATCCAATCCAATTGATTTTTCCCTAGGTGTTCCAACATTTGCAATCCATGCTAGAAACTTCTAGCCATCCCAATCCAAAAGTCAAAGTTGCCTTCCTAACCACCCAACCAAAGATCATTTTATAATCATGTCCCAATAATCGCCCACTTTAGTTAACATCCCAAATTAAGATAGAATTCCCAAATCTTGGAAATCTTGTAACTTGGGCGATCTTGGTCGAAATAAGGCGATCTTGGTATCGTTGGAAAGCTCTGGATTTCTCCTGCACGATCTAGCATTTAGACTTGGAGAAAAAAACATAGAGGTGATAAAATCCAACAGCCATGCATAATGATTTATGCTCATGCAAATGACGCAAGCATGAATTGCATGAGCACGCAGCAGGACGTTAGGATGACATGCACTCATACTGACCGATCTTGGTCGAAATAAGGCGATCTTGGTATCGTTGGAAAGCTCTGGATTTCTCCTGCACGATCTAGCATTTAGACTTGGAGAAAAAAACATAGAGGTGATAAAATCCAACAGCCATGCATAATGATTTATGCTCATGCAAATGACGCAAGCATGAATTGCACGAGCACGCAGCAGGACGTTAGGATGACATGCACTCATACTGACGTGCATACAACACTTGGAGCGTGTGCCACTTGCCAGATCTAGGTTCGGCAAATTTCACGGAAGTGAGGTTACCAGGAATCCCTGAGTAGCTCTCATACCATGTTACAATCCCAATTGGGACTTAGCGAAGGATCGCTCAGGGTTGATCGCAGGGAGTGTTGCAGCGGGAGCATTGAGCTCAGGTCAGAGTGAATGTAATGACTGAGATTGATAATAGCATGCATACATCAGGTTTATATAGGAAATACAAAGGAATGCGACTTCGCCAGCATGGCTGTGATTGGCCAGTTCAACCTCAGGTTCATCATTGGACGGCTGGGATCTGATCTCTTCATTGTGGACCAGGAACAGCATGCATGTTGGTATGAGTTATAGCAAGCTCTGTGCCTTACATTTTTGTGTATAATATTCATATCCTTTCTTACCTCTCTATCGTTCTAAACACACATCCAATCGAGGATTCTCCCCTCATCTCATCTTGATTTTCCTCATCTCATCCAATCGTCCCTTTTCGCTTCTCATCCAATATCTCCTCCGTCCTCCCCCCCTCCCCAATGCCACATCAGCATGCATCAGACAAGAAGTACAACTTTGAGCGCCTCATGTGATCCACCATGCTCAACAGGCAGCCACTGCTCGTGCGAGTGAGAATGGTGCAAGTATGAGTGGCGTCAGTATGAGTGGCGCCAATGTGGATGGTAGAAAACCACAGTGGGTGTCCATCTAATTGTTGTACGACTGAAAGTTAGGTTCAAATGTTAAAAGGGAAAATCTTAGACCAGCTTTGAGTGGCTCATGCAATCCATGCTTCTAGCGACCACTGCTCGTGTGAGTGATGGTATTGAGAGGGCGTATTTCTATCTTACCTTTGATTCAAATCGTTGTGCCCCACCCACCTAGGTGGTGCTCGCCTATTTTCTTCAATACTTTCTCGCCTATGCTCTCTTTCGTTACTCGTTCTTTTGTTGCTTATATCTGCTTGGCGTTTTCAATGATGCTCCTCCCTGGACTGTCTTGCAGGCCTCAACGGCTGGATCTGTCACCACCAGAGGAAATGATTGTATCGGCACACATGCCCACATTCAGGTGCACGCTAGTGATGTGTGTCATGTGATCGCGTCATTGAGAACACACATTTACCACACTTCGACCAAGTGTGCTGCTGTCATTGCAGCATGTATCACATCTGGCCAACAACTGTGGAGCACACAGATTTGATCTCCACTTTAACTTCCTCTTACTGCCTTGCCGCGTCACCCCTTTTTGTTATCGCCTCTTATAGCCATGTTGTCACACCCTCACATCCTTGTCAAGCCACTGTGGCGTTTCATGACCCTGCAATTAGATATCCCTCCCTCATGCCCTTCCTTCATTTTTACACATCAAATTTCATGTCATCTCTATGTTGACATCTCTCATCCCCTCATCTTCTCTTTGTGTTCATCGGCTTTTCATGTCATCTCTATATTGACATCTCTCATCTCCTCACCTTTTATTTGTGTTCATCGGCCCTTTGGTCTTGTCACCCTTCCTCTCCACTGCCTACATCGCCCAACTCCATACACCCCCAAACCCTCAGCATGAAAGTAATTCCCCTTGTGCCGGTCTACTTCATTTGCGAGGAGAGATTGCTCCGATCGGCTGTGGTGGAGAGGAGATTGTGCAGGCGTACCGCGTGGTTCATGGCGTAAGGTCAATACTTTTTGGGCAGGCCGGACTGGTTCATGAGGGTGCACACTTTCGTCATGAGGGTGCGATTAGCCCTCTCTGCGACGCCTTGCTGCTGGTGAGCGTAGGGGAGAGAGATCCAGTGCTTGATCCCCTTTTCTACTACAACACTTTCCAGTTCGTTGCTGCAAAACTCCTTGGCGCCACCAGTCTGCCAGATTTTCAGCTTCTTCCCTGATTGTCGTTGCGCGTGTACGAGCTAGATGCGGAAAACTTCAGGAGCCTTGGAGCGAACATCGATGTTGACGATTCAGACGTGACGTGAGTGTGAGTCTACGAAGGTGAGTGTGTATTGTTTGTCATTTATGTCGTTGGAGGTGAGTACGATGAAGTTGTTGTAGACCTTCTGCAACTTCTTCTAGCAACTGGTGCTTGGTTCCAGGGAGGGGTAGGCTTGATGCATGAGGGCAAATGTGGGGCAGATGGTGCAGGTAGTTGGATGTGATGTGCTGAGGGGTTCCGTGCCATCAGGGCGCAGCAGTGCTCCCGACAGAAAAACTTTAGCGCGAAGGCAGTTGTTGAGCGTCTGGCGCGACGGGTGACCGAGTCCTTGATGCCAGAGATCTTCGTCTACGCGAATTCTGGGAGTGCGCAGCTAACGTGCGTAATGTTCTGCTGCCTTTGCTTCTGTCTCGTGGGGAATTAGGAGTAATGGTCCTTCTTCTTCTCCTGGTTCTGCTTTGTTGTCCGGCTCCTCTGCTTCTCCTTCTGATGCTGTCTCCCCTTCTGCAGGTGTCGTTGTGATGTAGAGTGCAAGAGAGCTACGGTCTGGGATGATGTTGAGCAGGGTCCTGCTGCCTTCGATGAAACAAGCAAATGGACCTGGGCGAGAGATTGGCCCAAGCGAGTTGCGTGGCAGAGTCGCGGGTACACTCCTCTCCTCAATCTCCGACCAGGGGACTTCCCAGCGATATGGTGAGCTAGGTGGTGACAGGAGGTTGCGTGGGGGTCGTCCGAGTGGGACGGTGACTCGTGGAGATGGTCTCTCAGCTGCCATATCTCGTTCGACCGCCTCGAGTTCTTCTTGAGTAAGATCGCCTTCGGCGAGTTCTCGGTGTTCGGGTTCGCCCCATGCGCTAGTTCCCATCCTTGAGCGATGCCAGACGCGCCAGTTGCAGATCCCCATGTTGCTCTGGAGGAGCCGCCACCATTGTTGCGTTCATCTCCCCAGCCACCGCATCTCACCATCCAGCCGCGATGCGCTCCTCATACATCATTGCTTTTTTTTTTTCTGCCCTTGCCTTGTCTTCCTCCTCTTTGACACTCAATTCTTCTTTTGCATCAGGATCTTTCCATGCCTTGTCGATAAAGTTGCGGTAGACTTCGCGGATGTATGGTCGCGGACAGATTTCTTCGTTGAAGGTCGTGGTGTTTGCTTCAAGGACGAAGCAAAGCCTTTCTGAGCGCGGCGTTGGGTGCTCCTGCGTCAGTTGTCCGATTATTTCGTTTTCTTCACCGAAGATGTGGTGAGTGGTGACGGTGAGTTCCATCTCTGTCATGCCTGTGGGTTCCGCCTCGGTGCTTTCCGCCTCTTGAATCGCCGCGTAGTCTCTCTCAATCTCCTCTGTACGGCTTGCCGTGGGTGTGAAGAAGGTGGTGCAAAGTCTGTCAGGACCGGGTTGGTGCAGATTTATCTCACGAGGGTGAGAATTGCTACGGATCCACGACCGTCCGTCGAGGTGCTGCCAAGATTCTTTATTCATGAATGGGAAGTCCAGGGGAACAAGGTCCACGACCTCGTCAGATGACACGTGGCAATTGGGTATGTCGAAGTCGAGCACGTAAACGCCGTCCATCGAGCGCGCTCTTCCGAGGTATTTGTGTGACTCGGGGGGTATCCGGAGGAGCTAGGTCACGTGTGACTGGATCCGTGGCAAGCATGACTCCGCTGTCTCTGAGTTGTCCTATCGATAGTAGGTTGAAATGGAGATCTGGTACGTAGAGCACGTCGTTGAACGTGATGTGCCTGTTGCTGTAACTGGCTTGCAACACGACGATGCCTTGTGCATTTGCTCACAGTTGCTCGTTGTTGGCGACAGTGACAAAGGTGGTGCGAGAACGACTGATGTTTGAGATGAACGCCACGGATCCCACCATGTGCTGGCCGCAGCAGCTGTCCAGGTACCAAGTGTTCTGGTTCGTGTGATCGTTGCGCAAAAGCAGTGCGAGCCGCGGAGTCACCAGGGTTGACTTGTATCTTCTGTGGAACGCTGGATGTTCATCCTCCTTCCATCTCACAGGAACGAAGCGCTGATGCTCATGAGGTGGGCTTTCCTGCAGTTGTATCGGCTGATGCCAATCTTTCTCGTCCTCATCGTACAAGTAGTAGTGATCTTCTGTAAGGGGGTTGTTCCATCCTTCTTCAGGTTGGATGAGCCCACCACGAGGTTCTTCCTCTTCGTCTCATTCAAGGGCGCGTGGGCGACACCTTGGTGTTGCGTAGGAGGGTGTGGAGCTTGTTGCTGAGACTAAAAGTGACGAGCGTCTTGTTGGCCGGCCCAGTTGTTATGGTGAGTGGAATATGGGTGGCGATGGTTGAACCGGTATTTGCATTGGTCCGTTGAGTGTCAGAAGACCTTGCAGATTTTGCAATTATGGCGCCTTGGTTATCGTCGCTCTTCACGGTTGTCTGTGTAGAAGGCGAGGCGCTCTCGGCGCGACACGGAGCTTGTCCTGCTCGAATCCATGTCCTGCTGTTCAGTCAGGAGGTCGGCGCATAGCGTGGCTTCTGAGACAATTCCTCGTTGTCAGAGTAGCGTTTTGCAAGGCTTATACCAGAAACAACCTAAAAAAATGTGTACATTGATTATGACAGTGTAAGAATATTCATATCCGTAGATTTAACTGAACTGAAAAGAAATGGCTAGTAATGTGTCTCAGCTCGTTAGTTGTTCCGCTAGGTGCTATAAGATCGTGGGTTCGAACCCCGAGGGCGGTCGGTATGTTTTGTAATTCGCAAGGAAAATCATCGCTAAAAAAGTTTTGGTATCAGGGTAATGTATACCCAACCCAGATGCCGTCAGGCTAACCAAAATCACTACTAGTGTAAAACAAAATATACTCTTTTTGCGTAAGGGCAAAAGTTCCGGAAGCCTGATTTTGAAATGGTAACTCTGAAAAAGCAGCTGCCTATCAGGCCAATCAGGCCATTTTACCCTGATATTTTGGGCCCTGACTCCAAGAGCAGAAGCAGGTTCGCGGCTGATCTATCTGATGACCTCTTGAAGCTGACCGCATCACGTGTCCCCCCAAACCAGCCGTCCAAGTACATAATTGTACGTTGTGCTAAGATAAGAGATTGATTGAACTTAGGATCACCTCGAGAAGATCGCACACAAATGTGTGGTGGCAGTGGGCCCTTGACCTCAAATCAGAGTGAATGTAAAATGATTGAGATGATTAACACATGCAGATAAAAAAGTATAAATATGAGTACAGGGGAATACGAAACGACCTAGACTAGCAATGTACTCTAAGGGGTACATTCTCTTGTTGCAGCGAAATCCAACTGTGCGACTCCAGACGGTTACGAACTGCTCGGGAAAAATCCTCGCCATTACTGCTGCCTGATGCTGTTTGCCCTGACGGTCCAGATGCTTCGTAACCGTGCGACCCTTCGCGTATATTCCGCCTCTTCGTCTTCAGCCTCGGTACTGCATGCCTCGATTGCTACTGTCAGGAAACCCAAGTAACAGTTTGGGTTTTATCATTTGTAACACCCCCCTTCACTCCTGGCCGTAGCAGATCTTGATTCGCTTGACTACTTCGCTGAGTTCGGAGCAGTGCTGGTACTGCTGACTTGACAGTCGCTTTGTGCGGAAGTCAGTTGCCATGTGACCCGTCAGGCAATAGGTTAAGTCAACCTTGCCCTTGTCAACTTCGTCCTTCACGAAGAAGTACTGCAGTGCAATATGTTTGGTGCGGTTGATGAACCCATGTTTGTTCGCGATCCTAATCACGCTCTGGTTGTTGCACTGCAGGCGAAAGGTGGGCAAAGTTGAAATTTTTGCCTCCTGTAGGAGCTCTTGTAGGTAAAGCCCCTCGAGAACTGCAGCTGTCGCGTCGATGAACTCAGCTTCCGCCGATGACAGGGCAACCAGTTCCTGCTTCTAGGGCTTCCAGGAGATGGACCCCGTCGGTTCGAATCGGAATAAGAAACCAATTCTGGATCGTCGATTATCCGGGTCAGTGGCGTGATCGACGTCCACGTAGGTTGAAGGACGATGTGGTAACCGTGGAGTAGCAGAACCCAATGTTGGACGTGGAGATGAAGAAATGCAGGGCGCACTGGAGATCTAGAAGATTTTCAGCTATCAGGCGCGCTTGGTGCGCTACCTCAGATCAACAGTATCTGCTGGTGTTCAGTTTCCAGCTAGCGGCCAGCTGAAACAGATTGGAGCAGATGGGATCACGCCTGGAACCTTGAAGCTGTCATGCTTCACCGACGCTACATGGGCCTCAGAGGAGGAGGATCAGTTATCAGTTGGCGGCTTTGTGTGCATGGTCGGAGGTGGACCAGTGAGCTGGAGGTCCAAGAAGCAGAGTGAGATTGCTCAGTATTCCGGAGAGGCAGAGTACATGGCAATGTACCATGCCATCAAGGAGATCGTGCTTCTGAGGAAGCTGCTGAAGGACATGGGAGCTGAACAGGAGGGACCTACACCACTTTTCTCCGACAGCGAGGCTGCTATCGGCATGGCCATTAATCCTATCCTGAATGGCCTGAACAATCACATGAAGATTAAGTGGCACTGGGTGAGGCAGATGGTGAAGGAGGGGATTTTCGAGCTTCGCCATGTGAAGGCTAGCAAGTAGGCGGCAGATTTTCTCACCAAGAGACTTCCCAAAAGTGCACATTGGAAGTGTGCTAAGATGTGTGGCATAGCATTGCACTAGTGTGGGCAGCAGTTTCATGAGTGCATCTGTGTTTGTATGCATAAGTGTTTGCATGCCTATGAGTGTGTGTGCATGCAGTCCGTTAGTCTGAGGGGGATTTTGTTGGATGCACGTCATTCTGAGTGTATGTCATCCTAACGTCTTGCCGAGTGCTCGTGACATTTGTGCTTGCATTATTTGCGTGGGCACGTATCATTATGCATGGCTGTTGGATATTATAACCTATGTGTTTTTTCTCCAAGTTTAAATTCTTGATCATGCAGGAGAAATTCAGAGCTTTCCAACGATACCAAGATCGCCTTATTCCGACCAAGATCGCCCAAGTTACAAGATTTCCAAGACTTGGATTTCTTATTATCTTTTAAAGTTATATCTAATTTGGGTGATTACTTGGGACATGATTATAAAGGGATCTTTGGTTGGGTGGTTAGGGAAGGCAACTTTGACTTTTGGATTGGGGTGGCTAGAAGTTTCTAGCATGGGTTGCAAATGTTGCAACACCTTGGCAAAATCCAACTAGATTGGATTTTGCAAGTGACACCCCAAGGACCTCATGATGAGGGTTACATCCTTGCTACCAAGAAGGTTCATACCATCCTTTCCTAGCTCTTGGAGAACCCCTTCCCTCTCATGGTTCTCTTGGAGTCCCCAACTCCAACTTCATCTGCTCTAATGCTGTACTTCCTCCTCCATTCTAGTCATGCGGCTACTGGACTTTTTCAATTGGTTCTCACTCTCTAGACCATCTTTTTAAGTGATTCAAGCTGGAGATGGTAGCTAAGCCTAAGGCGCAACATCCCACTGAGCGGATTTGCGTTTAGTTGAGTAATGAGCTCGTCGTAAGTTCTCAAAGTGACGGATCCTTTACAACAAGTGGTATCAGAGCGGGTAGTCGACTTTGAGATGATGAATCATCGTGAATTCTGAACCAATATTGACGAGTGAGACTATTCTCTAGTATCACCGCTCGCGAACTTTCGATTGGTGGTCACACCGCGTTCTAATTCGAACGATTTTTTGCAAAATCGAAATTTGTGGCAGAATTCTCTCCAAACGATTTCTCAAGTTTCCACCGTTCATAAGGTCTCAATATGACTGGAACAGACTCTAGAGGTGCTAATGACGAGATGGCTAGAGGTGGAGAGGCTGGAGAGCAAGGGGAATTTGCTGGTGGTGGAGTGGGGACTCACCAACCAGCCAACCCTACACTACCTACATCTACTACAACATCTTCAACAACCGTGGATCCCGTGAAGGCGTTCTCTATTGAGAAATTCATGGGGGAGGACTACGAGCACTGGAGCTTCCGCATGAGGCTGATGTACACCCAATACAAGCTATTGGATCTGTTGGAGGGGAAGGAGAAGATGCTGGAGGCCGCGGAGCTGAACGGAGCATGGATGAAGTGATCCTTCGACGCGTACATGCTCATGGTGCAAGCGGTTAGCGGACGACAACTTCACCACATCAAGGACCTCTTGGGTGATCCAGAGTGTGGCCCCAAGGCTTGGAGGAAGCTTCTGGATGTGCACTCACCGACACATGCTACCGGCATCGTGCTACTCGCGCGGCGGCTGCGCGACATCAAGTTCGTTGATGGAGAGCCGATGCAACCATGTTGGATGAGAGATGCGGGACATCTTCACGAAGCTCCAAGGCGGTGGTGTGGTGTACCTGGAGCTCGTGCAATGCGTGGAGATCGTGATACGACTGCCGGAGTCGTGGTCTGCCCTTGCCATCAGCCTCAACTCTCAACAGCCCCTGTGGAGCGTGGATTACATTCGCGCGCGCATCCTAGAGGAGGACTTGCGGCGGCGGAGTGGGGAGCGCTCGGAGGAGGGGGCTGGCTATAGAGTTGGAGGTGGAAAGAGTAGATTCAAGAAGAACTAGAAGAGCAAGAACAAGGACAACCCTAAGGAGGATGGCGGCGGGGGTCAAGGGGAGGTGTGCTTCTACTGCGAGAAGTGCGGACATCATTGGCGGAAGTGCTACCAACTGCCCAAGGATTGGACCCCGCCATCATCAAGCAGCCAGCATGGTGCCAAGAGGAGTGGGGGAGTCATGGGAGCGAGTGGAGAGGAGAAGGATGAGGAGAAAGGCGGCAAATTTGAGGGTTCTTCTTTTTCGTGAACGAAGGCGCAACCGACCTCGCTATGGCTGCTAAAGTTCTCCTACACCCCCTCACCCATTGGGGGATTGAGTCTGGAAGCTCCTGGCATATGACTCCTCATGCGGACCTACTCGATGAGATTCAGCCCGCACCCATCTCTACAGTCACATCCGCGATGGGCGCGAAGGCCAAGGTCATGAGCATGGGGTGCGTCAAGTTCAAGGGAGCGAATGGAGAGCTCGTGGGGCTAAAAAACGTGCTGTGGGTGCCGGACTTGTGCGCAAACCTGATTTCTATCGACCGGTTGGGAGATGCGGGTGTGAACACCGAGACGATTGGCTCGGAGCGCTATCGTACCTACAAAGATGAGCGGCTGATTTGGGACCTGCAGCGGAAGGGGGATGTCCACAAGCGGATGTGGCAGATCCCGGTCCTCCCTTGGCGGAAATCAGGTAAGGCGGCAGCGGCGGCATCTATGGAGGAGAGTGTTACCGAGGAGGAGCAGCAAGGTGTGCAAGGAGACGAGCTGATTGGAGGAAGCGCGGCGGTGAAGGCGTCGGCTACCTCGTGTCAAGCGGATTGGGAGACTTGGCATCGGTGGCTCGCACACGTGGATGTATCTACATTGGAGGTGATGCACAAGGAGAAGTGCGTGCATGGGCTGCAACTGCAAGGAGATGGCGCTCACTATGGCAGCAGCGAGGCGTGCATGCAAAACAAGTTTGCACGGTTCCCGTTTCCACATGCAGAGGGACCTGCAGCTAGCCTGGTCAACCGCCAGCACAGCATGGTCGACCGCCTGCCAGCGTTGTGTAGAGGAGCCACGCCAGCTCTGCAGAAGCGCGGCCTGCAAACACAGCAGATCGACGGAGTGCCAACGCTGCAGCAGAGCGGCTGTCCAGCGTTGCACCTGTAGAAGACAGCAGTGCGCATGATCGCAGGTGTGCGCAGACAATTGGCCCGACTTGCAACGTTGTGTATCTGTCGGCTGTGGTCTGCGCCTAATGACCCACATCAACTTCGGAATACCAACCCAAAGTCGCCTTAGCTATCGCGAACTCGACGACGTTCGCGTGCCTCCGCAGAACTCGCCGAGCAGATTACCTAGTTGACATGGTCGACCACCCAGTGAGCGCCTTGGTTGACAAACCCTTCGTCGACCACCGCGCCCGTCGAACTGCCCCTCCTGGTCGATGGCCCATCCGTTGACCAACTCAGTCAGCTGCAGCCGTCGACCTCCAGCTCCACGACTGACCTGTGCAGATCGGCG
This sequence comes from Closterium sp. Naga37s-1, assembly GCA_947471745.1. NCBI lineage: Eukaryota > Viridiplantae > Streptophyta > Zygnematophyceae > Desmidiales > Closteriaceae > Closterium > Closterium sp. Naga37s-1. The sequence goes on along the minus strand of CANJKZ010000826.1, from coordinate 1,903,834 downwards.
TCCACCTCGTCGATCTGCCAAGCAGAAGTAGGCCGTCGACTCCCCGTCGACGCCAATACCGCAGCGCTCCCCTGCAGCTCGATGAAGCTCGTCGAGCAGCTCCCTCACTACGTACAGTCGGCTGCTACCCTCGTACACCCGACTAGGACGTCGGCGTCGCCCAAGCGAGGGCGGGGCCGACACTTCATTCCCGTCAACAGTCGCCTTGTTTGTCGCGACCAGGTTGGATTGCGTTTGAGCGGTCAGATTTTGTCTGTCCACCAGATCCTCCGGCCATCATTACTCGCGAGCGTATGCCGGACGCCACCTTAGTTCGCCGAAGATTTCGGTGGTGGAAAAGCAAAGGATTCCTGAGTCGCTTTCATACCATGTTGCGATCAGAAAAATGATCGTGCCTATGATTACCTCAGGAAAGTTCAAAGAATCGTAGTATTTGTTACGATACGAAACCTTATGAGAGAGAAGGCATTCCTGTATGCTGCAGGAGCTGACTCTAGCGAGTACGAAGTCGAGGCGTCAAGAGAGTCGAAGCGACACCAGCAACCGTCAGACCAAGATCGATGCAGGTAGTTAACACTTGAAATGAAAAGAGCGGGAACAGGTTTGAAACTGATTCCCGCGCCGCACGGTTTGAATTTCGCTGCAATAAGGGCTAAAGAAATCCTTCTACGGGATAAAGCAGGCGCCGCGGCTCTGGCAGCAGCATCTGCACAAAATACTTCTAGAAATCGACTTAAGGCAGCTACCGCACGATCCGCGAATGTACTGCCTCCTTTTCAACGGCGTCTACATCCTCCTGGCCGTCTACGTCGACGATTTGCTGTACGCCAGCACCTGCAACAAACTCCTCAACCAGTTCGAGGAGAACCTGGCGAAGCGCGTTGACATCACCATCAACTACAACGTCACACAGTTTCTGGGATTGAACATCACTTACGCGCCAGAAACAATTCACCTGTCAGCCTCCAAGTACGCAGAGCAGTTGGGAGAACGCTTCAACCACTCTCAACTCCTTATCGCAACCCCAGTGCCAACTACAAACCGGACAACAAACCCCTATCACCCGCAGGACTCCAACTGTACCGGCAGCAACTAGGGTGTCTGCTATTCGCCTCTGTCACATGCCGACCCGACCTTTCGTACATCGCCAGCCAACTTGCAAAGTACTCCCGCAAGCCAGTAGCTGAGAACCAGCTGGACCTGGAGTGCGCCCTGCTGTACTCCATCTCCACACCTAACATTGGGCTCTCCTACTCCACGCTGGCAACAACCTCCTTCAACCTCAACGGCTACGTGGACGCAGATCATGCCGCTAACCTTGCAAATCGACGGTCCCAAAACGGCTTCGTCTTCCACTTGGAGCCAACCGGACCTATCTCCTGGAACTTACAGAAGGAGGAGCTGGTTGCCCTGTCATCGGCCGAAGCAGAATACATCGCCGCAATAGCTGCAGTTTGCGAAGGACTGTACCTCCAGGAGATGATGGAGGCGAAAATTCCAACATCGCCCACCTTTTGTCTTTACTGCGACAACCAGAGTGCCATCAAGATTGCGAACAAGCCAGGTTTTGTAAACCGTACGAAGCACATCGTGCTCCGGTACTTTTTTGTCAAGGACGAAATTGACCAAGGCTAAGTTGACCTTGCATACTGCCCAACCACCGAGATGGCAGCCGACTTCCACACCAAGCGTCTGCCACGTCAGTAGTACAAGCACTGCTCCAACCTCACCGGAGTAGTCAAGCGAGTCAGCCCCTTGTGCGACCAGGAATGAAGGGGAGTGTTACGATATGAAACCTTATGAGAAGGCATTCCTGTGTGCTGCAGGAGCCGACTCTAGCGAGTACGAAGTCGAGGCGTCAGAAGAGTCGAAGCGATACCAGCAACCGTCAGACCAAGACCGATGCAGGTAGTTAACACTTGAAATGAAAAGAGCGGGAACAGGTTTGAAACTGATTCCCGCGCCGCACGGTTTGAATTTCGCTGCAATAAGGGAATGTACCCCTTATACTACATGGCTAGTCTAGGTCGTTTAGCATTCCTTTGTATTTCCTATATAAACCCGATGTATGCATGCTTTTATCATCTCGGTCATCTATATTCACTCTGACCTGAGCTCAATACTTCCTCTGCAACACTACATGCGATCAACCCTGAGCGATCCTTCACTAAGTCCCACTTGGAATTGTTATAGTATTGAAGTGGAAGGCATTGACCTCAGATCAGAGTGAATATAAAATGACTAGGATGATCAAAACGTGCAAATAGATCGGCTTATATAGGAGTACTGGGGATACAAAAGGTCATAGACTAGGCATGTACTCTCAGGGGTACATTCCCTTATTCGAATTCAAACCCAACCGTGTGGCGCGAGACAGTTACGAAAATGTTCCCGCCAAAACCTTGCCACTTCAGCTGCTTGATGACTTTGCTCCGTCGGTCCAGATCATGTGCAGCTGTACGCGAATCTTCTCTTCATTTTGTCTCTTCGTCTTCATACTCTTTGTTGCGTTCTCCCTTTGCTGATGTCAGGAGTGTACAATGGCTCATAATTCACTATTCGTAACAAGTACGACGAGCTAATGTTCGTTGTTCGAACACAATGTGGTGTTGAAACGAGGCCTTTGATGAGTAGAGACAGAAAATGTATTCACATAATGAAACTTATGAAGATTAGCATGACATTGCTTTAGTTGAAGTTGTCCTAGGAACCATAGCGAAGGGCTTATGTCGAGAGAAGTTTGGGAGGTTGTACAATGTACAGTAGAATTCAGGTTTGTTAACAGCTTTTCCACACACCTCGTCTAAGGATTTACAAATCCTTACTGAGGCACTCGTTAGCGAGGCCATCCCGAGGGCCACGTGTCAGAATGCTGTATTTGTCTAGCCTGCAGTGGGGTACTCTATAGCGAGTACAGCCCAACTTAGGGTTTCCTATATGTACTCAACTGCTTGCTAGTGCAACCCCTCTTTCTGCTTCTAAACTTTTCCTCTTTCTTTTGACATGCTATCAGAGCAGGTCGACCCTCCTGTGTCGATCCTGTGGGTGGGCCCCACCCGATGCTTCTGCTGCTCTACTGCCTGTACCGCGCCCCGGGCGCGTACTGTTTCCTGCCTGCTGCGCGCTCCGGGCGCGCAGCGATTTTTTCTTCCCGCCGCGCGCTCGGGGCGCGCGGCAGTTTTCTGCCCCGTCAAACCGCGCGTCGCCCCCTGTCGACCGTCGCGTCGCCCCCCGTCGCCCGACGCGGCCCGCGCGACCTGCGCCAGGCCCGCGCGCGGCCCGTACGGGCTGCGCCAGGCCCGCGAGCGGCCCGTACTGCCCGCGCGCGGCCCGTACGGGCTGCGCCAGGCCCGCGCGCGGCCCGTATGGGCTGCGCCAGGCCCGCGCGCGGCCCGGGCAGCCCGCGTGCGGCTCCCCCCTCCCGTCACCCGCCGTGGCGCCCTCGGGGGGCCCGCGCCCTGCTCCTTTGTGGCGCCGAGGAGACCCCCCGCCGCCTCCCTTTCCCTCCGTGACACGCCCCTGCTGCTTCCCGCGCTCCTGCCTGCGTTAGGGTTTGGGGGTGGCGGGCATAGGGGTGAACAGTGTGGGTAACCTGCAGCTCCTCCTCCTCCTCCGTCTCCCACTGCTGGAGCTGCCGCTGAGGGGGGTGGGTGTGTGGGAGCCGAGGGTTTATGGTTTAAGGGGGGTGTCGTGGGAGTGGAGCTAGGGGTGCAGCAGGGGGTGTGTGATAGGGGCGTGGGGCAGCTGGGGGAGGTTGAGTGGAGGCAGCCGTCGTGTCGTCAGCAGCGCCAGTAGTCCGGAGGCTACAATCTCCGGTAGTCGCCAGTCGCCTGTGGGTCAGTTGCTCCAGTCAGGAGGCTACAATCTCCGCGGAGCCAGTTACTCCTGTAGTCCGGGCCTTTGCTTCGGTAGCCACTGAGACAGCAGCTCCTGTGTGTCTGCAGCTTCAGCAGTCGCCTCCCATCTTCTCGCCCCCACCGTCTCTCCTCCTCCTCACTTGCCCTCTGTGATTGCCTCTAGCTTTGCTTATCATTGTGAACTATTGCTATGCATGCTTGTTGTGCTGATTACACCCCACTTTGGCTATGGGGGTGTGTCAGAATGCTGTATTTGTCTAGCCTGCAGTGGGGTACTCTATAGCGAGTACAGCCCAACTTAGGGTTTCCTATATGTACTCAACTGCTTGCTAGTGCAACCCCTCTTTCTGCTTCTAAACTTTTCCTCTTTCTTTTGACACCACGCGACCAACTGGTTCGGCCTACAATTTCGCATCCAAACCTCACGGAGCCGCCTCCGCGCCAATCGCGACCCTTCGCGAGCCAGCCTTTCCCCACCTCCCCGCCTAGCTAGGTTTTCCCCTATTTAGGCCTCGTCACTTTCATTGTATCGTCAGTTCTTTGAGTCCATTCTCTATATTCGTTATTCTATGCACTCTGCATGTTCATTCATAACACCTGGTATCAGAGCTACTTTCCTAGCCTACCCCGCTTTTTGGAGTGTATTACCCCTCAGGGGGGGGTGACAAGGGAGGATGTCTTGGGGTCCAGGAGTTGCGTAGGTCGGCCAGGAGAACGAGTTAGTTGCTCCTTGCGGCTATGTTTTACGGGTACTCCTTCGGCACCGCTAGATCCTTGCCTTCGACAGTCGCGATCGACCGTGACCTCCCTCCCCCCGGGCAACGGACAGCCGGAGCTGTCGCGACGTTAAACGTGAGTTTTGATTCCGCTGCTTTCCGATGATTTTGAAAGTTTTGTGTGGCAGCTGGCGTCAGCAGACTTGCGTCGACACCTGCACGAAACCTTCGGCATCTTCATCATGGGTTGTTACGATACGATCTAATCTGGTAACCAGGTTTAACTAAGGGCCTAGGCTTAGAGGCCTAAGCCAAGCGGGTATCGAGGGAGTTGTGCCGAGGAGAATTGAAGAATGGTTGGGGGTTCACTATAGCACACGAGTACATATAGCAACCTAACAAAGATGAAATAGGTGCACCACCATTCAAGGACATTACACAACAGCTACACAACAGGCAGATTATACTAAATAGATATAAATCTATTTTGACACACCCCCTATCTGCCTGAAGTGCATAACCATGTGCAGAGCCCTCCTTGAAGGGGTACACCTGTAAAACCCCATTACAGGGCGTGGGAACACCAGCAAGGGGCCCCCTCTGAAGCTGACAAGCAGCAACCACCAAGCAGCATCTGAACCACCGCGGTGGAACAGGTGCCCGTCTGCGGTTGAACGCCCCACAGCAAGTGCACGGTGTGCGAGGAGCACGGGTACGGGTAGCGGGTTCAGGTAGCAACTAGGTGCTGTATGGGACGGGCCGCATGGGGGTGACGGGAAGCACGAGACCGGGCAGCACAGACCGGGTGGGGCACGAGCGAGAACTGACAGCACGGGTGGGGCACCAACGGGTACGGACAGTACGGGTAGGGCACAAATGGGAAGAACGGGGCAGCATGGGCAGAACGGGGCAACACGGGCAGAACGGGGCAGGACACGGGCTGAATGGGGCAACACGGGCAGAACGGGGCAGGACACTGGCTGAACGGGGCAGGACATGGGCTGAACGGGGCAAAACGGGCAGAACGGGGCAACACGGGGACAACGGGGCAGCACAGGCAGAACGGAGCAGGACAAGGGCTGAACGGGGCAACATGGCACGGGAACAGGCACGACACAGGCAGAACGGGGCAACACGGGGAGAGCGGGGCAGCACGGGAACACAGGGGGCAGCACGGGAACATGGGGGGCAGCACGGGAAGCACGGGACGCACGGGTGAAACGGGTGGGGAACAACTGGGTACGGGCAGCACGGGTGAGACTGGTGGGGCACAACTAGGTACGGACAGTACGGGAGAGACTGGTGGGGCACAACCGGGTACGGACAGCACGGGCACGTGGAACACGAGCAGACTGCACGGGCATGGGCACGGGGCAAGCACGGGGAACACGGAAGCACGGGACGCACGGGAGCACAGAGAACTCTGGTGGACAGAATGGGCACGAACACGGGGCAAGTACGGGGAACACGGGCGACAGTACGGGAGACACGGGCGGAAGCACGGGTGGACAGCAAGGCACGGGCGGTAGGGGATGAGAGGAGGAGGAGGCGGATGATGCTGCAGTTGAACTCTCACCACCCACACCCCCTGAACCTCCCTCCCACAGCAGTAGTAGCGGCAGAGAGAGCGAGGAGGAGGTGTGGTGGCAGCGGATAGGGGTGTAGTTCCACTCCCACACACCTTCATCCTCCCCCCACAGTAGCAGATGCGAGACTGAGAGGGAGAGGAGGAGGAGGCGGTTGAGGCTGCAGACTCCTTCTTGGCACCCCCTTACCCTTCCCCCAACAGCCCACCACCTCTGCCTCCACACCCGCTGCCTCCCCACTGGCCGCCACCCCCACCACCTCGAGCTAGCACGGTAGCAGTCGCAAGCGCGGCTGGAGCTGGCGGGAGCGTGGGTGGGGGCGACGGGGGGGTGGGGTGGGGGGGGGGGAGGAGGAGGGGACGGGCGGGCGGCGGCGCGAGCGGTAGGCTGCAGGAACGGGCAGCGCGCGGGCGACGGGTTGCAGCAGCAGGTGACGCGCGAGCGCTGGTGCGATCGCCGGTGCGCTGGCGGTCGTCGCTGGCGTTCCGCCGCCACTCCCTTCCCCTTTGCCCTCTTCCCCCCCACAGCGATCCGCCGCCACTCCCTTCCCCGTTTCCCTGGAGGGAGTTGCGCCAAGGAGAATTGAAGAATGGTTGGGGGTTCACTATAGCACACGAGTACATATAACAACCTAACAAAGATGAAATAGGTGCACCACCATTCAAGGACATTACACAACAGCTACACTACAGGCAGATTATACTAAATAAATATAAATCTATTTTGATAAGGACTACTGTGGATGGGGCAGGGGTGTGGAGGAAAGAAGGGGGGGGAGGGAGTGCGGTTCGAGGGGGCGGCTTGAATGGGGGGTGAGGTTCAAGGGGGGTGGTTGATTGGGGGTGGGGATGTGGGGGTTAGTAAGACGGGATGCCGCGGCCACCCCCCTACCTCCTCTCCTCATCCCCCACTCACCCCCCCCTTCGTAAAAGGGGGTTAGTAAGAGGGGACGCCGCGGCCACCCCCCCACCTCCTCTCCTCATCCCTCACTCACCTCCTTTGTTCTTACCTACTCTCCCCTCCTCTCTCTCTCTCTCTCTCTCTCTCTCTCTCTCTCTCTCTTGCCTCCTCCTCCTCACTTACCTCTCTGCCGTCTTCCACTGCGCCTGCTATACCCCTTCAGGGGGTGTGACTTCCTCTAGCTATGAGCTGCATGCAGTTAAGGGGGTGTGTCGCGATACATATTTTATATGTATGTTTATAACTGCCTGTAGCATTAGCTTTAGTGTAGTTATGCCTTCTTATATTAGTTGTGCACCTTCTCTTTGTTCCATTGCTATATGTTCTTGCAAACCTAAAGTGAAATCATTCTCGATTCTCTCCTTGGTACAACCACCTCGACACCCGCTTGGCCTAGGCTACTAAGCCTAGGCCCTTAGTAAACCCCGGTTCCTAGACTAAGTTTGTTTCGTAACACTAACTGCATATTTCTCTCCTACAGGCAGTTATGGGGGCGTGTCAAAAAATATAAGTTATATTTCCTATATGTAACAACCTGTAGGATTGATTACTGTAGTTATAGCGTTTTACTGTTTGGTGGTGCATCCTTCTTGTTTCTTCTTGCCTTTTTGTACTGCTTGCTCAATATTGAACTCACCTTTTGGCAAAACTCTCTCGACATTGTTCCTCTCTAGTCAAACCCTAATGCCTCTTAAGTTACTAGTTAACTACCTATTTTAACATGGTATTAGAGCTGGTCGACCCTCCCTGGTCGATCTTGTGGATGGGCCCACCCTACTGCTTCCGCTGCTGTTCTGTTAGTCGCACGCCCCGGGGGCGCGACATTTTTCAGCCCGCCGCGCGCCGCAAGTGCGCGGCGGGCGCGCGGCGGTTTTCTGCTCGGTGCGCCGTCCCGTGGAGCCGCGCGCGGCCCCCGTGCACCCGACGCGCCGCTCCGTGGGATCCGCACGCAGCCCCGTGGAGCCGCGCGCGGCCCTCCGTGCACCTGACGCGCCGCCCCGTGGGACTCGCGCGCCGCCTCGCGGCCCCTGCGCGCCGCCCCCTTGGACCCGCGCACCGTCCCGAGGCCCCTGCGCGCCGCCCCCGTGGACCCGCGCGCCCCCCTTCCCCCCGAGCGCCGCGGGGCAGCTTCCTTCCTGCCCCCCCCTCCTTTCTCCTTCCTCTCCCTGCCGCGCATGCAACTGTGGGGGGGAGGATATGGGGGTGGCAGTTATGGGGGTGACGAGAGTTTGTACGCAGCTACTCCTCCTCCTTTCTCTCCCACTGCTGCAGCTCTCGCTGAGGGGGGGATCGTGTGGGAGCTGAGGGAGTGGTGCAAGGGATGCAAAGGGGGATGTGAAAAGGGGGTTTGGGGTAATGGGGGACGTTGAATGGAGGTAGCCGACTTGAAGCCACTAGCGCCAGTAGTCCGGATGCCTCTAGCTCCGGTAGCACGTGAGCCCGTCGCTCCAGTCGCCCGTGGGTCAGTTGCTCAAGCCGCTCGTCTTTGCCGTGGAGCCACTTACTCCAGCAGTCCGGATGCCCTTGCTCCGGTAGCCGGTGTACCAGTTGCTCCAGTTGCCCGTGTGCCAGCAGCTTCAGCCGCCGCCTCCTACCGTATTATTCCGGATATAGGACCCGCCGGTAAAAGAGTCCCCCGGGACTCTCTATAGGGTACTGGGACTCTAAATTTGGTATCAAAATGAGAGGACCCCCTTTTGCTCCTAAACATTATAAGACCCCCCTTTTATAAACTTTAGTCGTAAATGTAATTGTGCGTCAGCTTTTATAGGCGTTTTTTCGAATGCTGACACGCAGTATGTGTCAGATTTCAATTCTGACATGTTTTTGTGTGTCAGAAGCGAATTCTGACACAAATCTGACGCGCCGCTCGCGTGAGATTTCCAGACGAGGGGTGTTTTTCGTTACCGAATATAAGACCCCCCCCTTTGAAACAAACATTGTCAGAATGAACAAGAGTGATTGAACTAGGAAAGAGTTGGGTACAAGTAGGAAACCCTAAACTTACTGTACCCCATAGTAACTACCCCACTACAGCCTAAACAAATTGTAGCAGATATGACATTTGAAACACCCCCATAGGCAAAGTGGGGGAGAGCAAGGGGTCACAAGACCAGTCAAGAAGGGCAAAGCAAGCTCAGGGTGGATCACAAAGTCACCACACTCACTGAGCACAAGCAAAGGGCCACAAGGCCAGTTCACATGCATTGGCATATATGCAACACAAACATCACAGTGATCTCTACCTAGCAAAGCAAGCATGCAGGTATATATATATAAATATAGATCACAGTACAAGCAAAGCCTACAGCAAGTGAGGAAAAGTGGGCACAAGCCCTAGCATAGTGCAAAAATGCTGATAATCACCAGACTGAAGTGCCTTCGTGAATATATCAGCAGTGTTGGCCCGAGTGGCCACGTAACGCAGACGAAGCTGACCACGCTGCTGCAACTCTCGAGCCAGGAAGTACCGCAGAGCTATGTGCTTCGTTCTGTGCTCCAGTCTGTGCTCCTCACACAAGGCAATGGCAGCCTTGTTGTCGACGTACAGCACTGGAGGAGAACGAGGCGGCTCTCCCAAGTCGGTCAGCAGGTAGGTGAGCCAGCGTAACTCCTGTGCAGCCATGGCTGTCGCGTAGATCTCAGCCTCACAACTGGAGCTGAGAACTGAAAACGAGCGTGTAGAACGCCAAGAAACTGAACCAGAGCCAAGGCTGAAGGTGTAACCCTGTAACGACCGCTGAGTAGCCTGATCGTCAACCCAAGAAGCGTCTGAGTGCCCAGTGAGAACAACTGAGCTCCTCCCTCCAAGCACGAGCCCCATGCCTGATGTACTGCACAAGTAGCGCAGTACCCTCTTAGCAGCATCCATGTGCACCTTTCGGTGCCGACAAGGAGCCACGTAGCGAGCCAGAAGGCCAAGAGGGTACGCGAGGTCAGGACGAGTGCAAGTCATCAGGTACATGAGGCAGCCAACTAGCTCTGGGTAAGGACCACTCGGCTCTACGGACTCGTCCGAAGGTGGAGCTGAGAGCGAGTGACCTGTAGCCAGAGGAGTGGCCTGTGCCGAGGACCAGGTGAAGCCGAAGCGCTGAAGGACCTGCTGCACCATGTGTGACTGAGTCAGTGTGATGGTGCGGCGTGCTCTGTCCCGGGTGATCTGCAAGCCAAGGTAGCTGCGCAGTTCACCCAGGTCTGTGCACGTGTGTCTCTTTTGCAGCTCCGACTTCACGTGGGCGAGAGGCTCAGTGTCAGCAGTGGCAAAGACCAAGTCGTCGACGTACACGAGGATGTAGAACGGCGGCAGCGAAGTGTCGGTGCGCAGAAACAGCGACGGGTCAGCAGTAGAAGGCGCGAACCCAAGAGCCGCAAGTGTAGTCCTCAGTGTGTCGTGCCACTCACGTGGCGCCTGGCGGAGACCGTAGACCGGCCGCCGGAGGCTCCACTGGGTACCAGGAGGAAACGACCTTGTGAAGCCAGGAGGGCGGCGCAGCCAGATCTCCTCGTGCAGGCTGCCCTGCAAGAAAGCTGTGCTGAAGTCAAGAGAGTGAAGCTCGTAGTCACGCTGAGCGGCAACGTGCAGTAGCACCCGAAGAGTGGTCATCTTCGAGGTGGGGGAGAAGGTCTGAAAGAAGTCTACTCCCTCTCGCTGACTGAAGCCTCGAGCAACGTAACGAGCCTTGAAGACAGGCGGAGAACCTGGCGGCCGCTTCACCCTGAAAATCCACATGCCACTGACGATGTTCGCCCCAGGAGGGGGAACCTCGTCGACGTAAGTGCCAGTGGACTTCCAGGATGCCATCTCTGCGTCCATGGCTGACTGCCACTGAGAGGAGTACTCACCCGCGATCGCCTCAGCGTAAGAGCGCGGGGCCGGGATGTCTGGTGCATCTGGGTCTCCCTCAGGTGCAATCAGCATGGACACGAGATGAGGTACAGCGGCGGCAAAGCACTCAAACTCCTCCTGCCTGTCCTCAAGGACGTCCGTGCCAAGAGCACACTCACCCCCAACGGACGGAGGACAGACAGACTCAGACTCAGACTCAGCAACAAGACTCGCAGCGTAGTCTAGACGACAGTGAGCAGCAAAGTCGACAAGCTCAGCAACTAAGGCAGACGCAGCAGCTGACTCAAAGGAAGGGTCAGTGACAGCAGTGGCTAGGAGACGCGTGACAGTAGGACTAGCAGCACGAAAAGAGTCAGACTCCGGGTCAGCAAGGGCAGGAAGAGAGGACGCAGGAGGAGAAGGCAGCGGGACACGCTGTGGAGGAGTGGAAGGACGAAGCGTCATCTGGTGAGTGCCTGGGACAGCAGGAGGACGCTGACGCGGGACACGACGACCAGTACGAGTAGCACGAACAGGTGACGCAGACCGAGGCTCAGGCGACACAGGACGAGACTCAGGCTCACGACGCTCCGTAAGACCGCCTGTCGGACCAGTGTAGGGAGAAGGACCAGGGAGTGGCGAGGCAGGCGGTAGCAGTGACAGCGACTGGACAGGCGGAGGACACTCTAAGGCGGGAGCAGGACAAGGAGGAGGCGGCTGACCAAGAACCTGCTGAAGGAGGGGAACGAAGTACGGCCGTGGCCGTGAAGTGCCCCCAGAACCAGCAGAGACAGCACCAGAACCTCCAGCAGCAGCTCCAACTCCCTCAGCACCACCAGCAGCTCCAGTACCTCCAGTAGCACCAGCAGCACCTCCAGCAGGACCAGCACTAGCAGCTCCGCCAGCAGCTCCAGTACCTCCAGCAGCACCAGCACCAGCCGCACCACCAGCCCCAGTACCAGTAGCACCACCAGCAGCTCCAGCAGCTCCAGTACCTCCAGCAGCACCAGCAGCACTTCCAGCAGGACCAGCTCCAGCAGCTCCAGTAGCAAACCCAGGGTCAGCAGTAACACCAACTCCAGTAGACTCAGCGCCCTCAGCTCCAGCTCCAGTAGCACCTCCAGCTCCCAGAGCACCACGGCGGCGGCGACAGTACCGAGAGTACCACTCACGTAGCTGCTGGGAAGAGAGAACGTCCCCAGGCGCAGCACCCCCAGGCTCAGGACCTCCAGACTCAGCACCCCCAGGGACAGCACCCCCAGTCTCAGCACCCCCAGGCTCAGCACCCGCAGTCTCCGCACCCCCAGGCTCAGCACCCCCAGTCTCCGCACCCCCAGGCTCAGCACCCCCAGTCTCAGTACCCCCAGACCCAGCACCACCAAGCTCAGCACGCTCAGGCTCAGCACGCTCAGTACCTCGCGCAGGGCTAGAGTCGTCAGCTACCTCGACAGGCTCGACCGGGTCTACCTGGGAAACACCTGAGGGAGCAGGACCCTGGGGAGGCAGGGGGTCTACCGAAGCAGCACCTGGCGTGAGGAAGAGCGGCGGAGGGGGGAGCGGGGCAGTGCGGTAGGGGAAGAGACGGTAAAAGGGGACCGACTCGTCAAACGTGACGTCCTGAGAGGGGAAGACACGGCGCGAGGTGGGGTGGTAAAACTGCCAGCCAGGCGCGTCAGGGACAAAGCCTAGGAAGACACAAGGAACACCGCGGGAGGAGAGCTTGTTCGCGGACTTATCGCGGGCAAAGGCACGAGATCCCCAGACACGGAACACAGACGCATCGCCAACCGCTCCCGTCCAACGCAGTGTCGGCGAGGTCTCCGGAACGGAGACACGGGGCCAGAGGTTGAGCTGATGCGCGGCGTACCGGACCGCAAACGGCCACAGAAAATGGGGGGCAGCCGCATGGATCAAGGAGGTACGAGCGACCTCCATGACCAAGCCAATGCGGCGCTCAGCAAACCCATTCTGCTGAGGAGAGGCCGGAAGCGTGAACGTCTGCTCAATGCCCTCCCCCTGACAGAAGGCCTCCAAGAGGCCGGAGGAAAACTCACCACCTCTGTCAGAGTGCAGTCGCAGGACGGGAAGGTCCGTGCGAAAGCGCCTCTCCAGCTGGAGACGAGTAGCGCGGATCCAAGGGATCAAGACAGCAGGGACCTCTCCCTTGGTGCGCAAGGGGAAGACCGTGGTGTAACGCGTGTAGTCGTCAACTATCAGCAGGAAGTAGCGCTCTCCGCCCTGTCCACGGACGCGGGCTGGGCCCCACACGTCCATGTGAAGGGTCTGCAGAGGAGCCTCTGTCGGGGGGAACTCAGAGGAGTGAGGGGTGGCACGCTGCCGCCCCTCGACACAGGGAAGGCAGGGAGGGGCAGGGGACGGTGGCAGGGGAGGCAGTGACCTGGGGAGACCAGAGACAAGGAAGCGAGAGTGCATGCCACGAAGGTGCTGCATCGAAGGGTGACCAAGGCGGTGGTGCCAGAGGACCGTCCGGTGCGACAGGGTGCGACACGAGCAGGGGGCGGACAACTGACCTGACGCAGACACAGACGCCGCTACTTGAGGGGACTCAGTGGTCAGTGTGTACAAGTCCGACCCCGGCTGCCGAGTGAAGGTAGCCAGGTGACGACCCGTCTGGGCACACGTGCAGTGTGTCACACGCTCGTAGGCAGGGGTGAACTGGTGAACACCCGCGTCCTGGAGCGCGGAACCCGCCACCAAGTTCGTAGAGAACGAGGGGAGGTAAAGGCCCGACAGTGTGCCGGACGGGACAGCAGGATAAGGGAGGGCAGTGGTGGAGGTCGCAAGGACCGGACCCCCGGAGGGGTCAGCCAGGGAGACAGCAACCGGCCTAGGGAGCTGCTCAAGGGCAGTGCGGTCGTGAAAGAAACAGCGGGAAGCACCTGAGTCCAGTGTGAAGGTGTGCAGTGCCTCAATAGACGCAGTACCTGAAGGCGCAGACTCACAAGCACCTGAAGCAGCAGACACACCTGCACCTAGAGCAGCAGCCTCACCAGGACCTGGGGCAGCAGACGCGCTAGCACCTAGAGCGGCAGCCTCACCGGCACCTGGAGCAGCAGACTGGATACCGGGGTCAGGCGGCACACACAGGTGACAGGCTCCCTCGGCACTAGTAGACAATGCATACATTGCAGTGAGAACAACATCATAGTCAAGAGCAAAGATATCTACCCTCTGCCTAAGCAGCTCCACCCAGTCGGGGAGCTCAGCGTCGTCGCCAAACTCTGTACGCCAAGCGTCGCTCAGACGGGCGAAGCAGCGGGACTCTGTGTGACCACGCGTCCCGCAAGGCTGACCAGTCCGGACACCTGTGCTAATAACGTACGGGCAGCGAGCAGTACTCAGCGACCCTCTACTCTGAGCGTACCACTCACGAAGCTCCTGGGGCGAAAGAGTCTCGCGCGGACGACGCTGCTGCTGCACAGGGCCACTACAAGAAGCTCCCGAACTACCCACTCCAGGACGACTCCCACTACTGCCACCCCGATAACCCCAACTGGCGTACCACTCATGAAGCTGCTGGGGCGTGAGGGACACACGCGGACGGCCCTGGAGCTGCATCTGGCCACGCCAGGAGCAGCAGTAGAAGCAGGAGCAGCAGGAGCAGTAGTAGCAGTAGCAGCAGCAGTAACAGCAGTAGCAGCACAGGCAGGGCAGTGCTCACCAGTGGTGGGAAGGGCAGGCGCACGATGGAGGCGACTGCGGGGCCGCTACAGCGGCAGGGCGAGGCCGCGACCGCGGCAGGAAGCTCCGAGACGGTCGCTGCTGCAGGGGCGGCTGCTCCAGGGGCGGCTGCTCCAGGGGCCAGGGGCGGCTCCTGCAGTGGTGGCTGCTCCAGTGGCCAGGGGCGGCTGTTGCAGGGGCGGCCACTCCAGGGGCCAGGGGCGGCTGCAGGTGCGGCTGCTCCAGGGGCCAGGGGCGGCTGCTGCAGTGGCGGCTGCTCCAGGGGCCAGGGGCGGCTGCTGCAGGGGCGGCTGCTCCAGGGGCGGCTGCTCCAGGGGCCAGGCGCGGGGTAGGGCAGGGCGATGCGGCGGGCAGGGGCGACGCCGCGGGCAGGGGCGACGCGGCGGGCAGGGCGACGCGGCGGGCAGGGGCGACGAGGCGGGCAGGGCGACGCCGCGGCCAGGGCGACGCCGCGGCCAGGGGCGACGACGCGGGCAGGGCGACGCGGCGGGCAGGGCGACGCGGCGGGCAGGGCGACGCCGTGGGTAGGGCGACGCGGCGGGCAGGGGGGGCGACGACGCGTCAGCAGCTGGGCGCGGCCGCGTCAGCAGTAGGGCGCGGCCGCGTCAGCTGCAGGGCTGGCGGGGCCGCGTCACGGCAGGGCGGGGCCGCGTCCGCGTCGGCGGCAGGGCGGGGCCGCGACCGCGACCAGGCGGGGCCGCGACTGCGGCCTGACGGGGCCGCGACCGCGACCTGACGGGGTCGCGCGCTGGCCTGACGGGCGTGCAGAGGCTGCGTGCGGGCGGCGAGGGCCTGCAGGGGCGGCGTGGTCCTGCAGGGGCAGCACGCCGACCTGACGGGCCTGCAGGGGCGGCTCTCGGGCCTGACGGGCCTGCAGAGGCGGCTCGGGGGCCTGACGGGTCTGCAGTGGCGGCTCGGGGGCCTGACGGACCCGCAGGGGCGGCTCGAGGGCCTTACTAGCTTGCAGGGGCGGCGCACTGGCCTAGGGCAACAGGAGGGCTGCAGGACGGCGCGCAGGCAGAATGAAGGGCGAGGCGCACGAGGAGAGAAAGGCGCACGAGGGCGCACGTAAGGTAGGGCGCACGAGGGCGCTTCTAGCGGAATAGTGGGCCCGTAGTAGTAAGCGGTCCTAGGTGGCAACCTAGGCTCGTGATACCATGTCAGAATGAACAAGAGTGATTGAACTAGGAAAGAGTTGGGTACAAGTAGGAAACCCTAAACTTACTGTACCCCATAGTAACTACCCCACTACAGCCTAAACAAACTGTAGCAGATATGACATTTGACAAACATTACATGGTAAATCCCATAACATTGTTAGACAAATAAGCACACCCGGGTCTTAAAAAACTGTATGCCAACTATATGTCCACCCTAGCATTTTTTTTTGCATTTGTAGAAAGTCCCCTAGGTCCTATAGCCGGAATAATACGGTATCTCCTCTCCTCTCATAGTCCCTCCTCCTTACTTTCCCCTTGTTTCTGCCACTAGCGCTTGCTTATGCACTTGTTCTGCGACTGCTTGTTGTGTTGACTATACCCCACTTTGCCTATGGGGGTGTGTCTGAATGTTATGTCGTGTAGGCTGTAGTGGGGTACTCAAAAGTGAGTACAACCCTGTTAGGGTTTCCTATTTGTATCCCACCTGCCTGCTAGTGCAATCTCTCTTCTTCTGTTATTGTAAGAATTTACAAATCCTTACTGAGGCACTCGTTAGCGAGGCCATCCCGAGGGCCACGCGACCAACTGGTTCGGCCTACAATTTCGCATCCAAACCTCACCGAGCCGTCTCCGCACCAATCGCGACCCTTCGCGAGCCAACCTTTCCCCACCTCCCCGCCTAGCTAGGTTTTCCCCTATTTAGGCCTCGTCACTTTCATTGTATCGTCAGTTCTTTGAGTTCATTCTAGATATTCGTTATTCTGCGCACTCTGCAAGTTCATTCATTACACCTCGTGTGCTGTAACGAGTTCTTTAACAACTTTCTGGCTTTGTCCTGTACTGTCGGCATTGGCCACTCAGCACTCTCTGCAGCAAAGACATCCACGAATCAGCTCGCTTCTTCTCACCGCCCGCGTCAGCATCTCTTCACAAACAACCGCCCCCCACTTTTGGGCACTGTAGCGCATTGCGCAAAAGCGGAGAGCTCCACTCCGCACCTCGGTTCTCCCATCCCTTTCGCATGCCCCTGCCGCTGCTTCCCCCTCCCCTTTCCCCGCCTCTCCGCCAAACCACCATTCTCGCACTGTTTCGCCAAACCATCCAATCCCACCAGTCGCGTCCCGCCCGCCGTATTTCACCGCACCACTATTTCGCCAAACCACCTCAGGACGCGTCGCCTCTAGCTCGACCCTGGAAATATCGAACCTCCACCGTACTGAAAACCTGATTGTTCTTAACCCCGCTAAATTTCGATCCTGAACGACTAAGGGCGGGGTCAGCGCGGGGTCAGCACGTTCGCACCGAACGTGCGAACGCAAAAATGTAAAGATCGCACGATCGGTGCAAGAGGTGACGAGCCCTCACGGTCAGTCAGATCGACTCGCCTCACCTCACCTCATGCATGAGGCGAGTTCCCTAGTCGAACCGTCCCTACACTCGCCTTACACTCACTTCATGCATGCTCACTGTCCCTAGTCGCTCGCTTGTCAAAACTTTCATTTGAGGTGCAAACTTCGCTCGTGCTGGTAGATAGGTACAGCCGCTTTTGCAAAACGATGTGAAAGAGCCAGTGCGCTTCGAGCAGATGAACAGTAGTAGACAATATCTTCGCCTTGCGGTCTGTGGCGATTCGTTACGGCTCGGGTTGCTTGTAGCAGCATTGGACTTTATTTAGTCGACAGTCATCTCTTCGTGAAGTGAAGCGACTTAAAAACAGGTGACTGATGTGGGCGGTTCATGAACGACGTGACACATTGGTGCGAGGCTAACGGAAAGGAATGATTAGCCAAGGAGAGGAGACGAGCAGGTGATGTGGGCGATGGACATAGCTCGCCTGAATTGCCCTATCTCATGTTTACACGTGAGGGTACACTGTCGAGCTGTTGTGATCAGGTAACGCGCGGAGTAGCAGTCTGAGGTACTCGCTCAAAGCTGTTCCGCGCGGTGTAACAGGTCGTAAGATAAGGGAAAGGGTACGAGGGACAGGGGGGCGCCGGGCTGAGGGAAGGAGGAGGCACGCGGCGGTGGCGGCGGAAGCGGTCACGCAGGGACAGCGAGAGGAGATGTAACATGCGTGCCGACAGGGGGAAAGGCGTGACGGAGGCGCGGCAAAGAGGAGGCACTGCGAAGGGGAGTGCCTGCGCGCGTTGACCCGGCGGGGCTCATCGCGGACGCTGACAGGCGCAGTGACCTCCCCTCTCGCTCATTGCCTGCGCCTCTCTCCTCCCCCCCCCTCCCTTTACACGCCGTCCTCTTCCGCAATCGCTTCCCGCTAGGACTCCGCGACACCGCTCCGCGCGCCGGTATTCTGCTGCGATGCGACGAGACGCGCGGAATTATGCGCGCAGAACCATGCGCGCAGAACTATGCTGCGCTCAACCCCACTTACCTCTTCTGCCCACTCCCTCCGTCGTTGCTTCCTTTCCTCCCTCTCCCTCCCTCTCCCTCCTCTCCCTCCCTCCCTCTCCCGATCTCCCCCGCAGATGGTAGCCAATTCCGACGCCGCGCCAGGCGGCAGCAGCGGCCACTGGAGCAGCGGCCACAGCAACGGCATCCGCGCGCACGCCGCCTCCCCCTCCCCTTCCCCCGCGCCCTTAGACGCCCTCGCGCCGGGCGACCCCGCCAGCGTGCCCAACAGCGGCCACCACAGCGGCCCTCACAGCGGCCACCACCATGACAGCAGCGGGCGCTACGGAGACCGCGGCGGAGCTCCCGCGGGCGGGGGGCACGCGCGGGGAGGCGGGGGGGGATGGTCGTCGGACATGGACAACGAGGGCGAGGCGGGCGGGATGGCGATGGCGTACGACATGACCATGCCCGACGACAAGCACGGGCTCACGTCGGGGCTGGCCTCGCCGCTCATCCACAGCACACGCTACGACGACGACCTTGAAAAAGGGAGGGTTGGCGGAGGCGCGAGTATCATGGCGGGGGGCGCAGGGGGGAGAGTGGGCGGTGCGGAGCCGGCGCGGGCGGCGGGGGCGGCGGGGCGCGGGGCGACGGAGTTTGGGCGGCGGACGAACACGACCAAGGACGTGCGGGAGCATGTGAAGTCTGTGATTCAGCAGAACGAGGGGCTCACGCAGCCCTTTGTGGTGCGCAACCTCACGCTCACCTACTTCCTCACCGTCGCCGTCGTCATCCTGCTGTCCCTGGGCGGGCAGCTCGCCGTGCACTTCGCCATCCAGAACAGCAAGAGCGACGCCACCGTGGTCAACGTGGCGGGGCGGCAGCGCATGCTGAGTCAGCTCATCTCCAAGGACAGCCTCGAGATCTACGTGCTGCGCACCGACAACCGCAGCGTGGCTTACTATGTGAGCGAGCTGAGCGAGCGTGCGGCGCTGTGGAACAAGTCGCACTACGGGCTGTGGCACGGCAGCCCAGAGCTCAACCTGCCCGGCACGGGCAACAGCGCCATCGTGAAGAAGATTGAGGAGCTAACGCCGGCGTTCCTGGCCATGTTCTGGAGCGCGCGGGGCATTGTGGATCTCAACCCGGACAACATCACGTGCCCCTCGGAGCCCTGCGAGTAAGCCCCCGTTTTCATACTGTCTTCTGCGCAACATCCCCTGCCCCTCCCACACCATCATGTTCCCGAGTGCAAGGGCATCGTGGGCATCAGCACAAGCCCTGCCACTGTCTTTGTCATCTCAATTCTCTCCTCCTGTTGTGTTTTCTGTGCTGCTGTTGTGCTGCTGCTGTGCTGCTGTCGTGGTGTGTGCATGGTGGTGACGCCATGCAGGCAGCTGAAGAAGCATGTGGACACGATAATGGAGAACGAGGCCTTCTTCTGGAAGACGCAGGACGCCATAGTGCTCATGTACCAGGAGGATGCCGACACGCACACCAACACCATCCTCATCCTCTCTTGGGTGCTCCACATGCTCGTCATCGTTACCCTCGTTCTCGAGGGTGTTTTCGTGTTCCGCCCCGTGCTGCGCCACATGCAGTCGCTCATCAACGAGCGCTTCGCCCTCCTCCAGCGCAGCCTCGTGTGAGTCTTTAGTTGAGAGCGGTTCAGCGTGGTGCAACCTCGTGTGTTTTGTGAGTTAAGAGCGGTGCAGCCTCGTGTGAGTCTTGTGCGATTAGCAGCCGTCTTACCTTGTGTAAGGATCTTAGCACCCTTCCACTGCTGCCATCCGCTCAATCCCTGCACTCTTCCCCCCACCGCCCTTCCTCAATCCCTCCCTTTCTCTTTCTCACATTCACACCTTCCGTGCGTGCATGCAGGTCGGAGGCGGAGAACAGGGGGGTGTCGGTGCTGATGATGGGGTACATCAGCCACGAGCTGCAGCAACCCCTCACCTCGCTCTCGCTGCACCTCCACCACGCCGCTGCTGCCATCGCCCGCCTTGCAATCTTGCACCCCAAGCCCCCCACCCCTTCCGTCGCCCTCTCCCCCGCCCTCCTCGCTACTGGTAGTGGCACAGGCGGAAGCGGGTTCGAGGAGGGGGGAATGGGGGGAGCGGAAGGGGGAGCGGAGGGTGGAGGGTGGGGGGGAGGAAGGGACAAGGAGGAGGAGGCGGGGGCGGGGGTGGCGGTGGCGGCGGCGGCGGAGGCGGTGGGAAAGGCGCGGGTGTGTGGCGAGCTGATGAGCACGGTGGTGGGCGACGTGGCCAACTTGCGCAACATTGAGCTTGGCCGCATGATGCTGGCCGTTGAGCTCGTTGACGTCCAAGACCTCGTGCAGCAGGTGAGGGAGTGTTGCAGGTAGGGCCTTGGGTGGGTGCAATGGAAAGGGTTGCTGCGTGCTAAGATGTGATCCTCACAATGTGGAGATAACTACAACGGGAGTTAGACTACGGGAAAGGCACAGTTGTGAGAGTGATCACAGCGTTCCTTAGCGTTTGCTTGAGTTTTCTCTACGCACACATTTGCGGGGAGTATTGACAAGAGTTTCACTAGCAAAAGTTGTGAACAATGATTGAGCATGCAAAACAACAATGACTTCATTAAAAACAAGCGTGCAAGCAGACCGATCGCATGCAACAATGCTAGCGTAGCACGGTCGGCCGCGTTTCAACACTGCAAGGTTCGCACCGCTCCAGTGCTGCAGAAAGGCGGCTTGCCAACGTTGTAAGTCGACGGCGTGCCAACGTTGCAGCAAGGCGGCTGTACAGCGTTGCACTCGCATGACAGCTGCGCACCTACTTCGCAGGTGCTCGCAGTTGATTGGCGTGCTGTGCCCCGTCACGTGCACAGCGCAGACGTCAAGTTGTCCACGTGCTGTTGACTGCGCCTGATCAGCCACGTCGGTCTCGAGATACTATCTCTGAAGTCGGTTTCGTCAGAATCATCTGGGCGACTACCGCGCACCTTCGCATCTCTATCGCCCGGGCAACTTGGTCGACCAGGCAACCACGTCGACCAATGGCCGCTCTTTGCGCCCGTCGACCGCCCGGGTCAACAACCATCATCTGCCGATTTCACGAAGTCAGCCACTCCCCAAGGTCGACCACTCTTACTCAACCAGACCTACTGGTCGCCGACTGTACCCAACCAGCTTCACCTGGTCGGCATCGCCAGGTCGACGCCCTCCCAGGTCGTCCTCCCAAGTCGACCTCCCAAAGTCGGCGCCCTCCAAGTCGGAGCCCTTCCCAGGTCGATGTCTTCCCTCGTCGACCACCATGTTGAAGTCGGCGGTTGGCGTCCCAAAGTCGGCGGCTTCGCAGTGGCCACGTGCAGGTCGACCAAAACCCATCGACCAGGTCGCCAAATCGGCGTCGTCCACTGCTACAAGTCGGCTGCACCTCCCGCACACCGGACCACGAAGTCCGCTCCGCCCAAGCGAGGATAAGGCCAACACACAACTCCTGTTGACAGATAAAACTATAATTGGTGGTGCGTGCTGGGTATAAGCTCCTCGCATTCATTCCACCCTCGTCTCACCCCTCACATTCAGCTCCTTTCCTACGTTTTTGCCTCCCTTTCCCTCCCCCTCCTTCCCTATGCACTGGGCATTGAGCTGTTGAGAGAGGAAAAGTTGGGGAGGCAAAAGTTGAGGAGGCAAAAGTTGAGGGTACGTAAGACGAGGTTACGCAGTAACAAGTGTTTTTCTCACTAACAACTGACCCTATTCTAGCCTAACTACAAATTATATAAACATACAAACATATTGACACACCCCCTAGAGTAGACAAGGGAGTTGTTTCTTGTCAACAATAAACAAACTCAGGACGGCTTTACTACTCCAACTTTTGAGACAAACAAAGCCACAAGGCCAGTCCAAGTGTATTTGATACAACAAGCAAGCGGAGTGGCTGTGGAGAGGAGTGGCGAAAACGGAACTGCGCGAAGATCTGCTGCACCATGTAGGACAAAGCGATATACTAAGATTTTAAACACAAACTTCGATCTCACCCGGTCGACGATTTGGGAGATGCTTGGTTCGTGGGAAGGCTCTACATAGAGAAGTATTTTTGTAATATATGCTCAACCAGAAAATAATTGAAACACCTTCACAAAGTTTAGTCTACATCGAACACAAATTCTTTACATATGTGCAAATCAAGCATGCAATGTAGAAACATAGTATTAGAAACAGACAGATGTGAATGCATTTGATGTCATCACACAACACGTCTTCCCCTCCTGGCATTGCACGCGGGCAGGCTCTAAGTGTGGTAGCCCCAAGGTTTTCCCTCAACCCGCTCCCGCCTCTTCCATTCCCCTTTGCCTTGCGCGGGCAGGTGCTGAGTGTGGTGGCGCCGAGGGTGCCGGAGGGCGTGCAGCTGCGGGTGGACGTGGATCCCAGCATTGAGGCGCGCCAACTCGACAAGCACCGCCTCCAGCAGGTGGAGGGTGTGGGGGGTTGCGGGGGGGTGTGAGTGGGGAGAGGAAGGGGAGGAGGGGGGGTGAGCGGGAGCCTGCATCATTGTTAAGCAGGCGCAGGCAGCAGGTCATTTTGGGGTAATGGTGGGGTGGACTTGCATTGTTTGGGGGGTGCTTGGTGGAGGGCACATTGGGCGGGCGGTAGGAGTGGGTCGAGTTAAGGGCTTACTGTGCTGTTGGGCAAGCATTCCGTCCAGTCCGCTTCCATTCCTTCCGCTGTCACTCTCGCTCCCTCCCTAAACCCCGTGAGTCTGTTTTTTCTTGTCGACCCAAAACAACACACATTGCCATTCCGTCCCCTTCCCTTGCCCTTTGTCCTTTACCCGGTTGCCCTGTGCCCCTTTCCCATGTACGGGGTTACGTGAGGAGGCGAGCGGCTGTCCTGTGCTGCCCCCCCTCTCCATTCACAGGTGCTGCTGAACCTGGTGGACAAGACGTTTCGCCGCACGAGCGAGGGCGTGGTGGTGGTGCGTGTGAAGGAGGGCGTAGTCTTTTTGATTCTACTCCAAAGTCATCTTGCTCCCCCCACACTCCATCAGGTGCTGCTGAACCTGGTGGACAATGCCTTCCGCCGCACGAGCGAGGGCGTGGTGGTGGTGCGAGTGAAGGAGGGTGTAGCGGCGCACCTGCTGCGGGTGGAGGTGCAGGACTCGGGCGAGGGGCTGAGCGAGGAGGAGCGGGCGCGCATGCTGGAGCCAGTCATGGACTCCAGCGGCGTCACCGAGGGCGAGGGGGCCGGCCTCGCGCTCTATGTGGTCAAGCTGCTCGTCGACCTGCAGGTGAGCGTGAGGTGCAGGTGAGGCGCTTTTGGTGCTTGTGTGACCTCCAAATAAACAGCCAGTGGAGCTGCAGGGAGCATGTGTGATAGTGGTGACGCTGCTGTGTGCAAGTGTGTGATGCGTTGCTCCCAGTGCAATGCAGGAAGTGCTTGAAGATTTTCAGGAAGGACTTGCTCTCATTGATGACGTCCCAACCTTCCTCCTATTGTGGCCACCGTGCAGGGCGGCACGTTTGGCATGGAGAGCGAGGCGGGTGGCGACAATCTGCACTGGGTGGAGCTGCCAGCCGCCTCCGCCGGCCCGGTGCCGCCCACTGGGGTGACCCACGACCGCCCCGCCATCACGTAGCCATGGCCCATAGCGCTGCATGACCACCATTGCGTCTCTTTATCGCTCTGTGTGCACCCTCCCAACCCAAGCCCTGTGAACTCTGGGCTCCTGTATTTATGGCCAGGTCTGGCATGCGATACCCCTTTTATTGTGTGGTGCAAGTCAGCCTCTTACCTATGGTACGGGTGATTCTGCCCATAGTCAACAACGGTAAAGTTTCTGGCATATCTGTGTATCATGCAGATGGAAGTTCTTGCTAGCCGGAATTTCATTTATCCTTAGGATGTACAGCCCCCTGCTTTGTTGATAGAATTGTTAAAAATGCAAGTGAATGTGTACAACAGAGTGAAGGGCACGTGACAATATACTGTCTACGCTAGCTAGGCGGGAACCTTGGGAATACGAGGTTGGGTGAAGATTTGGTAAGGGAAAACCGAAGGTGATACAAGGCAGCCTCGGTTTGAGCGATGTTGGCCGAACGTGCGAAGTCCGAAAGTACGGGGATGTACGCAAAGTTGTCAACCCCGATAAGCTTAAACATCCCTCCCCCCCCCCTCCCCCTCTCGTAAGAAAGGTGGTCAACGTCCGCAGCTCGCTTTCGGGCGAGGTAACGGTGCTTCAAGTAAGGCGGATGGCACCCATGTGTCGCCTTCACTGGTGTGAGCAGTCCGACGAATCAGAAAATCCATGTGGCGCCCGGAAACGTTTAACCGAACACGATGCGCCATAATTTCTTACGGGTCAAGTCAAGCAGAGCCTCAGAAGTCAGGAATTTTTCCCTGAATTCCTGAAGTTTGACCCCCGTTTTTTATCATGACCCTGATGCATAAGCCTTTAATTTTTAGCGACCCTGATGTTTCAGTGTTTTTTTATTTCGAACTCTGATTTTCCAGTGTTTTGTGTTTGAGGACACTGACGAGTTAGTGTTGTATCGGGGTCTACCCTGAAACCGAAAACTCCTTGTTTTGGCGCGCCGTCACCGTGCACCGTGCACCAAGGGGATTTCTGGCGGAACATGCTCTGACAGGGCGAATCTCTTGTGTGAGGGGCGAATCTCTTGTGTGAGGGGCGAATCTGCTGCTGTGTCAGGGCAAATCTGCTGTGATTGGGCGAATTTGCTGTGCTGCGACAGCACGAAACCACTGTGCGAGGGCGAATTTGCCGTCAGGGCGAATCTGCTGTGACGAACCGAGTCCGAATCATCAGTCAAGTACACAACCAGAGATCGAAAAAATAATTAACAATTGTCCTATTCGATTGGTCAGACAAGATTTCTGACCAATCAGACACAGAAATAGCAAAATTCTGGCAGAATTTGGGAACTGTAAAGTAAGGGCAATCTGATTCGCTGTGTTATGACAACATACCAGTATAAGCAACTATGCTGATCAGCGTTGAAGTTTTAGAAACCATGACTCATCGGCGTTTTATTTCAAACAACCCTGTAAAATCAGTGTTTCACATCAGACGACACTGAAAATCAGTGTTACCCTCCTAGGGACACTGAGTGCTCAGGGTACCCAAAAACCAATCAGAGGCCCTGGGGTCAAGCGTTCGTTCCTGGCAGGGCTCTCGTTATGAGTGTAATTCACCCTTCTACACTGATTAAAAGGGTGAAATTTTGGGCTTACACTGATGTGTTTGGGTACTTTTTTTTTAGGATTACTATTACATTGATGTGTCAGTGTAACACTGTGGGCCACACCGATACACTGAAGAGCGTACAACCACCCCCCCCCCCCCCCCCCCAAGAAATCCGTCGGGTCGTGATGTTTCCTTCCGTGCAGTCTGTTTGTTGGTAGCAGTCTCGTGTCTGATTGGTCTGGTATCTAGTGTCTCGTGTCTGATTGGTCTGGTGTCTCGTGTCTCGTGTGTGTTTTCCCTTGCCAGCATGCCACGAAAACTCACAGTGCTGTTGCAGGGTAAAATTTCTGAAACTCACGGCTACACTGATCCATCAGTGTAATGAAAAAAGACACACTACTCAGAAGGGTTATTGAAATAGCTACACTGCCAATCGTGAGTAGGCAAAATCCAAACCTAAGCCCTGGTTCCAGGACAGGTCGACCTGTTGAGGCCAGATTTTGTCAAGCGATGTTTGTCGTGGCTTGAGGCTAACGTGGAATGCATCATGGATGGGCTAGTCTGTTAGAATAAGCAGGTGGGAATGATGGACTAGGTAGCATGCATGAGTACAAGTACCTAACCCTAAAGTGTTGTCACAAGACCAGTCAGGCAAGAGAACAAAGCAAAGCAAAGCCCAGGGTGGATCACAAGGTCACCACGCATTCTGAGCACAAGCAAGCGGCCACAAGGCCAGTTCACATGCAGAGTTATAATAGCAAGGCAGTACACTGATCACAACCTAGCAAGAGTAAACAAGCAGGTATAAATATATATATCAGTGTACAACAAGAGCAAGTCAAGCAACCAGCAGGTGAGGCAGAGTGGGCACAAGCCCAAGAGCTGTGCAGAAATGCTGATGATCACCAGACCCAAGGGCCTTGGTGAAGACATCAGCAGTGTTGGCCCGAGAGGCCACGTAAGCAAGGCGCAGCTGACCACGCTGCAGCAGCTCACGTGCAAGGAAGTAGCGAAGAGCAATAAGCTTCGTTCTGTGCTCCAGTCTCTGCTCGCGACACAAGGCAAGCATTGCCTTGTTGTCGACGTACAGAACTGGAGGAGAACGAGGCCGCTCCCCCAAGTCGGTCAGCAGGTAGGTCAGCCAGCGTAGCTCCTGTGCAGCCATGGCCCCAGCGTAGGTCTCAGCCTCGCAGCTGGAGTCAAGCACAGAAGAAGAACGAGTGGACCTCCACGAGACAGAACCAGAGCCAAGACTGAAGGTGTAACCCTGTGACGAATGCTGAGTCGCCTGGTCGTCGGCCCAAGAAGCGTCAGAGTGTTCTGTGAGGACCACCGAACCCCGTCCTCCAAGCACGAGCCCCATGCCCGATGTACTGCACAAGTAACGCAGTACCCTCTTCGCAGCATCAAAGTGCACCATTCGGTGTATACCGGGTGCCACGTAGTGAGCCAGGAGGCTGAGAGGGTACGCGAGGTCAGGTCGTGTGCACGTCATCAGGTACATGAGGCAACCCACAAGCTCTAGGTACGGACCACCCGGCTCTACGGAATTGTCTGAAGGTGGAGCTGAGAGCGAGTGGCCGGTAGACAGAGGAGTGGGCTGTGGCGAGGACCACGAGAAGCCAAAGCGCTGAAGGACCTGCTACACCATGTGTGACTGAGTCAGGGTGATGGTGCGCTGTGCTCTGTCCCGGGTGATCTGGAAGCCAAGATAGCTTCGCAACTCACCCAGGTTAGTGCAGGTGTGTCTCTCCTGCAGCTCCTCCTTCACTAGGGCCAGTGCCTCAGTGTCAGCAGTAGCAAAAACCAAGTCGTCGACGTACACGAGGATGTAGAACGGCGGCAGAGCAGTGTCGGTGCGTAAAAACAGCGACGGGTCAGCAGACGAAGGAGCAAACCCAAGAGTCGCAAGTGTCGTCCTCAGTGTGTCGTACGACTCGCGGGGCGCCTGACGCAGGCCGTACACTGGTTGCCATAGGCTCCACTGGGTACCCTCAGGAAACGACCCAGTGAATCCCTCTGGACGGCGCAACCAGATGGCCTCGTGAAGGCTACCCTGTAGGAAAGTTGTCGAGAAGTCGAGGGAGTGCAGCTCGTAGTCGCGCTATGCTGCAATGTGCAGCAACACCCGAAGAGTGGTCATCTTCGGGGTAGGGGAGAAGGTCTGAAATAAGTCGACCCCCGCACGCTGACTGAAGCCTCGAGCAACATAACGTGCCTTGTAGGCAGACGGAGAACCCGGCGGCCGCTTCACTCTGAAAATCTACATGCTACTGGCAATGTTCGCCCCAGGTGGGGGAACCTCGTCGACGTAGGTGCCTGTGGACTTCCAGGAAGCCATCTCTGCGTCCATGGCTGTCTGCCACTGAGAGGAGTACTCACCCAAAATTGCCTTTCTGTAAGAGCGCGGGGTGGGGATGTCAAGTGCATCCGGGTCTCCCTTAGGGGCAAGCAACATGGTCGCGAGATGGGGTGAAGCGGCCGCAAGGCACTCTAGCTCCTCTTGCCTGTCCTCAAGAACGTCACAGCCAAGGGCAGTCTCACCCCCGACAAACGGAGGCAGGCAGGGACAGGGTCAGAAACAAGGCTCGCAAGGTAGTCTAGGCGGTACACAGCAGCAAAGTCAACGAGCTCAGCGACTAAGGCAGACGCAGCAGGAGACGAGAACGAATGGTCAGTCACCACCGTAGTAAGAAAGCGAGTAACAGTCGGACTCGACGCACGAGCAAGGTCGGACGGAGGGTCAGCAACGTCAGGAAGAGAGGATGCAGGAGGTAATGGGAGGACAACACGCTGTGGAACAGAGGAAGGACGGAGTGTCATATCGTGAGTGCCTGGGACAGCTGGAGCACGCTGACGACGAACACGAGGAACATGAGTACGGACAGCGGCTCTAGGCTCAAGCTCAAGGTCAAAGCTAGACTCAAGCTCTCGACGCTCAGGGGTGGAAGCACAAGTCTCAGGCTCTCGACGCTCAGACAGGGACTGTCTCACCGCAGTGTAAGGAGTTGGAGCAGGCAGTGGGGAGTGCGGTAGCAGCGGCGGCTGAGACTGGTCGGCCGGTGGAAACAGTAACGGAGGAGTAGTACCTGCCACAGGGAAGTCAGTAGCACCTGGCGGAAGACTGAGAAGGTGGCGAAGAGCACCAGCAGCTCCTGTACCTCCAACACGAGCAGCACCAGCACCTCCAGCACCTCCAGCACCACTAGCTCCGGCAGCTCCAGCACCTCTAGCACCAGCAGTACCTCCAGCACCTCTAGTGCCAGCAGCTCCAGTAGCACCTCTAGCACCAGTAGTACCACCTGCTCCAGCAGCTCCAGCACCTCTGGTACGAGTACCTCCAGGACCCGCAGCTCCATCTCCAGCGCCTCCAGCACCAGCAGTACCTCCAGCACCTCCAGTGCCAGCAGCTCCAGAAGCACCTCCAGCACCTCCAGCACCAGCAGTACCACCTGCTCCGGCAGCTCCAGCACCTCTAGTACGAGCGCCTCCAGGACCAGCAGCTCCAACACCTCCAGTACCTCCAGCTCCAGCGCCTCCAGCACCAGCAACACCAGCACCTCCAGGGTCAGCAGCTCCAGTAGCACCTCCAGCACGAGCAGCGCCACCAGGACTAGCAGCTCCAGTACCTCCAGCACCAGCAGCAGCTCCATTACCTCCAGCAGTACCTCCAGGACTAGCAGCTCCGGTACCTCCAGCACCTGCAGCACCTCTACTACCTCCAGCAGTACCTCCAGCACCTCCAGCACCTCTAGGACTAGTAGCTCCAGCACCAGCACGACTGTACCCTCCACCACCAGGACTGCTTCGCCGAACGACCCACGCACGAATCGCCTGCGGCGAGAGTATCTCAAGTAGAGCAGGCTGCGGTGGATGTCCAGCTCTAGCACCTCCAGTAGTGGTAGCTCTAGCACCTCCAGCACCAGAAGCACCTCTAGTACCTCCAGCTCCAGGACCTCCAACAGGGTCACCCACAACTCCACCGCCACTAGGAGTTGCAGCACCCCCAGAGCCAGCACCCCTAGTCGCAGCACCTCCAGAACCCTCACCCTCTATCTCAGCACGTGTAGTCTCAGCTCCAGAGTCCACAGCAGCAGGCTGCGGAGGGGGTGAAGACGGTCGAGGCGGAAAACCCGGGGGGGTCTCCAAGCGTGGAGAGCGGCGAGTGGCCGCTGTGTCGTCCGCAACTGGGTCACCCCCCTCAGCTGGGCCAGAGGAGTCAGAAGAGATCTCCACTGGCTCATCCAAGGGGGGTGGGTCGACCTGAGACACACCTGAGGGAGCACGACCCTGTGGGGGGAGGGGGTCTACGGGGGGGGGGACTGGTACCAGGAAGAGGGGTGCTAGGGGAACCGGGTGGGACGCGTGCAGGTGTAATTGGTAGAAACAGACCGACTCGTCAAAGGTGACGTCCTGGGAGGTGAAGACTTGACGCGAGGGCGGGTGGTAGAACTGCTACGGCTGGGCGTCAGTGGGGAAGCCAAGGAAGATGCAGCGGAGAGTGCGGGAGGAGAGCTTGCTCGCGGTGGTGTCGCGAATAAGAGAGAGCGCGCCCTAGACCCAAAACACTGATGCATCGCCAGCCTTCCCTGTCCACCGGAGTGTGGGCGAGGTCTCTATCTCCGAGACACGGGGCCAGAGGTTGAGCTGATGCGCACCGTATCGGACTGCAAACGGCCACAGAAAATTGAGAGCAGCCGCATGGATCATGGAGGTACGAGCAACCTCCATGATCAAGCCAATGCGACGCACAGCAATCCCATTCTGCTGAGGAGAGGCCGGAAGCGTGAACGTCTGGCGGATGCCTTCGTCTCGATAGAACCCCGCAAGGAGGTCAGAAGAGAACTCACCGCCCCTGTCAGAGTGCAGACGCAGGACTGGGAAGTCTTGCTGAAAACGCTCGTGCAGCTGGAGACGAGTAGCACAGATCCAGGGGATCAAAACACCGCTGACGTCCGCCTTGCGACGCAAGTGGAAGATTGTGGTGTAGCGTGTGTAGTTGTCAACAACCAACAGGAAGTAGCGCTCCTGACTCGTTCCACCAATGGGGGCCGGGCCCCACACGTCCATGTGGAGAGTCTGCAGAGGAGCGGTGGTCGGAGGAAACTCGGAGGACTGAGGAGCGGCGCGCTGCCGCCCCTCGATGCAAGGAAGACACGGCGGGGCAAGCGAGCCCGGCAAGGGGGGCAGGGTCCTGGGGAGGCCAGAGACAAGGAGACGGGAGTGCATGCTGCGTAGACGCGGCAGGGAGGGGTGACCAAGACGGTGGTGCCAGCGCTGAGTCTCGTGCGTGAGTACTCTGCACGAGCAGGACGCAGCTAACTGACCCGACGCAGACGCCCGACTCGACGCGGCCACCTCACCTGACTCAGCCACCTGTGCAGACGCAGTGGTCAGTGTGTACAGACTAGACCTAGGCTGTCGAGTGAACGTAGCCAGGTGACGGCAAGTCCGGGAGCACGTACAAGACAAGGTCAAGCTCAGGGTGGATCACAACGTCACCACACATTCTGAGCACAAGTTCAAGGCCACAAGGCCAGTTCACATGCAGGATTATAAATCAAGGTGAACAAGCAAGACAGTGATCTCAACCTAATAAGGGTAAGCATGCAGGTGCAGGTATATATAGATCACAGTACAAGCAAATTCAAGAGGTAAGTAAGTAAGGCCCGGTAGGCACAAGACCAAGCATAGTACAGAAACGCTGATGATCACAAGGCTGAAGTGCCTTGGTGAAGATATCAGCAGTGTTGGTCCGAGAGGCCACGTAAGCAAGACGAAGCTGGCCACGCTGCTGCAACTCTCGAGCAACGAAGTAGGGCAGAGGAATGTGCTTCGTTCTGTGCTCCAGTCTGTGCTCCCAACACAAGGCCAGCATGGCCTTGTTGTCGACGTACAGAACTGGAGGAGAACGAGGCGCCTCTGCCAAGTCGGTCAGCAGGTAGGTGAGCCAGCGTAACTCCTGTGCAGCCATGGCCCCTGCGTAGATCTCAGCCTCACAACTGGAGCTGAGAACAGAGGACGAGCAGGTAGACCGCCACGAAACAGAGCCGGAACCAAGGCTGAAGGTGTAACCCTATGACGACCGCTGCGTAGCCAAGTCGTCAACCCAAGAAGCGTCTGCGTGACCAATGAGGACAACTCGAGACCGTCCTCCAAGCACGAGCCCCATGCCCGACGTACTGCACAGGTAGCGCAACACCCTCTTAGCTACAGCCATGTGCTCTGGTCGGTGTCTCCAAGGAGCAACATAGCGTGCCAAGATGCTAAGAGGGTATGCCAGGTCAGGTCGAGTGCAGGTCATCAGGTACATGAGGCAGCCAACAAGCTTTGGGTACGGGCCACTCGGCTCTACGGACTCATCCGAAGGCAGAGCTGAGAGCGAGTGGCGAGTAGACAGAGGAGTGGCCTGAGGCGAGGAGTACGTAAAGTTGAAGCGCTGAAGGACCTGCTGCACCATGTGTGACTGAGTCAAGGTAATGGTGCGCCGTGCTCTGTCCCGGGTGATCTGCAATCCAAGATAGCTGCGCAGTTCACCCAGGTCTGTGCACGTGTGTCTCTTCTGCAGCTCCGACTTCACGTGGGCGAGTCCCTCAGTGTCAGCAGTGGCAAAGACCAAGTCGTCGATGTACACGAGGATGTAGAACGGCGGCAGCGAAGTGTCGGTGCGCAGAAACAACGACGAGTCAGCAGTAGAAGGAGCAAACCCAAGAGCCGCAAGCGTAGTCCTCAGTGTGTCGTGCCACTCACGGGGCGCCTGGCGGAGACCGTAGACTGGCCGTCGGAGGCTCCACTGGGTACCAGGAGGAAACGACCCAGTGAAGCCAGGTGGGCGGCGCAGCCAGATCTCCTCGTGCAGGCTGCCCTGTAGGATAGCAGTGCTGAAGTCAAGAGAGTGAAGCTCGTAGTCACGCTGAGCAGCGACGTGCAGCAGAACCCGAAGAGTGGTCATCTTCGGGGTCGGGGAGAAGGTCTGGAAGAAGTCAACTCCATGTCTCTGACTGAAGCCTCGAGCAACGTAACGCGCCTTGAAGACAGGCGGAGAACCCGGCGGCCGCTTCACCCTGAAAATCCACATGCCACTGACGATGTTCGCCCCAGGAGGGGGAACCTCGTCAACGTAGGTGCCTGTGGACTTCCATGGCTGACTACCACTGAGAGGAGTAGGGACCCTCTATCGCCTCTGCGTAAGAGCGCGGGGTCGGGATGTCTGGTGCATCCAGGTCTCCCTCAGGTGCAATCAGCATGGACATGAGATGAGGTACAGCGACTGCAAAGCACTCAAAGTCCTCCTGCCTGTCCTCAAGGACGTCCGTGCCAAGAGCACACTCACCCCCGACGGACGGAGGACAGACAGACTCAGCCTCAGCAACAAGACTCGCGGCGTAGTCTAGACGACAGTGAGCACCAAGTCGACAAGCTCAGCAACTAAGGCAGACGCAGCAGTGGACTCAAAGGAAGGGTCAATGACTACAGTGGCCAGGAGACGTGTGATAGTAGGACTAGCAGCACGAAGGGAGTAAGACTCCGGGTCAGCAAGGGCAAGAAGAGAGGACACAGGAGGAGACGACAGAGGGACACGCTGTGGAGCAGTGGAAGGACGCAGAGCCATCTGGTGCGTGCCAGGGACAGGAGAAGGACGCTGACGCGGACCACGACAACCAGTGCGAGCAGCACGAATAGGCGACGCAGGACGAGACTCAGGCTCACGACGCTCCGTAAGACCTCCTGTCGGACTAGTGTAAGGAGAAGGAGCACGCAATGGGGAGGCTGGCTGTAACTGTGACTCGGACTGGACCGGCTGTGGACACTCAAAGGAAGGAGCAGGACCAGTAGAAGGCGGAAGACCAAGAACCTGCTCAAGGAGCAGAACGAAGTACGGCCGCGGCCGCGCAGTGCCTTTAGAACCAGCAGGGACAGCACCAGCACCCCCAGCGTCAGCTCCAACTCCTGCAGCACCACCAGCTCCAGCCGCACCCCCAGCAGCTCCAGTAACGTCAACACCAGCACCCCAAGGAGCACGGGCTCCAGCAGCACCTCCAGCTCCAGCACCTCCAGCTCCAGCACCAGCAGGACCACCAGAAGCCCCATCAGCTCCACCAGCACCAGGGCCAGCATCTCCAGCAGCACCGGGTCCAGTAGTACCGCTAGCTCCAGCACCTCCAGCAGCTCCAGCCCCAGCAGCACCACCAGGCCCAGCAGCTCTAGTAGCTCCAGTACGAGCACCTCCGGGACCAGTGGCTCCAGAACCCCCAGCAGCTCCAGCAGCAGCAGGACCTCTAGCGCCCGTAGCACCACCAACTCCAGCAGCACGGCTCCAGCGGCGAGCAAACCACTCGCGCAGCTGATGTGGAGAGAGTGGCTCCCGCCGGGACGAAGCACCCGAAGGACCTCCAGGCGCATCACCTCCAGACTCCACACGCGCAGGCTCAGCACCCTCAGGCTCGGGACCCCCGGACTCAGCCACCCCAGGCTCAGCACCCCCAGACTCAGCACCCCCAGGCTCCGCACGCTCAGGCTCAGCACCCCCAGACCCGGCACCCGCAGGCTCAGCACCCCTAGCAGCACCAGAGTCAACAGCTACCTCGACAGGCTCGACTGCGTCTACCTAGGACACACCTGAGGGAGCAGGACCAGGAGGGGGGAGGGGGTCTACCGGGGGAGGACCTTGCGCGAGGAAGAGCGGCGGGGGGGGGGGGAGGGGGGCAGTGCAGTAGGGGAAGAGACGGTAGTAGGGAACCGACTCGTCAAACGTGACGTCCCGATAGGACAGAACATGGCGCGAGGTGGGGTGGTAAAACTACCAACCAGGCGCGTCAGGGGGGAAGCCAAGGAAGACGCAGGGAACAGCACGGGAGGACAGCTTGTCCGCAGACAAGTCGCGGACGAAAGCTCGAGATCCCCAGACACGGAACGCAGACGCATCGCCAACCTTCCCCGTCCACCGCAGAGTAGGTGTGGTCTCCGGCACGGAGACCCGGGGCTGGAGGTTGATATGATGTGCCGCGTATTGAACCGCGAACGGCCACAGAAAATGGGGAGCAGCTGCATGGATCATGGACGTACGAGCGACGTCCATGACCATTCCACTGCGGCGCTCAGCAATCCCATTTTGCTGCGGAGAGGCCGGAAGCGTGAACGTCTGGCGGATGCCCTCCGCACGACAAAAGGCCTGCAGAAGGCCGGAGGAAAACTCTCCACCTCTGTCAGAGTGCAGACGCAGAATAGGAAGGTCCGAGCCGAAACTCTCGCTGAGCCGACGACGGGCAGCGCGGATCCAGTCGATCAGCACCTCAGGGACCTCACCCTTGCGACGCAAGAGGAAGACTGTGGTGTAACGCGAGTAGTCGTCAACAACCAGCAGAAAGTAGCGCTCGTGACCCTGTCCACGGACGCGGGCTGGGCCCCACACGTCCATGTGAAGAGTCTGCAAGGGAGCCTCCGTGGGAGGAAACTCGGAGGAGTGAGGGGCGGCGCGCTGCCGCCCTCGATGCAAGGAACGCAGGTAGGGGCAGGCCCAGGAGGGAGGGGAGGGAGAGACCGGGGAAGACCAGTGACAAGGACATGGGAGGCCATGCCTCGGAGACGAGGCAGGGAGGGTACGCTGGTGCAAACACCTGACCCGATGCAGCGACCTGACCAGACTCAGCAACCGGAGGAGACACGGTAGTCAGGGTGTACAGGCTCGACCCAGGCTGACGGGTGAACGTGGCCAGGTGTCGACCCGTCCAAGTACACGAACAGTGGGTCACCCGCTGACCTCCAAGAGTGAACTGGTCAACCTAGGCGTCCTGAAGGTCAGCTCCACTCACCAAGTTTGTGGAGAATGAGGGGAGGTGGAGGCCAGACAAAGAGCCAGACGGGACCGCCGGACACGGCAGGACCGTGGAGGAGTGTGCAAGGACCGGACGCCTAGAGGGGTCAGCCAGAGAGACTGCCATTGGCCGACTGAGCGGCGAGAGTGTGGTGCAGTCGCGAAAGAAGGAGCGGGAAGCACCCGAGTCAAGGGTGAAGGTGTGTAAGGCCTGAGCCGACGCGGTACCTGAGAGAGCAGACTCACCAGTACCTGGGGCAGCAGACTCACCAGCACCTGGAGCAGCCGACTCACTAGCACCTAGAACAGCAGCCTCAATGCCCGGGTCGGGCGGAACACACAGGTAACAGTCTCCCTCAGCACTTATAGACACAGCATACATTGCAGCAAGGATAGCACCATAATCAAGATCGAAGATAGCAACCCCCGACTTAAGCAGATCACCCCAGCGAGGGATCTCAGTGGAGTCGGGAAACTGAGTACGCCAAGCGTCAGTCAGGCGGCCAAAGCAGCGCTGCGTGGCGTGCGGTCCTCCACACGTCTCCCCACTGCGGTCGCCGGTGCGGAGAACGTAAGCGCAGGGACCAGCACCCCCAGACCTCCCATGCCCAGCGTACCACTCACGAAGCTGCTGGGGCGACAGGGTCTCACGAGGGCGCTGCTGCTGCTGGTGCTGCCCACCGCCAAAGCCTCCCCGCTGCACAGCGCCACCCCGACCATCACCACCGCCGCCGCCACCCCCACCGCCGCCGCTGCCGTCGCCATCTCCACCCCCACTGCCGCTGCCTCCGCCGCCTCCACCTCCATTGCCGCCACCGAAGCCCCCACTCCCGCCACCACCCCCACCTCCACCCCCACCCCCACCGCCGCCTCTACCTCCACCACCGCCGCCCCCGCCGTCTCCCCCAGCACCCTTGCCCCCCTTTCTCCTGCCGTTGCGGCGCCTCCCACTAGGAGCAGACGCAGCGCCGACCGACTCGGTGCCAACGAGGTAGACAGCAGCAGCAGAGGCAACAGAAGGCAAAAGGGGAACGGAGGAGCACCCCTTAAAGAAAGGGGCACGAGGGTCACCACGAGAGGCTCCTACAGTGACTATACTCTTAACTTCTAGGAGGCGCTCCTCGAGGAGGTCAACGGTGAGCGTGGTGGGGCAAAGGGAGAGGAAGTGGTCCCTCACCGAGCGAAGGGAGTCAGGGAGCCGTGTGACGAGGTAGTAGAGAGTGATGTACATAGGGGGGGGGTTCGCGGCACAGAACTCGGCAGGAAGTGCAGCGCGGTAGCGGGTGTCACTAGTGCGGAGGTGCGTAATGAGGTCAGCGACTGTGGCAAAAGCAGCTAGGTCAGGGAACAGGTACGGCGGCATGAGGCGGCTAAGGGCAGCAGTGGCAGGGGAGGAGTAGCGCGCAACAACAGCGTCGTACAGAGTCCTAGCGGTCTTGTACTGGCTAAAGTGCGCGCGCTCAGCGGACGGCAGGTGACTACGAATAGCAAGACGGGCAGCAGCATCGCGCGTGGTCACAGAAAGTGGGGCTAACACCGACGAGGCCCAGGCTGATCGATAAACGGTAAACGCTATCATCGACCTAATCTTGTATACATAACATTTTTTGACCCAAGTTTGTGCGGGCTGGGGAAAGTTCCGTCAAGCAGGCATATTTTGATCGATCACTGATTCATGGTGGGAAACCCTGAACAATGGAGAGTAGTAGGGGGGTGATAATGGAGTGTGTTGTATATGGTAGCATTGCAAGTTATGGGGTTGGTTAGGGGGTGGTGTATGTATGTGAGGTTGGGGAAGAGAGGGTTATGATTGAGTTGGGTTAGGCTGGCCGCAAAGGATCGAAGGGTTGGCTTAGAACGTTACCATCCCCGTGCGCTTGTATGAATGCGTCGCTGCATTAATCAGTTTGCTAACGACATCGAGTGATGAAGTCACGAGAACGTGCATCAAGTCGTTGAACGACGTCTCCCTCCCCAATAGCTTCGATAGACCACATTGCATGATCGCAACAGTTAGGGTCGCGTGCTTTATACTGATATTCAGATGTTTTTCCGTGTCCCCGCTCACACCGTTGTGCCCACTCGCCATGTTGACGTTAGTGGCACCACACACCTAAGACATTACAATAAAATAATAATGCTTGCATATTAGGGTTAATAGTCTATTCCCCCCAAATAGCAACCTCTCACCCCCGCCACACTAGTTCCCTCTATTCCCCCCAACTAGCAACCTCTCACCCGCCATCACACTAATCCCTCAATTCCCCCCAACTAGCAACCTCTCACCCCCACCGCAATAGTTCGCTCTCTTCCCCCCAACTAGCAACCTCGCACCCCCACCGCAGAAATTCCCTCTATTCCGCCCAGCCCTCAACCTCTCACCCCCACTGCTCTAATTCCCTCTATTCCTCCCAGCCCTTGCACCTCTCGCCCCCACCGCACTAGTTCCCTCTATTCCCCCCAGCCCCCAACCTCTCACCCCCACCGCACTAGTTTCCTCTATTCCCCTGTACTAGCAACCTCTCACCCCCACCGCACTAGGTCCCTCTATTTTCCCCAACTAGCTAACTCTCACCCCCACCGCACTAGTTCCCTTTGTTCCCCCCAACTAGCAACCTCTCACACTCATGACTAGTTCAATCCATTCCCCCGCTAGCAACCTCACCCCTACCGCACCAGTTCCCTTTATTCTCCACTGATAGCAATATCTCTCCCCAACCGTCGCTATCCACTCTATTCCCCCCAACTAGCAAATAGAACCGCTAAGATCATTGAGGAGGCATGAGCAATGGCTCGGTTAGCATCTTGGATTCATAAAGACGTCATTTTGGCATCTTGTGGTTACCACATGGTTACCATGTAGCTTACCCGATTTCCACCACACCGCACCTTACCGATCTAGCAAACAATGAATCGCTCTGCTAGCCTCTTGAATTTGAGGATACAAATTGACCCCTAGTGTGGTTATAACATGGTCACCTTGCGTGGTAGCCACATGGTTGCCGTATGTGAGCCTTATAAATTTAGAGATAGAGCTTGGCACGCTTGCGTTGAGTAGATTGAATTTGGAGCAGCTCAGTTAGCCCCTTAAGCTTGGACTCGAGAGTTTGAGTACACCAAACCAAAGACCCATAAGCAATGTGCCGCTCCGTTGGCCTCTTCATTTTTGAAATATAGCTAGACCTTTAGCAGTAACCATATAGTTACCAAGCTACCAACATCCATATGCAACGTATGTACAGCTAGGTTAGCGTCGTGAGTCTGGAGATAGAGTTTCGCATCTTGTGGTTGCCCCATGGTACGTGGTTGTCACCACATAGCACACCAAAGACCCATAACCAACGTACAGCTCCGCCAGCCTCTTGAATTTAGAGATAGAGCTTGGTAGGCTTGAGATGAGCATGTTGAATTCGAAATTGTTGTTGCAACAAGAGCAAGCATGGTTTGGGAGGGTGGAAGGGGGATGGTGAGGGTGTGGGAGGGCGGAAAAACCGAAGGTCGTAAACCCAAAACGGACCGGAAATCCATATAATTAACTGTGGTTGTTTTTGCTAATACTCAAGAATCAACACACTCCCTTATCTCCAGGCCAATCCTTGTCTGTGATAGCGACAAATAAGAGTTCTTCACCCTAAACCTCAAATACATACACTGAGAAAGTGCTGTGAGTAGGATGACTAGGAACGCACTATTGACCATACTAGTTAGCTATTGGGATGGTAATTCACATGGGAACATATGCGTACCCAAAACAGCCAGGTACAGTTTATCTCTCGAAACACACGTGACTCAGATACGACCAGGGTAAGCTAGTAGGTTGAGCTATGGTAGACACGCGTGATAATGTCACGTGTGATACAGTCACGTATGATACAGTCATGTGCAAACACACATTAGGTTGAGCTGTGGCATGGCCTTGCTATGGGGTTAATTCAAAAATTACATCAGTTGAATCAAAAGTAACAGCAGTCGACTCAAAAGTCACAATGGTCGGCTCAAAAGTCACAACGGTCGACTCATGTACATTCATCTGGCTGAGCCGTGGGATGGCTGTGTGGAGGGGGACAGAGAGGCGGATATGTAGTTGGAAGGTTTAAGGCGCAAAAAGGGATGTTGCAGGGGGGTTTTACCGCAGGCTTTTTGAGACGACTCAATATAGCACTCGCAGCAGGCGGGCATTGGGTTGAGACCATACAATTTGGTCAGCTACGGCAGGCTTGTAATGGGGGAGAGTGGGAGCAGGCACGCCGGGGACAGAAGCGGGCGGTGCAACAGGGGCGCCAGGGGCTGGCGCAGAGGGATCAGCAACACCCCCAACAGGGGCAGACGCCGACGGCTCGACAAGGGGAGCCAGGGTGCCCGGGGCTGCAGGCGGAGCAGACGGAACAGCAGCGGGGGCAGACGGGCCACCCCCCGACGCGGCAAGGGGATCCGCGAGTACGTGGGGAGGAGTCCTTTCAGAGGCTGTTGTCGAGGGTTTCGGAGCCGGCGGTAGAGCTGGCTTCATCGCATGGTCACCCTTTTGGGCTCCGCCAGAGGCTTGGCGGCCGCAACCGACCAGGCGGCAGCGAGCTCTGGCGACGACTCAGGCGCACCAGCAATCACCATCTCAGGAACGGGAAGGCCGCGGGACTAGGAGACAAGCTGTAAGCGGGACAGGCGGAGGACCGGAGAACGGGTACCAGGGAGCGGCGAGAAGGGCTTTAAATGACTTGGAAGCAACTAATGAGGACGACGAGTTTAACGACGCTACATATAGGGAAGAACCCCTCCCTGCGAGCGAGGATGAAGAGACGGAAGAGGAAGGCAGGGCGAGGGAGAGACCAGGGAGAAGGGACGCGGCGTTAGGGCAGACATCTTTGCAAGTACCACAGATGGCTCAGGCTCCGTCCGATGCAGATCGGACGACTGCAATTTCAACCTTGAGCCCACCAGCAAGGCCGAGCCGCGCTGGGCGAAATCGAACCACCGCTACTGGTAGTGCGACACGCCCTTCAACACCAATTCCCCGCTACTTTTCACCAGACGAATTAGCGAAGCGGACAGACCTGTTCGCTGCCATCGTGAATTGGGACACCGCAACTCTTTGCGACAGTCGTCGGCCTTCACTGTCGCGGCGTTTACTGCCAAATCTGTGCCAGCTGTTTTCGCTAGCACTCCTGACACCGTTACTGCACCTATCGCGAAACCGAGAGTCAGAAACAGCCTGGCACCTGCTGCTCTTTCTCCCGCGTCTAACACTTCGCCAGACCTCGCCGCAGCGACCGAACTGGCCACGCGTCAAAGCCCGGCTGTGGGCTTTCCAGCGTGGCGAATGGGAGCAGTTGTACTGGGACGCGTTGGACGCAATCAACTCACCGCCACCGCCACGACACCAGCCAGACAAGACAGGAGTCATCAGTCGTGCGGAGGGCCTGGCGAAACGTGGCAGTCTGCGCCGGGCCGTGCTGGCCCTGGAGTCAACGCCAGTTTGCACTCCCAGCCCGGAAATATTGGAGGAGTTGCGCCAAAAGCACCCCCCTGCCGAACACGAGGCGGTGACATGGCCCGCGCCACAAAGGTCAAAGCTGTCAATCCCCTACCCCAACTTTGCCAAAATTTTGGGAAGATGCGAAAATAGGGTGGGAGCCGGACCGACAGGCATGACATTCGAGCACCTACGCGACGCGGCAATTACCAATGCAATGGTCAGCACCCATCTGCACGCCTTGGTTAACACCATCCTAGGAGGAAAATTGCCAGGCTCGGTCACGAACCTTCTGACTGCGTCACGACTCATAGCCCTCGCCAAGCCGGGGGGAGGGGCTAGGCCAATCGTGATCGGCGAATGTCTGACGAGGCTGGCAGCCAAGGCTGCCCTACAGGCCAAGGGAGAGGCGGCCCGCGAATTCTTTCTACCGCTACAGTTCGGGGTGGCAGTGCCGGGTGGTGCAGAAGGAGTAATCCACGCAGCCAAGGCATACTTGGATGCCTGCTCGGAAAGCCTGGTCCTACAGGCTGACATTTCGAACGCGTTCAACAGCATTTCGCGTGAAGCCATCGCCACCGCGTTACATGAGCCCGCCCTATCGCCACTGCTGCCGCTAGTGAAACTCACATACGGTAACCTGTCGCAACTACTCTTGGACGCCAACTTCAACTCCGAACCGCTGACAAGTGAACGTGGTATTCGCCAAGGTGACCCCCTTGGCCCACTTCTGTTTGCAGCGGGGATACGCACCACCCTCCGCAAAGTTGTAGAAGCACACCCCGACGTGCTTTGCTTGGCGTATGCGGACGACGTCACTTTCTGGGTGACACGGCCCACACTGTAGCAGCTTTCAACACTTTCACTAACAAGCTGGCACAAGTGGGCCTTACGCACAATCCGCAGAAGTGCGCAGCCTGGCGATCAAGTGCAGTCGAGCAAGCCCATCTCCCGCATGGAGTGCCTTTTTCAAAGGACGGCGTGAGGCTCCTGGGTAGTTTCCTGGGGCCGAATAGTGGAGCAGCTAAGTATCTAGCGGGTCAACTCGACGAGATGGCGAAGCCGTTACCCCTTATCGAACGGACTGACCCACAAGTAGCGGCACTGCTCATCACGCGGTGTATCTCTAGACGGGTAGCTTACCTCACTAGGACGACGCCCTTGCATTTTCTCCCCCGCAAAAAATGGAGCCAGTGAGGAAGGGACCTTCTCACCACCCTGCTCACATCGTGCGACATACGCGTCCCCACGTGTAGGGCCGAGCAAGCGCGAGTCTGGGATCAAGCGTCGCTGCCGCCACCGCTAGGAGGCATAGGCATTACCGACCCCCTGATAGAGGGGATATACGGTTTCTCGGCGAGTTTCACACAGGCGGCGCTGTTCCTCTCCTCCCTCACGCTAGACAAACGGAACGCCTTGGCACAAGCGCAGAATCACATGCTACTGCCGCGGGACACCAGCACGCCTTTACACACTTGGCTCACAGAGTGCGAAACGGCCCTGCCTCTCGTTCGAAGGAGCGGCTCGAACGGTCCGACGTGAGGCTTCAGCACGTGCTCGGACTTAAGGTCCACGGAAGCAGATACGCCGTGCAGGTCCAGGCGACAAGGCGTATGCAGCCGAATCCGCTCAAGGGTCATACGCAGCGGATGTTCTCTTTGACGGGTTATGGCACCGGCGACTGGCTCACTGCAGTCCCCATTGAACCCACACGGCGGATAGGTCCAGTACACTTCGCCAACGCTGTGCGTTTCCGACTAGGGTTGCCGTTTTCAACTCCAAAAAACTGTGACTACGCCGATCACACGGCTATCACTGACACCCGCCTCACTCCCACCAAGCCTAGGCGGCCTGGGCCTCGCCAACCCAGCGGTAGAGGGCCGGTACAATTTTCTGGCAAGCTTTGTGCAGGCACACACACTCCTCGGTCAGCTAGAGGGGCAGGCAGGGGCCACTTTGACAGCGGCATTAGACACCCCCGCAGCAGCCGACCACAGCCCCAACGAGCTGCAGAGGTGGATCGGGGACTGCAGGGACAGCCTCACGCAGGAGGCAAGGGACCTCATCCTGGCGGAGCAGGCAAAACCCAAGGGCCAGCTGCAGCACCACCTCGCTCTCCTAGTCCAAGGGGGCCGGAGTGCAGCCCAGATTACGGCATCCAGGCAGATGGAGCTGAACCCCCCTGCTAGGCCACACCCAGCGCCTCATGTCCCTCACGGGCTATGGGGCGGGGGACTGGCTCATGGCAATCCCCTACATGCCAGCCCTGCGGTTATACCCCTGCCACTTCACGTTTGCCCTACAGTTCCGGCTCGGCATGCCGCTCTCTGTGCGTGGCTGCTGTGACTGCAGCAAACGAGTCCCCATTCTAGATAAGAGGCTGCCGAATCACTTGCTGCGGTGCGGTACTGGGCACGGCTGGACCAACACTCACGATGAGCTACGGGATGAGTGCATTCATATGGCGCAGGATGCAGGATTTGATGTGCACAAGGAGTGCACTGCCTTCAGCCCGGTGGACAACAAGAAGGCCGACTTGGCCTTCAGGGATGGGAGCTCGGGGGCAGTGTGGCTGGCTGATATCACAATCACAGATCCGATCAGCAAACGGGACGAAATTGCAAGGAAGGGGAGGGGTTGGGCAGCACGGGAGGCAGCAGATAAAAAGATAGGCCTA
Source organism: Closterium sp. Naga37s-1 (assembly GCA_947471745.1). Classification (NCBI taxonomy): domain Eukaryota; kingdom Viridiplantae; phylum Streptophyta; class Zygnematophyceae; order Desmidiales; family Closteriaceae; genus Closterium; species Closterium sp. Naga37s-1. Next base: position 1,860,545 of record CANJKZ010000826.1, on the reverse strand, counting down.
TACCTTGGCAGGGCAGAGTATGCTGGGTTTGTCCCATTGGCAGTAGAAACCTACGGCTGCCCCTGCGACGAGGTGCCCACCTTCCTGAAGCTACTGGCGGATAAAGTTGCACGGAAATTCTTCAATGCGGACCCATCTACCTATCAGGCCGCGAAGATGCTCCATCAGTTCCGCCAGCGCTGGTCTATTGCCCTCCAGAGAGCTCAGGCAGTGAGCTTTCTCACAAAGCTGAACCTGGCAGCACGAGCAGAGCACCCCCCACTGGGGGGACCAGAGGGGGAGATGAACCCCGGTGACTGCTTCACGACACTAGAGACACCTTAATGGGAACGGGGCTGGGGTAGGGGGGGGGGGGGGGGGAAAGAATAGGGGGGGATGTGTTTTCTTGCTTGTCTTTGTGCTATCTGGAAACCATCCCTAGAATCTGCATGTCTGTACCTGCCCTTATTATCAATACAACGGACCATTTGAGAGAGAGAGAGAGAGAGAGAGAGAGAGAGAGAGAGAGAGAGAGAGAGAGAGGAAGAGAGAGAGAGAGGAATAGCCTCTGCCCTCTGCCCTTAGCCTCTGCCCTCGGTTGCCTAGATATTTAAGGGGCCCTCTCAGCCTCCCTTTCCTCATTATTCAGTTGGCGGCTGAAATTTTTCGCCCGTTCGAGAGAGCGAGAGAGAGAGAGAGAGGAATAGCCTCTGCCCTCTGCCCTTAGCCTCTGCCCTCGGTTGCCTAGATATTTAAGGGGCCCTCTCAGCCTCCCTTTCCTCATTATTCAGTTGGCGGCTGAAATTTTTCGCCCGTTCGAGAGAGCGAGAGAGAGAGAGAGAGGAATAGCCTCTGCCCTCGGTTGCCTAGATATTTAAGGGGCCCTCTCAGCCTCCCTTTCCTCATTATTCAGTTGGCGGCTGAATTTTTTCGCCCGTTCGAGAGAGCGAGAGAGAGAGAGAGAGGAATAGCCTCTGCCCTCTGCCCTTAGCCTCTGCCCTCGGTTGCCTAGATATTTAAGGGGCCCTCTCAGCCTCCCTTTCCTCATTATTCAGTTGGCGGCTGATTTTTTTCGCTCGCGCCGGCCGCCTTCGGCGGCCGACGCTCGACGGCGCGGCCTTCGGCCGCGCGTGAGGGGACGGCAAGTCATACGACACACAGTTGCTTATATTAGAAAGCATTACACGCATGGCATGTCCTACGGCAAACTAGCTGAAGGAAAGTAATCATGGGGCAACCGGAGCCCGCGCCTACATGCGGTGAGCTCCAAGGGCGTGAAGAACGCCTGTCAGGGAGCACCACAGCTCCCGGACCACAAGCGTGCTTGCGCCGATCGCTGCGGCTCCAGATCCTGCGTGCAAGTGCCGCCTCAAGCCACGGACAGCCTCGTCAAGCTGTCCCGCAGCAGCAGCGCCACCCTCCGCGGGTGCAGCCAGCACGGGCGCCAGCAGCACTGCGAGCTGGTCCGTCGCGTCCAGGCACGTGTCACGCTGGCGGCCACGGAAGGTCTCGGGAGGGATCACAGGGAGACGAGTGGGCCAGCACCTGAATCAGCAGCAGCGCGTGGAGACTGTCAGCGAGGCGGTGGAGCTGTCCGAGAGTCGCCTCGGGAACGCGGGTCTGCAGAGGCTGGAGAGCCTCCGCCAGGAACTGGAGCGGCTCTTCAGCAGCAACTTGAAGAGCATTCGGAGCCGCCGCCGCGCCACCACCCGCGGCCACAAACTCCACTCCCGCAACGGGCGGAACCGGCGGCAGATGAAGACGAGAGCCGGGAGCTCCTGCCGAGACAGCATGAGAAGGAGCTGGCGGCGCAAGGATTTGAGGAGGAGGTGCATCAACAGGCTGCGGGTTCGTGGGGAGCGCGGCCGGACGAGGAGCCTCGAGGGCTGGCGTGGCGTGCAACGAACTGCTCTGGCTCTGCACCGCCCTCTCCTCTCGAACCGCCCTCGACACTTCCGGCTGAAGATCCGCCATCGTCACAGGCGGACGATACCCCCCACCCCCGCCACGAGAACGGGGACCCCTCTACCGGACTGGCCGAAAATCAAAGCCCAGCTCCGAGCCTTCCAGCGTGGCGAATGGGAGCAATTGTACCTGGACGCAGTTGATGCAGTCAACACGCCACCACCGCCACGACACCAGCCAGATGCGACCGGGGTGATCAACCGAGCTGAGGGTCTAGCGAAACGTGGCAGCCTGCGACGAGCCTTCCTCGCCCTGGAGTCAACGCCCGTCTGCACTCCCAGCCCCGAAATCCTGGAAGAGCTGCGCCAAAAACACCCCCCTGCTGCACACGAGGAGGTGCCTTGGCCCACGGTGCAGGAGTCAACACTTTCAATCGCCCACGCGGACTTTGCCAAAATGCTGGGCAGATGCGAGAATGGAGTTGGAGCCGGGCCTTCGAGGATAACTTTTGAGCATCTGCGCGACGCGGCCATCACCAACGCACTGGTCAGCACCCATCTGCACGCCTTGGTCAACACCATTCTGGGTGGAAATTTGCCAGATTCGGTGGCAAACCTCCTCACCGCGTCACGTCTCATCGCCTTGGCCAAACCTGGGGGAGGTGCCCGGCCAATCGCAATCGGCGAATGCCTGACGAGGCTGGCTGCCAAGGCAGCCCTGTCAGCCACGGGAGAAGCTGCGCGCGAATTTTTTCTGCCACTACAGTACGGGGTGGCAGTGCCAGGTGGATCCGAGGCAGTAATCCACGCGGCTAGAGCCTTCCTGGACGCCCGCCCCACCAGCCTGGTTCTGCAAGCGGACATCTCGAACGCGTTCAACAGCATTTCGCGAAAAGCCATTGCCACTGCGTTACAAGCCCCCGCCCTCTCGCCACTACTCCCGCTAGTGAAATTAACATACGGTAACCCGTCGCAGCTGCTCCTGGATGTCAATTTCAACACCGACCCACTGCGAAGTGAACGCGGAGTCCACCAGGGAGACCCACTAGGCCCATTACTGTTCGCGGCAGAGATACATGCCACACTTCGTGAAACCGCAGACGCCCACCCCGACGTGCTCTGTTTGGCGTGTGCGGACGACGTGACTTTTCTGGGTGACGCGGGGCACACTGTAGCAGCTTTCACTCACTTCACGACCAAGTTGGCACATTTGGGCCTCGAGCACAACCCTCAGAAATGCGCTGCATGGAGTTCGAGTGCGCCGGAGACAGCCACCCTCCCTCCAGGAATTCCATTCTCAAAGGACGACATACGGCTACTAGGAAGTTTCGTCGGGCCTGATAGCGGCGCCTCGACATTCCTAGCAAAGAAGCTCGAAGAGATGGCGAAGCCGCTGACACTTCTAGAACGAGCGGATCCGCAGGTGGCGGCACTGCTCATTACGCGATGTATCTCGAGGCGTGTTGCATACCTCACAAGGACAACGCCCCTGCACCTCCTCCCCCGAGATAGATGGAGCCAGTGGGGTATGGACCTGCTCACCACACTCCTTACCTCTTGCGATATCCGCCTGCCAACATGCAGAACTGAGCAAACACGGGTCTGGGAGCAAGCGTCGTTACTGCCGTCACTAGGAGGCCTGGGCGTCACGGACCCCCTCATTGAGGGGATTTACGACTTCACGGCGAGCTTCACCCAGGCGGTGCTCCTCCTTAACGAACTCCCGCTAGGAGACGAGAACGCACTGACTATTGCACGGAATCACATGCTCTTGCCGCGGGACAGCACCACGCCATTGCACGCTTGGCTGACGGAGTGTGAGGAGGCGCTACCGTCAGATGCACGGGAGATATTAGAAAAGGAGCGGCTGGAACGATCTGACATCCGGCTCTAGCACGTGCTCGGACTGAAGGTGCATGGGAGTAGATATGCCGTGCAGGTACAGGCGACGAGGCGCATGCGGCTGAATCCACTCGCGGGACACACGCAACGGATGTATTCCCTGACTGGCTATGGCACCGGCGACTGGATCACGGCGATCCCAGTCGCTCCCACGAGACGGATTGGGCCGGTACACTTCGCTAACGCAGTATGCTTCCGACTCGCGTTGCCATTCTCAACCCCCAAAAACTGTGACTGCTCGGAGCACACGGCCATCACTGACCCCCGCCTCCCAAATCACCTGCTTCGCTGCGGCACGGGCAAGCACCGCATAAACACTCACAATGAGCTGCGGGACGCTTGCGTTAGTATGGCGCAGGATGCGGGCTTTATATTTCACCGGGAGTCCACCGCCTACTGCCCCATCGAAGAGCAAACGGCTGATTTCACAATGTCGGACAGGAGCAGCGGGGCGGTTTACATTTGTGACGTCACCATCACTGATCCTATAAGCACCAGAGACCCGGAGGCTCAGAAAGGCAGGCTGAACTCCATCGCAGGCTGGCGCCAGTTGCTGTTGTGAAGAATGAGGAATGAGTTGACTAGGCAGAATGTGGGTACAAGTAGGAAACCTAGAAATGTTGTACCCTATAGTGTCTACCCCACTACAGCCTAGATAGACCATAGCATATATGTTTGACACACCCCCATAGGCAAAGTGGGGGAGAACAAGAGGTCACAAGACCAGTCAAGCAAAGTAAAGCAAGCTCAGGGTGGATCACAACGTCACCACACAATCCGAGCACAAGAGCAAGGCCACAAGGCCAGTTCACATGCAAGATCATATATAAAGGTAAACAGGCAAGTGCAGGTATAGAAAGATCACAGTACAAGCAAGGTCAAGAAGTGAGCAAGTGAGGCCAAGTAGGCACAAGACCTAGCATAGTACAAAAGCGCTGATGATCACCAGGCGGAAGTGCCTTGGTAAAGATATCAGCAGTGTTGGCCTCAGAGGCCACGTAAGCAAGGCGCAGCTGACCACGCTGCTGCAGCTCACGAGCAAGGAAGTAGCGGAGAGCAATGTGCTTCGTTCTGTGCTCCAGTCTGTGCTCCCGACACAAGGCCAGCATGGCCTTGTTGTCTACGTACAGAACTGGAGGAGAACGAGGCGGCTCTCCTGGGTCAGTCAGCAGGTAGGTGAGCCAGCGTAGCTCCTGTGCAGCCATGGCCCCCGCGTAGATCTCAGCCTCACAGCTGGAGCCGAGAACAGAAGACGAGCGGGTAGACCGCCACGAAACAGAGCCGGAGCCAAGGCTGAAGGTGTAACCCTGTGACGACCGCTGCGTAGCCTGGTCGTCAGCCCAAGAAGCGTCTGCGTGACCTGTGAGGACCACTCGACGTCGCCCTCCAAGCACTAGCCCCATGCCCGACGTACTGCACAAGTAGCGCAACACCCTCTTCGCTGCAGCCATGTGCTCTGGTCGGTGTCTCCCAGGAGCAACATAGCGTGCCAAGATGCTAAGAGGGTATGCAAGGTCATGTCGTGTGCAGGTCATCAGGTACATGAGGCAGCCAACAAGCTCTGGGTACGGGCCACTCGGCTCTACGGACTCATCTGAAGGCAGAGCTGAGAGCGAGTGGCGAGTAGACAGAGGAGTGGCCTGAGGCGAGGAGTACGTGAAGTCGAAGCGCTGAAGGACCTGCTGCACCATGTGTGACTGAGTCAGGGTAATGGTGCGCTGTGCTCTGTCCCGGGTGATCTGCAAGCCAAGGTAGCTGCGCAGTTCACCCAGGTCTGTGCACGTGTGTCTCTTCTGCAGCTCGGACTTCACGTGGGCGAGTCCAGCAGTGTCAGCAGTGGCAAAGACCAAGTCGTCGACGTACACGAGGATGTAGAACGGCGCCAAAGAGGTGTCGGTGCGCAGAAACAGCGATGGGTCGGCAGTAGACGGAGCAAACCCAAGAGCCGCAAGTGTAGTCCTCAGTGTGTCGTGCCACTCACGGGGTGCCTGGCGGAGACCGTAGACTGGCCGCCGGAGGCTCCACTGGGTACCAGGAGGAAACGACCCAGAGAAGCCAGGTGGGCGGCGCAGCCAGATCTCCTCGTGCAGGCTGCCCTGCAGGAAAGCTGTGCTGAAGTCAAGAGAGTGAAGCTCGTAGTCGCGCTGAGCGGCTATGTGCAGCAGCACCCGAAGAGTGGTCATCTTCGGGGTGGGAGAGAAGGTCTGAAAGTAGTCAACTCCCTGCCGCTGACTGAAGCCTCGAGCCACGTAACGCGCCTTGAAGACAGGCGGAGAACCCGGCGGCCGCTTCACCCTGAAAATCCACATGCCACTGACGATGTTCGCCCCAGGTGGGGGAACCTCGTCAACGTAGGTGCTTGTGGACTTCCAGGAAGCCATCTCTGCGTCCATGGCTGATTGCCACTGAGAGGAGTAGGGACCCTCGATCGCCTCAGCGTACGATCGAGGAGTCGGGATGTCTGGTGCATCCGGGTCTCCCTCAGGGGCAATCAGCGTGGACACGAGATGAGGCAAAGCAGCAGCAAAACACTGGAACTCCTCCTGCCTGTCCTCAAGGACGTCCGTGCTAAGAGCACACTCACCCCCGACGGACGGAGGACAGACAGACTCAGACTCAGCAATAAGACTAGCAGCGTAGTCTAGACGACAGCGAGCAGCAAAGTCGACAAGCTCAGCAACTAAGGTAGACGCAGCAGTGGACTCAAAAGAAGGGTCAGTGACAACAGTAGCCAGGAGACGCGTGACAGTAGGACTGGCAGCACGAAGAGAGTCAGACTCCGGGTCAGCAAGAGTAGGAAGAGAGGACTCTGGAGGAGACGGCAACGGGACACGCAGAGGAGCAGTGGAAGGATGCAGTGCCATGTGGTGTGTGCCAGGGACCGCAGGAGGACGCGGACGCGGAGCACGACCACTAGTGCGAGCACCACGAACAGGCGACGCAGGACGAGACGCAGGCTCACGACGCTCAGCAAGACCTCCAGTAGGACCAGTGTAGGGAGAAGGAGCAGGTAGGGGGGAGGCGGGCTGTAACTGTGACTGCGACTGGACAGGCTGTGGACACTCTAAGGGAGAAGCAGGACCAGTAGAGGGCGGGAGACCAAGAACCTGCTCAAGGAGCGGAACGAAGTACGGCCTCGGCCGCGCAGCGCCTCCAGAACCAGAAGGGACAGCACCAGTACCCCCAGTGGCAGTACCAGCGCCAGCAGCACCTCCAGCTCCAACAGCGCCAACTCCAGCACCCTCAGAAGCACCAGCGCCAGCAGAACCACCAGCGCCAACACCCCCAGCAGCTCCAGCTCTAGCAGCTCCAGCTCCAGCAGGACTGGCAGCTCCAGTACCGCCAGCAGCTCCAGCAGTACCTCCAGCAGGACCAACTCCAGCAGCTCCAGCAGCACCCCCAGTCCCAGCAGCTCCAGCACTGCCAGTACGAGTACCTCCGGCTCCAGCAGCACGGCTCCAGCGCCGGGCAAACCACTCGCGCAGCTCCTGCGGAGAGTGTGGCTCCCGTCTCGACGAAGCACCGCGAGAGGCCACACGAGCAGACCCAGCACCCCCAGGCTCCGCACCCCCAGGCTCCGCACCCCCAGGCTCAGCACCCCCAGACTCAGCACCCCCAGACTCAGCACCCCCAGACTCAGCACCCCCAGGCTCAGCACCCCCAGGCTCCGCGCCCCTGGACTCAGCACCCCCAGGCTCCTCACCCCCAAGCTCAGCACCTCCAGACCTGGCACCCGCAGGCTCAGCACCTCTAGCAGCACCAGAGTCAACAGCTACCTTGACAGGCTCGTCTGCGTCTACCTGGGACACACATGACGGGGCAGGACCCTGAGGGGGGAGGGGGCCTACCGGGGGAGGACCTGGCGCAAGGAAGAGCGGCGGCGGGGGGAGGGGCGCAGTGCGGTAGGTGAAGAGACGGTAGTAAGGCACCGACTCGTCAAAGGTGACGTCCTGGGAGGACAGAACACGGCGCGAGGTGGGGTGGTAAAACTGCCACCCAGGTGCGTCAGGGGGGAAGCCAAGGAAGACGCAGGGAACAGCACGGGGGGACAGCTTGTCCGCAGACAAGTCGCGGACAAACGCCCGAGATCCCCAGACCCGAAACGCAGACGCATCGCCAACCTTCCCCGTCCACCGCAAGGTGGGGGAGGTCTCTGGCAAGGAGACCCGGGGCTGGAGGTTGAGCTGATGCGCTGCGTACTGAACCGCAAACGGCCACAGAAAATGGGGGGCAGCCGCATGGATCATGGACGTACGAGCAACGTCCATGACCATGCCAATGCGGCGCTCAGCAATCCCATTTTGCTGTGGAGAGGCCGGAAGCGTGAAGGTCTGGCGGATGCCCTGTGCTCGACAGAAGGCTCCCAGACGGGCAGAGGAAAACTCCCCGCCTCTGTCAGAGTGCAGACGCAGAACAGGAAAGTCCGAGCCGAAACTCTCTCTGAGCTGGAGACGAGCTGCGCGGATCCAGACGATCAACACCTCAGTGACGTCACCCTTGCTGCGCAAGGGGAAGACTGTGGTGTAACGCGAGTAGTCGTCAACCACCAATAGGAAGTAACGCTCGTGCCCCTGGCCACGGACGCGGGCGGGGCCCCACACGTCCATGTGAAGAGTCTGCAGCGGAGCCTCTGTCGGAGGAAACTCGGAGGAGTGAGGGGCGGCGCACTGTCGCCCCTCGACGCAGGGGACGCAGGTAGGGGCAGGCCCCGGAGGTAGGGGAGGGAGAGACCGGGGGAGACCAGAGACAAGGACACGGGAGGCCATGCCTCGGAGACGAGGCAGGGAGGGGTGACCAAGGCGGTGGTGCCAAAGGAGAGTCTGGTGGGACAGGAGACGACACGAGCAGGGAGCAGACTCAGGACCAGACCTGGACGCTGCAGCAAACACCTGACTTGACGCAGCTACCTGACCAGACTCAGCAGCCGGAGGAGACTCAGTAGTAAGTGTGTACAGGCTCGACCCCGGCCGACGGGTGAACGTGGCCAAGTGTCGGCCTGTCCGAGCACACGTGCAGTGGGTCACCCGCTGACTCGCAGGAGTGAACTGGTCAACCCCCCTATCCTGTAGATCAGCTCCACTCACCAAGTTCGTAGAGAACGAGGGGAGGTAGAGACCTGACAGGGTGCCAGAGGGGGCTGCCGGGCACGGTAAGACAGTGGAGAAGCTAGCAAGGACAGGACCCCCAGAGGGGTCCGCCAGGGAGACTGCAACTGGCCGACTAAGCGGCGTAAGCGTGGTGCGGTCTCGAAAGAAGGAGCGGGAAGCACCCGAGTCAAGGGTGAAGGTGTGTAAGGCCTGAGCCGACGTAGTACCTGAGAGAGCAGACTCACCAGCACCTGGGGCAGCAGACGCACTAGCACCTAGAGCAGCAGCCTCACCAGCACCTAGAGCAGCAGCCTCAATGCCCGGGTCAGGCGGAACACACAGGTAACAGTCACCCTCAACACTATCAGACACAGCATACATGGCAGCAAGAATAGCATCATAATCAAGATCAAAGATAGCAACCCCCGCCCTAGACAGCTCTCCCCAGCGAGGGATCTCAGAGGCCTCAGGGAACTGGTGACGCCACGCGTCCGTCAGGCGGCCGAAGCAGCGCTGGGTGGAGTGCGGGCCCCCGCACTGCTCACCAGCGCGGTCGCCGGTACGGAGGACGTAGGTGCAGGGACCAGTACCCCCACCGCGCTGACGCGCAGCGTACCACTCACGAAGCTGCTGAGGGGACAGGGTCTCACGACTGCGCTGCTGCTGCTGGCGCGGACCACCACCGGAGCCACTCCTCTGCGCAGAGCCGCGACCAGCTCCACTGCTGCCGCCGCCGCCTCCGCCACCTCCGCCGCCTCCGCCACCTCCGCCGCCTCCGCTCCCTCCGCCACCACCACCTCCTCCTCCGCCTCCACTGCTGCCACCGACACCTCCACCCCCGCCACCACTCCCACCACCACCCCCACCCCCTCCACTGCCTCCACCACCACCTCCACCGCCCCCACCAGCCCCTCCAGCGCCCTTGCCCCCCTTGCCCTTGCCGGTGCGGCGTCTCCCGCTAGGGGCAGACGCAGCGCCGACCGACTCGAAACCAACGAGGTCGGCTGCAGCAGCAGAAGCAACAGAGGGCAAGAGGGGGGAGGGGGAACACCCCTCAAAGACGGGGGTGCGAGGGTCACCACGAGAGGCTCCTACAGCGACTATGCTCTTCTCTGCTGCTAGGAGGCGCTCCTCGAGGAGGTCAACGGTGAGTGTGGTGGGGCAAACTGAGAGGAAGTGGTCCCTGACTAAGCGAAGGGAGTCAGGGAGCCGGGTGACTATGTAGTAGAGGGTGATGTACATGGGGGGGGGGTTCTTGGCACAGAACTCAGCAGGAAGCGCAGCGCGGTAGCGAGTGTCACTAGTGCGAAGGTGCGTAATGAGGTCAGCGACTGTGGGAAAGGCAGCAAGGTCAGGGAACAAGTACGGCAGCATGAGGCGGCTAAGCGCAGCAGTGGCAGGGGAGGAGTAGCGTGCAACTACAGCGTCGTACAAGGTCTTAGCACTCTTGTACTGGCTAAAGTGCGCACGCTCAGTGGTCGGTAAGTGGCGACGCACAGCAAGGCGGGCAGCAGCATCGCGTGTGGCCCATTGTGAGCGAACAGTGCTGTCAGCAGTAGAAGGCGGGGCAGGAGAGGCACCAGAGGTGAGATCGAACAGGGAGAGTCCGTCTGCCCTATCGCACTGTAGGAACAGCTGGAGGTCATCGACCCAGACCTCAAAGTCAACAGCACGACCCTCAGCATCAAAGGTAAGGACACTGGGGGTAGCCATGACTGCAGTGGCCTAGCAGGGAGTGATCTCACCAGTCCGAGTAAGTAGGGCCGGGGCGCGCCGGTAGGAACAGTAGTGGCTCGACGGCAGGGCGGCTCGGCGGCTCGGCTGTTGGGCGGCTCGGCGGCTCGGTTGCTGGGCGGCTCGGCGGCTCGGCTGCTGGGCGGCTCGGCGGCTCGGCTGTTGGGCGGCTCGGCTGCTGGGCGGCTTGGTTGCTGGGCGGCTCGGCGGCTCGGCGGCTCGGCTGCTGGGCGGCTCGGCGGCTCGGCTGTTGGGCGGCTCGGCTGCTGGGCGGCTCGGCTGCTCAGCTGCTGGGCGGCTCAGCGGTGAAGGGGCCGGTAGAGGCGGCGACGGGGCCGGTAGAGGCTGCGATGGGGCCGCTAGGGGCGGCGACGGGGCCGCTAGGGGCGGCAAGGTGGCCGCAAAGGGGCGGCGACGGGGCCGCTAGGGGCGGCGACGGGGCCTTAGAGGGGCCGCAAGGGGCCTAGAGGGGCGGTGACGAGGCCGCGAAGGGGCCGTAAGGGGCCTAGAGGGCGCGGCGACGGGGCCGCAAGTGGCGGCGACGGGGCCGCGAAGGGGCCGCGAGGGGCCTAGAGGGGCGGCGACGGGGCCGCTAGGGGCGGCGACGGGGCCGTGAAGGGGCCGCAAGGGGCCTAGAGCGGCGGCGACGGGGCCTAGAGCGGCGGCGACGGGGCCGTGAAGGGGCCGCGAGGGGCCTAGAGCGGCGGCGACGGGGCCTAGAGCGGCTGCTACGGGGCCGTGAAGGGGCCGCGAGGGGCCTATTGGGGCGGCGACAGGGTCGCTTAGGGTGGCGCGAGGGGCCTCTAGGAGGGCGCGACGTGAGGGCGGCCTACGGGGCACGCCTCGGGCAGGAAAAAAAAGATCGAGTTAGTTGGTGGGCCCTGAGAAGCGTTCCCACGAGGGAACCTGCTCTATACCATGTGAAGAATGAGGAATGAGTTGACTAGGCAGAATGTGGGTACAAGTAGGAAACCGAGAAATGTTGTACCCTATAGTGTCTACCCCACTAGAGCCTAGATAGACCATAGCATATATGTTTGACAGCTGTTCCTCCCCCGCCTTATCCTTCGCCAACCCTCGCCAAAGCGACCAGACTGGGCCAAAATTAAGGCACGGATTCGCTCATTCCAACGTGGCGAATGGGAGCGGCTCTACACTGACGCCACGGAAGCTGTCAACACCCCCCCACCCCCACGTCACCAACCTGACGAGACGGGTGTCATCAGCAGAGCAGAAGGCCTGGCAAAACGTGGGAGTTTGCGGCGGGCGGTACTGGCCCTCAAGTCAACGCCAGTATGCACTCCCAGCCCTCAGATTCTGACCGAGCTTCGTCAAAAACACCCGCCAGCTGGCAACGAGCCCCTGGCATGGCCACCCCACGACGAACCGCAAACCCTGACAATTTCCCACGCTGACTTCGTCAAATTGCTGAGCCGCTGCGAAAACGGGGTGGGTGCCGGCCCGTCAGGCACAACATTCGAACACCTGCGCGACGCGGCAGTAACAAACGCGTCTGTCTGCACCCATCTGCACGCCCTGGTCAACACCCTGATGGGAGGGAAATTACCCCAGCACATAGCAGAGCTACTCACGTCATCACGCCTGGTGGCACTAGCCAAGCCGGAAGGTGGGGCTCGGCCTATAGCGGTTGGCGAGTGCCTAACTTGCCTGGCAGCAAAGGCGGCACTGACGGTCATGGGTGAAGCGGCACGGGGATTCTTCCTCCCATTACAGTACGGTGTCGCAGTACCGGGGGGAGCTGAAGCAATCATACACACGGCACGCGCATTCACTGACGCCAAGCCAGACTCTCTGATTCTGCAAACAGATCTGAAGAACGCCTTCAACTGCATCTCAAGGCAGGGGATAGTCTCTGCTCTACAGGACCAAGCCCTCTCACCTCTACTCCCGCTAGTCCAGCTAACGTACGGACAACCGTCACTTCTATACCTGGACGCAGGATTTGAAACAGCGCCACTTAGCAGTGAACGTGGGGTACGTCAAGGGGACCCCTTGGGGCCGCTACTCTTCGCCGCTGGCATCCACCCAGCGTTGCGAGCTACTGCGGCGGCCCACCCAGACGTTTTATGCCTGGCATACGCAGACGACGTCAGTTTCATCGGTGACAAAACGGAAACAGTCGCGGCATTCACATATTTCACGAGCCAGCTAGCCGGAGTAGGCCTAGAGCATAACCCCGCGAAGTGCGTAGCGTGGAGTAGATCGGAGATAACGGACGAGGAGGAGCTGCCGCCAGGAGTGCCGTTTAATCGCGACGGCGTCCAAATGTTAGGGAGTTTCATAGGCACCACGGGCGGGGCTGCAACTTTCCTATCAGAGCAACTACGGTCAATGGCGAAGCCGCTCCCGCTTATAGAACGCACGGACCCGCAGATTGCTTCGTTGATACTCACACGGTGTATCTCACGCCGGGTAGCTTACCTAACGAGAACAACCCCGCTGAACCTCTTGCCCGGCGATGCATGGTCAAAGCGGGGCCGAGACCTGCTCGCCACCCTTCTAGCATCATGCGGCATTCGTTATCCATCTAGCGAGGCGGAGCAGATGCAAGTTTGGGAACAGTCCTCCCTGCCACCGTCACTAGGCGGGATCGGTCTCACAGATCCAACAGTGGAGGGCGTGTCCGGTTTTCTAGCCAGTTTCACACAGGCGTCACTGCTGCTGAGCTCCCTGCCGCTAGAACCAGATGACGTTCTGTCCGCTGCCAAGAATCACATGTTACTGCCGAGAGACACAGATACAGCCCTTCACTCATGGCTGACGGAATGTGAAGCGGCAATACCCACCGATGCGCGAGAAATACTGGAGAAAGAGAGGTTGGAACCAGCAGGAGTAAGGCTGCAGCACGCTCTCTCAGTGCAAGTCCAGGGTAGCAGATTCGCAAGGCAGGTCCAGGAGTCCCGCCTCATGATACCAAACCCGCTGCTCGGACACACGCAGCGTCTCTTCTCTCTGACCGGCTACGGTTCCGGCGATTGGCTGCTGGCAGTACCAATAGAATCCACGAGGCAGATGGGACCAGAGCATTTCGCCAATGCGGTTCGTTTTAGACTGGGCCTGCCGTTCGCAACACCGACAAAATGTGACTGTTCAAAGCACGTCGAGATCACTGACCCGAGACTGCCCAACCACCTTTTCCGCTGCGGCACAGGAAAACACAGGATCAAGACGCACAATGAGCTCAGGGATGCCTGCGCCAGCATGGCACAGGATGCGGGCTTCATCGTGCACACAGAATCCGCGGCTTATTGTCCAGTGGAGGAGCAGACCGCAGACCTAACGATGATGGACCGGAGCTCAGGCGCAGTCTACATCTGCGATGTAACTATTACGGATCCAATCAGTACCCGGGACAAGACGGCGGCTAAAGGCAGGGGATGGGCAGCGAGAGAGCAGGCGGATAAGAAAATTAAACACTATGCTAGCCTGCTAGACACAGTGGGCTTCTTCCCTCTTGCCGTTGAGACCTACGGATGCCCATGTGCGGAGGTGCCCGTGTTCCTGAAACTACTGGCGGACTCTACTGCTAGGCGTCACTTCAACGCCGAACCTAACTCCTTTCATGTAGCCAGATTCCTCCACCTCTTGAGGCAACGTTGGTCCGTGGCGCTACAGAGGGCCCAGTCAGTAGGGTACCTCATGAAGTCCTGCCAAGCGGCTATGGCAGAGCACCCACCAGTTGGGGGAACCCAGCACGAGCTCCACCTTGGTGATTGCCTCACCGTGATTGAGCCCCTGGTGGAGGTTTAAGGGAGTAGGCCGGGAGTAGGTTGCTTAGGTTGTTTGTTGGTTTGTTTCTTAGAGTGCCTATCTAATTGTGTGTTCATTGTCCCTATACTTTGCATGCTTGTACTTTGCTGCTATATCAATACAAGGACCATTAGAGAGAGAGAGAGAGTGAGAGAGAGAGAGAGGACCCTAACCTCTGCTCTCTTCCCTCTGCCCTCTTCCCACTGCCTCCCTAGCCTATATAAGAGGCCCTTTGGGGTCTCTCTTCCTCATTATTTGTGTGGTGGCTGCAATTTTTCGCTCGTTCGAGAGAGTGAGAGAGAGAGAGAGAGAGAGGACCCTAGCCTCTGCTCTCTTCCCTCTGCCCTCTTCCCACTGCCTCCCTAGCCTATATAAGAGGCCCTTTGGGGTCTCTCTTCCTCATTATTTGTGTGGTGGCTGCAATTTTTCGCTCGTTCGAGAGAGTGAGAGAGAGAGAGAGGACCCTAGCCTCTGCTCTCTTCCCTCTGCCCTCTTCCCACTGCCTCCCTAGCCTATATAAGAGGCCCTTTGGGGTCTCTCTTCCTCATTATTTGTGTGGTGGCTGCAATTTTTCGCTCGTTCGAGAGAGTGAGTGAGAGAGAGAGAGAGGACCCTAGCCTCTGCTCTCTTCCCTCTGCCCTCTTCCCACTGCCTCCCTAGCCTATATAAGAGGCCCTTTGGGGTCTCTCTTCCTCATTATTTGTGTGGTGGCTGCATTTTTTCGCTCGTTCGAGAGAGTGAGAGAGAGAGAGAGAGGACCCTAGCCTCTGCTCTCTTCCCTCTGCCCTCTTCTCACTGCCTCCCTAGCCTATATAAGAGGCCCTTTGGGATCTCTCTTCCTCATGATTTGTGTGGTGGCTGCAATTTTTCGCTCGCGTCGACCGCCTTCGGCGGCCGACGCTCGACAGCGCGGTCTTCGGCCGCGCGTTTGGGGCGACAAGGGAGAAACGAGACAAGTGATTATAAACAAGGACATACACGCAATGGCTCCAGCTACAGCCGCATAGGACAACAAGCGGCAGCATCATCATGGGGCACGAAGAGGCGGATGCTACATCCGATCCGCCTGCAGGGCATGCAGAATGCCCGTCATCGTCTGCCACACCGAGCGGACCACCAGAATGGCGGCGCCAATCGCGTCGGCTCCGGAACCTGCCCGCAGGTACCTCCGTAAGTCCCGCACAGCCGCGTCCAGTTGCCCCACAGCCCCAACGCCTCCCCGCACGGGCGCGGCCAACACAGGCGCTAGGAGGAGGGCAATCTGGTCGGCCGCGTCAAGACAGTCGTCCCGCGGGCCGTCAAACAGAGATTCCGCCGGAACAGGCGGAAGAGACCCGTGCGCCAGGGACTGCACAAGAAGGAGCGCACGGAGGCTCTCCGAGAGCCTCCATAACTGGCCGAGCGTCGCCTCCGGAACCTCGGCGCGCGGGGGAAGGAGCTCCTCCGCGAGAGAAGGGAGCTGTAGTCGAGGAAGTCCAGCCCCACCACCACGAGCAGGGGCCGACGGCAGTGACACCGCGGGCGTCGGAGCAACCACGGGGCGAGCGACCGGAAGGGGAGCAGACGGCGTGGGAGCCGTACGTCGCGAGCTTTTTTGACTCGCCGGGCCGGCCTGACCGTCGCGAAACGCCTCAATCACAATCTGCCGCACGTCCGCGATTGTTGCTGGCGCGTCCAGCCACCCGCCACGCCCGCGACCGCGACCTCCCCTCCAACCACCCTGGTGCGCATGCTAGTTCGCCTGCGGCTGCCGTCGGCGAGGGGAAGCACGCCGTCGACGAGACACACCCCGCTCATCTTGGGGGGAGGGCGAATGTGGACGGGAGTTACGCTGCTGCACAGCCGGAGGAAGGGCATGGGCAGACGCGGAAGCCGCGGGGAGCGGAGGGGCAGACTCCCCGCCCGGTGCACCAAGGGATGCAGCAGGAGACACCACTGGCAGCGCCACAGGCACAGGAGGAGGCGCCACGCCAGACGCAGGTGCCACCCCAGCAACAGCCGCCGTCTCAGCAGGCGACGATAACACCGGAACGTGAGGCGCGGGAGAGGGCGCCGCGCCAGGAGCAGGGAGAGGCGCCACGTCAGCCGCAGGCGCCAGAACGAAGGCAGGCACAGGCGCCGGCGCCACCACGCGCGGTTGGACGGCCACACCCGCCGACTCTCGTCCAGAGTCGACTACCGTGGAGCACGCGTGAGGAGGAGAACCCGCGACAGACATTGCCGCAACAGGGGCAACCGGCGCCGACTGTACCGGCGAGGCAAGCGCAGCTAACGCCACGCCAAACGGCCGCGGCGAATACGGCACCGGGGAACCGCCACCAACCGCCACAGGCATTACGTGGAGGCAGATGCGGGCGGCAGCGAGCTGCGGGGCGTGGCCGAGGACGGGAGAACGGCTTCCAAAGGGCGGCGAGGCTGGCTTTAACAGATGCGGATGTCAACAACGAGGCGGAGGATGAAGCAGATGAGGCGCAAGACCCCACCTTTATTGCCCAGCCAGCCGCTGAATCAATCACGGAAGGAAGTGGTGGGGATAAAGGTGAAGCTGCTCCAGCAGTGGAGAGTCGAGTGAATGTTGCAACACCCGCCCGAGCCGCATCTGCACAAATTGGAATTGGGGGGGAACCAAACCCAGACGCACCCCACACCACCACACCACCAACACGCCAATACTCGCCAGAACAGCTGGCGAAGGACACGATACGCTTCAACGAAATTCGCACCTGGGACCTGACACCACTACGCGACAGTCGTCAGCCCCCCCTCTCCCGCAAAATTCCGCACGAAATCCGCACCAGTTTCGCAAACGCGCTGCAAACACCCCTGCTGCACCTCGCACGCCACCCTGACTCAGTATCGGGTTGGCGCCTATTACTCTTTATTCCCCGCCTAATCCTTCGCCAGGCGAAACCAGGGAAGCCTGATTGGCCCGCAGTGAAGTTGCGACTTCGTCAGTTTTTCAAGGGCGAATGGGAACAACTGTACGAGGCAGCCGTGGCAGCAGTCAACTCCCCCCCAGCACCACGCCACCAGCCGGACGTGTTGGGAAAACGTGCCAGAGCAGAAGGACTGGTTCGGAAGGGCAGCCTTCGGCGGGCCATCTTAGCCCTCGAATCTACACCCGTGGCAGATCCAACGCCGGAGATACTGGATTCACTTAAATCCAAGCACCCACCCACGCCACCTGGACATATTGACTGGACACCAACGGACGAGGCCCACGTGGTGACCATCACCTCAGCTGCATTCACGAAAATCCTATGCCGCTGTGAAAACGGAGTAGGGGGAGGGCCGTCGGGGATGACGTTCGAACACCTCAGGGATGCAGCTATCGCCAACGCAGTCGTTACCACCCACCTCCACGCCCTCGTCAACACAATACTCCAAGGGAAACTCCCCGAAGAGGTGTGCTCCCTGCTCACGTCCTTCCGCCTCATCGCTCTCGCCAAGCCAGAGGGAGGGACTCGGCCCATAGCCGTAGGAGAGTGTGTCCTATGCCTTGCGGCAAAATCGGCACTTTCCTCACTAGCAGAAGCGACACGGGCCCATTTCCTCCCACTCCAGTACTGCGTAGCCGTCCAAGGAGGTAGCGAGGCGATAATCCACGCCGCCAGATCATACATGAGCACGCACAGTGACGCCACAATTCTCCAGGCGGATCTCTCAAACGCATTTAATAGCATCAGTCGCGAGGCAATCGTAGCGGGTCTACGTGGAAGTACGCTAGAAGGGATCCTCCCCCTAGTTCACTCCTCTTACAGCGCACCGTCAGAGCTATTTCTCGACGCCGGCTTTAATAGCCCTCCCATATCAAGCATTACAGGCGTCCGCTAGGGCGACCCCCTCGGGCCCTTGCTCTTCGCCGCGGGCATCCACCCGTCCCTCGCCGCGACCGCAGACGCCTTCCCGACCGTGCTCTGCCTCGCATTCGCTGACGATGTCACGTTCCCGGGCAAAGTGGCGGAGTGTACGGCGGCGTTCACCCACTTCACGAGCAGCCTCCGTAGCATGGGGCTCAGGCACAACGCTGGGAAGTGTGCGGCGTGGAGCGCTGTCCGACCACCGGAGGGGGCCTTGCCGGAAGGGGTCCCATTCTGCCATGACGGACTGCGTGTTCTGGGCAGTTTCATCTGCGCGCCAGACAAAGCAGCAGCATTTATTCGGGCGCAGCTTCAAGCCATGACAACCCCACTCCCGCAGATAGCCGACTTGGAACCACAGGCAGCATCACTGCTGCTGACGAGGTGCATCGCGAGGCGGATGTCATACCTCGCGCGCACAACCCCACTCACCCTTCTGCCCGAAGAGGAATGGTCACGGTGGGGCCAGAAGCTGCTCCACACACTGCTCGACGCCTGCGGCGTGCGCCACCCAAGGGGGGATGCGAAGGAACAACGCATGTGGGACCAGGCTTCCCTCCCCCCAGCCTGGGAGGCCTGGGGCTGGCGGACCCATCGGTGGAAGGGTGGTACAGCTACCTGGCAAGCTTTGTCCAGGCGCACGGACTCCTAGCCTCCCTGCCCGGCCCCGCAGGAGCAAACGGGACGAGACTGCCAGGAAGGGACGGGGATGGGCAGCAAGGGAGGCAGCGGATACGAAAATCGGGTTATACCACAGCAGGGCTGAATTTGCAGGCTTTTACCCGCTGGCAGTCGAGACCTATGGCTGCCCGTGCGATGAGGTGCAGGCTTTCCTGAAGCACCTGGCGGACAGAGCAGCACGCTTACACTTCAACGCGGACCCCTCAAGCTTCCAGGCCGCAAAGCTGCTGCACCAGTTCCGCCAGCGGTGGTCTGTCGCCTTGCAAAGGGCACAGGCAGTAGACACCTACGGCTGCCTATGCGTCGAGGTCCCTGTCTTCCTCAAGCTCCTGGCAGACACAGCGGCTCGGCGCCACTTCAACGCCGACTCAAAATCCTATTATGCCGCCAAGTTTCTTCACCAATTCAGGCAACGGTGGTCGGTGGCTCTTCAGAGGGCTCAATCCGTGGGACTCCTACTTAAGTTGGGTGAGGCAGCGGCGGCAGAAAACCCGCCTGTAGGAGGCATAGGGCAGGAGCTGCACCTTGGGGACTGCTTCGCGGTGGTTGAGTCTTTTCTGGAGCTCTAGAGGGGGCGGTTGTTTGGTAGTCGTGTGTGTGGTTTGCCTTGTTTGGTTGTCATTTTGGTTAGCTAGACCTCGCACTATATACCCTGCATGTTTGTACCTTCAAGCTCTATCAATATACGGACCATTAGAGAGAGAGAGAGAGAGAGAGAGAGAGAGAGAGAGAGAGAGAGAGAGAGAGAGAGAGAGAGATTTAGGCAGGGGAGGCTTACCACTGTCGCCTCCAAACTCACAGCTCACTACCACCAGCGCTGGTCGGTAGCACTGCAGAGGAGCCAGGCGAACGCATTCCTGGCAAAGTCTAACCGGGCCATAGAGAGTGCCAACCCACAGACGGCGGCTGACCCATGGGAGCCCCGCCTGGGGGACCTGTGCCAAGTCATTGAAGATGACTTGGACTGGGGGCCAGCCCTGGAGGCGTGAGGGGCTGAAGTAAGGGGGCCCCGAGGCTGAGGTCCCTAGGTGCTAGGCTCACGGCAGGCCACGGCTAGCAGACCCAGCTAGCTTAGTTTTTATATGTTGATACTTGCTTGCATGAGCGCTTGCTGGCCTACATGATACCTAGACGGTATGCTAGGGGATTGCTTTGCTGCTTTATCATGTATGGCTTGCACCCCTTTATAATATTAATGAAGGACCGCTTGAGAGAGAGAGAGAGAGAGAGAGAGAGAGAGAGAGAGAGAGAGAGAGAGAGAGAGAGAGAGAGATGGCTTGGGGTTAGTCCTTAGCCGTTTTTCAGCCTCTTAGTCCTAGTCCTTAGTCCTTAGCCGTTTTTTAGTCTAGTTCCCTAGTATAAAGCCCGGCTTCTCCACCCTCTTGAGCTCATTCTTCATAGGTGAGTTCAGTTCACTCCAGAAGCGCCAACTCCAGCACCCACAGGAGAACCGGCTCCAGCAGCACCTCCAGCTCCAGCACCTCCAGCAGCTCCAGCTCCAGCAGGACCACCAGAAGCTCCAGCAGCGCCAGCAGCTCCAGCTCTAGTACCTCCAGCAGCACCTGCCCCAGCAGCACCGCCAGCTCCAGCACCTCTAGCAGCTCCAGCTCCAGCAGCACCACCAGGCTCAGCAGCTCTAGTACCTCCAGTACGAGCACCTCCGGGACCCGTGGCCCCAGAACCCCCAGCAGCTCCAGCAGCAGCAGGACCTCCAGCAGCAGCAGGGCCTCCAGCGCCCGGAGAACCACCAGCTCCAGCAGCACGGCTCCAGCGCCGAGCAAACCACTCGCGCAGCTGCTGTGGAGAGAGTGGCTCCCGCCGGGACGAAGCACCCGAAGGACCTCTAGGCTTAGCACCGCCAGACTCCACACGAGCAGGCCCAGCACCCTCAGGCTCCGCACCCCCAGACTCAGCAACCCCAGGCTCAGCAACCCCAGACCCAGCACCCCCAGGCTCAGCACCCCCAGACTCAGCACCCTCAGGCTCCGCACCCCCAGACTCAGCAACCCCAGGCTCAGCACCCCCAGACTCAGCACCCCCAGGCTCCGCACGCTCAGGCTCAGCACCCCCAGACCTGGCACCCGCAGGCTCAGCACCCCTAGCAGCACCAGAGTCAACAGCTACCTCGACAGGCTCAACTGCGTCTACCTGGGACACACCTGAGGGGGCAGGATCCTGAGGGGGGAGGGGGTCTACCGGGGGAGGACCTGGGGCGAGGAAGAGCGGCGGGGGGGGGAGGGGGGCAGTGCGGTAGGGGAAGAGACGGTAGTAAGGAACCGACTCGTCAAACGTGACGTCCTGAGAGGACAGAACACGACGCGAGGTGGGGTGGTAAAACTGCCAACCAGGCGCGTCAGGGGGGAAGCCAAGGAAGATGCAGGGAACAGCACGGGAGGACAGCTTGTCCGCAGACAAGTCGCGGACGAAAGCCCGAGATCCCCAGACACGGAACGCAGACGCATCGCCAACCTTCCCCGTCCACCGCAGAGTAGGTGTGGTCTCCGGCAAGGAGACACGAGGCTGAAGGTTGATCTGATGCGCAGCGTACTGAACCGCGAACGGCCACAGAAAATGGGGAGCAACCGCATAGATCATGGACGTACAAGCGACGTCCATGACCATGCCAATGTGGCACTCAGCAATCCCATTTTGCTGCGGAGAGGCCGGAAGCGTGAACGTCTGGCGGATGCCCTCCGCACGTCAGAAGGCTCGCAGAAGGTCGGAGGAAAACTCTCCACCTCTTTCGGAGTGCAGACGCAGAACAGGAAGGTCCGAGCCGAAACTCTCGCTGAGGTGACGACGGGCAGCGCGGATCCAGTCGATCAGCACCTCAGTGACCTCACCCTTGCGGCGCAAGAGGAAGACTGTGGTGTAACGCGAGTAGTCGTCAACGACCAGCAGAAAGTAGCGCTCGTGACCCTGGCCATGGACGCGGGCTGGGCCCCACACGTCCATGTAAAGCGTCTGCAGGGGAGCCTCCGTCGGAGGGAACTCGGAGGAGTGAGGAGCGGCGCGCTGCTGCCCCTCGATGCAAGGAACGCAGGTAGGGGCAGGCCCCGGGGGAAGGGGAGGGAGAGACCGGGGAAGGCCAGTGACAAGGACACGGGAGGCCATGCCTCGGAGATGAGGCAGGGAGGGGTGACCAAGGCGGTGGTGCCAGAGGAGAGTCTGGTGAGACAGGAGGCGACACGAGTAGGGGGCAGACTCAGAACCTGACCGGGACGCTGCAGCAAACACCTGACTCGACGCAGCTACCTGACCAGACTCAGCAACCGGAGGAGACACGGTAGTCAGAGTGTATAGACTCGACCCAGGCTGACGGGAGAACGTGGCCAGGTGCCGGCCCGTCCGAGTACACGAACAGTGGGTCACCCGCTGACCTCCAGGAGTGAACTGGTCAACCCACGCGTCCTGAAGGTCAGCTCCACTCACCAAGTTCGTGGAGAACGAGGGGAGGTGGAGGCCAGACAGAGAGGCAGAAGGGACCGCCGGACACGGCAGAACTGTGGAGGAGTGTGCAAGGACCGGACCCCCAAAGGGGTCAGCAAGAGAGACTGCCACTGGCCGACTGAGCGGCAAGAGAGTGGTGCAGTCGCGAAAGAAGGAGTAGGAAGCACCCGAGTCAAGGGTGAAAGTGTGCAAGGCCGCAGCAGGCGCAGTACCAGAGAGAGCAGACGCAGCAGCACCTGGAGCAGTGGACTCACTAGCGCCTAGAGTAGTAGCCTCACCGGCACCTGGAGCAGGAGACGCACCAGCACCTAGAGCAGCAGCCTCACCAGCACCTAGAGCAGCAGACTCTATACCTGAGTCAGGCGGCACACACAGGTAACAGGCACCCTCAGCACTAGTAGGCAATGCATACATGGCAGTGAGGATAGCATCATAGTCAAGAGCAAAGATATCTACCCTCTGCCTAAGCAACTCCAGCCAGGAGGGGAGCTCAGCGTCGTCGCCAAACTCTGTACGCCAGGCGTCGCTCAGACTGGCGAAGCAGCGGGACTCTGTGTGACCAACCGTCCCGCAAGGCTGACCAGCCCGAGCACCAGTGCGAATGACGTACGGGCAGCGAGCAGTACTCCGTGACCCTCTACTCTGAGCGTAGCACTCACGAAGCTGCTGGGGCGAAAGGACCACGCGCGGACGCTGCTGCAGCTGCACCTGGTCACTACAAGAAGCTCCCGAACGACCCGCCTCAGGGCGATTCCCACCACGGCCACCCCTACAACCCCAACTAGCGTACCACTCACGAAGCTGCTGGGGCGTGAGGGACTCACGCGGACGTCGCTGGAGCTGCATCTGGCCACCGCCAGGAGCAGCAGTAGCACTAGTAGCAGTAGCAGCAGAAACAGCAGTAGCAGCACGGGCAGGGCAGTGTGGCTCAGTATAGCAGGGCTGCACAGCCCGGCAGCACGACACGGCTCGGCTGGGCGGCTCGGCGCTGCAAGGCGGCTTGGCTCAGCTGGGCGGCGCGGCTCGGCTGGCAGGCAGACGCGGCAGGCAAGCAGGCAGGCCAGCGCGGCAGCGCGCTAGTAAGGCAGGCGCGCGGGAAGCGCGGGTAGGGCAAGTGCTCACCAGTGGCGGGAAGGGCAGTCGCTCGCCGGGCGAGCAGGGTAGGCGCACGACGGCGGCGACGGCGGGGCCGGGACAGCTGTAGGGCGAGGCCGTGACAGCGGCAGGGGGCTCCGCGGTAGCTGTTGCAGGGCGGGGCCGCGACTGCTGCAGGCGGCTCCGCGGCAACTGCAGCAGGGCGGGGCCGCGACGGCGGTAGGGGGCTCCGCGGCAGCTGCTGCAGGGCGGGGCCATGACTGCTGCAGGCGGCTCCGCGGCAGCTGCTGTAGGGCGGGGCCGCGATGGCGGTAGGGGGCTCCGCGGCAGCTGCTGCAGGGCGGGGCTCCGAGGCAGCTGCTGCAGGGGGCGCCACGACGAGCAGGGGCGACGCCCCGGGTGCGCCGCGACGAGCAGGGACGGCGCCCAGGGGGTGCCGCGACGAGCAGGGGCGACGCCCCGGGGGCGCCGCAACAAGCAGGGACGGCGCCCAGGGGGCGCCGCGACGAGCAGAGGCGACGCCCCGGGGGCGCCGCGACGAGCAGGAACAGCGCCCAGAGGGCGCCGCGACGAGCAGGGGCGACGCCCTGGGGGCGTCGCGACGAGCAAGGATGGCGCCCAGGGGGCGCCGCGATGAGCAGGAGCGACGCCCCAGGGGCGCCGCGACGAGCAAGGACGGCGCCCAGGGGGCGCCGCGACGAGCAGAGGGGGGGCGCCGCGCGGGTCCCGCAGGGGCGTTGCGTCGAGCAGGGTTTAGGGCGGCGCGCGGGCTGCAGAGGCAGCTTCCACGGGCTGCAGAGGCAGCCACGGCTGCAAGGGCAGCGCCCACGGGCTGCAGAGGCAGCGCCCACGGGCTGCAGGGGCAGGCACGGCTACAGGGGCAGGCACAGCTGCTCGGGAGGGCGGCGCGCGGTCTGCAGAGGCAGCTCCCACGGGCTGCAGAGGCAGGCACGGCTGCATGGGCAGGCACGGCTGCAGGGGCAGGCACGGCTGCAGGGGCAGGCACGACTGCAGGGGCAGCACGGTCGCAGGGGCAGCACGCGGGCTGCAAGGGCAGCGCGCCTGCAGGGGCAGCTAAAAAAAAATTCAGTTAGGGCAGGGCGGAACGTTCGGTGGGCCCTAGGAAAGTTTCTGCTCTAATACCATGTGAGAATAAGAACGAGGAATGAATGAACTAGCAAGCAGGTGGGTACAAGTATGAAAACCTAAAAGACTTGTACCCCATATTGTCTACCCCACTGCAGCCTACAATATAGTTCTGACAGTATTCAAGTTTCCGCCTGAGTCGTTCTTCCAAGGTGCGCGGATTAGTGCTACGCTGTGGACGCTCGTCGTTTTCGTCATCGCTTTCCTCCTCCTCCTCGTCGTCACCAACCTGGTTTCCTGAGCCGGCCAGTACCGACGAAGTTCCTGGCTGTCCATTTTGGGTCGGAGTCGATTACTAGCTCGCATTGTAAACTCCCCGATTGGCGGTGGTGGAATGTCCTTGGTGAACCCCCCGTCCGGAATTTGCGTCAGCCCGTCAAGATCGTAGAGTAACTTGAGCGTCTCTTCCTGCGTAGAGGTCGGATTGTGGTCGGTGGGGGGACTAGCGTCGGACATGTCGACGTTGGCCATGTGGCAGCTCGTTTGTTGCTCTACCGTCGACCATGTGCGATGCGGAGGTTGGTAAACCAGAGACAGTACTGAGTCACGGGTGCGATGTACGCCCGAAGAGTTGCGCGGCGGTCTTCTTCGAATTCTCGCTCAAGTGCGTCTAACTCAGCTTCGACCTCGAGACATTCCAGCTGCACTTTGATGTCGGCGTCTACTGAGTCGGAGGGGGGTGGGATGGGTTGCGGCTGTTGGGCTCTAGGGCGACCTCTGGCCATGCGTCGGCCGAGATGTTGATAGTTTGCACCGATGTTGCCCTAACGCATATGACGTCGACGTCGACTAGCACTGACCTCTGCCAACCTGATTTGTGGGTGCCAGGTAGAAGCAACCTGTGCTGACATGATCGATTAGTCGGCAACCGAGTAACCTACAGGCGAGATGATAGACAGGCAGCGGAAAATTCTAAGTGCACGAAAGAGCAGGAAGGAACGCAGGAACGGACAAGGGAATGAGCACATGCGCAAGGTCTCGGAGGGGTATGGTCCTGAGCGACTCCGATGCTGCCGCGCTTCACGCAACCCCCTATGCTTCTGCCGCTATGCATGTGTTCTCGTGCGGCGGCGCAATGTCCGATGTGCCACGTACCAAGCATGGCTCATGGGACGCCGCGCTGCACCCAAGGGGCGTAAGCCTGGGCCATTCCACGGTGGAACGGGTGTGTGTTACTTGCCGTGGGGCCGACATTGGTGCCTCTCCGCGGAAATTACGGCATGCCGACTTCCATCTCCCAGGGGCCCTGGATTATTGAAGAGCCGCGTGGCAACCCTACCGTGAGCGCCTCATGATCGGTGCCGACTACCCTGCGACACGCTTGGATGTGTGCCTAGGTTCATTTAACCTAGATAGTGTTGTGAATGTGCCGCGAGGCTCAGTTGTGGGCCGTTGGATGACTTGATGGACACCGACATCGCTTGCAACTCGCGATGCCATAGGACAGTAACATTTTTTACGGACCGATTTGCGCCGCGTGGATCGCGCACCGACAATTTTGGAGGGAACGTCGACTTCCCGCGCGAAATATTCACCGCTGGAGCAACGCGCGGCCACGACGTGCCTTGTACACGTTGGGGATGATCTGGCTCCTCCCTATTGGGCCGCGTGGCAGCAGTTGAGGCTTGACGTGGCGAGCTTTCCTATTTTGTCCACTGAGATATACTTCTCAGGTTTCTCCCAGCGAAACCCAAGGTCGTCAGAATGTCGACGATCCCGAGGGCTCCCGAGGCCCCTGAGACGCCATTTGGGCCTCAGTTTGCCGCTCGGAGGTCGTCAGGAGCTCGTCAATCTCGAGAGGGGCCCGTGTCCCATTTAAACCGCGAAATTGGGCGGCAAAATTCGTCCGCTGAGGCATACTATCCCGTCGTTCTGACGCAGTAGCGTTTGCGCCACTACCTGGCGCTGCAAACGACCTTCGATTGCTAGCCAAGAATCGCCACGTCCATCGAGATTCGGCCAGACGATTTCGGGACGCAGAAATTCGTTCTGCAACGATGGAGAAACTGTATTGATTTGCGTGAGATCAACAAACTAAAACACTGAACGCTACACGAATGTCTTAAACGAGGATTGAATAGGCATAGTCTAGCTAGGCGAGGACCTCAGGTTCAACGAGGCTCGGGATGCAACGAAACGTACGGAGGCGACTCAGAAGTGCTTCGGAGCGAAAACGTAGACCGAACCATTAGAAGCGAGTTGTTCGGAACAGACAAGCTTAAGTAGGCCTACAGTGGGAATAAAAAAAATCCTTTCACAATCTTAACAAAATACAACTAGCTCTAACTAGGAATTTTGAACAACCCCAATAAACGATATGCTACAAGCTTCCCACATCATCGCGGGTCATCATGCACTTGATTTTTTTGCATACCACCCTAGGTAGTCCAGCGCAATCATGCACACCATGTTTCTTACATTTTATACCGGTAAATATTAAGCGGCACACAACACAACCCAAACGGCTAGTATTGCGCAGCTCGTAATTCCCCCTCATATGATTCACATTTGACTGTAGCAAGTTGTTGCAACATGGCTCTTGACCTCTTGCTGCCCCACCATACTGCCATTCCTGCATGGCGGCGGTGGTGGTGGGTGGGAGTGAGAGGGCGGTGGGAGGCGTCGTGTCAGGAGGATGATTGGGTCAAACCCCCTGCAACAAGTCTTGCCTGCAGCCTGGCCTGCATGGACCTCTTGCCTCCACACCTGGCTTCGAATTCTGCAGAGGGAGTGAAGATGGCAGTAGGAGTGAGACGGTGGCCGGAGCTGTTAAGGTGAAGCCCTGCACGCGCCTGGTCTCGCGTGTAGCAGCCCTATGCGATGTAGCGAGGTTTCGCTTACCGCATACGGGAGCTTCGGTATTCGCCGAGTACACTCCGATAGTGCACTTCGGTATGCACTGTTCAACACTGAACCGAATTGGAGGGAAGTGACGACATTGCACAAACGAGTATGTGCAGCTGCCTGTTGCGAGCACCTGCGCAACTACTCCCTGAGCAGGTAGAAAATACGCCTGACGGTATTTTCACCTGATGGCGTTTTCACCTGGCGGTGCCAACCTGGAACCACATACTAGAGTAGGTGCTTGCACGTTCTCCTTGAACAATGTTCTTCATGAACAACATTCTCGTAGAACGTTCTCGTACATGTCACTATATTTCCTATAAGGTTCATGTTGCATTTGTTGCAATCCATCAATTAATCAATTTCTTTCCTTCTGTTACTGGATACCAAGCCTGTAACTGCATACCAAGAATAATGTTCTCCGATTGCCAATATCCAGTTCCCAACAAGTCCGTATACGCAAACTCGCACTTCACTCTCTGATCGTGCAACTTTGTGCCTAGGCTCTCCCACAATCGCCTATTCTCCCCAGGAGCGTAACAGCAATGGCAGTGAGTTAACTACACAGCAGCAGTGCTAGCTGGTGGGACTGATGATGCATCTCAATAGCAGGGTGTAGGCCTTGTCTATTCCCTTCAATTCCCCCACACCCCAAATCCCAACATCAAGGTAGAGTCCAAAAGCGACTGTCCGTTCCACCCCAGCCCCACACCGCATGATCCGGGTGCCGTCCCGCCCACCTCCGTGTCTGAAAGAGGAGGCCGGCTGGGAAGTGGCTAGGGTTGCGGGATGGGAACAAGTGCCTGTGCTCAGGGTCCAGAGTTGTCTGCTCCTCCTCCTCCTCCCCAAACCCCCCCCCCCCCCCCCTGCGCGTGGGCACTTGCGACTCATTGAGGTCAGCAAGTGAGGTGAGCAAGTGGGGTGAGTAAGTGGGGTACCCAGCCTAACCACCCTAACCACCCTAACCATCCCTGTCTAACCATCCCTGCCTAACCAGCTCTGCCTAACCATCCTTGCCTAACCAGCCCTGCCTAAGCAGCCCTGCCTAACCAGCCCAACATGCACTCTTTTTCCCAATGATTGGCGTCAGAAGAGAGCCACAACCACAGGAAAGTTGCGCACAGACACCCCTCCCTCATCACCACCTCTCCTTGCCCCTTGGCGAGGCGGCATCGGGAGAAAGCCACGACAAGGGGAGGGAAAGATGCGACCAGGGGAGGGAAAAATGCAACGAATGACATCTGATGGGATGGACGAGAGTGGAGTGTCAAGACCTCCTGAGGGACAGCGCGGGGGGCAGGGTAGGGTGGGGCCTAGGGGTGGTTTGAATTTGAACGTTGAATGCTGCATTTGGGTGGGGAGAGCATGTTCAGCGACTTGAAAACGGCATGCCCAAGTGATGACGCAAATTGAAACAAATCTCTCGCATTAGCACCCCCACACCCTCATCTCCTGCCCCGTTCCTCCCACCTTCCACCCACCGCCCCCACCCCCTCCCCCTCCCCCTCGCCGTTCCTCCCACCTTCCACCCACACCCCCGACACCCTCCCACATACTGAAGGGTACCACACGGATTTGGGTTCCAGCCTGCCGCCCTCTTTGACAGCTCCTTCTTTCAGAGGCACACGACGTAGTTAGTGCAGGTCACTTCGGAGCAAACAAGACAGCTAAAACGCTTAGTCGCATGTACTTCTGGCCAAGGCTTGCAGCAAACGTAGAGGATTATATTCGCTGGTGCGATACGTGTCTGTGTACAAAGTCCTCTTGCCAGCGCAAAGCAGGACTTTTGCAGCCGATTCCACTCGACCACCCTTGGCAGGTAGTCACCATGGACTTTATCATGGCTTTACCGCGCGTAGTTAGAGGTCACGACACCATCTTCGTGGTAGTGGATAAGTTTTCTCGAGCAGTGCACTTCATCCCCATGCACGGCCAGGTCACAACAGAGGAAGCCGCGACGCTGTTCGTAGATAACGTAGTCCGACCGCACGGGGTTCCAGATTCCATCATTTCTAACTGCGACCCTAGATTCACTTCGATGTTCTGGAAGCAGCTTTTCGCACTTTTTGAGACACGCTTAGCCATGTCGTCTGCGTACCATCTAGGAACGGACGGGCAGACTGAACGTGTGAACTAGACTTTGGAGCAAATCACAGACACAATTGAAAACATGAGAACCATGACAACCTCGAGACCGCCATGGCCTGGTCTAGGGACTTTGAGGCTCCCAATGTCTATCGATTTCTTATCAGTTAGCAGTTTAAAGCCCGGATCTGCACTCGAACTGACAATAGGAATCCAACGATATAATTTATGTGTTCATACAGCGAACATTTTCATCAAGGCGCAAGCTAACGCTGAAAACCCAAGGACAAGAGAACTTGCCAAAGTCACAGACAACATCAATGAGCCAGTCTAGCGTATTGACATTTTCCAGGCGAGACTACTTATACTCTAGCAGGAGGAAGCATAATCATCATCCTACAAGGGAGCGTCCCGTGCTCAGTTCAGTTCTTTCGTCAGCCATACTACGGCGTTTTCAGGCTTCTCATCATTACACGATGGCTCCCTCGGAGGCTAAGGCGGCTGCTTCGGCTGCTGCTGGAGGTGTCTTGAACAAGAAGGGATCGGAGCCGGTCACGCCAATGACCTTATTCAACGGTGTCCAGGGGCCTTTTGGGGCGGAGGCCGTTAACGAGCTGTCGGCGAGGACGTCGGCGCTCAGGATCAATGACCTGCCGGGAGAAAGGAATGACAAGCGCGCAGCAACGGGGGTGAAACAGACCTCTGCATCTGGCGTCCAAGGAAGTGGGAAAGAAGCAATCAAGGAGTCTGAGGAGGAGGATGGCTACCTCAGCGACGATCCGGATGAGTGTCAAGATCCGGATGTGGTCAGTGACATTGCGTCTCAAGCGGGTTTCGCCATCACGCTGCTCATCCCGGCCAAGTGGGTCGTGAAGGTTCCGCGCATGATCGATACGGTCCGCGGGCTTCTCCTGCTGTGGGAAGAGCACTTGACGGAGAATGTGAAGGTTACAACAAGGTGTCACAAGCTTCTGCCGACGTGGCTCTCCAAGGAGCGTTTTGGCCAGGTTCAAGTGGTGTTCGTACATGCAGCAGATGCCAACTTTATGTGGTGCAGGAAGGTGGAACATGTGACGGTGCACATTGTCCGCCTGACGCTCGGATGGCAACACCCCAAAAATCAGGAGTACCTGAAGGAGCGGTCGAAGAAGCCAGATGCTATCGAGGCGCTGCTGAAGAGTGTCCCTGCTGTTATCACGCCAGAGATGATCCGGAAGAGCTTGGTGACTGCGACCCTGCTAAAGCACAAGCGCACGGCTTTCCTGGAGGGTTCGGCTTTCCACAGGGTGGTAGATCCGGTTACAGGGTCGGACACGGATAAGATCAAGGGGTTGGTTTACCGACACCCTGGGGATAAGTATAAGTGGTGGCATAGGGTGACGGATAAGGTTCACGGGACAGTCCTACTCGTCTCTTTTCCCGCACTCACCTGTAATTTCTACAACGGCATGATATGTCATGTTTTCATGATGAGTATGTGACGGAGCGGCAAGACAACTTTACGAAGTGGAACTTACCGCTGGCGCGTGTTCACGAGATGACTGGTAATCATGCCTGCTCGAGTTGTGCTTTTCAGGTCGCTGCTGCCGCTGGCGATCCATCTCATCTCTGTACCATCTCCCCTCCAAGAAGCGGCCTCCCTAAAGCTGACCTCAGCTACAAAGGCCATCATGGACGATCCGGCGATGGTTTTCACATCTACCAACGGCGCACGGGAGGAGTGGCTGTGTGTTCAGGAGGGGTGCGAGAAGGCGCACGGTGTCAGCTTCGCGAAGGCGGCGGAGCATGCGGCCTTGGTTATGCACTGCACCGAGCGTCTCAAGGCGGGCTCGGCGACACGTCAGAGCAAGGGGAAGATGAATCTCCTGGCGGTCAAGAAGGAGTTCGGGATGTGAGCTCTCAGCTGCGGGGTCCCAGCTCCAGTGTACTCACTGCATGTGTCAGGCTCGGGGTGGCAATAAACACAGAGCTAGAGAAGGGGAGGAGTTTGAAGTTGAGGATTGTTGCCTTTGTCTGTACACAGCTTAATAAAGCCCGTGGAGGTTGATTAATGGATAAGCGTTCGCAACTCACCATCTGCGGGGTCAAAGTAAATGGCCTCGGAGGCAACGGCAAAAGAATCAAACATCGTGCGTGGCTGAAGAAGGCCGCGGATGTGGTGGTGATGTCAGACACAAGGATCAAGGAAGACCATAACTTATGGAAAGACTTAAAACCAACGGCTTGGGCAACGGCAAGCACAAAGAAGGGAGCAGGAGATCGTGGTGATCGTGGCGTTTAGGAAGCACTTACGTTTCACGGAGGTGATAACCCATAATACAGGGAGACTGTTGGGAGAGACGGTGGAAGGGGGATTGACGCCTTTCAGGCTGATAGCGGCATACCTCCCGGCGCAACCAGGGAAGCGGACGAAGTTCCATACAGAGCATCTGGTCCCGTTCGCAAAGGCGCAGCCAGCGGGGACTCATCTGGTACTGGTGGGGGATCTCAACATCATTGCGGATCCGGATCTGGACAGGTCATCAAACACGGGTTCCGGTAGAGAGAATCAGCGCAAGCTGGAGGCGTGGTCTGGTTTTGACCTCAGGGATGCCTTCCGGGCGCTCAACCCCGGGGAGAAGCAGTACACGTTCAAGGCGAGGCCGTCAGGCACCGGGTCCAGAATCGACAGGGCGCTGGTGCCAACGTCGTTGCTGGGGCAGTTAATGGAGGCAAGTCATAAGTGGGTGCCGAAGAAGCTGTCGGACCACCAGTTCGCGATCCACGTCAGCCTCGCTTTCGCGTCGTCGCAGGAGAGCGGGCCTGGAATCTGGAGGCTACACGCAACACTGGTGAACCGGAGGGGAGTTAGGACGGTGTTACAAAGCATCATGGGGTCGCCGGCTGGGCAAGGCGGTCGGACGTTGGAGAAAACCCTTCCACGTCTGAGCGCGGCCCTGCGGGCGCATGAGAGAGAGGAACGGAATGTTAGAATCTAGAGACAGGAATGAATCAACTATGAAAGAGTTGGGTACAAGTATGAAACCCTAAAAGGGGCTGTACCCCATATTGGCTACCCCACTACAGCCTACACATAGATAACATGCATATACTTTGATACACCCCCATAGGCAAAGTGGGGGAGAACAAGGGGTCACAAGACCAGTCAAGAGAAGCAAAGCAAGCTCAGGGTGGATCACAACGTCACCACACACACTGAGCACAAGCAAAGGGCCACAAGGCCAGTTCACATGCAGAGGTATATATGCAACAACAACAGCACAGTGATCTCTACCTAACAGAGCAAGCATGCAGGTATATATATAGATCACGGTAAAAGCAAAGTTCACAGCAAGTGAGGAAACGTGGGCACAAGGCCTAACAAAGTACAAAAACGCTGATGATCACCAGACGGAAGTGCCTTGGTGAATATATCAGCAGTGTTGGCCCGAGTGGCCACGTGAGCAAGACGAAGCTGACCACGCTACTGCAACTCTCGAGCAAGGAAGTAACGCAGAGCGATGTGCTTTGTTCTCTGCTCCAGTCTATGCTCCTGACACAAGGCAATGGCGGCCTTGTTGTCGACGTACAGAACTGGAGGAGAACGAGGCCGCTCTCCCAGGTCGGTCAGCAGGTAGGTGAGCCAGCGGAGCTCCTGTGCAGCCATGGCTGTGGCGTAGATCTCAGCCTCACAACTAGAGCCGAGAACAGAGGACGAGCGTGTAGACCGCCAAGAAACAGAGCCAAAGCCAAGGCTGAAGGTGTAACCCTGTGACGACCGCTGCGTAGCCAGGTCGTCAACCCAAGAAGCGTCCGAGTGCCTAGTGAGGACAACATCGCCCCGTCCTCCAAGCACGAGCCCCATGCCCGATGTAGTGCACAAGTAGCGCAGTACCCTCTTAGCAGCATCCATGTGCACCTTTCGGTGCCTACCAGGAGCCACGTAGCGAGCCAGAAGGCCAAGAGGGTACGCAAGGTCAGGACGAGTGCAGGTCATCAGGTACATGAGGCAGCCCACTAGCTCTGGGTAAGGACCACTTGGCTCTACGAAATCGTCCAAAGGTGGAGCTGAGAGCGAGTGACCTATAGCCAGAGGAGTGTGCTGTGGCGAGGACCAGGTGAAGCCGAAGCGCTGAAGGACCTGCTGCACCATGTGTGACTGAGTTTGTGTGATGGTGCGGCGTGCTCTGTCCCGGGTGATCTGCAAGCCAAGGTAGCTGCGCAGCTCACCCAGGTCTGTGCACGTGTGTCTCTTCTACAGCTCTGACTTCACCAGGGCGAGAGCCACAGTGTCAGCAGTGGCGAAGACCAAGTTGTCGACGTACACGAGGATGTAGAACGGCGGCAGCGAAGTGTCGGTGCGCAGAAACAGCGACGGGTCAGCAGTCGACGCAGCAACCCAAGAGCAGCAAGTGTAGTCATCAGTGTGTTGTGCCACTCATGTGGCGCCTGGCGGAGACCGTAGACCGGCCGCCGGAGGCTCCACTGGGTACCAGGAGGGAACGACCCAGTGAAGCCATGAGGGCGGCGCAGCCAGATCTCCTCGTGCAGGCTGCCCTGTAAGAAAGCTGTGCTGAAGTGAAGAGAGTGAAGCTCGTAGTCACGCTGAGCGGCAACGTGCAGCAACACCCGAAGAGTGGTCATCTTCGGGGTGGGAGAGAAGGTCTGGAAGAAGTCAACTCCCTCTCGCTGACTGAAGCCTCGAGCAACGTAACGAGCCTTGAAGATAGGCGGAGAACCTGGCGGCCGCTTCACCCTGAAAATCCACATGCCATCGACGATGTTCGCCCCTGGAGGGGGAACCTCGTCGAGGTAAGTGCCTGTGGACTTCCAGGATGCCATCTCTGCATCCATGGCCGTCTGCCACTGAGAGGAGTACTCACCCGCGATCGTCTCAGCGTAAGAGCGCGGGGTCGGGATGTCTGGAGCATCCGGGTCTCCCTCAGGGGCAAGCAGCATGGACTCGAGATGAGGCGCAGCGGCTGCAAGACACTCAAGGTCCTCCTGCCTGTCCTCAAGGACGTCCGTGCCAAGAGCACACTCACCCCCAACGTACGAGGGACAGACAGACTCAAACTTAGCAGCAAGACTAGCAGCGTAGTCTAGACGACAGGCAGCAGTCAAGTCAACAAGCTCAGCGACTAAGGCAGACGCAACAGCAGACTCAAACGACGGGTTAGTGACAACTGTGGCTAGCAGACGCGTGACAGATGGGTGAGCAGCACGAGCGCAGTCAGAATCACCGCGACTCTGACGGCTAATGTACCACTCACGCAGCTGCTGTGGGGAGAGAGGGAGACGACGGCGAGAGTGCAGCGGCCAGGCACCAACAGAGCGACTACGGAGACCGCTCCAGGGAGACTGCTCACCAGACGCCACAGCGCCCCCAGGCGCAGCACTCCCAGACTCAGCACCCCCAGGCTCAGCACCCCCAGACTCCTCACGCCCAGGCTCAGCACCTCCAGGCGCCGCACCCCCAGGACCAGCACCCCCAGGCTCCGCAGCCCCAGGCTCAGCACCCCCATAAGCAGCACCCCGAGCAGGACCACCCCCAGCAGGACCTGAGTCACCAGTGACCTCAACCGGTGCAGTCAACGGAGGAGGGTCTACCTGAGACACACCTGAAGGAGCAGGACCGGGAGCGGGGAGGGGGGCTACCTGGGGAGCATCTGGTGCGAGGAAGAGCGGCGGGGGGGGGGGGGAGAGGGGTAGTGCGGTAGGGGAAGAGACGGTAAAAGGGAACCGACTCGTCGAACGTGACGTCCTGAGAGGGAAAGACACGGCGCGAGGTGGGGTGGTAAAACTGCCAACCAGGCGCGTCAGGGACAAAACCAAGGAAGACACAGGGAACACCGCGGCGGAGAGCTTGTTCGCGGTGGTATCGCGGACAAAGGCACGCGAACCCCAGACCCGAAACACCGACGCATCGCCAACCTCCCCCGTCCACCGCTGTATGGGCGAGGTCTCCGGTAAGGAGACACGGGGCCAGAGGTTGAGCTGATGCGCGGCGTAGCGGACCGCAAACGGCCACAGAAAATGGGGGGCAGCCGCATGGACCATGGAGGTACGAGCGACTTCCATGACCAAGCCAATGCGGCGCTCAGCAACCCCATTTTGCTGCGGAGAGGCCGGAAGCGTGAACGTCTGGCGAATGCCCTCCCCACGACAAAAGCTCTGCAGGAGGTCGGAGGAAAGCTCCCCACCTCTGTCAGAGTGCAGACGCCGGACAGGAAACTTCGTCCCGAACCACTCGCGGAGCTGGAGACGGGCAGCGCGGATCCAAGGGATCAAAACATCAGGGACCTCACCCTTGGTGCGCAAGGGGAAGACCGTGGTGTAACGCGAGTAGTCGTCAACAACCAGCAGGAAGTACCGCTTGCGGTCCTACCCACTGACGCGGGCTGGGCCCCACACGTCCATGTGCAGGGTCTGCAGGGGAGCAGTCGTCGGGGGAAACGAGGAGGAGTGAGGAGCGGCGCGCTGCCGTCCCTTGACGCAAGGAAGACAGGGAGGAGCAGGCGAGGGAGGGAGGGGAGGGAGAACCCTGGGAAGACCAGAGACAAGGACACGGCGGTGCATGCTACGAAGGCGCTGCACCGAGGGGTGACCAAGACGGTGGTGCCAAAGGAGGGTCTGGTGCGACAAAGCGCGACACGAGCAGGGGGCCGCTAGCTGACCTGACGCAGATGCGGACGCAGCGACCTGAGGGGACACAGTAGTCAGTGTATACAGACTCGAGCCAGGCACACGGGTAAACGTGGCCAGGTGCCGGCCCGTCCGGGAGCACGTACAGTGGGTCACGCGCTGACCTCCAGTGGTGAACTGGTCAACCCACTAGTCCTGGAGGTCAGCACCACTCACCAAGTTTGTAGAGAACGAGGGGAGGTGAAGACCTGACAGGGAGCCACACGGGACCGCTGGACATGGCAAGACCGTGGAGGAATGCGCAAGGACTGGACCCCCAGAGGGGTCTGCCAGGGAGACTCCAATCGGCCGACTGAGCGGCGTGAGGGTGGTGCTGTCACGAAAGAAGGAGCGAGAAGCACCTGAGTCAAGTGTGAAGGTGTACAAGGCCTCAGCAGGCGCAGTACCAGGGAGAGCAGACTCACCAGTACCTGGAGCAGCAGCCTCACCAGCACCTAGTGCAGGAGACGCACCAGCACCTAGAGCAGCAGCCTCACCAGTACCTAGAGTAGCAGGCTCTATACCTGGGTCAGGCGGTACGCAGAGGTAACACGCACCGTCAGCACTAGTAGGCAATGCATACATGGCAGTGAGAATAGCATCATAGTCAAGAGCAAAGATATCTAGCCTCTGCTTAAGCGGCTCCAGCCAGGTGGGGAGCTCAGCCTCATCGCCAAACTCGGTACGCCAGGCGTCGCTCAGACGGGCGAAGCAGCGGGACTGTGTGTAACCAAGCGTCCCGCAAGCCTGACCAGCCCGATCACCTGTGCAAATGACGTACGGGCAGTGAACGGTACTCCGAGACCCTCTACTCTGAGCGTACCACTCGTGAAGCTGCTGGGACGTAAGTGTCTCGCGTGGACGCCGCTTCAGCTGCAGCTGGCCACTGCCAGACGCTCCCAACTGACCAGCACCAGGGCAACAGCTACGACGGCTACCGCCACAACCCCAACTAGCGTACCACTCACGAAGCTGCTGGGGCATGAGAGACTCGCGTGGACGTCGCTGGAGCTGCATCTGGCCACCGCCAGTAGCAGGAGTAGCAGAAGTAGCAGCAGTAGCAGCAGCAGCAGCCTAGCAGCAGTAACAGGAGTAGCAGCAGTAGCAGCACGGGCAGGGCAGGTGCGGCAGGCAGGTGCGGCAGGCAGGTGCGGCAGGCAGGTGCGGCAGGCAGGCAGGCAGACAGGCAGGCAGATGGCGCGGCAGCGCGTGAACAAGGTAGGTGCTCACTAGTGGCAGGAAGGGCAGGCGCTCGCTGGGCGAGCAGGGCCGGCGCTCGGTGGGCGGCGGCCGGGTAGGCGCACGACGGCGGCGACGGCGGGGCCGCGACAGCTGCGGCAAAGCAGGGCCACGTCGGCAGTAGAGCAGGTCCGCGACAGCTGCTGCAGGGCGGGGCCGTGACCGCTGCAGGGTGGGGCCGCGAGGACTGCTGCAGGGCGGGGCCGCGACAGCAGCAGGAGGCTCCGCGGCAGCTTCTGCAGGGCGAGGCCGCGACCGTGGCAGGGCGCTCCGTGGCAGCTGCTGCAGGAGCGACGACGGCAGTCAGGCAACGGCGGCTTCCAGGGGGGGGCGTCGCGACAGGCCGGGGCGACGTCCAGGGGGGGGTGGGCGCCGCGACGAACAGGGGCAGCCGCGGCGCGCGGGGCTGCAGCGGGCTACGCGAGCTGCGGGCGCGGCGCGCGAAGCCGCAGCGGGCCGCGCGAGGACGGCAGCCGCGGCGCGCGGGGCTGCAGCGCGACGCGCGGGCAGCGGACGCGACGCGTGGGGCTTCAGCAAGCAGCGCGGGCTGCAGACGCGGCGCGCGGGGCAAGAACCGGGCCGCGCGCAGGAATCAGGTCTGCGCGCTCTAAGCAGTAGCAGACCGTGCAGTCAGCAGACCGTGCAGTCAGCAGACAGCAGGCAGCAGGCAGACGGCGCGCGCAGCGCAGCACGTCACAGGCACAATCACAGTCACAGTCGTGGGGTAGCGGTAGGTGGGCCCAAAAAAAAATAAACCGGTCCTACGGACCTACTGCTCTGAAACCATGTTAGAATCTAGAGACAGGAATGAATCAACTATGAAAGAGTTGGGTACAAGTATGAAACCCTAAAAGGGGCTGTACCCCATATTGGCTACCCCACTACAGCCTACACATGATAACATGCATATACTTTGACACGGAAGCGTGTCAGGGCAACCAGACGACATCTGGAAGCGGAGGTCACAAAGTTGAACCACCTGGTTATGGCGGGGCCGACGGAGGCAAGGGTAAAGGAGAAGCTACTGACCATGGAGGCTCAGCTGGAGGGTTACCAGGTGAGCGAGATGGAGCGGCTGCAGGTTCTTGCCGGACTGGACTTGGAGCTGCATGGCGAGATCCCGTCACCATATCTGTCAGCCAAGGTCAAGATGAGGAAGGAAAAGACGGTAATCAAAGAGGTGCTGCACAAAGGGAAGCGGTGCTACGGCTCGCAAGAAGTCTTGAAGGCAGTTGCAGAGCACTTTCAAGAAGCCTTCACGATGCAAGCAGAGGCAGAGTAGCAGGACCGGGAGTAAGTAAAGGTGTCTAAACGCTTACCGGAGGACGCAGCGGCGAGGCTACGCGCCCCATGGACGGAGGCGGAGGTTAAGGAGGCGTTGACGGGCCTGCCAAGGGGCAAATCGCCGGGCCAGGACGGCATACCGCCGGAGCTCTTCAAGGCTCACTGGGATCTCCTGGGCGGTCCTTTGGTTGAGTTCGCTAAGAGATTCGAGAGATCGGGGCTCCTGGACGAGTCAGTCAGTACGGCGGTCACAGTCCTGCTGCACAAAAAAGGACCGACAGATCAATTAGGCAACTACAGACCCATGACGTTGCTAAGTACAGTATACAAGGTGCTGGCGAAGCTGCTGGCAAACAGGCTGAAGAAAGAGTTAGACCTGGTGATATCGCAGGAGCAGCACGGCTTCATACCTGGGAGGAGCTTGGCGGATGCAGTCTCGGTAGTGGCTGACGCGGTGGAAGCTGCGGACAACGGGGGGGAGGACTCGTTCCTCCTCATGGTGGATTTCCAGAAGGCGTATGATACGGTGGCGAGACAATGGACAAGCTGGGTATACCGGCGGAATTTATTCGGTGGACCGAGGGGCTGCACCACGGCTCCGGGACGAGATTGGCGATTAACGGCTGGGTAGGAGAGAGGGTGGAGATGCAAAGAGGTGTGCGACAAGAGTGCCTGCTGGCCCCGTACCTCTTCCTTTGCGCCCTTGAGCCGCTGTGCCAAAAAATCAAGGAAAAGAAGCTGGGGGTGAGCGAGGAAGGGGCGACGGAACTGTCATACGTCGGCTATGCAGACGACACGACGCTGATCTTGAAGGGAGAAGAACAGCTGAAGGGAGCGGAGGCAGTCTTGGAGTAGTTCGGGGTGATGTCAGGCCTGTGAACAAACAAAGACAAATCGGTGGTCATGCCGCTGGAAAGGAACAAAGGGAAGAGCGGAGCAGAAGGGGTGAATTTCAAGTGGGCAGCGGACGGCGTGCCGGAATGCCTGCTCGGGATATGGGTTACGCCAAATGGGGATGCAGGGCCATCCTGGGGGAAAGCGTGGGAAAGAGGGAAGACGGAGTTAGTCAAGTGGGAGAGTCAGCATCTATTGACAACAGCGAGGGTGACAGTAATCAACGCTTACATCATGCCGATTTTTATCTTTCAGGCGCAGGTCTATCCACCGCCAGAGGAACTCTAGAAACACATCCAAAAGACGTGCGACAATTACGTCTCCAGCGGGGAGGCCACGGCGGATAAGTCTTTTGTGCTGTGGAGTGGAGAGTTGGTGCGCCTGCCAAAGAAAGAAGGGGGGTTGGGGGTGATAGACCCCAAAGCGAGAATCAACAGCATGGCGGTCAGAATGGTCAGGAAGTTGATCGCGGAAAGTAATGCCACAAAGCGGTGGTTGGCGGAAAGGGCAGCGGGGTTACCTCAAGGGGCGGTGACGCTCTTTGCGGACCCGTCGACAGCGAGGCACTGGCCGGGTGGCAGCCAGAGATGGAAGGCAGTGGTTGAGGCGTTCTGGGAGTCCCCGTACGCGGAGTTGCCGGAGCCGAAAACCGGTTGGGAGGTGGAGCAAGCGAAGGTGTGCTTCAACCGCAAAGTCATGTTCAGGGGGGAAGAGCCCCTACGGGAATCAGCAGGGCACAGAGGGGATCAGAATGGCGAACTTCGGCGTTCTGGTGGAGGAAGGGCCGGGGGGGGAGCGCATAGTGAAGAGTAAAGAGACCCTGAGAGCAGAGCTGGGAGGGGTAGCAGCGGCCAGGTGGGCACTGATGGCATATGCGGCGATGTCGGAGGAATGGAAAGCGATGGTCACGGCAAGCAGAACAGCGGAGGCGGTGGCGGCGGCAGCGGAGGTCGTAAGGCTGTATCTCCCGCGGACACAGGAGCACCTGTACTAGAGGGTGACGGGGGTGCAGGACAGCAAACAAGTGTCACTATCGAGCGTATGGTGCGGAGAAAGTGGGAAGCTGGAGGAGTGGAGCAGACCAATTAAGGCCGTTTTTTATGTAGAGAGGGTGGAGCCTGTGGCAGTCAGGGGCGGCAGAGTCCTGGGGGCGCTGGGAGCACCGCTGACGAGGCTGCGGCAATCCGGCATACTAGACGAGGAAGGGCTGCTGGCGAAGGCGAAGGCGATCCGACGAGCACTTACGGGCCCGACAACAGCATCAAGAAAACGAAGCAAGTGGGAGGAAAGGTGGGGGAAGAAGATCGACTGGAAGAAGGTGGAAAGCAGACGGGAGTCTCTGGCAGTGCCAGCCAGGGCGAGAGATGTGCTGTTGAGGATGCACAGCCTGAACCTGCAAGTGGGAGGCATGCTGAAATTTTTGGGAGAGAGAGGGCGATGCTCGCACTGTGGAGAACCTGAAATCCTAGAGCACTGCATGTTCAGCTGCCCGCTGGTAAAGCCTGTCATTTGCGCGCTGCTCCGTTCGCTGCAGCTGCTAGATCGGACGAGTAATCCGAGCTCGCTGGGCGGCCTGCTTTTCGAGGAAGGGGGCACACGGTCAGGCTTCCCGAAGACAACACCGGTGGCGACGACCTTCCGACATATCTGGCTGGCGAGATTCAACATGGTCTAGAGAGGGGAAAGGTTCCAGTACAAAAAAGTGGCTAGGGGGGTGATCCGAGATTTTGTGCTGCATGCCCAGATTTACCAGACTGAGCAGACACGAGCGGCACGAAGGAAGGGCGAGGCGAAACAAGGAGGTGACCCGTGGAGAGATTTGAAGGATGACGAACGGGTGGCGGTGGCACTGCTCAATGAACCAGGTGATAAGGCCACGTGGAGCGAAGGTTTTATCTCTATCTGGCGCAACCCTAGGACGATAAGGCAGCCACTGTAGGCCTACTACGGAGAGGAGGCCCCGTTTTCAGTTAGAAGGTAGGGTCGGTCCGCTCCAGTATATCAATTACGACTGAGAATGTATGCACTGCCAATAGTGTAATAACATTCAAAAAAAAAAAAAAAAAAAAAAAAAAAAACTTTGGAGCAGATTCTTCGTAGCATCACGGTGCACGATGCGTCATCAGGGGACAAGAAGTTGAGCATGGCAGAGTTCGCATACAACAACACGCACCACTTCGCCACATGCATGTCACCGTTCTTCGCACTGTACGGTCAGCATCCCAATGTCCCCACTCGTGTCGATTTCACACCTACTGTCCCTCATGCGGACAATTTCCACCAGCATCTCGCATTCATCCATGATCACGTGAGGAAGCACCTTGAGCTCGCAAATGCGCGTATGGCATGCACCATCAACCTCAGTCACCGTGAGGTGACGTTTTCAGTCGGTGACCCTGTCCTTCTCGATAGCCGCAACCTCCGACCGCCACAGGACAGCAAGCTTCGCCCACGTTTCATTGGTCCATTTGTCATTGAGCGCGCACTATGTCCAGTCGCATACTGCCTTCGCCTTCCCGCTCATTTTCGCATGCACGCGACATTTCACATGTCTCTCCTTTGTCCTTACACCAATTTCAACACCACGTTCTTGGGCCGTGATTGCACTCTAGTGCCAGTAGCTGTTGACACCGACGAGCCCGACAACCAGATCCAGCGCTTCCTCAAGCACCGTCGTCGTCTTCATGGGGGTGTCTCTTTCATCAACTTCTTGATTTGTTGGCATGGTTACGATGCAGCCGACGACAGCTGGGATCCTTCATCCTCGCTGTCTCCTGACAACGCTTGCCTCCAAGTGTACCTTCAGCCTGCAGGCGCCGCGGATGTCGCCTCCTTTGGAGGGGGGTAGCGTTATAGGGGGTTTTTGTTGGTGCAACCCTATGGTTTGCACTCAGCTTGTTGTCCGTGTGCGTGCATGCGTGTGGGCATGGAATGGCATGAGGGCATGAAGTAATATATATTTCATGCTTATAATGGTGTGTGTATGATGAGTCATGATGTCGAGTGTGTGTGTCGAGTCAATAGCGAGTTATCGCTAGTCGCGTGTTAATGCGGTCATTTGTGTCTCTCGCGCGGTTTCTATACTGTCGTGTGTCTCGTGCGCGGTTTCCATTTTGTCCATTGTCGAACGTTCCGTGTGTCGCATGTCTGTGCAGCAGAACTCAAGGATGAGTTTATGATGAAGAAGCTGAGCCTTGGTGTCAAGACTTGAGTGATCTCGAAGTCCGCGGAAGGGTACACTTCAAGATATTGAGAATAGTTACATTACTTTGTGTAGTGTAAGGGCGTGTTACATTTTTTACTTCAGCCCGTCCGGATGAGCAGTCGTCCGGACTTTTTAGCGGTTACCGTTGTCGTTTAACTTCGTCAGTTTCCTCGCTAGACCACTTGCGACGTCGTTAACGATCAGACCGATGATGGAACATTTTGCGTGAATTGCCTTCCCAACTCGACCGGAAGATTACAGTTCGATAAGTGGACGGACGTAACAGTAAAGCATTCTTATTGGTCTACGATTTGAGTCTTTCAGTCCCTTGAGTGTTACCCTTGTCGCAATCTCGTCGTGATCATGGTTACAACCTAGCGAACACTCTGAATTTCGTCAGGTTGAAAATGTTTCATAAACAACGTCGGACGAGGTTTAGTCTGGACGTTGGACCCGGACTGCCCGAGATTCGGAATCTGAACCGTTCTCGGACGGTTGTCTGGATTTTAGCCGCTGTTAAAAAATGTAACACGCCCTAACATTTCACTTGGTGTAGGCCCTTGTGGAGGGTAGTTTCGAGACCCTTCGTGGTTGGGGACAGTGTGGCACTGTCCCACATCACTGTACCTCGACTCTTGGGGTTGTAGGAGCTGGGAGTCATCCCCAACTCGTAAACTCTTCCTAACTCTTCCTATTGTGTGTTCTAAGACTATGTTGCTGCCGTAGTGCCGTTCGTTCAAACTAACGCTGTGTCGTCAATTCTAAATGAAATTGTGCGATCTAAATTGCTGATTGTAGGCGACGGTAAGGCGCACCAGATCCAAGTTGAATGAGATCATTTAGAGCTGTGACCATATCGCTATGAATACTTGAAGCCGCTGTGCAGAAATCCGACTATGCACTCTATCTTTCATTTTGGGCTCATTGAAGCCTATTGTGAC
This sequence comes from Closterium sp. Naga37s-1, assembly GCA_947471745.1. NCBI lineage: Eukaryota > Viridiplantae > Streptophyta > Zygnematophyceae > Desmidiales > Closteriaceae > Closterium > Closterium sp. Naga37s-1. Next base: position 1,816,781 of record CANJKZ010000826.1, on the reverse strand, counting down.
TATAACAAGTGGTATCAGAGCGCCATGGAGCAGCTTCGAAGATGGCTGGACCTGAAGAAAGGGGTGACGAAGGTGCTGGAGGTAGTGGAGGACCCCAAGCACAAGGTCAACCCCGTGATTCAGCCAGTGCGCCCGTACAACCTACTCTTGGACCTTCTAAGGATGAACCAAGAGTGTTCGGGCTTGACAAGTTCAACGGCGATAACTTTGCTGAATGGTCCTTCAGAATGGAGAACGTGTTTGACCACTATGACTTGCTGGAGGTGATGGAAGGAACGGAGAAGCGCCCCGAGAACGACCCGGAGAAGAGCCCGTGGGTCCGGAAGAGCGCACAGGGCTATTTCCTACTTGGGCAAGCGTTGGGGAGCAGCCAGATCCGTCACATCAAGAAATTCCAGCGTGAAGCAGAGAAGGGACCAAAGGCATGGGCTGCTCTCAAGGGTTTTCACGCTCCTGCAACAGCGGCGGTAGCTGTGGTATTGGAACGGCAAATGGCGACGCTACGGATTGAAGAAGACGAACCCATGGAAGAAGGGGTGCAGAAATTCTTCGACTTGTTGACGCGGCTTGAAGGAGCTCATTTGAAATACAGTGAGCTCCAGAAGAATACCAAGTTGCTGGTCCTACTCCTCGAGTCGTGGTCCTTGCTCATCATCAACTTGAACCATGATCTGCCCCGTCTCTCGCTTGAAGACGTAAAGCGCGCGATCCTTCAAGAGGACTTTTGCCACCGTGAGTTGGCGAGTGCGGATGGTGCTGGGGCAGCAAGCGTCGGCAGTGGTTATGGTCGAGTAAGAGGCAGAGGACGAGGAGGAAGGTTTGGTGGCAGCAACTTCAGTGGAGGCCGCGGGAATGGAAGCTACGGCAGCGACGACAAGAGCTACGGACGCGGTCGCGGCCGATTCGATGGCGAGTGTCATTATTGCCACAAGTCCGGACATATGTGGCGCGATTGCTTCAAAATCCCTGAAGGATGGACCCCTGCTCAAGGCCAAGAGGGTAGAGGAGTAGGAGAAGGGAGAGGAAGAAGCCGTGGAGGCCGTGGCGGTCGCTGAAGTGGAGCTGCAAACATGAAGAGCGAAGATAACGACAAGGACCCGAGCTGCGATAGGTCCTTCCCTCTCGTCCTCCTCATCTCCTCATACCTGGTTTCTAGCTACTCTAACTCTCTTGTGTAGTAATTGTGAACTTGTGAGACTCTTGTGATTGAATTAAATTTCCTATGCCAGCTTACCCCCTAGTGCGCCGAAAATCATAACTCAAGATATACTCCATCTTTTGATACGATTCAAATTGGGAAAGATAGCCTTGGTCAAGAGCTACAACATATTGGACTTTGAGAGAATTCTAACAGTGCGTGTTTTGTCAAAGGCGCTTCTTGTGAGCGCGACTATTCTGTCCAGAAATTGAGACCAACGATATTGTGATATTTCGGCTCCTAATCTTCATAGACTCCGTCCTTAGTCTCTAACATAAAGATCAAAATAGAAAAAAAAAATTTTACAACCTAGATGTAAGGTATAGATTTCTAACATTCAATAATTAAAGCGGCAAACACAACCCAGACTTCCTAGCTTGGGTTGTTGGTAATTCTCTCCCACAAGACTCAGCATCTGACTGTAGCAAGTCTTGGCTGCAGCCTCTTTGTACCCACCCATCCGCTCCTCTCCGTACCTATCCACCTGCTCCCTTTTGCAACTATCCATCTCAGCCTGTAGGCTGTACTCACCTTGGTCACGCAGCATCTGCTGAGAACAATGAGCACGGGAAATGCCGCGGCGTGCCGTGCGTTGCTCCTCCTCACCACAAACAGCGCCTGCATTGGCCAGGTAGAGACAGAAGGGGGCCAATAGCACAGGAATGCTGCATGCATTACCCCACCTTTCCATGTGCTAGACAGCACCACACAACAGCACCATGCAGCACCGCACTCAACACCTGCAGTCAGCCTGGCCAGGGAAGAGGGTGGAATGAAGGGTGGGATGGGTGGGTGGAAATGCTTCGCGCGGCGGCATCTGATAGAATGGACGTGGGGGCTTTTGGCTCATGGCTACACTCTTGACTTCCGAGCACCACTCACTTGACTTCCCAGCACCACTCTATTGACTTCCCAGCACCGCTCACGTGTTTTCTCAGGGGTGTGGTGATGCACTACTCTCCACCATCACACCCCCCTTCATCACCCCCTCCCTCTCCTCGCCTGCCCCACCCCCTTCATCAGTCCTACCAGCACCCGCCGCCTCATCGCTCCCTGCGAGCGGGCACGAGGAAATAAGGGGATGGGGCATATTTGCCTGCCTGCCGCACCTCCTTCAGCCCTACCAGCACCCGCTGCCTCATTGCACGCTTCTCTTGTGCATGTGTGGATGGGTTGAGTTGAGTGGGAAAACCAAGTAGGGGTACCTCCTTCAGCACGGGTCTTGGGGAGCCCCCTTCAACCCTGCAAGCATATGGCTCCTCATCGTTCCCTGCTCCCATGGGCTGGGGGGAGGCGGAGGGGGAGAAGGGGAGGATGTTGGTTAGTGTTTAGCCCTCAATCTCACACTTAGTATTTTACACTTCCTGTATCCATGCGTAGTGTAGATTGCACTTTGTGTTTGGTTGGGTGTACACCTACATCCCAACCAAACCCAAATGTAATCTCCAAGCAATCTCCAACCCACCAATTGGAGATTGCCTTGGGATTACCCCCAATGCCTAGAGACTGCCCACGATTCCCTTACCCATACATTGCTTGCTCATCTTGGATGTACTTATAGAGCTTCAAGCTCATGACTAATGTATCGGTTCTAAGCCTAAGTTGTGACAGGTATCAGAGCTCTTCATCCGCACACGCGGATCTTGATCCTCGTATCTCTGCAAATACTTGTCCCGCAAACCTCGGAGTAGCCACCTTCAATCTCGTCGCCGGTGATTCGCGACATCTGTGGGCGGAAATTCTCCCGCACCACTTTCCCGTCATTCTCGATGACGCCTATAATTTCTCTGGTAAGCGCATCGTCGGCGCTTTGACCAATCGCACTTTTTTCGTCAAACGTCATCGCATCATTTCTCCTCCTCGTCAAGCCGTCGCCCGTCGCCCCGCAGATTCTTGTCGGGCCACCGCCCGTCGCCCCGCAGCTTCTCGTCGGGCCGCCGCCCGTCGCCCTGCATCTTCTCGTCGGGCCGCCGCCCGTCGCCCTGCATCGTCACCTTCGAGCTGCCGCCCGTCGCCCCGCAACGGCACTTCTACCCCCATCCCCACTTTCCGCAGTTGAACAGGTGCAGCAGCGCAGCTGAGCAGCAGCGTAGCCGCGAAGCAGAGCAGCCGTGTAGCAACGTAGCCGTGAAGCTGTGGGTGGTGTGTGGGGGGGGGGGGGGGGGTGTGGGAATAGGGTTAGCAGTACGGAAATCGGCCGATTTAACCTAATTTTGGCTGCCGTAAAAATCCTTCTACGAGAGAATTCGTCGGAGCCGACATTGACGATTTTTGCTCTTCGGGTCCGTCGGATTTCGAAGTTCCTATCGGTGACTCAAGAGCGGCGCTTCGCGCGAGACATTAAGGGGTCTTCATCATGGCCTTCACCTCGTCCACCATTGCCAATCCCATCACCCCACTCCGCCTTGAAGCCGATGGCTCTAGCTCCAACTTCAAGGGATGGAGCTACGTGGTTGATAAGCACCTCCTGAGTCGTGACGTGCAGGGATTGGACCTCAAGGACGTCCTCCTCAACCGTGGCAAGGGAAAACAGCCCCTTCTTCCCCGTGAGCCGACCAAACCTGCTAGTGAAGGTGACACGAAGGCGTACGAGGAAATTGTTGAAAACTACCGGAAATGGGAGAAGGCCGATGCTGCTATCATCAGCGTTTTCATCGCCTCCACCCCTCCCGAACTTGTCAACACGTTCCACAACCACCGCACCTCTAACGCCATCTGGAAGTATCTCCAGGATCGGTTCATGAACAATACGGCGGTCAGAGTTGCCATCGTCATCCCCAGCATGTTCCAGGCCCGCCTTGAGGATTGCTCGGGAATGGCCGACGACATTGCCAAGGTGCAGACCATTCATGGCGAACTCAAGGAGCTGGGTATAGTCTTCCCCGAACAAGCCCCTGCAGCCGCCCTTCTTGTTGGTCTCACCTCGGCATATGAAGTCAAGAGGAAGATGCTCCTCACACTCTCGGCGGAAGACCTTACTTTCGCTAAGGTCTCCTCCGCCCTCCTCTCTACCGAGAAAGACTCCACAGCCCAAGCCAAGGCCTACGCCATCCGTGCTCCCGTGCCTCAAGCAAGTGTCGCATCGGCACCCTTCCAGCGCACCGCTTCCCTCCGTGCACCTACGTCGTCAAGTATGGCAACCGCAAAGGACAAGTGTGTGATGGCACTAACCACCCCCTCGCTACGTGCTTCAAGAAGAAAGACGACGAATGGTATGTCATCCACGGAGTAGAAAAGAAGCCCCCAAACTAGATGCGCCCTCGTAAGGCCAACCTAGTTGAGGTCCAGGACCCCGCTTCGGCTAGTGCTAGTGATAGTGCTCCTGCTGATGTGCGCATCAACCTGCTATTCCCTGGCACTGCCATGATTAATGAAGTAACCTCCCAGTACATTGGCTCATCACAAGCACCACAATACATAGAATTCACAATCGACAGCGGGGCCACTCATACTGTGCTCAAGGAGACACTCTCCTTCAAACCCTACGCAACACCCATTCCTCTCCTGGGAGTTGACTCAAGCTTCACCACTCTTGCCAAGGGTTCATCCACAGTCCCGTGCCCCGCCTTCCCATCCGGCACTGTCACTGGCATGTGCGTGCCTTCACTGCGCCACAATCTAGTGGCTCAAAAAGAAATCCAGGAGGCAGGGTCACGCACCATCTTCTCGGAGAACGAGGACTATTGCGACATCATCGACCCACTCACCAAAAAGGTCATGGCTCGCTTCACCCTCAATAGCAGCGGCCTTTACACGCTGCGAGTACCTATCCTACAGGTATCAACCACCAAAGCACAGGCTGTTGTCACACCATGCTCATGTTGCAGCCTCTCTAACCCGACCATCCTCTACCACCATCGGCTCGGGCACCCAAACTTCCACATGCTTGCTGACATGGCCTCCAAGAGACTTCTTCTCGGCCTGCCAGCCTCACTTCCTCCACCACCTGACTCACCCGCTCCCACGTGCCTTGACTGCACCAAGAGCAAACTGCGCCAACAGCCCCACCCTGCCTCACCCTCAGTCGCAGCAGCACCACTGGACCTAGTGCACATGGACGTCTGGGGCCCTGCCCCTGTTCCCGCTCGAGGTGGCCATCGCTACTTCCTTGCTATAGTTGATGACCACTCCCGCCACGTCTCTGTGCACCTCCTCCACACTAAGGCTGAGGCTCCAGAGGTCATCATGGCATGGTTCAATCAGGCACAGACCACCTTTGACCGCAAGGTCAAGCGCCTTCACTCGGATGGGGGTGGTGAATTTTGCAACGACAAGCTCAAAGCCTTTTGCTCCTCAGAAGGCATCCTGCAAAACTTCACCCTTCCTGCCAGCCTGTAGCAGAGTGGCATAGCCGAGAGCCACAACCACACCTTGGTGCAGATCACTCGTTGCCTCCTCGGCCACTCCAACGCTCCACTCTCTCTCTCTGGGGGTACGCCCTCTACCATGCTGCCCTCCTCTACAACCTTTACCCCCACCCGCATCTTCCCGACACCACTCCAACTACACTCTGGCTCGGGAAAACACCCACTGCTCGCTCTCTTTGCATCTGGGGGTGCACCGCCTATGTCCTCCTCAACCCTCATGCTTGGCGGCAGCACGGCGGCAAACTCGGCCCCAAGACTCAAACGTGCATCTACCTTGGGCACAACGCCGGCTCCCCTGACTACCTCTTCCTCAACCCCTCCACTCAACAGTTAGTCCGGAGCCGCGACGTTGTCTTTGATGAGACCCGCCCATTCAACTCCACCTCGGGACCCGCCGCGACGTTGTCTTTGATGAGAGCGCGGTTCCCCCCTTTCTCCCACTCTGCCAACCGCGCTCACACCACCAAGCGCACCAATCACATACCATCAGCGGCTGAACCCTCCAGCCCCGCCTCCTCCCCCAGTTCCCTCTCAAGAACCCACTCTCCCCCAACCGAGCAAACTGATCACATACCAGCGACGGCCAATTTCTCCCCCCAAGCCTCCCAAACCGACCCCTCCAGCACCACCAGCTCCACCCTCTTCTCTGGTGGCTCATGGGACTCGGTCGCATGGGCCTGCTCCTCCGCTGGCTCTTGCCATTCGATGCTCAGTGGTCACTCCGACTCCTCTTGCTGGGGGGGATGTGCCCTCTACCCTTTCGGAAGACAGGCATTAGGAGCTCCGTGACCTTTACGATGTCATTCCTCAGCTCTCGCACATCTTCCCCGATATAAGTGAATCACCCTCGCTCAACTTCTTGGAGAACCCGACCATCCCTATCCCTCTCACCGACTAAGAGGCTCTCTCGGGGCCCCATGCCGCCGAGTGGCGTGCTGCCATGGAAGCTGGGTGTGAAGCCTTCGCTCACAACCACTCTTTTGACCACAAAACTCCACCTCCAGGGGTTAACATCGTTGGGGGCAAGTGGCTATTTTGAGTGAAGCAGCTTCCGGACGAGGCCCTAGTGTTCAAAGCTCGCTATGTGGCCAAGGGATTTACTCAGCAGCAGTACTTTGACTTCTTCAAGACATCCTCTCCCACATCCAAACCACCCACCATTCGCACGCTCTTAGATGTAGCTGCACGAGAGGACTTGGAGTTCAAATCCATGGACGCCTCATCGGCCTTCCTGCAAGGACACCTCAAGGAAACAGTGTTCATGGATCGACTTGAAGGCCTTCCAGGAAAGTTCCCTCCCAACACTGTCTGGAAGCCGAATCGCTCTGTTTACGGACTCAAGCAAGCCCCTCGCAAATGGCACAACAAAGTGAAAGAAGTCCTTCTCTCCCTAGACTTTCACCTATCATCTGCTGACCCGACTCTCTTCATTAGCCGTCACTCTGAGCCATTCTACATCCTTGTCTACGTCGATGACTTCATCCTCGTTGCCAAGGACTCAGCCCAGATGACCTCTGTCCAGGCAGCCCTGAGCAAGGCCCTCCTGATGAAAGACCTCGGTAACCTCAAGCACTACTTGGGGATGGAGATCACACGTGATCGCCAGGCTCACACCATTTCACTCTCCCAGGAGTTCTACATCAACAATGTGCTCAAGCGCTTTGAGATGGAGCTGTGCACACCTGTTGCCACCCCGCTGCTGCTGCAACACCTCCTCACAGCCCCAGCTGTACCCACTCCAGAGGCCTGCTCTGAGCCATACCCGGAGCTTGTTGGGTCCCTCATGTACGCCATGATGTGCATGCGACCGGATCTGGCATATCCTGTCAGTGTCCTCTCTCGCTACGTAGCCCCTGGGCACTTCACTGATCTTCACTGGAAGGCAGCAAAGTGGGTACTGCGCTATCTTCAGGGCACCAAGTCTCATGTTCTCACTCTCGGTGGGCTTTCCCCTCCTCGACTGGAAGGTTCTACCGACTCCTCTTGGGCTGATGACCAGACCGACCGACACTCCTCTCAGGGGTACTGCTTCACCCTTGGGAGCGGAATTGTTAGCTGGCGCTCCACCAGGTCGTCTGCTGTCTCCCTCTCCTCCTGTGAGGCTGAGCTCTACGCTTGCACCATGGTTGCTCAAGAGGTCCGTTGGCTCACCTTCCTCCTCCAAGAGCTTGGCTACCCACAGTCCACCCCCACCCTCTGGTGTGACAACCAGAGCACCATCCACCTCTCCCAAGACCCTGTGTATCACACTCGCACCAAGCACATCGAACTTCGGCACTTCTTCATCCGCGACCTTGTCCAACGGGAGCTGTTGAACGTGGAATACATTGCATCAGACTGCAACTTGGCTGATCTGTTCACCAAGCCCCTTGGGAAAGTTTCTCACCACCGTCTCCTTGACGCCATGGGGCTCTGTCCTCCACCTTCTTAGCCCTTCTGTTTCTAATTCCTTACCACCAGTTTCTATTTTCTTACGCCGCATCCCTGCTTAGCGCGTACACCACTGTACTCGCCACACTCGGCACTGTTACCACTCGCGACACTCGCCTTCTATTTCCCGCCACCTCGCCCGTCGCAACCCACCCTCACGACTCGGCAGGTAACCCGCGCTCCGGGCCTCCGCTTCGACACTTCCCGACCTCAGTCCCAACCTCAGTCCCAGGCCCGTAGCGCGTCACCCACAGTTCGTTACCGTTACCACTGTGGCGTTCGCTATTTAGGACTTGCTCATTCCTTCGCTCATTGCACTATTTTGCTTCGATAGTGTAATTCTTGCTCGCTAGCTCAATTGCACTCGTAACGGAAATGAACCAAAAATCAAGCTTCAATTCTAAATTAGCCCAAAAAAAATACTTCACAAATGCTGAGCATATGATCGAAAGCGTACGAATGTAGCTAAAGCAGTGAAATAACGTAATGTACAAATATGTTGAAAAAAATCATAACGGGCACGCACAACCACCCAAACTGTCATCATTGGGTTGTTGGAGTTTTTTTTTTGTGGCAAACCTCTGCGATTTACTGCAGTGCGTCTTGCCTGCATCATGGCTGCCTTAATCTTTTACTTCTCCAGCAAGCTTCCTTTCATACAGGCAGTGGTGGTGGGAGTGAGATGGTAGGTGGTGGGAGGGAGATGGTGGTGTGAGCATGGTGGCATCGGGAGTGAGTTCCCTGCACAGCAGTACCATCTGGTGGGACTGACATCAGGGTTTAGATCTTCTTCTGACAGTGATATCCTGCCCTGCTTGCCCCTCCTGCCATACCTACCCCTCCAGCCACACCTGTCTCTCCTGCTCTGCCTCTGCCAGCCCGCCTTTGAGTAGTCTATGCACCCCATGGGTGTGCGTGTGAGCGAGGGTGCAGGTGAGGGAGAGGAGATTCACACACGTCCCTACTGCTCCGCCTGCCCCTCACGCAGCCGCCTCCGCTGCTCTGCCTCCACCAGCACGCCCTTGAGCAGCCTATGCGCCCCATGTCGTCCACAATGGCCACGCCATGCCACTCATATGGCACTCAGTTTAGAACGCAAGGCAAGGACGGCCCCGTCGCTGTGCCGAATGGAGGGTGGGGTGTGAGATTAGTTAGTGGGAGAGTGGTGAGGGTGAGTGGTGAGTGGTGAGGGCAACAGGATGCAAACACAGCCCCAATTTCGTCCAGAAGGGCCACGGCACTCATGCTGCGGCGCTTGGGTTTGAAGGTCTGGCAGCAAGAGAGTCAATGGGAGGAAACCTGGACTGGAGTTGAGGCGAGGTTGGGAGCAGTTTGGCAGCACATCCATGTGAAGCACATCCATGTGAAGCACATCTATGTGAAGCACATCCTTGGCCAGGGCATGCTGCGAGCATTGCCAGGATACCCCCACCTCTAAATGCCCTCCCACCAGGATGCCACGTGGCGGCGCGTGATTGGGTGGGGCTGCATCAAGCCAGCCTGATGGAAGACAATGTGGGGAGAGGTTAGTGGAGGGGATGGAAGATGGATCGTTTGCAATGGTGTTGCATGCTGCATTATCCTAATAGATTGGTTGTGCTGGCTGCGTGAAGAATGCCTGGGGACAGAGAGGAGGTATGGATGGGTTGGGTTGCGGTGGGGTGAGGTGGGGATGGAGTGCGGTGGGGTGAGGTGGGGATGGGCGGACAGGGTGGTTTGAACTGGAAATGCATGATAGGTTGACTGTGAAGGCAGCAAAATGATTGCCTGATAGATTGACTGTGAAGGCAGCAGAATGATTGCCTGATAGGTTGACTGTGAAGGCAGCAGAATGATTGCCTGGAAGGGATGCAGGGAGCGGGGTGGGATGAGGTTGGTGGTGGTGGTGGGGTTGGTTGGATAGGGGTACTTGCAACTGTGGATGTCAAGACAGCCTCTAGGGTTTACTGTGGAGGATGGGATGGAGTGGGTGGATAGGGGTGCTTTGAACCAGCAAATGGTGTCTAAGGGAGAACAAGTTCTGCCAAAAAAGGAGAGAAATAAAAAGTGGCATGAGGAAGTGATAATGCGAATTCTGAACAAAGTTTGTCACCAGCACACCCTCCGCCCTGGCCCACCAGCACACCCTCCGCCCTGGCCCACCCATTCCTCTCTCCTCCTCGAACGTTCACCTGCCCCACGCACCTCCTCCTCGCCCGTCGCCAGTGTCACTCACTTGTCACCCCTTCCTTGCACACTATTCACTCTCAAAACTCCCTCACCTCCCCAGGCACCTCCTCCACATTAGGCACCAACACCGCACACTTGGCCCCCTCCCACTGCGCACCGCCTGCCCCACCTCATTCCAGCCCTGCCAGCACCTGCTGCTACATCTCTGCCGGTGCGCGAGGCTTGAGGGAAGGGGGAGGGAAGGGTAGGGGGGCTGTGGAGGGCAAGGAGGAACCCTCTTTGCCCCTGCCAGCAAGAGGCGCCTCATTGCTCCCTGCTCCCTCCCATGCATCGTTGGGGGGTTACGGGGAAGAATGGAGGAGGAACAAGGGAGGGGGGGGAGAAATCTCCATCTGTCCCGCACAGCTGTTTGCCACGAATCCGTCTACCCCGCTAGCACCGGCCGCTACATCGCTCCCTGCTACAAGGAGAGCGGAGTGGGGTGGGGGTTCAGTGGGGTGGGGGTTGAGTGGGGTGGAGGGAGAAGGGGAATGGCTGTGGAGAGGGAAGGAGGGACTGCCTTTGCTGTCAAAACCATGTAACCATGCGAGGGGGGCAGAGGGGATGTGGACAAGGGAGGGTTAGTGTAGAGGGGAGTGGGGATGGGGAGAGAGATTGGGAATGGGGAGAGGCCAGGGGGTAAAGGGGCATGAGTTTCTGCTTTACCAGTGGTTTAGGGTGTTAGGGGGGCAGGGAGGGGAGAGTGTGCAAAGGGTAGGGACGAGAGAGGGGGTAGGGGTGTGAGGTCAGGGGTATGAGGGTAGTGCCAAGGCTTGTCAACTCTGATCCGCACCTGCTGCTTTCCTCCTCGCTAATAAATGCTGTTAGCTGACTTGCCATTATTTTGCAGGGACCCTTTTGAGTCGACTTAAGAGTCAGAATGATTTTAAGAATTCAATTATGTACAGTGCAGCCACCAGTGTGTTCAGCCAGTGGCTTACCACTCCCTACCGCCTTCCCCTCCTCCCCCCTGCACCCCATCCCACTCTTGCTCGCCGCCCTCACCTCCCCTGCTGCCCTGCTGTCTCCCCATCTCCCCTCCATCCCATCCTCCTCTCACCCCTCCCTCGCCTCTCCCACCATCGCCTCTCACCCACCACACCTTCCTGCACGCCTCTCACGTTCCGCCCATCCCGCGCCACCTCCATGCCTTCCTCCATCTCCATACCTCCCATCTCCACTATTCCTCCCACCATACCCACAGGTCCCTTTAACCCCATACCAGCTCACTCGCTTCTGCTTCGCTGTCTGCCTCTCCTCCCCCCACCTCACACTGACTCCGCTGGATTCACTTGCACCGCCCTCCCCTGCCAGCTTCCCCCCGCACCCCCCACGCGGGCTTCCGTGCGCCCCCCTCCGCGCTCCCCCTCGTTCCCCCCCACGCGGTTCCCCACCAATCCCACCTCGCGGACCCCCTCTCGCCACTTGCGCGTGCTCTCCTCCCTTCCCTCTCGCCACTTGCACACGCTCTCCTCCCTTCCCTCTCGCCACTTGCGCACGCTCTCCTCCCTTCCCTCTCGCCACTTTCGTGAGCTCTCCTCCCTTCCCTCTCGCCACTTGCGCGCGCTCTCCTCCCTTCCCTCTCGCCACTTGCGCACGCTCTCCTCCCTTTCCACTCGCCACTTGCGCGCGCTCTCCTCTCTTCCCTCTCGCCACTTGCGCACGCTCTCCTCTCTTCCCTCTCGCCACTTGCGCTCGCTCTCCTCCCTTCCCTGTCGCCACTTGCGCACGCTCTCCTCCCTTCCTTCTCGCCACTTGCGCACGCTCTCCTCCCTTCCCTCTCGCCACGTGCGCGTGCTCTCCTCCCTTCCCTCTCGCCACTTGCGCACTCTCTCCTCCCCGAGGAGAACGAAACAAGACGGTGCAGAGGTCGGCAAGAGGAGACGAGGGCCGGGCACGTGGAGGACAACGACTAGCCCATTCGTGGCGGACAACAAGCGGAGGTGACAGTGACTGAGGAGGAGATAAAACAACCGGAGTCGAGTCCGGAGGAGGAAACGTAGGACCGTACGCGGTAGGAGACTGTGAGTGAACGGGAGGAGAGGAAGGAAGACCAAGGGCCCGAAGGCCACTCACTGGAGGGAACAGCTGCTGCAAAGGTGATGGCTGCTGCTACTGCTGCTGCTGGTCCAACTGCTGCAACTCCTGCCTCTCGTGCTCCAACTGCTCCTGCTCCTCGCGCTCAAGCCGGCGTAGGGCCTGGAAACGGGTGCCGTGGCAGTGGGGAGGCGAAGTGGGCGACGCAGTAGGCGAGCCTCCAACTCCCATCTCCTCAGTACCAGCTCCTACAGCGCCAGCACCTCCTGCTCCAGCACCCCCCAAACTAGCACCGCCAGTGCCAGCACCTCCAGCTCCAGCACCCCCAGAACTAGTACCTCCAGTGCCAGTACCTCCAGCACCCCCAGAGCTAGCGCCACCTGCGCCAGCACCTCCAGCTCCAGCATCCCTCGAACGAGCACCCCCAGACCGAGTACCACCAGTGGCTGCACCTCCAGCTCCAACACCAACCGAGTCCACAGTAACCTGTCGCGGAAGTGCCGAAGGCTGCTGAGGAGACTGTGAGGAGGACTGCGGGGAGGGAGACGCTACCTGACGCGAGACCGAGGGTAGAGGGGTAGCATGAGACACACCTGATGGGGCAGAACCAGGAGGAGGTGGGGGTACCGGAGGAGCGGGAGCAGGGGGAAGAGAGGGTGCGAGGAAGAGGGGGGGGGGAACAGGAGACCTCGAGAGGGGTACCGGGTGTAGTAGGACACTGACTCGTCAAACTAGACGTCACAAGAGTCTAGAAACTGGTGGAGGGGCGGGTGGTAGAAGGAGTAGTTGGGAGAGCCCACCGGGAAACCAAGGAAGACACAGGGGATGGCGCGAGCCGAGAGCTTGTCCGCAGAGGTGTCGCGGACAAGCGCAAGGCAGCCCCAGACGTGAAAGGCCGACCCAACACCAGGGGACCCATTCCAAAGACTGGTCGGTAAAACCTCTGGCCGCGAGACACGCGGCCGGAGGTTCAGCTGGTGCGCGGCGTAGCGCAACGCGTAGGCGCCACAAAAAATGGGGCACACGGGCATGGATCATGGACGTGCAAGTGATGTCCATGACCAAGCCAATGCGGTGCTCAGCAACCCCATTCTACTGTGGGGACTCCGGCAACGTCCAGGACTGTCTGATGCCCTGCTCGCCGCAAAACCCGGCAAGGACGCCAGAGCGAAACTCACCCCATGGTCGGAGTGGAGACAACAGACATGACTACCACGAGTGTCCCCAGTGTAGAAGATTGTGACTGGCCATGCTGCAGAGGCGGGGGAGCGACAGGTGGCCAAGGCGGTGGTGCCACAAGACGGTCGGGTGAGCTAGGGACCGACAAGAGCAAGTCGCAGCAACCTGACCAGACACCTTTACCTGACCAGACACAGTGACCGGACTAGACACTGGGACCTGAGGGGATGCAGCGACCTGAGCGGAGGAAGAAACCGGGGAGCGGTCAGTGTGGAGAACGTAGAGACCGGGGCGGGACTCCCTGTTGAACGTGGCCAGAACAGCACCTGTAGCGGCGTCTGTACAGACCGCAATCCTCCCACCCCCCACAAAGGTAACGGTGATCCCCTTGTCCCGGAGGTATCCAACACCCACCAAGTTCTGAGGGAACGAGGGGATGTGGAGGCCGCGCAGGACACCAAAGAGGACCACAAGGCATGGGAGGGTGGTGGAGCTGCGCGCAACTGCTGGTCCTGAAGAAGGATCAGCCAGAGCTACCGGAACCGGAGCAAGGAGTGGTGTGAGGGTCGTGTGGACGCGGAAGAAACACTGCGACGCGCCAGAGTCCAGCGTGAATGACAGAGACGCCTCAGCCGGAGTCGTGTCAGGTCCAGAGGCTACACAAGCACCTAGAGAGGAAACACAAGCACCTAGGCTAGAGAGGCACAGGTCTACACTAACAGGAGGCAAGCATCCTAGACTACGAACACGCGAGCAGACGGATCCATTAGCACTATAGTGAACATCAGCATACAAAGCATACTGACGAGCATCGTCCATAGACAGTTCAAATCCAGGAATCTTACGGGCTAGCAGGCGAGCCCAGCGCGGGGTGGTTGCCTCAGGACCCCAGCGCGCACGGTAGAGGTCGTTGAGGCGGCGAAAGCACCGCGCCACAGAGTGGTCGTCGCGGCCACAGACACCGGGACTGCCCAGTCCGATGACGCACCAGTGGTCGCAGGCGCTGGTGTCGCACCGCGGGGGGCGAGGGGCTCAGCTGGTAGTGTTGCTGCTGCGGCCAGTGCTCCCGAGTCCTCCAGGTCCCCACTGTGGCGAAGGGCCCCAGTGCTGCTGCGGACCTCACTGCAGTGGGGGTCCCCACGGCTGAAACTGCTGTGATGCCTGCCACTACTGCTATCCCTGCTGCTGCTGTTGTCTCTGCTGTGGCTGCTGCTGCTGGGGCCCCGCACCACCGCTGGTCGAACCTCCTCCAGCAGGCGGGTCAGCACCTCCTCCAGAGCTCCCTCCGCCTGGTGCACCACCACCATCACCACCACTGCCGCCCCCAGGGCCGCCTCCACCACCGCCACCTCCTCCACAGTCGCCACCCCCCTTCCCCCCTTTCTTGCCTCCCTTGCCTCGTTTCTGTCTGTCAGCGGCAGAAACGGCTGCAGTGTCCTCAGAGACCGACACAGTAGCAGAGGCATGAGTAGCAGTGAAGGTAGGAAGCTAGGGGACAGCACAACCCTAAAACAGACGAGGAGCAATTGCGTCAGTGGCTGAGGCAACAGAGAGGAGGTTACTCTCGATCTTCCCGAGAGTGGTCTCGAGATGATCAATCGTAAGCTCACTTGGGTGCTGCTGGAGAAGTGCGTCACGGGCAGTGGAGAGGCGGTCAGGGAGACAAGTGACTACCCAGTGGACGGTGAGCCAGATAGGAGGAGGGGCAATAAGAAGCTGAGCCTCAGTGCAAGCTTCTCGGTAGCTAGCGACAAGGGAGCGCAAGTGTGAGGCTAGGTCGGAGACAGTCGCAAACGAGCCAAGGTCGGGAAACACGAACGGCATGAGGATGCGGCTGAGGGAGGCAGAGGAAGGGGTGGAATAGCGTGCAGAAATAGCATCATACACCTCCTTTGCAGTCTCTACCAGGTCGAAGTGAGCGGCCTCAGTCGGTGGAAGGAGCTTGATCAGCGCAAGTGCAACCGCAGCGTCACGGGAGTCCCAAACGTCCTGCGCCAAGACGAGACGAGCGTAGTCTGCGTGCGCCTCCGGGGTCGGTGGGGGCACGGCAGGGAGGGGCTCGAGATGCGGGGGTGTCTGGAGGGCGCCGGACGTGTGGGCGTACAAGGTGGCACCGTCCTGGCGCTGACTGGTGAGGTAGCGCTGAGTCTGGCAGAGCAAGGTGCCGAACTCTATCGAGCATCACTCCGCATCGAAACAAAGGCTGCGGGAGTCCATACTGGAGGCTAGGCTAGAGGCGGCTGGAGCGCGGAGCAGGCGGAGCTAGGAGCAAGAAGGGGGACTAGAGACAGCTAGAACCGCCATCTGGACGTAGACTAGAGACAGTCGGAGGAAACTAGTCTAGGAGTGGGGATCTACCGGTCCTAGGCCGCGCTACCGGTGGGAAGAGCGGCTGCCAGCCATTGAAATGGAAGCCAACCGCTGTAGGAATGGCGTGGGGCCGGGGAACAGTTTAAGAGGAGGGGCCAACAGTTGGGCAAAGTGGGGCGCAATCGGGTAGCGAGGGTGAGGGCACGCGAGCTAAGGGCGAGGGCGCGGGTAGGGCAGGGCGTGGCCTAGGGCTAGGGCGCGGCCTATGGCAGAGCGCGGCTCAGGGCAGGGCGCGGCCTAGGGCTAGGGCGCTGTAAAGGGCAAGGTCGCGACCTAGGGCGAGGGCGCGGCTTGGGGCAGGGCGCGAGCTGGGGCTAGGGCGAGAGCGCGGGTTAGTCACGGGCGAGGGCGACAGGTTAGGTCGCAGGCTGGGGCGACGGGCTGGGGCGCGGGCTGGGGTGACGGGCTTGGGCGCGGGCTGGGGCGACGAGCTAGGGCGCGGGCTGGGGCGACGGGCTAGGGCGCGGGCTGGAGCGACGGGCTAGGGCGCGGGCTGGGGCGACGGGCTAGGGCTCGGGCGCTGGCGAAGGAGCAGGCTAGGCGCAGAGGGCGTGGAGGGCACTAGGGCGCTGAGGGCGCGGAGGGCGCGAGAGCGCAGAGGGCGCGGAGGGATCGAGGGCGAGGAGGGATCGAGGGCGCGGAGGGCACGGAGGGATCTAGGGCACGGAGGGCGCGGAGGGCACGGAGGGCGCGGAGGGCACGGAGGGATCTAGGGTGCGGAGGGCACGGAGGGATCTGGGGTGCAGAGGGCGCGGAGGGCACGGAGGGATCTAGGGCGCGGAGGGCACGGAGGGTGCGGAGGGCACGGAGAGCGCGGAGGGCGCGGAGAGCGCTAGGGCGCGAAGGGCATGGACACGGGCTAGGCTTGGCTAGGATACAAACCTAACCGATACCATCTTAAAGTAGGAACACAAAGGAATCAGTGAACTAGAGAAACAAGGGATACAAATAGCAACCCTAAAAGTGTTGTACTCCCTAGAGTGCTACTCATTGTAGCCTAAGAACCTATAATAACATTTGACACACCCCCATAGGCTACGTGAGGGGCATCAAAGCAAGCAGGGTGAACAAACAGTCACAAGACTAGTCAATGCAGCAAGCAAAGTAAGCTCAGGGTGGATCTCAAGGACACCACACAAATTCCGAGCACAAGCACAACAAGGAGAGCAAACAGCAAGTCTACAGCAACTGAGGGCCTACCTCAACAAGTCCCAACTGCACACAGAACATGTGGTGGTCACCAGGCGCCAAGGCCTTGGTGAAGACGTCTGCAGTGTTGGCATCTGAGGCCACAAAGTCCAAGCGTGCCTGGCCGCGTCACTGCAACTCTCGCAGGAGGAAGTACCTCACATCAATATGCTTAACTCTGCTCTTCAGTCGCGGTGCGGCTGGATGTCAGGTGGAGGTAACGCAGGTGCAGGGCGGCGTGGGGGACGATCGAGAGGAACAATAGCAGGTTCTGTCTCTCTTTCTTCTCCCCCCCTTTGGTCTTCGCGGGAAGTCCCCCATCCTCCGCCGGAAGTGCCCCAGCCGCTTTTGTCTCCGCAAGTTGCGGTGCCCCATCCGCCGGTGCCGCCGACAGTGGCGGCGCCCCATCCACCGGTCTCACTCATTCCCCATCCACCAGCGCTCCCCCACCCCCCTTCATTGGAGGCGCTCTCTTCTTCCTCGGCGCCCCATCCGCTCCAAGCGAATGTTCCGCGTGCATCGGCAAGGCTTCTTTGGCGAAGCTCTTCTGCTTCGCGGCGCGCAAGTTCTGCTTCCTCTGCCACGGTAATCTTCTCCGTGGGGTCGCGCTAGTGGGGATAGACCTCCATAAATTTCTCCTTGGTGTAAGGTCGCGGCACGCGGCGCGCATCGAAGGTGCCCACGCCTGTGCCTCGCAGAATTCCCTTAAGATGTTGTGATGCCGGTCCGGGAAGGGGATGTTCCTCCATTCCGAAGACGCCGCGTGTTACGATTTCAAGCTCCAGGGTTGACATTCCCTCTTCAGGTGGCGCGAGTCGTTCAGCTTCGGCGATGGCGGCGAGACCACGGCTGGCGATGGCGCTCGTTGAGGTGGTGGGTGTGTGACAATTTCTGCAGATGCCTTCTGGGTTAGGGTCATGCAACGCTAGTTCGCGTGGGTGGGGGTGATGCGGCACCCACGGCCTGTCGTAATGGTGCTTCCAGTCCGAGCGATAAATGTGTTTGAATCGCAGTGGAACGAGGCCGATCAGCTCGTTCGAGTCGCCGCTGCAGTCGGGAATGTCGAAATCAAGGATGTACACCCCATTTTTGAGTGTGCCCGTCCGATCTGCCTGCGTATCATTGTCGCCGACGAGTAGTGCAGCAGGATTTCTTGTGTGCGAGGCTCCGTGCTTGGTTCGACGCCGCAATCCATGAGTTCATCGGCGGAAAGCAGGTTAAAGCGCAGGTTCTGGACGATGAGCACATCGCTCAGCAAGATGTGCGTGCGGCTTCCACGTGCATTGAGCACGACGATTCCTTGCGCGCTTGCGCGCAGGCAAGTGTTGTTTGCCACGGTGACGTAAGTGATTGTGGGAGTTGGGACGGCGTTGGAGACAAAACGCTCGGAGCCCACCATGTGCTGGCCGCAGCAGCTCTCTAGGTACCAGGTGTTGTAGCACTTGTTGTCGTCACGTGCGAGTAGCGCCAATCGCGATGTGACGATATGCGGAGTGTCAAACTTCAAAAATTGCTCGCGCGAGATCCAAACGATCGGTGCCGCCCGCGAGTCAGGTACGTGCGGGGGGCTTTCAAGCAGCGGGACTGGAAGGTTCCAACCCTGGTTATCGTCGTCGCTGAAATCATGGCGGGGGGTGAATGGATTGTTATCCGTGAACGCTCCGATTGGGTGGCGCGCTGGCTCTGGTGGCTGCGTGCGCACGCGGCGACGGCAAGATCCGCTAGGCATGGTCATGTTACCCATGACGTTACGGACGGGGGCAGGCTGTGACGACTGCTGCTGCTGATGCTGAACAGTTGTGATCAGGTTGCGTGATGGGGGTTGGTACCCCTGGGCTTGACGCGTGTCGTTTCGTGGGTCTTGACGGCCGGACCAGGTGCTCGGATTGGTCTAGCGAGGGCGAGATCGGAATTTGCATCAATCTGCCAAGTGCCCAAAAGTTTTGCAGATTTTGAAGTAAAGGGGTCGCGGCTGTCGATCTAATGTGTTGTCCGCGTAGAAGGCGAGGCGTTCCCGGTCTCGTCGCGACGCTGGTCGCTGCTGATCCATATCTCTCTGTTCGACGAGAAGGGCGGCGCATAGGGCGGCCTCCGAGATAAACCCCTGCTGTCGGAGAAGCACCTTACAGGGCCGCCACTCTGGGCCGAGCCCTTGGAGCACAATGTTCACAAAAATCACCTCTGAGATCGTGCTCCCCACTTTCGCGATTTAATCGCGTAAGCTCCGACAACGGTTAATGTAGCTGTTGGCCTTCTCCCCTTGGGCCATTTTTGTCTCTAGTAGCTGCTGGAGCAGGCGGCTCGAGGAAAACGAATCCTTCGATTGGTAGTGCCGATAGGCATCAAGGGCTGGAGCGGGCGTTGTCTTGTACGAGCGAATGCTCAATTGCTCCGCCGGCGACATGTTTCGCAGCAGAACGACGTACGCCATCAACGATTCGTTGTAGTATTGCGCCCTGGCGTCGGCTGTATCTTCAGCAGGTCCCGCGTAGCTCCCGTCAAAATAGTGGAATATTTGTGCGTTTTGAAGTAGCAGCTCCAGCTCAGAGCTCCACGTATCGAAGTTTCTGCCGTCAACACACACACTTGTCTTTATTTTTTATATGCTGAGAAACCTTGATTGAGCAGAGAGAATTGCTTCTTCGCTGTGACGGGGAGTCTTGGGTGTTGAGCCATCCGTGTCGAGAAAGAAGGTGTGCGGGGCGGAATTCTGGCCATTCGAGGCCGGTTGAGTGGGTTGGGAAGATGTTCCCGCGTCGCCATTCCGCAATGTTTGGAGTCCTTGCTCCAAGCTGGTGAGTCGCTGAAGCAGTTGTGCGAGAACGGCGGTTCCAATCGTCGTCGTTTCCTCGCTTTTGCAGCCGGATTGGGCTGCACTTCAACCGTCAGATTCGTCTGGCCACCAGATCCTCCTGCCATCCTTACGCGTGAGCGTGTGCCGGACGCCACTTTCTGTTCGCCGAATGTTTCAGAGGTGGCAGTGCGAAGGATTCCGAAGTCGCTCTCATACCATGTTATGATCAGATGTTGATCGACCCTAGGAAGGTTCGCACACAATTGATTGGTAGTGGTGGGCCCTTGACCTCACAACATAGTGAATGTACCGTCATGCCCCGGATATACCCCCAGGCCTATGTTACACCCATGGGCTTATAATCGTACCAGTGGGCTTATAGCCGGGTGCCGATTATAACCCCACCCTAAATTTGGATCATCTTCGTATAAGCGCACCCTATGAAATTTTACTCAAATCTGTGTTTTTCTAGTGAATTCACCACTAACGCGTCAAGAGCAATCGTCGCTAACGTGCCTGGCGAAGTCTTCCCTGGCCCGCCTGGCGAAATTGCCACAGGCATGTCAGAATGTCATTGTTCTCTAGCCTGCAGTGGGGTACTCTATAGCGAGTACAACCCCTTAGGGTTTCCTATATGTATCCTGCTGCTTTCTAGTGAACCCCCTCTTCTTCTTTTGCCTAAACTTCTCTTGCCTAGCTAGGACTTACCTAGCTATGGCTCCTAACTCTACCTACGATTCTGACATGGTATCAGAGCAGGTCGATCCCCTTGGGTCGATCCTGTGGGTGGGCTCACCACCTCACTGCTTCCGCTGCTACTGCTACTCTCTGTGTCGCACGCCCCGTGGCGTGCGACGGGTTTTTTCATCCCGCCGCGCGCTCGGAGCGTGCGGCGGTTTTCTGCCCGCCGTGCGCCCCGAGGTGCGCGGCGGTTTTCTGCTCGCCGTGCGCCCCGAGGCGCGCGGCGGTTGTCTGCCCGCCGTGCGCCCCGAGGCGCGCGGCGGGTTTCTGCCCCGTCACTCCGCGCGTCGCTCCCGGGAGGCGCTGCGACGGGCGACGGGGACCCGCGCGTCGCCCCCCGTCGCCCGTCGTGGCCTGCGCGCGGCTCGTACAGCCTGCGCGCGGCCCGTACGGGCTGCGCCAGGCCCGCGCGCGGCCCGTACGGGCTGCGCCAGGCCCGCGCGCGGCTCGGGCCGCCTGCGCGCGGTTCGGGCGGCTGTGCCAGGCCCGTGGGCGGCCCGTTCTTCGCTGCCCCTGCGCTGCCCGCTGTCCCCCGTGCTTCTGATGGCACCCCACCCCTGCTGCTGCCCGTTCTCCTGAATTAGGGTTTGGGGGTGGGGGGTCTGGGGGTGCAGCTTCTGTGTGCCGTCCCCTGCTCCTCCTCCTATCCGTCTCCCAGTGCTGCAGCTGCCGCTGAGGGGGGTGGACCTGTTGGAGCCGTCGGAGTGGTACTAAGGGGGGTGAAGGGGGAGTGGAGCTAGGGGTGAAGCAGGGGGTGTGTGTCAGGGGGAGTGGGACTGTTTGGGGAGGTTGAACTGAGGTTGCCGTCGTGTCGCCAGCAGCACCTGTAGTCCGGGGAGTTGCTCCGGTAGCCCAGTCGCAGAGGAATAGTAGAAACATGCAAACATAGGCATATAAATAGTAGTACAGAGGAATACGAAACGACCTAGCTAGCCATGTACTCTAAGGGGTGCATTCCCTTTTTCAAATTCAAACCCAACCGTGAGGCTCGAACAGTTACGAAACTGTTCCTGCAGCTGCCCGATGCCGTCTGCTCCGACGGTCCAGATGCACTCCAACCATCTGCGACGCTTTGAGTTATTTCTGACTCTTCACATTCAGCCTCGATACTGTGTGCTTCACTTGCTGCGGTTAGTTAGGAGTGTACTATGTCATTTCACTATTCCTAACACATACCACCCTAGGTAGTCCAGTGCAATCACGCACACCATGTTTCTTACATTTTATACCTGTAAATATAAAGCGACACACAACAAAACCCAAACGGCCACTATTGCACGGCTGGTAATTCTCCCTTATATGATTCACATTTGACTGTAGCAAGTTGTTGCAACATGGCTCTTGACCTCTTGCTGCCCCACCATACTTCCATTCCTGCATGGTGGCAGTGGTGGTGGGTGGAAGGCCTATATTTTCAGGATAATTTATCCTGATTCTCCTGAATTCATGATAGGTGTCGTGTGCTTCTCCTGAAAAAACAGTGTAAGGGATTTACTTGTCCTGTAAAATCAGTATAATGGTTATTTTGCGTACTGGAAACTCAGGATAACGCTGTAGGTTCAGCCCTGACGACTCAGGATAGTGTCGAATCTCGCCCTGAAGCGAGATGTACAGTACGAAAAATCTCCTGGGTTTCGGGCCCTAAAATTACACTGGCGAACAATTCATACGCTGAAGCTGGCGGGAATCGAGCGGTCGACTTATCGTATATGAGACTGGTATCTTACCCGCTACCACACTTCCTGTAAAATGAAATGAAGAACCAAAATACAAGTGCTTAACGCTGAGATGCCAGGATACTATCAAATGTAGCACTGAATTTCAGGATACCTCACCCTGTGCAGCCCTGACAATTCAGGGCAAATTCTGATTTCCTAAAAACTGCCCTGAGGCCTCAGTGTACCCCCAAACGAATCTGAGGGCCTGTGGGTGGGAGTGAGAGGGTGATGGGAGGCGTCGTGTCAGGAGGATGATTGGGTCAAACCCCCTGCAACGAGTCTTGCCTGCAGCCTGGCCTGCATGGACCTCTTGCCTCCACACCCGGCTTCGAATTCTGCAGAGAGTGAAGATGGCAGTGGGAGTGAGACGGTGGCGGGAGCGTGACAGAAATGGCAGTGAGTACTACACAGCAGCAGTGCTAGCTGGTGGGACTGATGATGCATCCCAACAGCAGGGTGTAGGCCTTGTCTGTTCCCTTCACTTCCCCCACACCCCAAATCCCAACATCAAGGTACCTTCCAAAGCGACCGCCCATCCCCCCCCAGCCCCGCCCGCAACCCACATCAAGGTGAGTGTTCTCTGAACATTCTCAAAAAACCACACCGCATGATCCGGGTGCCGTCCCACCCACCTCCGTGGCTGACTGAGGTGAGGGCGGCTGGGAAGTGGCTGGGGTTGCGGGATGGGAACAGGTGCGTGGGCACAGGGTCCAGAGTTGTCTGCTCCTCCTCCTCCTCCCCAACCCCCTTACGCCTGGCCACTTGCGCCTCATTGAGGTGAGCAAGTGGGGTGAGCAAGTGGCGTAACCAGTCTAACCACCCTAACCACCCTAACCATCCCTGCCTAACCATCCCTGCCTAACCAGCCCAGCAGCATGCATTCTTTTCCCAATGATTGGCGTCAGAAGAGAGCCACAACCACAGGAAAGCTGCGCACAGACACCCCTCCCTCATCACCACCTCTCCTTGCCCCTTGGCGAGGCGGCATCGGGAGAAAGCCACGACAAGGGGAGGGAAAGATGCGACAAGGGGAGGGAAAGATGCGACCAGGGGAGGGAAAGATGCGACAAGGGGAGGGAAAGATGCGACCAGGGGAGGGAAAGATGCGACCAGGGGAGCGAAAGATGCGACCAGGGGAGGGAAAGATGCGACCAGGGGAGGGAAAGATGCGACCAGGGGAGGGAAAGATGCGACCAGGGGAGGGAAAGATGCGACCAGGGGAGGGAAAGATGCGACAAGGGGAGGGAAAGATGCGACCGGGGGAGGGAAAGATGCGACCAGGGGAGGGAAAGATGCGACCAGGGGAGGGAAAGATGCGACCAGGGGAGGGAAAGATGCGACCAGGGGAGGGAAAGATGCGACCAGGGGAGGGAAAGATGCGACCAGGGGAGGGAAAGATGCGACCAGGGGAGGGAAAGATGCGACAAGGGGAGGGAAAGATGCGACCGGGGGAGGGAAAGATGCGACCAGGGGAGGGAAAGATGCGACCAGGGGAGGGAAAGATGCGACCAGGGGAGGGAAAGATGCGACCAGGGGAGGGAAAGATGCGACAAGGGGAGGGAAAGATGCGACCAGGGGAGGGAAAGATGCGACCAGGGGAGGGAAAGATGCGACCAGGGGAGGGAAAGATGCGACCAGGGGAGGGAAAGATGCGACCAGGGGAGGGAAAGATGCGACCAGGGGAGGGAAAGATGCGACCAGGGGAGGGAAAGATGCGACCAGGGGAGGGAAAGATGCGACCAGGGGAGGGAAAGATGCGACCAGAGGAGGGAAAGATGCGACCAGGGGAGGGAAAGATGCGACCAGGGGAGGGAAAGATGCGACCAGGGGAGGGAAAGATGCGACCAGGGGAGGGAAAGATGCAACCAATGACATCTGATGGGATGGACGAGAGTGGAGTGTCAAGACCTCCTGAGGGACAGCGCGGGGGGCGGGGTAGGGTGGGGCCTAGGGGTGGTTTGAATTTGAACGTTGAATGCTGCATTTGGGTGGGGAGAGCATGTTCAGCGACTTGTAAAAAACGGCATGCCCAAGTGATGACGCAAATTGAAACAAATCTCTCGCATTAGCACCCCCACGCCCTCCTCTCCTGCCCCGTTCCTCCCACCTTCCACCCACCGCCCCCACCCCCTCCCTCTCACAAACACTCGCCCATCTCAGGCACCTCCTCCACTTCAGGTGCAAGGCAAGCACCACACACCTGTGCACAGCCTGAACCACCATGACAACACTTAGCCCTTCTCCCACCTCCCCTCACGCCTCTCCCCCTCTCACCTTTTTCCAGATTCTTCCTCCACACTCCATGCCAGCACCACACACTTGTCCTTCCGCTGCGCACCGCCTGCCCTCTGCTGCTTCTTTTGCCTCTGTCGCTGCTCACCTCACCATGCATTCGGGCACAACTTACCACCATCACACCCCTTACCATCACTACCCTACCCTCTCTCCCCTCCTCACCTGTCCCAGGAACCTCTTCCATCCGTATTGGGCGCCGCCGCCACACAATTAGCCAATTGTCCCTCTCTCCCGCTACGCATTTCCTGCCCTGTGCCGCTCGCCTAGGGTACAGGCACCTTCCTCGCAACGCCTTTGCTGCCTCCGCCGCTGCCGCCACTGTCTCGCCCGCTTCCGCAACACGTGCTTGCCCCATCCGCCATTGCCGCTTCTGCTGCCGCAGATCTCCGCCATCGCGGAAAGGTTTTTGTCGCTTTATCGTCGTCTAGTGCCGTCTTCCCGCCGTCGACGGTCGCTCTCTCGTTGCGGTCTGTCGCTATCTCATCGTAGTCGGTCGCTCTCTGTCGCAGTCCGTCTCTCTCTCATCGCCGTACGTCGCAGTATGCCGTTGCCGGTCTGACGCTCTGACGCAGTACTCGCGTTTGCGCCACTACTTGATGCTCCAAACGTCTTATTACTGCCAATGTAGAATCGCCACTGTATTAAAACGTCTCCAAACGAATGTCAAGCTTGCGCCTCCCGTTTGCGCACCCCCATTGCTGCAGCTCCTTGCGCCTCTACTGTCGCACCTCTACTGTCGCACCTCTCCGCCATCGCGAACCGGCTCTTCTCGCTCTCGTCGCCCTGTCTATGGCTTCGACGCGACCGCTATCGAGCCACGATCTGATTGTTGCCCAGCTCTCATTGATCCTCTGTGCACCATAATCAGCCGAACGCGTATTTTTGCCAAATGTTGGCGTGACGCAGCGCGCAGTTCTTACAAACTAGAACACTACAGAACTGAAATGTTCTATGAATGTCTAAAACGAGGGCGATATAGGCGGAGTAGAATTAGGCGAGGTCTTCGGGATAATGGAGGATCGGAAGGTTGGCGAAAGGTGCGGTGGCGATCGCAAGTGGTTCGGCGCGAATTTGTAGGCCGAACCTACTAACCCGAACTCCTCAGAGCACAAGAAATCTAATAAGCTGAAGCATGCCTACAGCGAGAAAACAAAATCTCTATAACATTTGACGAAATGAACATAGTTCTTGAGGTTAAACATTGGAATACAGCCCCGATCGATTTCCACACAATTCCACAAGCCTGTTCCAAGTTCAACCATTGCAGGTAAGCATTCACGCACTGCAGCACGTACAAACCTAGCTAGTGCAGTGCAACTAGTTAATCTACACTGCAACTAATTTTTGCTCCTGCATTGCAAAGATGGTGGTGGGAGTAAGATGTGGTGGGGGTGACGGAGCAAGAGGGCGGTTGTTGACTGGACCTCCTGCTGCCCCTACAGACTCTTTATCCTCCATGGCGGAGGTGGTGGTGGGAGTGAGACGGTAGTGGCAGCGTGGCAGCAACGGGAGTGAGTTCACATCACATCAGTTCCAACTGCATGTCAACATGCCAACATCAAGTGGCTAAAGCAACCACTGGTTTCCCCCCAGCCCCCCCAAAGCCATCCCAAAAGTGGTTTCTGAACATTCTCACAACCCGCATGACATGACCCAAAATGCCGTCTGGTTCACCCTCCTCCCTGCCTGTGTGTCACAGTCACGCTGGTCCCTTTCCCCATGCACCGGCATTTCCCCTCTGCCGCTCCCTTTCCCCATACCAATTCTTACTGTTAGGAAGTTCTTGGACTCGAATCGCAGCAGGACTACTAGGAGTACGTCTAATACCGACAGTGCTACTTCCACAAACCACAACCAAACGACCATACCAATGCTAACCCTGTCCTGTCCTCACCAGATTCAATTGACAAAGCTACGAACACCTAATAGGTGGCATCTAATTGGCGGCATTTAACTTCCCCCCATAGCC
The DNA here is from genome assembly GCA_947471745.1 of Closterium sp. Naga37s-1. Taxonomy (NCBI): domain Eukaryota; kingdom Viridiplantae; phylum Streptophyta; class Zygnematophyceae; order Desmidiales; family Closteriaceae; genus Closterium; species Closterium sp. Naga37s-1. Next base: position 1,790,287 of record CANJKZ010000826.1, on the reverse strand, counting down.
ATTTCCCCCTCTCAAGCCACCCTCCCCCAGCCTCACCTTGATTGGGTCTGACTTGCAATCGCAGCAGCTTCGCCAGCAGCTTTGCCAGCAATGCGTTGGGGTCGGGAGTGACCACCTGGTGGGGGCGGACCAAAGTGTGAGGGGGACCGAGGGAGGAGTGGATGGGTGGAGGGGGCAAGCAGGGGAGGGAGTGACGGGTGGGCGAAGGGGAGTCCATGGGGTATGTGTGGACTGGCAGTGCCGCCACGAGCGGTTTCAGCTCCAGGGGTGACCTCCTGGTGTGGGCATACCTGGGAAAAAGGGGCAGGGGCATAGGTGGAAGGGGAGGGGGGCCCAAGGTTGGGAGGAAGGTGGAATGGCTCAGCAGAGCAGCCACCAGTGCATTGACCTCGGGAGCGAGTCGTGACCACCTGCGGGGAAGGTGATGGGGGGAGAGGGCCAAAGGGGGAAGAGAGTGAAGGACAGAGAGCAGTGAGAGGAGGGAGGAAAGAGGGTTGAGCCAGCCGTGCAGCCACGACAGTGCTGAGCTCTCTGGGATGCCCACCTGCTGGGCGTACCTGGGTGGAGGGCAAAGGCGAGGAGGATGGTGCGTGGGAGGAAGGAGAAGGGGGTGTGAGGGAGGAGAGGGTCCAGCAACAGGAGCGGTGGGCAGCTAGAGCTTCGGCGCAACTCTGTAAATATGCGAGCAGCAAGGCGCATCTTCAGGCGCGCCAGCGAGGGCAAGGCTGTGACCATGCGATTGCCAGCGAGGGCAAGGCTGTGACCATGCGATTGCCAGTGAGGGCAAGGCTGTGACCATGCGATTGCCAGCGAGGGCAAGGCTGTGACCATGCGATTGCCAGCGAGGGCAAGGCTGTGACCATGCGATTGCCAGCGAGGGCAAGGCTGTGACCATGCGATTGCCAGCGAGGGCAAGGCTGTGACCATGCGATTGCCAAGGCAACGCGTAGCGTATGGCACGCATCGCCATACCTTGATGGTGGTGTTCAATGGTGAGTGATCAAATCACCGCCTCACCTGCTGCATGCTTCACCTGGTGGTCGGCTGAGCTTGTGTTTCCACCGTGCTGCCTTCTTGCCTTCTCTTCTCTTCCTCTCCCTTCACCTCCCTATCCTTCTCCTCCCCTCCCTTCACCTCCCCTTACTTCTCCCCCCACCCCTTCTCCTTCCCTCGTTCCACCTCTCCTTCCCTCAGCTCCCATGCCTTCTCCCCACCTCCTTGCCCATTTGCTTGCCCCTTCTCTCCTTCCTTTCTCCTCACTCGCCTTCGCCTACCCACACGTTTCCCATCCACCTGTCTCACGTTCACTCTCTGTCCCTATTTCCCTCACCTCTCCAATGCACTCCGCTTCCTCCTTCCCTTGCTCTTCATCTCACTATCGCCATAAGTCCCTCCACCCCCATGATCCACCCCCATAATCCACACGTGCTTCTGCTTCTCCCACCCTTTCCCGTTCCCTCAACCCCTCCCCCCGGCTCCCTTCCCATTCCCCTTCTCTCCATCCTCATTCTCCCCCTCCCGCCGCGTCTGTCTCGCCACGCCACCACCATGCGTTTCAAGCGGTTCACTCACTACTGCTCTCCTTACCCCGCCTCAGACCATACTCTCCCACGTTGCACGGTTCACCCGCACCTGCCTCTCTCCCCCCAGCTCCCCTCCGCGCCCCCCTCCACGGCTCCCCCGCGTTTCCCTCCGCGCTCTCCCCCATTCCCCCACTCGCGCCCCTCTGCCCGGCCCCCCACCCGCACTCCCTTGCCCCCTCTCTCCCGCCTCTCCTCGAGCTCCCTACGCGCGCTCTCCCCCTTCCTTCTCTCCCGCCCTTCCACACCCTTCCGCCTGCCCCTCTCCCCTCCTCCGCCCGCCTGCTCCTCCTCGTGCTCCCCATTCTCCCGCCCCTTGCCTAGCCTCCGCCAAACACAAACCACACTCGCCCGCATTCCTCAATCCTCCTCCCCTCCTTGCGCCTCCCGCCATGCTCCGCCTCCCCTTCCTCTTCCGCGTGGCCGCCCGTCGCTGCTAACCCTATATGCGCTCCCCCTCCCACTGACACGCAAGCCCATTTCCGCGGACTCTTGCGGAGGCAGCGGTTCAGGCGCGCAAACAACAGGGGTGGCGGCGGAAGCAGTGCCGCTGGTGACAGGGGCTGCGGCGGTGGCCGCGGCGAGGAAATTATCCACGCGGAGCGCGACTGGCGCGGGCTTCTTCGCCGCCTACGCTGCTGTTTCCGCCGTTGCGGCGGCGGACGCCGCCGTTGCCGCCGCTCGGGTCCCCTCCTGCGCGCGCGTGCTTGCGGCACCCGCCATTGCCGCTGCTCCTCGCGCCTCTGCTGCCGCGCCTCTCCGCCATCGCAAGTCGCTTTCTATCGCTTTTGTCGTCTACTGTTGATCTGTCTGTCGCTCGTTCGTCGCCCTATCTATCGCTTTGACGCGATCGCTATCGAGCCACTGTTGCCCTCTCAGATCCCGCTTCCTCAACGCGGTTCCTTCAGCCTAGCCAGCGGCCAAGTTAGGCCAAATGGTGGCCGAACACTAAGTATGTGATTCGTTATAAGCTTGAGGATTTCACTAAAGCTAAAAAGCTGAAGTACGCTAATGAAACGCCCAATAAATGTTAAAATGAGATTATTTAGGCAAAGTCAAACCAGGCGAGGACCTGGGGGAAACAGGCTCGGAACGGGTGTGTGCCGAAAAGTGCGGTGGCAGCTCCGAACTGTTTCGGGGCGAAGCGGAAGTTGGTTGGAGCGGTTTGGAAGTGGTTTTGGTCGGCTCAGAAGTGGTCCGGGCCAAACCACCTGACGCGAGCTCGTTGGAACATACAAGCTATTGTGAGCCTACAGTAAAAACGATTGACTCATTACACAGACTCAGTGAAAAATCTTAAATAACTTCCATCAATTTTCCCACAAATGCAACACGCTCAGCTCAGCCATCGACGGTGATCATTCACGTGCTACAACGCGTATTAAACTAGCTAAAATATTTAATTAGTCACTCCAATTTAGACATACGGAAAACGTTTCTAACATTTGATACTGGTAATATAAGGGGCAAACACAACCCACACTGCCCATATTGGATTGTTGATTATTCTCTCCCGCATGACTCAATATCTGACTGTAGCAAGTCTTGGCTGCAGCCTCTCTGTACCTATCCATTTGCTCCACTGTGTACTGTCAAACTATGATAATGCTTGAGCTGTGTAGGCTGTAGTGGGTAGCCCATAAGGGGTACAACCCAAATTAGGGTTAGCATATGTACCCACATCTCTGTTCAATGCATTCATTCCTGCTGCTAGATTCTGACATGTACCTATCCATCTGCTCCTATCTGCACCTATCTATCTGCTCCTCTCTCTACCTATCCATCTCAGCCTGTAGGCTGTACTCACCTTGGTCAGGCAATATCTGCTGAAGGCAACGATCACGGGGATTGTTGCGTGCATTACTCCTCCTCGCCACACTCAGCACTTGCACAGAACAGAGCCAATATCATAGGAATGTTGCACGCGTTCCCAAATCTTTCCATGTGTTACATATGACACCACACAATGTCAAAGTATGCTCTTCATATTTTATATAATTGTTTTTATATAATGTGCGGAGCTTGGGGGTGCTGAGTCTGGGCGTGAGGAGTCTGGGGGTGCTGAGCCTGGGGGTACTGAGTCTGGGGGTGCTGCACCTGGGAGCGCTGAGAAGTCTGGTGAGCAGTCTCCCTGGGGCAGCCGTCTCCGTAGTCGCTCCGCTGGTACCTCGCCGCTGCACTCTCGTCGTGGACTCCCTCTCTCCCCACAACAGCTTCGTGAGTGGTACGTTGGCCGTCAGGGTCGCGCTGTTGGAGCTAGGGGCCCTGCTGCGAGAGGCGCTGGAGCCGGTGACTCTGCTACTGAAGTTGTTTCTGCTGGAGGTTCTGGAGCTGCTGAGAGTGCTGGAGCTGGAGGTTATGGAGCTGCTGCGGGTGCTGGTGCTAGAGGTTCTGGAGCTGCTGAGGGTACTGGCGCTGGAGGTCCTGGAGCTGCTGCGGGTGCTGGCGCTGAGGGTTCTGAGTCTGCTATTGCGCGGTCTCCTTGGAGTAGCCGCCTTCGTCCGCGTGTACCTCTCACCTCTCAGCAGCTGCACGACTGGTACGGTCGCCGTCAGGGTCGCGCTTCTGGAGCTCGGCGCTCTGCCGTTGGAGGTACTTCTGCTGCCGTCACTGGAGCTGGGAGTGGTGCTGGTCCCGGAGGTGCTCGTACTGGAGGTACTGGAGCTGCTGGGGCTGGAGGTGCTGAGCCTGACAGTGCTACTGCTGGAGACCCTGGGTCTGGGGGTGCTGCTGCTGGTGACACTGAGGCTGGGGACCCTGGGACTGGAGGTGCTGGTTCAGAGGGTGCTGCTACTGGAGGAGCTGGTCCTGGAGGAGCTGGCGCTGAGGGGTCTGGTGCTGCTGGAGGTGCTGGAGCTGCTGGGGGTGCTGGAGCTGCTGGTGCTGGTGGCACTGCACAGCCGCGCCTGTTCTTTGCTCCGCCGTCTCCGTCGTCTCAGCCACCGTCTGACTCTGTACTTCGCCAGGTTCTTAGTCTCCCTTCGTCTACTGGTCTTCCGTTACAGCCTGGCTCACCGCTGCCTGCTCCTTCTCCTTACACTGAGCAGTCAGGGGGTCTTACTGAGCGTCGTGAGCCTGCGTCGCGTCCTGTCTCGCCTGTCCGTTCTGGTCGTTTCGGTCGTCGTGTTCCTCGTTCGCGTCAGCCGGTTGTCCCCGGCACCCACCTCGTAGTTCGTCGTCCTTCCTCTCCTCCGCAGCGTGTTCCCCTACCATCCCCTCCTGTGTCTTCTCTGCCTACCGTTCCTGAGCCTGAGTCTGACCGCGTTCGTGCTGCTAGCCCTACTGTCAAACGTCTGCTAGCCACAGTTGTCACTGACCCGTTGTTTGAGTCTGCTGCTGCATCTGCCTTAGTCGCTGAGCTTGTTGACTTTGCTGCTGCCTGTCGTCTAGACTACGCCGCTAGTCTTGTTGCTGAGTCTGAGTCTGTCTGTCCTCCGTCCGTCGTGGGTGAGTGTGCTCTTGGCACGGACGTCCTTGAGGACAGGCAGGAGGACCTTGAGTGTCTTGCAGCCGTTGCGCCTCACCTCGTGTCCATGCTGCTTGCCCCTGAGGGAGACCCGGATGCTCCAGACATCCTGACCCCGCGCTCTTACGCTGAGGCGATCGCGGGTGAGTACTCCTCTCAGTGGCAATCGGCCATGGACGCAGAGATGGCATCCTGGAAGTCCACAGGCACCTACGTCGACGAGGTTCCCCCTCCTGGGGCGAACATCGTCAGTGGCATGTGGATTTTCAGGGTGAAGCGGCCGTCAGGTTCTCCGCCTGTCTTCAAGGCTCGTTACGTTGCTCAAGGTTTCAATCAGCGAGAGGGAGTTGACTTCTTCCAGACCTTCTCCCCCACCTCGAAGATGACCACTCTTCGGGTGCTGCTGCACGTTGCCGCTCAGCGTGACTATGAGCTTCACTCTCTTGACTTCAGCACAACTTTCTTGCAGGGCAGCCTGCACGAGGAGATCTGGCTGCGCCGCCCTCCTGGCTTCACTAGGTCGTTCCCTCCTGGTACCCAGTGGAGCCTCCGGCGGCCGGTCTACGGTCTCCGCCAGGCGCCACGTGAGTGGCACGACACACTGAGGACGACACTTGCGGCTCTTGGGTTCGCGCCTTCTACTGCTGACCCGTCGCTGTTTCTGCGCACCGACACTTCGCTGCCGCCGTTCTACATCCTCGTGTACGTTGACGACTTGGTCTTTGCCACTGCGGACACTGAGGCTCTCGCCCTGGTGAAGTCGGAGCTGCAGAAGAGACACACGTGCACAGACCTGGGTGAGCTACGCAGCTACCTTGGCTTGCAGATCACCCGGGACAGAGCACGCCGCACCATCACATTGACTCAGTCACACATGGTGCAGCAGGTCCTTCAGCGCTTTGGCTTCACCTGGTCCTCGCCACAGCACACTCCTCTGGCTACAGGTCACTCGCTCTCAGCTCCACCTTCGGACGAGTCCGTAGAGCCGAGTGGTCCTTACCCAGAGCTAGTGGGCTGCCTCATGTACCTGATGACCTGCACTCGTCCTGACCTTGCGTACCCTCTTGGCCTTCTCGCTCGCTACGTGGCTCCTGGTAGGCACCGACCGGAGCACATGGCTGCTGCTAAGAGGGTACTGCGCTACTTGTGCAGTACATCGGGCATGGGGCTCGTGCTTGGAGGGCGGAGCCCAGTTGTCCTCACTGGGCACTCGGACGCTTCTTGGGTTGACGACATGGCTACACAGCGGTCGTCACAGGGTTACACCTTCAGCCTTGGCTCTGGCTCTGTTTCTTGGCGGTCTACACGCTCGTCTTTTGTTCTCGGCTCCAGTTGTGAGGCTGAGATAAACGCCACAGCCATGGCTGCACAGGAGCTACGCTGGCTCACCTACCTGCTGACCGACCTGGGAGAGCGGCCTCGTTCTCCTCCAGTGCTGTACGTAGACAACAAGGCCGCCATTGCCTTGTGTCAGGAGCACAGACTGGAGCACAGAACGAAGCACATCGCTCTGCGTTACTTCCTCGCTCGAGAGTTGCAGCAGCGAGGTCAGCTTCGTCTTGCTCACGTGGCCACTCTGGCCAACACTGCTGATATATTCACCAAGGCACTTCCGTCTGGTGATCATCAGCGTTTCTGTACTTTGTTAGGCCTGGTGCCTACGTTTCCTCACTTGCTGTAGACCTTGTTTGTACTGTGATCTATATATATACCTGCATGCTTGCTTTGTTAGGTAGAGATCACTGTGATGCTGTTGTTGCATATATACCTCTGCATGTGAACTGGCCTTGTGGCCCTTTGCTTGTGCTCGGTGTGTGTGGTGTCGTTGTGATCCACCCTGAGCTTGCTTTGCTTCTCTTGACTGGTCTTGTGACCCCTTGCTCTCCCCCACTTTGCCTATGGGGGTGTGTCAAACTATGATAATGCTTGTGCTGTGTAGGCTGTAGTGGGGTAGCCCATAAGGGGTACAACCCAAATTAGGGTTAGCATATGTACCCACATCTCTGTTCAATGCATTCATTCCTGCTGCTAGATTCTGACATGTACCTATCGATCTGCTCCTCTCTGCACCTATCTATCTGCTCCTCTCTCTACCTATCCATCTCAGCCTGTAGGCTGTACTCACCTTGGTAAGGCAATATCTGCTGAAGGCAACGATCACGGGGATTGTTGCGTGCATTACTCCTCCTCACCACACTCAGCACTTGCACAGAACAGAGCCAATATCATAGGAATGTTGCACGCGTTCCCAAATCTTTCCATGTGTTACATATGACACCACACAATGTCAAAGTATGCTCTTCATATTTTATATAATTGTTTAGCATTGTAGTGTTGTTATCTAATCCTGGTTGTGGTGCACCACCTTCTACATTGTTTCGTGTATAACTTGGGCCTTTGGCCCTTGACTCGTCGTCTATGCAATCGCGTCGCCTATTATCACATTCTCGCCGTCTATGCGCACGCGCCGTCTATGGTCGCATTCTCGCTGTCTATGCGCTCGCGTCATCTACAGTCGCTTTTTCAGCGTCGAAATTGTCAGAAACAGTTGCAGAAAGTTAGAAACAGAAAGGGGAGTTTGCACTAGCAGGCAGTTGAGTACATATAGGAAACCCTAATTTGGGCTATACTCGCTATAGAGTACCCCACTGCAGGCTAGACAAATATCACATTGTGACACACCCCAATAGTCAAAGTGGGGTATAATCAGCACAGCAAGCAGTCATAGAGAAGGTTCACAAGTACAAGCAAAGCTAGAGGCATTCACAAAGGGCAAGTGAGGAGGGGGAGGCGGGACTATGAGAGGAGAGGAGATGGGAGGCGATGGCTGAAGCTGCGGACACACGGGCAACAGGAACGGCTGGCACAGCGGCTACCGGAGCAGCGCCCCGGACTACTGGAGTAACTGGCTCCGCGGCTAAGACGAGCGGCAGGAGCAACGGACCCACGAGCGACTGGCGCAGCAGGCTCGCTGGGCTACCGGAGCAGAGCCCCGGACTACTGGTGCTGCTGACGACACGACGGCTGCCTCCGCTCAACCTACCCCAACTGTCCCACCCCCCTTTCACACACCCCCTGCTGCACCCCTAGCTTCACTCTCACGACACCCCCCTAGCACCACTCCCTCGGCTCCCACACACCCACCCCCCTCAGCGGCAGCTGCAGCAGTGGGAGACAAAGGAGGAGGAGGAGCAGGGGAGGGCTCACACACCCGCCACCCCCATACCCCCAACGCAGGCGGCACGGGGCAGAAACGCAGGCAGCAGCCAGGGCGCTGCAAGGGGCGACGGGCAGGGCGGCGCGTGGGCCCCCAAGGCGCCGCGACGGGCGACGGGAGGGGGCGACGCGCGGGCCCCCAGGGCGCAGCGACGAGCGACGGGCAGGGCGGCGCGCGGGCCCCTGGGGCGCCGCGACGGGCGACGGGAGGGGGCGACGCGCAGGCCCCCAGGGCACCGCGACGGGCGACGGGCAGGGCGGCGCGCGGGCCCCCGGGGCGTCGCGACGGGCGATGGGAGGGGGGGCGGCGCGCGGGCCCCCGGGACGCCACAACGGGCGACGGGAGGGGACAGCGCGCGGGCCCCCGGGGCGCCGCGACGGGCGATGGGAGGGGGGACGGCGCGCGGGCCCCTGGGGTGCCGTGACGTGCGACGAAACCGCCACGCACTGGCGGGCAGAAAGCCGCCACGCGCCCTGAGCGCACGGCGGGAAGAAAATACGCCGTATGCGCCGAGTGCGCGGCAGGCAGAAAACGTCGCGCGCCCGGGGCGCGCGATAGGCAGGACAGCAGCGGAAGCATTAGGTGGGCCCATCCACAGGATCGACCAGGGAGGGTCGACCTGCTCTGACACAATGTCAGATACAGTAGCAGAAAGTTTGAAACAGAAAAGGGAGTTTGCAACAGCAGGCAGTTGAGTACATATAGGAAACCCTAATTTGGGCTATACTTGCCATAGACAGGCTAGACAAATATCACATTATGACAGAAATTCGTTGTTTTGTTCGTCGTTCGTCGATCTCTCGTCGCCTGCCTGCCGCGCTTTGACGCGATAGCTATGAGCCACTATATAAGGCTCCCAGCTCTTGCTTCCTAACGATGCGTCCCCTCCCTCGATCGTTCCTGCCCTCGATCGATCGAGAGACAGCTACAGTTCAACTATAGCGTCGTAGTCGACAGAGTAACCAAATTTCGAGATGGATTGCGAAATCCTGTAACAGGCGCCAAACAATCCTGTCACCTCCGCCGATGGCAATCGATGTATCTTCGTGGCCACACCGATCTTTGACTTATTTAAGATCGAGAGCTTTTTCCCCCTTGTAATCTCGATCCTGTCAACCTGGGCTTGAAATCGAACCTGTGTTTGTCACCTCCTACCAATCGTGCCCCAATCCGGCAATCGGTGTGCTCGATTGGTTTTTCATTGCGATCTCGCGATCGATCGAGGTAGGGGACGCGCCTTGAATGCGGGTCCTACCTCGACTTCTCCCTCGCCAATAGCCTATGCCCAACCAAATGGTGGCCTCGTAAACACGTAATTTGTTATCGGTGTGCGTGATTGAAAGCCGATTAATGCTACTGAATGTTGTTCAAACAAAATCAATTAGGCGGAGTCGAAATAAGCGAAGAGTGTCGGCCTGAGTGGCCACGTAAGCAAGACGAAGCTGACCATGCTGCTGCAACTCTCGAGCAAGGAAGTAACGCAGAGCGATGTGCTTTGTTTTGTGCTCCAGTCTTTGCTCCTCACACAAGGCAATTGCAGCCTTGTTGTCTACGTACAGAACTGAATGAGAACGAGGCTGCTCTCCCAAGTCGGTCAGCAGGTAGGTGAGCCAGTGTAACTCCTGTGCAGCCATGGCTGTCGCGTAGACCTCAGCCTCACAACTGGAGCTGAGAACAGAAGACGACCGGGTAGACCGCCAAGAAACAGAGCCGGAGCCAAGGCTTGAATGTGTAACCCTGAGACGACTGCTGAGAAGTCAGGTCGTCAACCCACGAAGCGTCTGAGTGTCCAGTGAGGACAACTGGACCCCGCCCTCCAAGCACGAGCCCCATGCCCGATGTACTGCACAAGTAACGCAGTACCCTCTTCGCAGCATCCCAGTGCACCTTTCGGTGCCTACCAGGAGCCACGTAGCATGCCAGAAGGCCAAGAGGGTACACAAGGTCAGGACGAGTGCAGGTCATCAGGTACATGAGGCAGCCCACTAGCTCTGAGTACGGTCCATTCAGCTCTACGGACTCGTCCGAAGGTGGAGCTGAGAGCAAGTGACCGGTAGGTAGAGGAGTGGACTGTGGCGAGGACCAAGTGAAGCCGAAGCGCTGAAGGACCTGCTGCACCATGTGTGACTGAGTCAGGGTGATGGTGCGTTGTGCTCTGTCCCGGGTGATCTGCAAGCCAAGATAGCTGCGCAGCTCACCCACGTCTGAGCACGTGTGTCTCTTCTGCAGCTCCGACTTCACTAGGGTGAGTGCCTCAGTGTCAGTAGTGGCAAAAAACAAGTCGTTGACGTACACAAGGATATAGAACGGCGGCAGCGAAGTGTCGGTGGGGAGAAACAGCGACGGATCTATAGTCGAAGGCGCAAACCCAAGTGTCGCAATTGTCGTCCTCAGTGTGTCGTGCCACTCACGAGGCGCCTGGCGGAGACCGTAGACTGGCCGCCGGAGGCTCCACTGGGTACCTGCAGGAAACGACCCAGTGAAGCCAGGCAGACGGCGCAGCCAGATCTCCTTGTGCAGGCTGCCATGTAGGAAAGCTGTGCTGAAGTCAAGAGAGTGAAGCTCGTAGTCACGTTGAATGGCAACGCGCAGCAGCACCCGAAGAGTGGTCATCTTCAGGGTAGGGGAGAAGGTCTGGAAGAAGTCAACTCCCTATCGCTGACTGAAGCCGCTGGCAACGTAACGAGCCTTGAAGACAGGCGGAGAGCCCGGCGGCCGCTTCACCCTGAAAACCCACATGCCATCGACTACGTTTGCCTCAGTAGGGGGAACTGCGTCGACGTAGGTGTCTGTGGACTTCCAGGATGCCATCTTTACGTCCATGGCTGACTACCACTGAGAGGAGTACTCACCCGCGATCGCCTCAGCGTAAGAGCGCGGGGTCGGGATGTCTGGTGCATCTGGGTCTCCCTCAGGGGCAAGCAGCATGGCCACGAGATGAGGTGCAGCGGCTGCAAGACACTCAAAGTCCTCCTGCCTTACCTCAAGGACGTCCGTGCCAAAAGCACACTCACCCCCGACGGACGGAGGACAGACAGACTCAGACTCAGCAACAAGACTAGTGGCGTAGTCGAGACGACAAGCAGCAGCAAAGTCAACAAGCTCAACGACTAAAGCAGACGCAGCAGCAGACTGAAAAGAAGGGTAAGTGACAACAGTGGCTAAGAGACGCGTAACAGTAGGATTGGCAGCACGAACTTGGTCAGACTCAGGGTCCAGAACATGCGGAAGAGAGGACGCAGGAGGGGACGGCAGAGGAACACGCTGTGGAACAGAGGAAGGACGAAGTGCCATAGTGTGCATGCTGGGGACGGGAGGAGGACACTCACGAGGAACACGGCGACCAGTGCGACTAGCGCGAACAGGCGAGGCAGGACGAGACGCAAGCTCACGACGCTTTGTAAGACCTCCTGTCTGCCCAATGTAGGGAGCAGGCAGTGGGGAACCTGGCTGTAACGGGAGACCAGTAGAAGACGGGAGACTAAGAACCTGGCGAAGCATTGAGCCAGGCGGCGGTAGAGACAACGGTGACGGTGGAGCGAAGAACAGACGCGACGGTGCAGCACCACTAGTACCAGCTCCTCCAGCAGCACACCACCAGTACTAGTACCAGCAGCTCTAGCACCTCCAGCTCCGAAAACTCCAGCTCCAGCACCTCCATCTCCTGGGTCACCAGCTCCAGCGCCTACATCTCCAGGGCTTACAGCTCCAGAGTCCGCAGCACCACCAGCTCTGGCCGCTCCAGTACCTCCAGCTCCCGCGCCTCCAGTCGCAGCGCCTCTAGCCCCAGCAGCGCCACGCCGACGGCGGCAGTGCTGAGAGCACCACTCGCGTAGCTGCTGCTGCGAGAGAGCACCTCGAGAACCTCCAGAACGAGTACCTCCAGGACTAGCAGTGCCAGCTCCACCAGCACCTCCAGTGCGAGCACCTCTAGAACTAGTAGTACCTCCAGCACCACCATTCTCAGCAACTCCAGGCTCCGCACCCGCAGGCTCAGCACCCTCAGGCTCCACACCCGCAGGCTCCGCACCCCCAGGCTCCACACGCTCAGGCGCAACACCCCCAGGCTCCACCCACACAGGCTCAGCACCCCCAGGCTCAACACCCCCAGACTCCACACGCACAGGCTCAGCGCCCCCAGCAACACCAGAGTCACCAGTGACCTCGACAGGCTCAACCAAGGGGAGTGGGTCTACCTCAGACACACCTGAAGGAGCAGGACCCTAAAGGGGGAGGGGGTCTACCGGAGGGGGACCTGGAGCAAGGAAGAGCGACGAGGGAGGGGGAGGGGCAATGCAGTAGGGGAAGAGACGGTAAAAGGGAACCGACTCGTCAAATGTGACGTCCTGAGAGGACAGAACACGGCGCGAAGTGGGGTGGTAAACTTGCCAGCCAGGCGCGTCAGGGGGAAAACCAAGGAAGACACAGTGAACGGCACGAGCGGAGAGTTTGTCCGCGGAGGTATCGCGGACAAAGGCACGATATCCCCAGACCCGGAACATGGACGCATCGCCAACCTCTCCCTTCCAACGCAATGTCGGCGAGGTCTCCGGCAAGGAGATACTGGGCCAGAGGTTGAGCTGATGCGCAGCGTACCGGACTGCAAACGGCCACAGAAAATGGGGGGCAGCCGCATGGATCATGGAGGTACGAGCGACCTCCATGACTAAGCCAATGCGGCGCTCAGCAACCCCATTCTGCTGCGGAGTGGCCTAAAGCTTGAACGACTGGGTGATGCCCTCCTCCTGACAGAAGTCCCGCAAGAGGTCGGAGGAGAACTCACCACCTCTGTCAGAGTGCAGACGCAGGACAGGAAGGTCCTGGTGGAACCGCTCGCGGAGATGGAGACGGACAGCGCGGATACAAGGGATCAAGACATCAAGGACCTTCCCCCTTGCTACGCAAGGGGAAGACCGTGGTGTAACGCGAGTAGTCATCAACAACCAGCAGAAAGTACCGCTCGAGGCCCTGTCCCTGGACGCGGGCTGGGCCCCACAAGTCCATGTGGAGAGTCTGCAAGGGAGCCTCTGTCAGAGGGAACGAGGAGTGAGGAGCGGCGCGCTGCCGCCCCTTGACGCAGGGAAGACAGGGCGGGGCAGGCGAGCGCGGGAGGGGGGGCAGAGACCTGGGAAGACCAGAGTCAAGGAGAAGGGAGTGCATGCCACGGAGGCGTGGCAGGGAGGGGTGACCAAGGCGGTGGTGCCACAGGAGGGTCTGGTGCGACAGGGTGCGACACGAGCAGGAGGCTGCTAGCTGACCTGACGCGGACAAATACGCAGCTACCCGAGGAGGCACAGTAGTCAGTGTGTACAGGCTTGGCCCAGGCCGACAGGTAAACGTGGCCAGGTGACGGCCCGTCCGTGCACACGTGCAGATCGCTACACGCTGTCCTCAAGGAGTAAAGGTATTAACCCATGCATCCTGAAGGATGGTGTTGCTCACCAAGTTTGTAGAGAACGAGGGGAGGTGCAGACCTGATAATGAGCCAGTCGGAATCGCCGACATGGGAGAACAGTGGAGGAACGTGCAAGAACCGGTCTACCAGAAGGGTCAGCCAAAGAGACGGCAACCGGTCCTACGAGGGGTGTGACTGTGGTGCTGTCTCGAAAGAAGCATCGGGAAGCACCTGAGTCAAGCGTGAAGGTGTGCAAGGCCTCAGCAGGCGCAGTACCAGAGAGAGCAGTCTCACCAGCAGCTAGAGCAGAATCACTAGCACCTAGAGCAGCAACCTCTATACCTGGGTCGGGCGGCACACACAGGTAACAGTCACCCTCAGCACTAACAGTCAATGCATACATGGCAGCAAGAATAGCATCATAGTCAAGAGCAAAGATATCTACATCGCGCTTAAGCAAGACTGCCCAGCGGGGGAGCTCAGGTGCATCAGGAAACTGTTTGCGCCAGGCATCATCAAGACGAGAGAAGCAGCGGTACTCGGTGTGAAACGTCCTGCAGGGCTGACCAGCGCGGGGACCTGTGCGAATGACATACGGGCAGCCGACAGCACCCCCAGCCGCCCCACGCTGAGCATACCAGTCACGGAGCTGGTGGGGTGTAAGGGTCTCGCGCGGACGCTGCTGCTGCTGCTGCCTCTGACCACCACCAGAGCCTCCCCTCTGAAAGGCTCCACCCCGACCGCCACCACTGCCGCCGCCACCGCTCCCACTGCCGCCACCACCGCCGCTGCCTCCTCCACCGCCACCACTCCCACTGCCACCGCCTCCGCCGCCTCCACTCCCACTGCTACCGCTACCGCCGCCACCGACGCCTCCACTCCCGCCACTACTCTCACCGCCACCTCCGCCACCTCCACCACCCCCGTCGCCTCCACCACCGCCCCCCCCGCCGCCACCTCCACCACCCCTGCCTCCCTTGCCCTTGCCGCTGCGGCGCCTCCCACTAGGAGCAGAAGCAGCGCCGACTTCCTCAGCACCAAGGAGGTCAACAGCAGTAGCAGAAGCGTAGGAGGGGGTAAGGGGGGAGTAGGAACACCCCTCAAAGTGGGGAGTGCGAGGAGTGCCACGAGCACCACCTACAGCGACAATGCTCTTCTCTGCTGCAAGCAGGTGCTTCTCGAAGTCATCGACAGTGAGGGAGGTAGGGTCAAGAGCGAGAAAGTGGTCCTTAACCGTACGAAGAGAGTCAGGGAGGCGGGTGACTAGGAAGTAGAGCGTGATGTACATCGGGGGCGGGTTCGTGGCTAAGAACTCGGCTGAGAGAGCGGCACGGTAGCGAACGTCACTAGCGCGAAGGTGGGAGATGAGGTCCACAACTGTGGCAAAGGCAGACAACTCTGGGAACAGGTAGGGCAGGATAAGACAGCTAAGAGCAGCAGTGGCAGGGGAAGAGTAGCGAGCGACTACAGCGGTGTACAGGTCCTTAGCTATCTTGTGCTGGCCGAATTGAACACGTTCAGCTAACGACAGATGGCTGCGAATAGCTAGGCGAGCAGCTGCGTCACGGGTCTGCCACTGTGAACGAGAGAGGCTGCCAGCTGTGTCAGGAGGAGGGGCTGAGGAGCCAGACGCATGGTCAAACAGGGAAACACCGTCTTTAGCGTCAGTCATTAGGTACAGTTGCAGGTCATCGAGCCACGTGGCAAACTCTATCAGGCGGCCGTCAGGGTCGAACGAGAGGACGTTGAGCGTAGCCATGGCTGCAGCGCGGCGCACGGGTAGGCAGAGGCGGCGCTCGGGCAGCAGAGGCAGCGCGCAGGCAGTAGCAGCAGGGCAGCAGAGCAGCAGGGCAGTAGCAACAGCTAAGCAGAAATAGCAGTGCAGCAACAGCAGTGCAGTAACAGTAGCACAGGCGGCAGCAGGGGCAGTGCAGGTGCGCGTGCGGCAGAGCAGGTGCGTGCGGGCCTGGCGCGGGCTGTACGGGCTGCGTGCGGGCCTGGCGTGGGCTGTACGGGCCGCGCGCGGGCCTGGCGCGGGCTGCACAAGCTGCGCGCGGGCCTGGCGCGGGCTAGACGGGCCGAGCGCGGGCCTTGCGCGGATCGTACGGGCTGCGCACGGGCCTGGCACGGGCTGCACTGGCTGCGCACGGGCCTGGCGCGGGCTGCACGGGCTGCGCGCGGGCTGTAGGGGCTGCGCGCTGGCGGCGCGCAGGCTGTACTGGCTGCACACGGGCTGCGCGTGGGCTGTACGGGCTGTGCGCGGCAGGGCAGAGCAGGGCAGCGCGAAAGCGCTGGGCAGGGCAGGAAATTCGGGCAGAAAAAAAAGGCTAACTGGTGGGCCCTTCAAAAAAAACCGGTCCTTAGAAGGACCTGCTCTATACCATGTCGAGAGAGTTAGGTGAAAAGGTGATTGATTAGGTCTAGGATGGGGTACAAACAAGAGTGTCGAGGTGAGAACTGCACCCCCTAAGGCTAGCCCCTATATAGCCTAGACAAGTTAATAAACATATATTTTGACAAAGACCTCGGGCTATCGAGGTTCAGAATGTCAAACTCATATGCTATAGTCTGTGTAGGCTGTAGTGGGGTAGACAATATGGGGTACAACACTTTTAGGTTTTCCTACTTGTACCCACCTGCTTGCTAGTTCATTCATTCCTCATTTCTTCACATGGTATAGAGCAGGTTCCCTAGTGGGAACGCTTCCTAGGGCCCACCACTGAAAATCGATTTTTTTTTTTCTGACCGGAGCGCGAGTCGCCCCTGCCCGAGGCGCGCCCCGTGGGCCGCCCTCTCGTCGCGTCCCCTGCCCTTAGCGGCCTGTCGCGCCCTCCTAGCGGCCCCTCTCACGGCCCCTCGCGCCACCCTTAGCGGCCCCGTCGCCACCCCTAGCGGCCCCGTCGCCACCCTTCACGGCCCCGTCGGCCCCTTCGCGGCCCCATCGCCGCCCCTAGCGGCCCCGTCGCCGCCCTTCGAGGCCCCTCGCGGACCCTTCGCGGCCCCGTCGCCGCCCCTAGCGGCCCCATCGCCGCCCTTCGAGGCCCCTCGCGGCCCCCTTCGCGGCCCCGTCGCCGCCCCTAGCGGCCCCGTCGCCGCCCCTATCGGCCCCGTCGCCGCCCTTCGCGGCCCCGTCGCCGCCTCTGGCGGCCCCGTCGCCGCCCTTCGCGGCCCCATCGCCGCCCCTAGCGGCCCCGTCGCCGCCCTTCGCGGCCCTGTCGCCCCTCATGCAGCCGCCTCGGGAGCAGCCGCCACTGCAGCAGCCGCCCCTGGAGCAGCCGCCCCTGCAGCAGCCGCCCCTGGAGGAGCCGCCCCTGCAGCAGCCACCCCTGGAGCAGCCACCCCTGCAGCAGCCGCCCCTGGAGCAGCCGCCCCTGCAGCAGCCGCCCCTGGAGCAGCCGCCACTGCAGCAGCCGCCCCTGGAGCAGCCGCCCCTGCAGCAGCCGCCCCTGGAGGAGCCGCCCCTGCAGCAGCCACCCCTGGAGCAGCCACCCCTGCAGCAGCCGCCCCTGGAGCAGCCGCCCCTGCAGCAGCCGCCCCTTCAGCAGCCGCCCCTACAACTGCCGCCTCTGGAGCAGCCGCCCCTGCAGCAGCTACCCCTGGAGCAGCCACCCCTGCAGCAGCCGCCCCTGGAGCAGCCGCCCCTGCAGCAGCCGCCCCTGGAGCAGCCGCCACTGCAGCAGCCGCCCCTGGAGCAGCCGCCCCTGCAGCAGCCGCCCCTGGAGGAGCCGCCCCTGCAGCAGCCACCCCTGGAGCAGCCACCCCTGCAGCAGCCGCCCCTGGAGCAGCCGCCCCTGCAGCAGCCGCCCCTTCAGCAGCCGCCCCTACAACTGCCGCCTCTGGAGCAGCCGCCCCTGCAGCTGCCGCGGAGCCCTTGCCCTACAGTGGTAGCGACCTCGCCGTTGCCGCCGTCGTACGCCTGCCCTTCTCGCCACTGGTGAGCACTGCCCTGCCCGTACTGCTGTTACTGCTGCTCTTGCTACTACTGCTCTTTCTACTGCTACTGCTGCTCCTGGCGTGGCCAGATGCAGCTCCAGCACCGTCCGCGTGAGTCCCTCGCCCCCCATCAGCTTCGTGAGTGGTACGCTAGTTGGGGTTGTAGGGGTGGCCGCACTGCTACTGCTGCTACTGCTGCCACTGCGGCTACCACTGCTCCTGCTGCCCCAGGCGGTGGCCGGATGCAGCTCCAGCGACGTCCGCGTGAGTCCCTCACGCCCCAGCAGCTTCGTGAGTGGTACGCTACTTGGGGTTGTTGGGGTGGCCGTAGTGTGAGTCGTTCTGGCGTGAGTAGTTCGGGAGCTGCTTGTAGTGGCCAGGTGCAGCTGCAACATAGTCCGCGCGCGGTCCTGTCGCCCCAGCAGCTTCGTGAGTGGTACGCTCAGCGTGGAGGGTCACGGAGTACTACTCGCTGTCCGTACGTCATTCGCACTGGTGCTCGGACTGGTCAGCCTTGCGGGACGTTTGGTCACGCAGAGTCCCGCTGCTTCGCCCGTCTGAGCGACGCCTGGCGTGCGGAGTTTGGCGACGCCGCTGAGCTCCCCGACTGGGTGGAGCTGCTTAGGCAGAGGGTAGATATCTATGCTCTTGACTATGATGCTATCCTCACTTCCATGTATGCATTGCCTACTAGTGATGTGGGTGACTGTTACCTGTGTGTTCCGCCTGACCCAGGCATTGAGGCTGCTGCTCTAGGTGCTGGTGAGGCTGCTGCTCTAGGTGCTAGTGTGTCTACTCCTCCAGGTGCTGGTGAGTCTGCTGCCCCAGGTGCTGGTGAGTCTGCTCTCGCAGGTACCACGTCGGCTCAGGTTTTACACACCTTCACCCTTGACTCGGGTGCTTCCCACTCCTTCTTTCGAGACCGCACCACACTCACGCCGCTCAGTCAGCCGGTTGCAGTCTCCCTGGCAGACCCCTCTGGGGGTCCCGTCCTTGCCCACTTCTCCACTATCTTACCGTGTCCGGCGGCCCCTTCTGGCTCCCTGTCAGGTCTTTACCTCCCCTCGTTCTCTACGAACTTGGTGAGTGGTGCTGACCTACAGGATGGAGGGGTTGACCAGTTCACTCCTGCGCGTCAGCGAGTGACCCACTGTACGTGTGCTCGGACGGGCCGACACTTGGCCACGTTTACCCGTCGGCCGGGGTCGAGATTGTACACACTGACTACTGAGTCTCCTCAGGTAGCTGCATCGAGTCAGGTGTTTGCTGCAGCGTCCAGGTCGGGTCCTGAGTCTGCCCCCTGCTCGTGTCGTCTCCTGTCTCACCAGACTCTCCTCTGGCACCACCGCCTTGGTCACCCCTCCCTGCCTCGTCTCCGAGGCATGGCCTCTCGTTTCCTTGTCTCGGGTCTCCCCCGTTCCCTCCCTTCTCTTCCTCCGGGGCCTGCCCCCACCTGCGTTCCCTGCGTCGAGGGGCGGCAGCGCGCCGCTCCTCACTCCTCCGAGTTTCCTCCGACAGAGGCTCCGCTGCAGACGCTTCCCATGGACGTGTGGGGCCCAGCCCGCATCCGTGGACAGGGTCACGAGCGTTAATTCCTGCTGGTGGTTGACGACTACTCGCGTTACACCACAGTCTTCCCCTTGCGCAGCAAGGGTGAGGTCACTGAGGTGTTGATCGACTGGATCCGCGCAGCTCGTCTCCAGCTCAGAGAGAGTTTCGGCTCGGGCTTTCCTGTCCTGCGTCTGCACTCCGACAGAGGAGGTGAGTTTTCCTCTGACCTTCTGCGAGCCTTCTGTCGTGCACAGGGCATCCGCCAGATGTTCACGCTTCCGGCCTCTCCACAGCAAAATGGGATTGCTGAGCGCCGCATTGGCATGGTCATGGACGTCGCTCGTACGTCCATGATCCATGCGGCTGCTCCCCATTTTCTGTGGCCGTTCGCGGTTCAGTACGCGGCGCATTAGATCAACCTTCAGCCCCGGGTCTCCTTGCCAGAGACCTCCCCCACCTTGCGGTGGACGGGGAAGGTTGGCGATGCGTCTGCGTTTCGTGTCTGGGGATCTCGGGCGTTTGTCCGCGACTTGTCTGCGGACAAGCTGTCCCCCCGTGCTGTTCCCTGCGTCTTCCTTGGCTTCCCCCCTGACGCGCCTGGTTGGCAGTTTTACCACCCCACCTCGCGCCGTGTTCTGTCCTCCCAGGACGTCACCTTTGACGAGTCGGTGCCTTACTACCGTCTCTTCCCCTACCGCACTGCGCCCCTCCCCCCGCCGCCGCTCTTCCTTGCGCCAGGTCGACCCCCGGTAGACCCTCTCCCCCCTCAGGGTCCTGCCCCGTCAGGTGTGTCCCAGGTAGACGCAGTCGAGCCTGTCAAGGTAGCTGTTGACTCTGGTGCTGCTAGGGGTGCTGAGCCTGGGGGTGCTGAGCCTGGGGGTGCTGAGCCTGGGGGTGCTGAGTCTGGGGGTGCTGAGCCTGGGGGTACTGAGCCTGGGGGTGCGGAGCCTGGGGGTGCGGAGCCTGGGGGTGCTGAGTCTGGGGGTGCGGAGCCTGGGGGTGCTGGGTCTACTCGTGTGGCCTCTGGCGGTGCTGGGTCTTGGGGCCCTTCGGGTGCTTCGTCTCGGCGGGAGCTACCCTCTCCACAGGAGCTGCGCGAGTGGTTTGCCCGGCGCTGGAGCCGTGCTGCTGGAGCTGGAGGTCCTGGAGCTACTGTTGCTGCTGACCCTGGGGTCGGCGCTGGAGGTCCTGGAGCCACTGGTCCTGGAGGTGCTCGTACTGGCGGTACTGGAGCTGCTGGGACTGGAGGTGCTGCTGGGTCTGCTGGAGTTGGTGCTGCTGGAGGTACTAGAGCTGCTGGTACTGCTGGGGGGACTGGAGTTGCTGGGCCTGGAGGTGCTCCTAGTGCTGGAGCTCCTGGTGGTGCTGGAGCTGGCGGCCCTGCTGGAGTAGGTGCTACTGGAGTTGCTGGAGCTGGAGCTGCTGGGGGTGTTGGTGCTGGTGCTTCTGAGGGTGCTGGAGTTGGCGCTGCTGGAGCTGGAGGTGCTGCTGGCGCTGGTGCTGCCGCTGGGGGTACTGGTGCTGTCCCTGCTGGTTCTGGAGGCGCTGCGCGGCTGCGGCCGTACTTCGTTCCGCTCCTTGAGCAGGTTCTTGTTCTCCCGCCCTCTACTGGTCCTGCTCCTCCCTTCGAGTGTCCACAGCCTGTCCAGTCGCGGTCACAGTTACAGCCCGCCTCCCCTCTGCCTGCTCCTTCTCCCTACACTGGTCCTACTGGAGGTCTTGCTGAGCGTCGTGAGCCTGCGTCTCGTCCTGCGTCGCCTGTTCGTGCTGCTCGCACTAGTAGTCGTGTTCCGCGTCCGCGTCCTCCTGCGGTCCCAGGCACTCACCAGATGGCACTGCGTCCTTCCACTGCTCCTCTGCGTGTCCCGTTGCCGTCTCCTCCAGAGTCCTCTCTTCCTACTCTTGCTGACCCGGAGTCTGACTCTCTTCGTGCTGCCAGTCCTACTGTCACGCGTCTCCTGGCTACTGTTGTCACTGACCCTTCCTTTGAGTCCACTGCTGCGTCTGCCTTAGTTGCTGAGCTTGTCGACTTTGCTCCTCGCTGTCGTCTAGACTACGCTGCTAGTCTTGTTGCTGAGTCTGAGTCTGTCTGTCCTCCGTCCGTCGGGGGTGAGTGTGCTCTTAGCACGGACGTCCTTGAGGACAGGCAGGAGGAGTTCCAGTGTTTTGCTGCTGCTTTGCCTCATCTCGTGTCCACGCTGATTGCCCCTGAGGGAGACCCGGAAGCACCAGACATCCCGACTCCTCGATCGTACGCTGAGGCGATCGAGGGTCCCTACTCCTCACAGTGGCAGTCAGCCATGGACGCAGAGATGGCTTCCTGGAAGTCCACACGCACCTACGTCGACGAGGTTCCCCCACCTGGGGCGAACATCGTCAGTGGCATGTGGATTTTCAGGGTGAAGCGGCCGCCGGGTTCTCCGCCTGTCTTCAAGGCGCGTTACGTGGCTCGAGGCTTCAGTCAGCGGCAGGGAGTTGACTACTTTCAGACCTTCTCTCCCACCCCGAAGATGACCACTCTTCGGGTGCTGCTGCACATAGCCGCTCAGCGCGACTACGAGCTTCACTCTCTTGACTTCAGCACAGCTTTCTTGCAGGGCAGCCTGCACGAGGAGATCTGGCTGCGCCGCCCACCTGGCTTCACTGGGTCGTTTCCCCTTGGTACCCAGTGGAGCCTCCGGCGGCCAGTCTACGGTCTCCGCCAGGCGCCCCGTGAGTGGCACGACACACTGAGGACTACACTTGCGGCTCTTGGGTTTGCTCCTTCTACAGCCGACCCGTCGCTGTTTCTGCGCACCGACACCTCTTTGCCGCCGTTCTACATCCTCGTGTACGTCGACGACTTGGTCTTTGCCACTGCTGACACTGCTGGACTAGCTCACGTGAAGTCCGAGCTGCAGAAGAGACACACGTGCACAGACCTGGGTGAACTGCGCAGCTACCTTGGCTTGCAGATCACCTGGGACAGAGCACAGCGCACCATCACCCTGACTCAGTCACACATGGTGCAGCAGGTCCTTCAGCGCTTCGACTTCACGTACTCCTCGCCTCAGGCCACTCCTCTGTCTACTCGCCACTCGCTCTCAGCTCTGCCTTCGGATGAGTCCGTAGAGCCGAGTGGCCCGTACCCAGAGCTTGTTGGCTGCCTCATGTACCTGATGACCTGCACTCGACCTGACCTTGCATACCCTCTTAGCATCTTGGCACGCTATGTTGCTCCTGGGAGACACCGACCAGAGCACATGGCTGCAGCGAAGAGGGTGTTGCGCTACTTGTGCAGTACGTCGGGCATGGGGCTAGTGCTTGGAGGGCGACGTCCAGTGCTCCTCACAGGTCACGCAGACGCTTCTTGGGCTGACGACCAGGCTACTCAGCGGTCGTCACAGGGTTACACCTTCAGCCTTGGTTCCGGCTCTGTTTCGTGGCGGTCTACCCGCTCGTCTTCTGTTCTCGGCTCCAGCTGTGAGGCTGAGATCTACGTGGGGGCCATGGCTGCACAGGAGCTACGCTGGCTCACCTACCTGCTGACTGACCTAGGAGAGCCGCCTCGTTCTCCTCCAGTTCTGTACGTAGACAACAAGGCCATGCTGGCCTTGTGTCGGGAGCAGAGACTGGAGCACAGAACGCAGCACATTGCTCTTCGCTACTTCCTTGCTCATGAGCTGCAGCAGCGTGGTCAGCTGCGCCTTGCTTACGTGGCCTCTGAGGCCAACACTGCTGATATCTTTACCAAGGCACTTCCGCCTTGTGATCATCAGCGCTTCTGTACGATGCTAGGTCTTGTGCCTACTTGGCCTCACTTGCTCACTTCTTGACCTTGCTTGTCCTGTGATCTATCTATACCTGCACTTGCTTGTTTACCTTTATATATGATCTTGCATGTGAACTGGCCTTGTGGCCTTGAACATGTGCTCGGAATGTGTGGTGACGTTGTGATCCACCCTGAGCTTGCTTTGTTTTGCTTGACTGGTCTTGTGACCTCTTGTTCTCCCCCACTTTGCCTATGGGGGTGTGTCAAACTCATATGCTATAGTCTGTGTAGGCTGTAGTGGGGTAGACAATATGGGGTACAACACTTTTAGGTTTTCCTACTTGTACCCACCTGCTTGCTAGTTCATTCATTCCTCATTTCTTCACACAGAAGTGTTGCGAAAGGTGCGGTGGAGACTCGGTAGTGGTTTGGGACGAGCTTCTAGGCCGAACCAGCTGACCTGAGCGCTTCGGAACAAATTCGCTAAAGGTTACAGAAACAAAACAAACATATTACCGTACGCCAAATATACATGTACGGTAAGAACTGAAGTATCAAGGTAGATCTTTGCAATGCAGTACAACAAAAAACTATTTCTGCAAATGCTAATGCCTGTGATCCAAAGCGTACAAAGGTAGCTAATACATAGATTGCAATGAAGTAGTTAACAAGTACATTATTTTTATATATTCTTACATTTTCTCAAAGGAAACAGACACAACCCAAAGTGTCACCATTGGGTTGTTGGAATTTTTCTAGCAGAACTCTGCATCTGACTGCAGTGCGTCTTGCCTGCAGCCTGGCTGCCTTGGCCTCTTGCTGCTCCACCCATCTTCCTTGCATGGCAGAGGGAGTCGTGGTGGGAGCGAGATGGTGGTGGGAGCGAGATGGTGGTGGGAGCGAGATGGTGGTGGGAGTGAGATGGTGGTGGGAGTGCAAGGGTGGTGGGAGTGCAAGGGTGGTGGGAGCATGGCGGCACTGGGCGCACAGCAGTACCATCTGGTGGGATTGATGCTTGCATACCATCACGGTTAAGCCTTGTCTGTTCTTCTGGGAGTGAGTTTTCCTGCCCCACCTGCCCCTCCTGCCACGCCTGCCCCTCCAGCTACAGCTGTCTCTCCCGCTCTGCCTCCGCCAGCACGCTCTTGAGCAGCCTGTGCGCCCCGTTGTCGTCCACAATGGCCACGGCACTCACCCGGCAGTGCGAGCGGTTCAATGCCTGGCAGGGCAATGCAATGCAAGAAAGAGGCAAGAAGAGGGTGATGCAAGGCCAGCACGGCCCCATCGCCGTGCAGAATCTCCACAGCATTCACGCAGCACCGCGGGCGGTTTATAGCCTGGCAGGGCGGGCGCGGATGGGAGGAGACATGGGAGGTGTTTTTGAAGTTGCACAGAGAAGAAGAGAGGGTGGGAAAGGCACGAAGACAATTTGAAGTATGGTGACGGCAAAGCCTAGCAGGGATTTTCGTGAGGAATGGTCCATGTGCGGTCACCATGCGATGTCACCATGTAAGGCTACCATGTGATGTCACCATGTGATGTCACCATGCGAGGTTAGCAAGTAAAGTTGGTCCCAGCAGTATATAACCAGAAAGGAACTGCCTAAACTGTGGTTGTGCAGGTACCTTGGCTTAAAGCAGCGGTATACATTTGGCGCTATTGTATAATGTCCAAGGCCATTTCGCCGAGACGAAAAAAAACGAGGGGAGCGAGAGTATTGGCGAAAACCTGAGGCACTTGTGTTGTGAGGGAAGCAGGGTTGGGTTGGTTGTGAGTCACAAATGTGGTGAGATGCTCCCGTCACCGAACTCACCTGCCATGCTCACACACTAAGGAGAATAAGCCGCTAATAACTACACCAGAAATAAATAACCAAGGCGCACGCTGGAGGGTGCTACGCCAGCAGCGCGGCCACACACGAAGTCGCGCGTGAGTAATTAGGCGCGTGGGTAATTAGCTTCGCCTACGAAACGACCAGGAAAAGCGCACAGAAGCAGCAGCCTGTGCAGCAACTGTCGCGCACTCCCCTCTAGTCTCACACACGCGCCTGCAACGGGTTCGATTCGAGCCACCAGTGCAGGCACCTGGTGGGCTTCCCCCCTTCTCTTTCTGTAGCCCCCCTCGCCTCTCCCCACGAGTGTGGCATCCCCCCCTTGACGCCTCTCATACTGCAACCATCCCGTGCCTCCTCTATACCTCCCACCCACCATCGCCCTAAGTCCCACCACCCCCATCATCCACCCCCATCATCCACCCCCATCATCCGCACGCCCACCGCCCTGATCCCCCACACTCTCCTGTTCCCTCACCCCATCCTCCCCTCCTTTCCCATTCCCCTTCTCCCCCTCCCCCGTCTCCCCCACCCCTCCCCCCGCGCCTGTTTCGCCAGCACCACCATGCGTTTCAAGCGGCTCATGGGTTCCCCACCCCCCCATGTGTTGCTGCCCCACCTCTCCATTACCTGATAGCACCAACACCCCACCTAAGTCAGCAGCCACCTCAGCCTGCACTCACCACGGCCAGGCGGCGTCTGCACATGGGTGGCCACCAACACAGGAATGCTGCAAGCATTGCTTCCCACACACGCACACCCCAATCCCCCTCCTTACCGTGGCATACATGATAGCACCAACACCCCAGTCTCTACTCACCTTGGCCTCTCCTCACCTTGGCCTCTACACTCACCTTGGCCTCTACACTCACCTTGGCCTCTACACTCACCTTGGCCTCTACACTCACCTTGGCCTCTACACTCACCTTGGCCTCTACACTCACCTTGGCCTCTACACTCACCTTGGCCTCTACACTCACCTTGGCCTCTACACTCACCTTGGCCTCTACACTCACCTTGGCCTCTACACTCACCTTGGCCTCTACACTCACCTTGGCCTCTACACTCACCTTGGCCTCTACACTCACCTTGGCCTCTCCTCACCTTTGCCTCTCCTCACCTTTGCCTCTACACTCACCTGGGCGGTTCCGGGAGATTCAGCACCTTGACCCCAAGGCGCCTTGACCCCAAGGTTTAGTTGACCCAAGGCACCTTGGCCCCAATGCACCTTGACCCCAAGGCACCTTGACCCCAAGGCACCTTGACCCCAAGGCACCTTGACCCCAAGGCACCTTGACCCCAAGGCACCTTGACCCCAAGGCACCTTGACCCCAAGGCACCTTGACCCCAAGGCACCTTGACCCCAAGACACCTTGACCCCAAGACACCTTGACCCAAGACACCTTGGCTTCGCTGGGAGAAGCATCACCACTCACCCATGCTCACGCCTCACCATTCCCACCTCCTCTTTTACTCACCTTCCCAAATGCACCATGCAGAATTTGTCACACCCTTGCAATAAAAATGGCACAGCGTTTTGAGAGAGGAAAGGCGTGTCAAGTATGATAGCGTAGGCTAGCATCGGTTACCGCAGCATGGCACAGATAGAGGTACCTGAGATGGTTAGGTGTTGCGTTCCCCAATGATGGAACCCACCTTGCTAGGACCGCCACGATGTATTTTGACCTATTGATACAAGGCCACTTGAGAATCGTCACGAACCCAATAAGCAAGTACCCCTTATGGTGGGTGCAGTAAGTAACTGCCGCCCCACGCATGCACAACCCCCCATTCCACTAATTACTTCCTGATTTGACACATCTCAAATCTTCATTTCTTAGAAGTCGCAAATCCCCCTCCCATCTGAGATCACACTGCAGCGCGGGTGGTTCAAGGCGTGACAAGGGATGCAAGGAAAAGAGTTGGGGTGTGGGTGAGAAAATGCAGGGAAAGGAGAGAGGAGAGGAGAGAGTGCAGGGCACAGTAGTGCAAGGACGACCCATTGCCGTCCTAAGTCACCATGGCACTCATGGAACAGCGTGGGTTCATGAGTGCAGTGGGGAAGCGGGCATGCGTGCACGAGTCACGCCAAGAGTGCAACCTCAGCGTGCAAGCACTACCACCTGCTCACTTCATTTCACAGCGCCTCACCCCGAGTGAGAAGGGGTGAAAGGCGCTCAGATCAGATCTCAGAGGTGACCATCTGCTGGACGTAAACGGGGGGGAGAAGGGGGAGTGGAGCGAGAGGAGTGGGGGAGAAGGTGAGCGATTGACTCAGCGCCCCACCACTGCATGCATCCATGCCAATGGAAGTGGTCGGCTGAGCGTGCCTTTTCACTGCACTTCCTTCTTGCCCTCTCTTCTCCTCCCCTTTCCATTCTCCTCCCCTTCCTTTGACGTCCCTCCATTCTCCTCCCCGTCCTTCTCCTCCCCTCCATTCTCCTCCCCTTCTTTCTCCTCCCCTCCATTCTCCTCCCCTCCCCTCCCCTCCCCTCGTTTCTCCTCTTTTCCTTGCCCCTTTTCTCCTCCCTTGCTCCTCGCTCGCCTTCGCCTATCCACTCGTTTCCCACCCACCTGCCTCACACCCACCTCCCTCCCTCTCGTCCGCTCCCCGCCCTTCCTAACGCGCCTCTCCTCTACACTCCGCTTCTTCCCCTCCCGCCGCCCTTCCACTCCTCCACCCCCTCCCTCCCCCGCCAGCACCACCATGTGTTTCAACCAGCTCACTCGCTTTCCCCCGCCTCACACCAATGCTCTTCCACGTTGCTGCCTTCACCCGCACCCGCAACCTATCCCGCGCCCTTACCCCCACCCTCCTTCCTTCACCCAATAGCTCCCCGTCTACCGGCCCCCCTCGAGCCCCTTGCGCGTGTTCTCCCCGCTTCCTCCCTTCTGCCCGTCCCCACCCTTCCGCCTGGCCCTTCTCCCCTCTTCCGCCCCCCTGCTCCGTCCCCGCTCCCCGTTCTCCCACCCCTCGCCTCGCTTCCACCAATCCCAAGCCACGCGCGCCCGCAGCCCCTCTACCCTCCCTGCGCCTTCCCTCACCACTCCGCCTCCCCTTCCCCCTCTGTGTGGCCGCCCGTCACTGCTGCCCCGTCTGCGCTCCTTCTCCATGTGGCGCGCAAACAAATTTCCACGGACTCTCGAAAACGCGGCGGCAGAGGCGCGCGAGCAGCAGGGATGGCGGCGGTAGCGGGGGCGGTGGTGGTGGTGGCGGTGGGGAAATGATGGGCGTGGGCTTCCAATGCCGCTTCTGCCTGTGCTGCTCGCAGCCATGCCGCCACCACCAGCTGCCGCTGCTACCATCGGGAGCCCTCCCTGCGCGCGCGTGCTTTGCCGCCAACCGACATTGCTTCTGCTCCTCGCACCTCTGCTCCTCGCGCCTCTGCGCGCTATCCTCCAACCGAATTGGACCTTTTCACTCTTTTGTGGACAATTCGTCACAGTCCGTCGCTCTGTTGTCACAGTCCATTGCACTCGCGTCGCAGTCCGTCGTTTTGCTCTTTTGTGGACAACTCGTCGCAGTTCATCGCGCATCGCGCGTCACAGTCCATTGCTCTCACGTCGCAGTCTATCGCTCTCTCATCGCCGTACGCCGCGCTGTGCCGTTGCCTGTCTGTCGATCTGAGGCAGTATCGACTGCGCCACTACCTGACGCTCCAAGCGTCCTTCCGTTGCCAGTGTAGTATCGCCACTTGTACTATGACTTCTCTCAACAAAGGTCAGGCTTGCGCCTCCTCTTTGCCCACCTCGCCATTGCTGCACCTCCTCGTGCTGCGCTGTCGCGGCTCTTCGCTATCGCGAATTGGCTCTTCTCGCTCTCGTCGCTCTATGTGTGGCTTCGACGGGATCGCCATCTGACTGTTGCCAGCTCTCACTTCCTAATCCTGTGTGGTTCTACTTAGTGAGCCCCGCGCACGTGTTTGCGAAATGTTGGCCTGATGCAATCAGTGCGTATCTTTTACAAACTATTGTTCTACTGAAATGTCCTATGACTGTCTAAAACGAAGCTGAAATAGGCGGAACCGAACTAGGCGGGAACTTCGGAATAACGGAGGCTCGGAAGTCTGGCGAAAGGTGCGGTGGCGTTCGGAAGTGGTTCGGCACGAATATTTAGGCCGAACCAGCTGACCCGAACTCGTCGGAGTGAATATGCTGAAATAAGCCTCCAGTAACGATTCTAATTCTGTATACAGACTCAACGAGATGAACATAGTTGCTTTTGTTGTGTAAATATTGGAATACATCCACAATTGATTTTTACTCAAGCCCACTTGCCCGGTTATCATTGCAAACCAAGGAGGGCACGTACAAACCAAGCTAGTGCGGTGCAGAAAAGTATCTTAAACATCACTTCTAACATGTTATAGACGAAGGAGGGCACGCAACCCAAATTGCTCGCACTGGCTAGTTGGTAATTCTTGCATGACTCCGCATTTGGGTCTTGGCTGCAGCCTGCCTAGTGGACCTCTTCCTGCCCCATCAGGCTTCGTTTCCTGCATGGCAGAGGTGGTGGTGGGGGTGAGATGGTGGTGGGAGTGAGATGGAGGTGGGAGTGAGATGGTAGTGGGAGTGAGATGGTAGTGGCAGCGTGGCAGCAATGGGAGTGAGTTCACAGCAGCACGAATTGGAGGGACTCATGCATGCATCTCAATATGGTGGGTCTAAAGCAACTGTCGATTTCCTCCCAGCCCCCCTAAAAGCCTGTTGCGATTGGTTTCTGAGCATTCTCATGATCCACGGTGCAGTGTGGTTCAGATGTTTGGGGATGGGATAGGGGATAGGAATGGGGAACAGGATGGTGGGACGGTGATACAGGGTGACACTGATACAGAGTGACACTGATACAGAGTGACACTGATACAGAGTGACACTGATACAGAGTGAGACTGATACAGAGTGACGCTGATACAGAGTGACACTGATAAGCACAGCTGCAGGGTAATCAGAAGAACAGAGAGCAGTAATACAGAGAGGCCAATGGGACAGGCATTGAGGGGTCAGAGAGAGAGATTGGTGAGGTGGGTGGGTTTGAGAGAGAGGCGGTGATTGATTGGGTGGGGGTGAGGAAGTGGCGTTGTGAAAGCAGATTTGCTTTGAACGCAGTGAGTGTCGCGGGGAGGGGTTGACAGTGGGACAGCCCAGGAAGGGCCATAAGGAAATGCGAATGAGGTGGGTGCGAGGGAAGTGGTGAGAGATGGGAAGAGGGGAGGAAGAGGGGCGCGACGTTGTATACTATCAGTCCTTGTTAGTCCCGCGTTGACATTTTGGGTAACACCAAAGCGGGGCATTCGTAGGGCATGCAACACCGAGAGACACGTGAACATGACAGGAGCTTGAGTCAATAGTGACCTGAGAATTGAGTGACTCGAGAGTGACCTGAGAGTGACCTGAGAATGACCTGAGAATGACCTGAGAATGCCCTGAGAATGACCTGAGAATGACCTGAGAATGACCTGAGAATGAGCTGAGAATGAGCTGAGAATGAGCTGAGAATGAGCTGAGAATGAGCTGAGAATGAGCTGAGAATGAGTTGAGAATGAGCTGAGAATGAGCTGAGAATAAGCTGAGAATGAGCTGAGAATGAGCTGATAATGACCTCGCCCATCCCTGGTAATGCCAGACTTATCCTACACGCACCCCATCAGTCGCCTGGCTGCATCACCTCGCCTGTTCCTACAAGATGAGGCATCAGCCCCATCGTCTTCACATCGATTCCCTTTCATAAACGATATCTTCCACGAGGTGAGGCATGAGGAGAACACAAGGTGAGGCATGAGGAGAACACAAGGTGAGGCATGAGGAGAACACAAGGTGAGACATGAGGAGAAGACAAGGTGAGGCATGAGGAGAACACAAGGTGAGGCATGAGGAGAACACAAGGTGAGGCATGAGGAGAACACAAGGTGAGGCATGAGGTGAACACAAGGTGAGGCATAAGGAGAACACAAGGTGAGGCATGAGGAGAACACAAGGTGAGGCATGAGGTGAACACAAGGTGAGGCATGAGGAGAACACAAGGTGAGGCATGAGGAGAACACAAGGTGAGGCATGAGGAGAACACAAGGTAAGGCATGAGAAGAACACAAGGTGAGGCATGAGGTGAACACAAGGTGAGGCATGAGGAGAACACAAGGTGAGGCATGAGGAGAACACAAGGTGAGGCATAAGGAGAACACAAGGTGAGGCATGAGGAGAACACAAGGTGAGGCATGAGTGAACACAAGGTGAGGCATGAGGTGAACACAAGGTGAGGCATGAGGTGAACACAAGGTGAGGCATGAGGTGAACACAAGGTGAGGCACCTGCAATGCAGGCTCAATTGAAGTCACTACTGAGAATTCTCAAAAGATGTTTCAATACAGCCGGATTGTGTGGGTCAGGTGAGGCAACACACGGCCAGAATGGCCATGGGAAGGCAAGTACAGCCTCGCCATGGCAGCACTCACTCGACAGTGCAGTCGGTTCATTACGAGGGAGTAGAATGCGTTGCAGTGCAACGCGAAGCAAAGCACCACCTTGAATCAAAACCATTAACTGTGGTAGCCTGCACTCACCATGGCCAGATGGTGTCAGGAGAGCGCCAGCGCCACGGGAATGGCGCGTGCATTACAACTCATGCATGCACCCCCACCATTCCCGACCGCAACGTGTGTTACCTGACAGCACCGCACCCCACCACATTGAACGACTACACTCACCTTGGCCAGGCATCTGGACAGAGGCACGAGCATGGGATGCTGCATGCAGTACCCCTCACGCATGCACTTCCTCCATTTCCCCGCCGCACCATGTGGTACCTGGCAGAACCATGCCCCACCTCACCATGTGGTACCTGGCAGAACCATGCCCCACCTCACCTCACCATGTGGTACCTGGCAGAACCATGCCCCACCTCACCATGTGGTACCTGGCAGAACCATGCCCCACCTCACCATGTGGTACCTGGCAGAACCATGCCCCACCTCACTATGTGGTACCTGGCAGAACCATGCCCCACCTCACCTTGTGGTACCTGGCAGAACCATGCCCCACCTCACCATGTGGTACCTGACAGAACCATGCCCCACCTCACCATGTGGTACCTGGCAGAACCATGCCCCACCTCACCATGTGGTACCTGGCAGAACCATGCCCCACCTCACCATGTGGTACCTGGCAGAACCATGCCCCACCTCACCATGAGGTACCTGGCAGAACCATGCCCCACCTCACCATGTGGTATCTGGCAGAACCATGCCCCACCGCACCATGTGGTACCTGACAGAACCATGCCCCACCGCACCATGTGGTACCTGGCAGAACCATGCCCCACCTCCCCGCCAACTCAGCCTACACCCGTCTTGGCCAGGATGCTGCACGCATTACCCCTCGTACATGCATATACTCCCGGGATAGAACAAAACCAGCAGCTCACCTTACCGTGTGCCACTTGATAGCACCACTACCCACTTTAGATTGTAGGTGGATTTTGAGAATTCTCAAAAACTACCTGATTGCACCACGACCCACCACAGCGTCAAGCCACCTACCTAGTGTGAAGATTGTAAATTGAACAAGTAACTTCATTAGAGGAGAAGCCTAGCATACATAGTTGGAAGGAAGGCTTGAAAGGGAAGGGTGAAGATGACCATAGGTTGGGTTGACCTCACTTGGGGGAGTGAGGCAACCATAGGTCAATTGGGTTGGGTTGCCCACACTTTGTGGAAGTGAGGCAACCCTAGGCCCACTTGGGTTGAGTTAACCTCACTTGTGGGAAGTGAGGTACCCATAAGCCAAGTGGGTTGCATTTGGGGGCTCCACCACAGTTGGGTGGATTGGCACCCCACAATGCAAGACTACACCCAAAGTTGGGTGTGTCCCAACC
This sequence comes from Closterium sp. Naga37s-1, assembly GCA_947471745.1. NCBI lineage: Eukaryota > Viridiplantae > Streptophyta > Zygnematophyceae > Desmidiales > Closteriaceae > Closterium > Closterium sp. Naga37s-1. The sequence continues at coordinate 1,757,696 of CANJKZ010000826.1, read as the reverse complement.
CAACTGTATACCACAATTGGTGTACAGTCACAAGGGTTGGCATGCTACACAATATATATCTCTAACACAACCCCTTAGCATGCTAACACAAGAAGAGAAGAAACCCTGAATCAAGGGGCGCCCGGGCGAGCGAGGCCAATGAGGCGGAGGAGAGCAGAGTGCGCAGGGCGAAGGAGGGCCTTGGTGAAGATGTCGGCCAAGTTGGCCTCGACTGCAATCTTGCGAACGGCAATGAGGCCCTTCTGACGAGCTCGCGAATGAAAAAGTAGCGGAGCTCGATGTGCTTGGAGCGGGCGTGATAGACGGGGTCCTGAGTGAGGTGGATGGTGCTGGCATTGTCGCACCAGAGAGTGGGGCATGGCTGGGGGGCGCCAAGCTCTGCAAGAAGGAAGCAGAGCCAGCGCGACTCCTGGGCGGCCATAGTGCCAGTGTGGAGCTCGGCCTCGCAGGTGGAGAGAGAGATGGCGGAGGAGCAGGTGGAGCGCCAGCTGATGAGGCCGCTGCAAAGGGTGAATCCATAGCCCTGGGAGGAGCGGCGGTCTGGCTGCGTGTCAGCCCAAGAGAAGTCACTGAAGCCTGAGAGAAGAGGAGGGGAAGGGCCGCCAAGGGTGAGGGAAAGGTCCTTGGTCCCTTGAAGGTAGCGGAGGACCCGCTTGGCAGCTTTCCAGTGCTCCTCAGTGTGGCGACCGGTGCCAACGAAGCGAGCGAGCACGCTGATAGGGTAGGCGAGGTCGGGGCGGGTGCACATCATTGCGTACATCAGGGACCCAACGAGCTCGGCATAGGGGTGAGGGGAGGAGGCGGGAGAAGTGGGTGGAGCAAGTTGGTGGCCGAAAGGGAGGGGGGTGGAGACGGGCTTGGCCTGCGCCATGTCGAACTTCTCCAAGACCTGGCCGATGTAGTGGGACTGGGAGAGGGTGATGGTGCGAGCAGGGCGGTTGCGCGTGATGGCCATGCCCAGATAGTGAGTGAGGGCGCCAAGGTCTTTGCACTTGAGACGCTGCTGCAGGGACAGCTTCATCTGCTCCATGTCGGCCTTGGAGTCAGAGAGCAGGATCATGTCGTCCACATACACCAGGATGAAGAAGCAGCGGTGGGAGGAGCGGATGAAGAGGCTGGCGTCGGAGTGCGAAGCAGAGAAGCCGAGAGACCCTAAGGTGGCAGCCAACTTCGCATGCCACTCACGTAGCTGCCAGACAGTGTTCTCAGGGAAGGCTGCGTGGAACCCGGGTGGTCGCCGAAGGAAAATGCGCTCGTGCAGGTCGCCCTGCAGGAACGCGTTGGAGACGTCCATGGAGTCGATCTCCATGTTGTCGCGCGCACCAATGTCCAGGGCTGCGCGAAGGGTGGGGGGTTTGGCGGTGGGGGGGTAGGTGGCCCAGAAATCCTCCCCAAACGTCTGTGTGAAGCCTTGGCGCATTAGCGTGCCTTGTAGACCGGTTCTTCGTCCGGCAGCTGCTTCACCCAAAAGACTCACTTGCCCTTGACAAGATTGGCATCGGCGGGGAGGGGGACGTCAACGAAGGAGTCGTTGCGGATAAACGCCTCGCACTCCTGGAAGATTGCCGCTATCCACTTGTCTGCGTCAGGGCAGGTGGTGGCCTCTTGGAAGGTGGAGGGAGTAAAGATGGTGGGGGTGGAGGTGGCGCCAAGTACGGGGAAGCCAAGGAAGTCAAGGAAGAGAGTGGCAAGGAAAGGAGTGTGCTGCTGAATGGTGAGAAACTCCTCGTGAGAGTCCTCAAGGAGCTGAAGGGAGGGAGGAGGAGGAGGAGGGCTCCCAAGGATACGATCCAGGGAACGGGTGTGCATGCGGGGAAGGAGAAAAGGGGAGGAGCGAGAGGTGGCGCGTTGTTGCTGCGGCTGATAGTGCTGCTGCTGCTACTGATGTCCCAGCTGCTGCTGCTGCTGCTGCCCCGGTTGCTGCTGCTGCTGCCTCGGCTACTGCTGCTGGTGCCGCTGCTGCTGCTGCCCCGGCTGGTGCTGCTACTGATGCCCCGGCGGCTGCTGCTGCAAAGGGGGAGAATGAGAGGAGGAGGGAGGGGAAGGAGGGGGTGCAGCTGAGTGGGCGGGGGAGGCGGGTGCGGCGGGGTCGTAGATGTCGGTAGAGGAGGAAGGCGGGAGCGGAGTGGCTACAGGTGGGAGGAGAGGCGCTGGAGGGAGGAGAGGCGCTGGAGGGAGGAGAGGCGGGAGGACGGTATCGGTCCAAGCGAGGGGGCGAGTGGGAGGGGGGAGAGGGTCAGGGGGAGGAGTGGAGTAATAGGGAATGGACTCGTCGAAGACGACGTTGCAGCTGCGGATGAGGCGATTGGTGGGAGGGTGGAGGAACAGGTAGCCTGGGGAGTCGCGGTTGTGCCCAAGGTAAACGCACTCCAGGGCGCGAGGAGCAAGCTTGCCAGCGGCGCGGGAGCGGTCGGCGGGCGGAATGAGGACGAAGGCCTTGCAGCCCCAAACACGAATGCCGACAGCGTCAGGTTTGGCCTTGGACCAGAGCTCTGTGGGGGAGGAGGAAGGATGCTGAGGGTGGGAACGGAGATTAAGGAGGAGGGCGGCGTGGAGGAGGGCATAGCTCCAGAGGGAAGGAGGGGTGGAAGCATGAGCAATGAGGCAGCGAGCAATTTTTGTGATCTCACGAATGCGACTCTCAGCAACGCCATTTTGCTGAGGGGAGTGGGGGAGGGTGGAGGTCTGCTGAATGCCGTGTGTCGTGCAATAAGAGGCAAGTGTATGATTGATGAACTCACCCCCACCGTCAGAGTGAAGGCGGCCGATGGGGCGTTTGAAGTGGTTGCGGCACAGCTCAGCCCAGTTGATGACCACAGCCGGCACCTGGTCTTTCGTGTGAAGAAAGAAGACAGTGGAGTACCGACTGTGGTCGTCGACGAGGACGAGCATGTACTTGTGCCCCTGGCGGGAGCGGATGGGATAGGGGCCCCAGAGATCCATGTGAACAAGGTCAATGGGGGCAGCAGCGAAGGTGGGATGACTGTGGTGGGGTGACTGTTTGAGCTTGACGTGGATGCATGAAGGGCATGGGGGAGAGGGGGAGGAGGGGAGGGGGGGTAAGACGGGAGGAAGGCTGCGAAGGAGGCGAGAGCTGACCGTGGTGCGAAGTGCAGTGAAGTTGGGGTGGCCGAGTCTGTGGTGTAAAAGTACAGCAGGGTGAGAGAGGGTAGTGGAGGAAGAGGGAGACGGGGTGATGGAAGGGACGGGAGGGGAGGAGGAGGATGGTGGGGAAGGAGAGGAGGATACTTGAGGGGGAGGGGGAGGGGGAAGTGAAGGAGGGGGAGGTGGACCGGTGGAAGTGCCGGCACGGGTGGTGACGTGGCAGAAAGATGGGCAAGGTGTGCGGAGTGTGTAGAGGCGAGTGTGAGGGCAAAGCGGAATGCGGAGAAGGAAGCGACCAGAGGAGGTTTGGTAGAGATCACAGTAGTTAGCAAAGCCCGGGTAAATGGCGGTAATACCAACACCTTGGAGCTCACGGTGGGAGATAAGGTTGTTGCGGAGAGTGGGGATGTGGAGGCCTGTGACCTTACCAAAGGGGAAGGCAGTGCAAGGGAGGGTGGAGAGGTGAGTGCATGGAATGGAAAAGCCGGAATCAGCTCCATGAACCTGAGTGGGAAGTGGTAGGGGGGTGAGGGTGCCGGCGTATTTTAGTGCGGTTTCAGTGGCCCCACTATCAAGGACGAAGTCCAGGGTGGGGGAGGAAAGAGGGGGAGGTGGCACGGGGTACTGGAAAGATGTCTCATTGATAGCAGAGGGATACATGGAAGCGGCGGATGGTGCAACAGTGACATGACCAAGGAAACTACCCGAAGTGTCGGGGACACTGGGGGGGGCAGAGGGGAGGGAACCCCAGGGGGGGGGGGGGGGGAGCAAGGGAGGCATGAGCGGCCATGGCCACTGTGCCGAAGGTCATCGGCTGCTGCTGCCAGTGTGGCGGAAGGAACTGCGGGTGCTGCTGCTGCGGCGGCTGGAAGAACTGCGGCGGCGGCTGCTAATGCGGTTGGAGAAACTGCAGCTACTGCTGCTGCTGCTGTTGGAAGTACTGGTGGTGGTGCTGCTGCTGGAAGTACTGGTGCTGCTGCTGCTGGTGCTGCTGAAACTGCTACAGCTGGGAAGGTGGGGAGGGTGTAACCAGGCGAAGGTGAGCAGGAAGGAAGGATGGGAGGGTTTGAACATCCACCAAGGAGGAGCGAGGGGTGACAGTGTTCCAGCGAGGAGGGGTGCTAGTGTTGCCTCGATCAAACCAGGCATCATCGAGCGCCTTGAAGCACGTGGTAGGAGGGTGGTTGGTTTGACCGCAAGGGGTACCAGCATGGGGACCATGGCGGCGAACATACGTGCATGGGGGGAGAGTTCCAGGGCGACCGCCTCGATTCACAGCACCACCAGCACCGGAAGGTCCTCTAGCAGGGGTGCCGCCAGCACCACTACCACCGCCACCACGGCCACCACGGCCACCACCACCACCACCGCCACCACCACCGCCCCGACCTCCACCACCACCGCCACCCGCTCCACGACCTCCACCGCCGCCGTTGCGACCACCCTGGTTGCGCGGCTGCGTAGCATTGAGGGAGCTGGAGGAGGAGGACTGAGGGGTGGTAAGGTTGACAATGGGGGTGCGGAGCTTGACCTCCGTGTCAATGATCCACTGGACCACGTCGTTGAGGCCGGCCATGGAGTTTGCCTCAGTGAAGGCATGGAGGCGGGACTCGTAGTCCGGGGTAAGGTTGTAGAGGAGGCGATGGATTTGCAGTGGCTCGGGGAGGGCAGCTTGGCGCACCGCAAGGCGATCAGCGACCTCCTGCATGCGCCTCACGTAGTCGACTGCGCCGTCACAGATGGCAAGGGTGATGGAGAAGTACTCCTGGAAAAGGGCGCCGACAGAGCTGATGTCGCGACGCTCAAACATCGCCTGGAGCTCGGCCCAAATTAGGGAGGCGCGCATCTCTCGAGCCTGGAAGCGGCGCATGAGGGTGTCGGGGAGTGCGCCGAGGAGGATGGTGCAGGCGCGGTTGTCAGCAGTGGCCCATGTGATGCTCTTGGGGAGGTAGTCTGCCATGGCCGTGTTATACTCATTAAGTAACGCCAGGCGAGTGGCACGTTCCGCTGTTGCAAAGTCGTGATTATGCACCACAACTTCATACTCCGCCTTGTGGATGAGGTACTCGCGGCGACCGTGGAGGAAGGTGGCATCGGCGGCAGCTTAGAGCTCTGGGGTAGCGGCGATCTCCAAGGTAGGTTCAGGAGGAGGAGGGCCAGGGGGAATGGGGGTAGGAGGGGGTTCACCGGGGTGAATGGGTGCCTTGGGCTGGAGAGCGTGCGGGCGGCGGAGGAGGATGTCGAGGACGCAGTAGGGTCCAACGAAGGCATCATGGAGGACACGGCGGATGCTCCCGACGAACGAGTGCCAAATGACAGCCGAGCGGTCCGCGGCAAGCTGGAGCTTGTCGATAGAGGAGGCGTCGATGGGAGGGGGGAGGGGGGCAGAAGGGTTGGTAGCCATGAGGGGCGACGGCGGGTGGACCCGTGGCGGCCACGAGGGGGACCGCGGCGGGTGGACCCGCGGCGGTCAAGGGGGAGGGCGACGGCGGGTGGACCCGCGGCGGCCGAGGGGGAAGGTGCTACTACTGAGGCTGGTGCACTCCTCCGGCTACTGCCGCTGCTTCCGGTGCTGCCGCTGCTGCTGCTGCTGCCGCTGCTGCCGATGCTGCCGCTGCTGCCGCCGCTGCTGCCGCTGCTGCCGAAGCTGCTGCTGCTGCTGCCGCTGCTGAGCTGTCCCGGCTGCTGCTGCGTAGGAGAAGAGGGAGAGGAGAAGGAAAGGGGGAGGGGGGGGGAGGGAGAGGAAGAAATCGGCTGCAGCTGTAGTTGGGGCTGTTGCTGCCATGGCCGCTGCTGCTACCATTGAAGCGGCTGCTGCGGCGGTGGAATCTGCAGGGGGTGGTGTGGGCAAGCGGGGACAAGCAGGCGCCGCGGCGGGAAGCGCAAGCGGCGACGGTGTGGTCGCGGCGGCGGATATGCGGGTGGCTGGCGGTGCAGTTGCGGCATCGGAAATTGCGGCCGGGTGGCGGGGCAGTAGGGGCAGCGGGATGCGCGGGCGACGGCGTGCGGTAGCGGCGGCGGGGAGGGGAGGCGACGATGCGAAATCGCGGCGGGGGGACGGGCAGGCGGCGACGAGTAGTTCGCGGCGGCGGGATGCGCAGGCGGCGACGAGCAGTCGCGGCGGCGAGATGCGCAGGCGGCGACACTAGGTCGCGGCGGCGGGACGGGCAGGCGTTGACGAGCAGTCGCGGCGGCGAGATGCGCAGGCGGCGACACTAGGTCGCGGCGGCGGGACGTGCAGGCAGCGACGCGAAGTCGCGGCGGCGGGATGTGCAGGCGGCGACGTTAGGTCGCGGCGGCGGGACGTGCAGGCGGCGACGCGAAGTCGCGGGGGCGGGACGGGCAGGCAGCGACGAAGCGTCGTGGCGGCGGGATGCGCAGGCGGTGCCGAAGCAGGCGCGGCGGCAGTAAGGGGAGGCGGCGACGTGACGTTGCGGCGGAGGGATGGGAAGGCGGCGGCGGGATGCGCAGGCGGCGTCGAAGCAGGCGCGGCGGCGGTAAGGGGAGGCGGCGACGTGACGTCGCGGCGGAGGGATGGGCAGGCGGCGACGAGGCGTCGCGGCGGCGGGATGCGCACGCGGCGCTGAAGCAGGCGCGGCGGCGGTAAGGTGAGGCGGCGACGTGACGTCGCGGCGGAGGGATGGGCAGGCGGCGACGAGGCGTCGCAGGGGTGGGATGCACAGGCGGCGCCGAAGCGGGCGCGGCGGCGGTAAGGGGAGGCGGCGACGGGGGGTCGCGGTGGAGGGTTGGGCAGGCGGCGACGAGGCGTCGCGGCGGTGGGATGCGCAGGTGGCGCCGGAGAAGGCGCGGCGGCGGGAGGGGGAGGCGGCGACGAGGGGTCTCGGCGACGGGAGGAGGGGGGGGGGGGGGGCAGCGGCGAAGCGCTCGCGGCGGTGGGATCCGCAGGCGAGGAGGGCGTAATCGCGGCGGGGAGAGGGAACGGCGGCGACGGCGTAGGTCGCGGCGAGGGTATGCTAGGGATGGCTAGGTTGAGCCACGCGTAGGAGGGGATTTGTGACTGTGGGGTGGGCCCATGGAAAAAAAAAAACGGTAGGGAGGGAGAGGTAAGGCCTAGGAACAAGTAGCTCTATACCATGTGAAGATTGTAAATTGAACAAGTAACTTCATTAGAGGAGAAGCCTAGCATATATAGTTGGAAGGAAGGCTTGAAAGGGAAGGGTGAAGATGACCATAGGTTGGGTTGACCTCACTTGGGGGAGTGAGGCAACCATAGGTCAAGTGGGTTGGGTTGCCCACACTTTGTGGAAGTGAGGCAACCCTAGGCCCACTTGGGTTGAGTGGACCTCACTTGTGGGAAGTGAGGTACCCATAAGCCAAGTGGGTTGCATTTGGGGGCTCAACCACAATTGGGTGGATTGGCACCCCACAATGCAAGACGACACCCAAAGTTGGGTGTAGTCCCAACCCAACTGTACACCACAATTGGTGTACAGTTACAAGTGTTGGCATGCTACACAATATATATTTCTAACACCTAGGCCACCTCACCTTAGCGAGGTGGCGTCGGGAGGGAGCCTCAAGAGCGCCTGGTGGATGCTGTGAGCATCGGCATCTGATGATGGATGAGAGGGTCGCGTCAAGACCGCCTGGCGGGTGGAGGGGGAATGGGCTGAGTGGATGGATGGGTGGATAGTGGTGGCTGGATGGGGTGGTTGGAATTGTGGATGCTGCGTGCTTGTGGATGGCGTGTGATTGGATGGATGAATGGACTGGGCCGCGCCAAGACCATTTGTGGGACAGAGGGGGGGGGGTGGGGAAAAGGGGAGGGGAAGAAAGAGAGAGCGTTTGGAATGTTGCTGTGTGGAGCAGCGTATGATAGGATGAACGAGCACGCCGCGTCAAGACCACTCGGTGAGAGGACGGAAGGGTGGATGCGTAGGGGTGGGATGAAGTGGAGTGCGATGGGTGCATAGGTTATGGGTGAGTCGGGAACGCTTCATAGCTCCCTGCACGCTTCATAGCTCCTTGCACGCTTCACAGCTCCATGCACGCTTCATAGCTCCCTGCACGCTTCATAGCTCCCTGCACGCTTCATAGCTCCCTGCACCTGGGCATGAGGAAATAGGAAAGCAGTCCCTACCCCCAAGCTCTAGGTGGGCCAACCTCCAGCCCTGGACTTGAGCTTTGTTCGCCACCCCCACCTCCTGCAACCCTGTTGGCAGGCAAGCGCCGTCGCATTGCTGTGTGCTGCCATGCATGGGGGTTGAGGGGAAGGAGGGACGAGGGAGGGAAAAGGAGGCATTTCCTTCAGCCCTGCCAGCATCCGCCGCTGCATTGCTCCCTGCTCCCACGGGTGGGGGTGGGAGAAGGAGGAGGGTGGATGTGCACCGGTGTGGGGAACAAGGGGGATGTGGACGGGGATTGAGTGACTGGTGGGGGGGCATACCTGGGAGGGGGGGAGAGCGGCAGATGTACAAGACGGGCAGAGGAGCGGGGTGGTGGGCGAGCAGTGTGTGCACGAGGTGGCCTAATTCTAGTCACACCACCTGGGGGGCGAGCCTGGGGTAAGGGAGAGGGCATAGGGGGATGGAGGGGAGGAAAAGGGTGGGCCAGCAGCAGTGTGTGCAGGAGTGAGTTCAGCTCAGGCGATACACTGATGGACCACCTGATGGGCGTACCTAGGGGGGAGAGAGGGGGCATGGGTAGGGATTAGCACGAGGCGAACTCGAACATATTCGCGTTCGCTTTGGCTCGAATAGGGCCGTTCAGCGAACCGAACCGCCCAAAGGGGTGTTCGAAGTTCGCCTGTAAAGGCGAACACGAACATGTTCGACAAGAACATGTTCGTGTTCGCCCCTGGGGGCTTAGCATTATAAAACACTGCCAATGCATTCTGCTGGTAGGGTTTTCAGCTTGGTTTTGTTTTGCCTTACCTTTGCCGTGTTTATAATAACTTTGATGAGCATAAATAACGTCCGACAAAGAACATGTCCATAGTCAAAGGACTACCTAGCATTCAACATCGAAACGTCACCAAAGGGTCCCTCCATAGCCCACCAACAAAATCAGAACTACATCCCTGTCCCACCCCCGCTACCAACACCACCATCCGCGCCACCTTCTACTGCGTCCGCCCCTCTCCCCTCCGCCGCCTCCTCCACCTCCTCCGCCGCCTCCCCCTCCACCTCCTCCTCCGCCTCCTCCTCCTCCTCCTCCTCTTCCTCCTCCTCCTCCTCCTCCTCCTCCTCCTCCTCCTCCTCCTCCTCCTCCTCCTCCTCCTCCTCCTCCTCCTCCTCCTCCTCTGCACCCTCGCCCTCAATAGCAATCTCCAATGCTGCGACCCCTTCTATTATTAAAACTTGTAAGCATCTCGCCAACACGTGAGAATTGAATCATCTTCCACGCTAGGCTATTAGTAGTAGTAGGTGAGGGTGTGGGCTGGGCGGGCTGGTGGCAGCGACATGGTCGCGGAACTCTAAAAAATGACCAACGCTAGAATTGGCCGCGACCCTAGATTATGTCGCGGCCAATTCGTCGACGAACAGGGGGGTGTTCGTCGATGTACCGCGTCGAACACGAACATGTTCGTGCCGAACATTTTTTGGCAAAAAAAAATCCTGTTCGGTTCGGATATATGCTCATCCCTAGGCATGGGTAGATGGAGGCGAGTGGAGTTTGTGGGCTCAGCAGTACGCTCCGTTCCCGAGGGCGTAACTGGGTTTGGCCTGAGGTGACCAACAGAGAGGCAGGCAGAGAGGCCGGCAGAGAGGCCGGCAGAGAGGCCGACAGAGAGGCCGACATGCACTCCTCTCCCATGGGCGTACCAGTGAGGTGGCCTGCAGTGAGGCCGGCAGTGCATTGAGTTCAGCTCCACCTCCCCTTCCCCCTCCGCGCGGCCGCCCACCACTGCTACCCCCATCTACGCTGCTTCTCCCATTGGCGTGCAAATCAGATTCCACGGACTCTCGCAAAGCCAGCAGTAGAGGAGCATGAACGGTGGCGGCGGCGGGGACGGCGGCCTTTGCGGCGGTGAGGAAGTGATCCTTCGCGACCGGCTTCCACCGCCACTTCGCGGCGCCGCCGCCGACGCTTTCGCCTTTGCTGCTCACAGCGGCGCGGCTGTTTCCGCCGCCGGGAACCCCGCCTACACGCGCGTGCTTACCCCATCCGCCATTCCCGCTGCTCTCTGCTCTCGCGGCCCTCCATCATCTCAAATCCAATGCTATCGCTCTGGTCGTCTACTGTCATTCACGTCGTCAGCTGTCGTATTTTTCGCGGGCGACATTCACTGTTTTGCCACCATCCATCGTTCTCTCCTCGTCCCGTCTGTCGTGCGTGTTAGAAGCTAGTACTGCACGAGAATGGATGAAACTAGGCAACAGGGTGATACAAGTAGGAAACCCTAACAATGTTGTACCCCCTAAGGCTAAACCCACTATAGCCTACACAATATAAACATGTATAATGTTTGACACACCCCCATAGGCGAAGTGGGGGACAACCAGATGGTCACAAGACCAGTCAAAGCAAAGCAAAGCAAGCTCAGGGTGGATCTCAAGGAAACCACACAAATTCTGAGCACAAGCAAGCGGTCACAAGACCAGTTCAAATGCAGTTTGATAATATACCAAGAGATACAGTGATCACAACCTAGCAAGTAGAAACATGCAGGAACATATATTTAGAGATCACAGTACAAGCAGAGTCAAGAAGTGAGCAAGTGAGGCACAGTAGGCACAAGACCGAGAAGAGTACAGAAACGCTGATGATCACAAGGCTGAAGCGCCTTGGTGAACACATCAGCAGTGTTGGCCCGAGTGGCCACGTAAGCAAGACGAAGCTGACCACGCTGCTGCAACTCTCGAGCAAGGAAGTAGCGCAGAGCGATGTGCTTCGTTCTGTGCTCCAGTCTGTGCTCCTGACACAAGGCAGTGGTGGCCTTGTTGTCAACGTACAGCACTGGAGGAGAACGAGGCCGCTCTCCCAGGTCGGTCAGCAGGTAGGTGAGCCAGCGTAACTCCTGTGCAGCCATGGCTGTGGCGTAGATCTCAGCCTCACAGCTGGAGCTGAGAACTGAAGACGAGCGTGTAGAACGCCAAGAAACTGAACCAGAGCCAAGGCTGAAGGTGTAACCCTGAGACGACCGCTGTAGGTGGAGCTCGTAGTCACGCTGAGCGGCGATGTGCAGCAGAACCCGAAGAGTGGTCATCTTCGGGGTCGGGGAGAAGGTCTGGAAGAAGTCAACTCCCTCTCGCTGACTGAAGCCTCGTGCAACGTAACGCGCCTTGAAGACAGGCGGAGAACCCGGCGGCCGCTTCACCCTGAAAATCCACATGCCACTGACGATGTTCGCCCCAGGTGGGGGAACCTCGTCGACGTAGGTGCCTGTGGACTTCCAGGAAGCCATCTCGGCGTCCATGGTTGTCTGCCACTGAGAGGAGTAGGGACCCTCTATCGCCTCTGCGTAAGAGCGCGGGGTCGGGATGTCTGGTGCATCCGGGTCTCCCTCAGGGGCAATCAGCATGGACACGAGATGAGGTAAAGCAGCGGCAAAGCACTCAAACTCCTCCTCTCTGTCCTCAAGGACGTCCGTGCCAAGAGCACACTCACCCCCAACGGACGGAGGACAGACAGACTCAGACTCAGACTCAGACTCAGCAACAAGGCTAGCGGCGTAGTCTAGACGACAGGCGGCAGCAAAGTCAACTAACTCAGCGAATAGAGCAGACGCAGCAGAGGACTCAAAGGTAGGGTCAGTGACAACAGTGGCGAGGAGACGCGTGACAGTAGGACTAGCAGCCTGAAGGGAGTCAGACTCCGGGTCCGGACCGTCAGGAAGAGAGGACGCAGGAGACGGCAGAGGGACACGCTGTGGAGCAGTGGAAGGACGCAAAGTCATGTAGTGAGTGCCAGGGACAGGAGGAGGACGCTCGCGAGGAACACGACGACCAGCGCGGACAGACGACGCTGAACGAGACTCAGGCGACGCAGGACGAGACTCAGGCTCACGACGCTCCGTAAGACCTCTAGTCGGCCCAGCGTAAGGAGAAGGACCAGGCAGCGAAGAGGCAGGCTGTAACTGTGACTGTGACTGGACAGGCGGTGGACTCAGTAGGGGAGGAGTAGGACCAGGAGAGGGCGGGAGGCCAAGAACCTGCTGAAGGGGCGGAACGTAGTACGGCCGCGGCTGCGCAGCACTCCCGGAACCAGCAGGGACAGCTCCAGCACCCTCAGCTCCAGGGTCTCCAGCTACAACTCCCGCAGCACCACCAGGAGCACCAGCAGCTCCAGTACCTCCAGCTCCAACTCCCGCAGCAGCTCCAGTCCCAGCAGCTCCAGTACCTCCAGTACGAGCACCTCCAGGACCAGCGACTCCAGCACCAGCAGCACCTCCAGCATCTCCAGCACTAGCAGCACCTCCAGCAGCACCTGCAGCAGCAGCACCTCCAGCAGCTCCAGCACCAGCAGCACCTCCAGTCGCACCTGCATCAACAGCACCTCCAGCACTAGCACCAGCAGCAGGGTCGGCGGCACCAGCAGCAGCTCCAGCTCCAGGGTCCAAAGCACCAGTAGCACCACTCCGGAGACTGCAGCGCCGAGCGTACCACTCTCGGAGCCGCTGGGGAGAGGGCAGCTCCCGCCTAGGCGGGAAACCACGAGCACCAGCTCCAGTAGTACCCCTAGCCCTAGAAGTGCCTCTCCTGAGGCTGCAGTACCCCGAGTACCACTCCCGCAGCTGCTGTGAAGAAGGAGCGCCTCCAGGCGCAGCACGGTCAGTCGCAGCACCCCCAGGCTCAGCACCCCCAGACTCAACACCCTCAGGCTCAGCACCCCCTGACTCAGCACCCTCAGGCTCAGCACCCCCAGACTCAGCACGCTCAGGCTCAGCACCCCCAGACTCAGCACCCCCAGGCTCCGCACGCTCAGGCTCAGCACCCCCAGGCTCCTCACGCTCAGGCTCAGCACCCCTAGCAGGACGAGAGTCGACCGCTACCTCGACAGGCTCAACCGGGTCTACCTGGGACACACCTGAGGGAGCGGCACCCTGAGGGGGGAGGGGGTCTACCACAGCGGCACCTGGTGCGAGGAAGAGAGGCGGGGGGGGGAGCGGGGCAGTGCGGTAGGGGAAGAGGCGGTAGTAGGGGAGGACACGGCGCGAGGTGGGGTGGTAAAACTGCCAACCAGACGCGTCCGGGACGAAGCCAAGGAAGACACAAGGAACAGCGCGGGAGGAGAGCTTGTCCGCGGACGTATCGCGGACAAAAGCACGAGATCCCCAGACCCGGAACACGGACGCATCGCCAACCTCTCCCGTCCAACGCAATGTCGGCGAAGTCTCCGGAACGGAGACACGGGGCCAGAGGTTGAGCTGATGCGCAGCGTAGCGGACCGCAAACGGCCACAGAAAGTGGGGGGCAGCCGCATGGATCAAGGAGGTACGAGCGACCTCCATGACTAAACCAATGCGGCGCTCAGCAACCCCATTCTGCTGTGGAGAGGCCGGAAGCGTGAACGACTGCTCAATGCCCTCCCCCTGACAGAAGGCCCTCAAGAGGTCGGAGGAAAACTCCCCACCTCTGTCAGAGTGCAGACGCAGGACAGGAAAGTCCGAGTGGAACCTCTCGCTGAGCTGGAGACGGGCAGCGCGGATCCAAGGGATCAAAACATCACTGACTTCACCCTTGGTGCGCAAGGGGAAGACCGTGGTGTAGCGCGAGTAGTCGTCAACAACTATCAAGAAGTACCTCTCGTGACCCTGTCCACGGACGCGGGCTGGGCCCCACACGTCCGTGTGGAGCGTCTGCAGGGGAGCAGTCGTCGGGGGAAACGAGGAGGAGTGAGGAGCGGCGCGCTGCCGCCCCTCGACACAGGGAAGACAGGGAGGAGCAGGCGAGGGTGGTAGGGGAGGGAGAACCCTGGGAAGACCAGAGACAAGGTACCGGGAGTGCATGCCACGAAGGCGCTGCACTGACGGGTGACCAAGGCGGTGGTGCCAGAGGACGGTCTGGTGCGACAGGCAGGGGGCCGATAGCTGACTAGACGCAGACGCAGACGCAGCTACCTGAGGTGACTCAGTGGTCAGTGTGTACAGGTCCGACCCCGGCTGCCGAGTGAAAGTAGCCAGGTGGCGACCCGTCCTAGCACACGTGCAGTGTGTCACACGCTCGTAGGCAGGGGTGAACTGGTGGACACCCCCATCCTGGAGCGCACTACCCACCACCAAGTTCGTAAAGAACGAGGGGAGGTAGAGGCCTGACAGTGTGCCCGACGGGACCGCAGGATAAGGAAGGACAGTGGAGGAGGTCGCAATGACCGGACCCCCAGAGGGGTCAGCGAGGGAGACTGCAACCGGCCGAGCAAGCTGCTCAAGGGCAGTGCGGTCACGAAAGAAACAGCGGGAAGCACCTGAGTCCAGTGTGAAGGTGTGCAGTGCCTCAGTAGACGCAGCGGGCGCAGACTCACGAGCACCTAGAGCAGCAGCCTCACCAGCACCTGGGGCAGCAGACAGACTAGCACCTAGAGTGGAAGGCTCACCAGCACCTGGGGCAGCAGACACACTAGCACCTAGTGCAGCAGCCTCACTGGTCCTAATGCCCGGGTCGGGCGGGACACGCAGGTAACAGTCACCCTCTCCACTAGCAGACAACACATACATGGCACCAAGGATAGCATCAAAGTCAAGAGCATAGACATCAATGTTTTTCTTGATCAGATCAAACCAGCGGGGCAGCTCAGTAGCAGCCGGAAACTGGGTGCGCCAGGCATCGTCGAGGCGGGAGAAGCAGCGCTGCAGAGTGTGCGCCCTCCCACACGTCTGACCAGTGCGGTCACCTGTGCGGATGACATACGGGCAGCTAAGGCCACCCCCCCCACGCTGAGAGTACCACTCACGAAGTTCCTGGGGCGACAGGGTCTGCTGCTGGCGCTGGCCACCGCCAGAGCCTCCACGAGCTCCACCGCCGCCGCCGCCACCACGACCACCACTGCCACCACCGCCACCGCGTCCACTGCTGCCACCACCACCGCCCCAACCCCGGCCACCTCCTCCACCACTGCCGCCACCACCCCCACCGCTGCCGCCACCACCCCCGCCGCTGCCGTCACCACCCCCGCCGCTGCCACTCGCCCCTCCAGCCCCGCCACCACCCCCACCGCCGCCACCGCCCCCACCACCGCCTCCCCCATCCTCACTGCCGCCCCCCTTGCCCCCTTTGCCCTTGCCGCTGCGGCACCTCGCACTCGCAGTGGACGCAGCCCCGACCTTCTCAGCACCAAGAAGGTCGACAGCAGCAGCAGAGGCGACAGAGGGGAGAAGAGGGGAGGGGGAACACCCTTCGAAGAAAGGGGTGCGAGGGTCGCCGCGAGACGCACCGACAGCTACTATACTAGTCTCGGCTGCCAGCAGGTGCTTCTCAAGCAGGTCAATGGTGAGCTCGGTGGGGCAGAGAGCAAGGAAGGTGTCCCTGACCGCACGAAGGGAGTCAGGGAGACGGGTGACTAGGTGGTAAAGAGTGAGCCACAGCGGGGGGGGGGGTTCTTGGCAAGAAACTCAGCGGGCATGGCAGCACGGAAGCGGATCTCACTAGTGCGGAGGTGTGTAATGAGGTCAGCACCAGTAGAGAAGGTGGACAGGTCTGGGAACAGATAGGGTAGTGAGAGGCGGCCCAGTGAAGCAGAGGCAGGCGAGGAGTAGCGCGCAACTACAGCTTTGTACAGTGACTGAGCAGTCTTCTGCTGGCTAAAGTGCTCGCGTTCATCTACCGGCAGGGAGTTGCGAATGGCGAAGCGAGAGTGGGCGTCACGAGTCTGCCACTGGGAGCGGGCAGTACTGTCAGCAGTCGCAGCAGGGGCAGGAGCGAGGCCTAACGCATGGTCATACAACGAAATATCCTCCTTAGCAGTGAGCTGGAGGAAGAGATGGAGGTCCTCGAGCCAGGTATCAAAACGCAGCGGGCAGCCCTCAGCATCGAAAGCTAGAACTGCAGGACTAGCCATAGTTTCAGTAGGAGCGGCAGGAACAGCTGCAGCAGTAGCAGCAGTGAGACAACACAGTGCGGCTCGGGCAGGGCGGCGCGGCTCGGCTCGGGCAGGGCGGCGCGGCGCGGCTCGGGCAGGGCGGCGCGGCGCGGCTCGGGCAGGGCGGCGCGGCGGCGTGTGCGTGCGGCTGCGCTTGTGGCTGTGCGTGCCGCCTAGCGTGCAGCGGTGCGTGCGGCTGCGCAGGCGGCTGCGCTTGTGGTTGCGCGGGCGGCCGCGCTTGCAGCTGTGCGTGCGGCTGCGCGTGCGGCTGTGCGTACGGCTGCGCGTGCGGCTGCGCGTGCGGTCGTGCGTGCGGCCTAGCGGGCGGCCGTGCGTGCGGTCGTGCGAGCGACCGAGTGTGCAGCTACGCGTGCGGCTGTGCAGGTGGCTGCGCGTGCGGCTGCGCTGGCGGCTGCGTGTGCTGTCGTGCGTGCGGCTGCGCGTGCGGCCTATCGTGCGGCTGCGCGTGCGGCGGAGTGGGCGGCTGCGTGTGCGGCTGACGGGCGGCGCGTGCGGCTGTCCTAGGGGCGCACGACGGCGCTAGCAAGTGGGGCGCTCGACGGCGTGAGGAGGAGGGGCGCACGACGGCGCTAGTAGAAGGGGCGCTCGACGGCGCTAGTAAGCGGGGCGCTCGACGGCGCGGCGGAACGGTGGGCCCTAACCAACGTGGGTCCTAGGTCCTGACCTAGGCGTCGGATACCATGCTAGAAGCTATTACTGCACGAGAATGGATGAAACTAGGCAATAGGGTGATACAAGTAGGAAACCCTAACAATGTTGTACCCCCTAAGGCTAAACCCACTATAGCCTACACAATATAAACATGTATAATGTTTGACGGTGCGCTCGCTATGGAGCCACTATTTGGCGCCCCGTTGTTGCCCTCCCATGTTGAACGTGGTTGAGAATCTAGCCAGCGGCCCATGTTAGGCCAAATGTGATTCGACCCCCAATGCGCCCCCTGTCAACGGGATTTGTGTGTTGGCCCTGTCCTCGCTTGGGCGGAGCCGACTTCGTGGTCGGATGTGAGGGGAGCAGCCGACCTACAGCAGTGGGCGAGCTGGTTGACGAGGAGGTCGACCTGCACGGAGACCACTGCACGGGGCCGACTTCAGTGTGAAGCCGACTTCAGGGAGGTCGACCTGGGAACTCGACCTCTTGATGACGTCAACTTGGGGCAGCCGACTTGGGTGGTCGGCTGACAGGACTGCTGGTCGACCTGGTGGCTGGTCGACCAGGCCTGCTGGTCGACTTGATGGTAGGTCGACCAGGCGTGATGTCGACCTGGTGGTCGACCTGACCTGATGGTCGACGTAGGAGGGGCCGACGTCGACCACAACTCAGAACGCCGAGCAGTAGGGCGTTGAGTGGTGGGGCGTCAACTTGGTGACGCCGACTTCGGGTAGCCGACTTGGGTGGTCGGCTGACAACTGCGCTGGTCGACGTGGAGCTGGTCGACCAGGAGTGCTGGTCGACGTGGAGCTGGTCGACCAGGAGTGACGTCGACCTGGAGCTGGTCGACCAGGGGCGTGGTTGACCTGGAGGTCGACTTGGGGTGGCCGTCGACTTGGGAGGTCGACGGGCACATACGGGAGCAGCTGGTCGACGTGGTTGCCCGGTCGACCAGGTTACCTGGGTGACGAGGTTCTGCGGAGGAGTGCGACGGTCGCCCAGGCGAAGTTGGCGAGCCCGACCTCGGTGTTGGTATCCCGAGGTCGACATGGCAGATCAGGTGGAGTCGTTAGCACGAGGATGACACGGTGTGTACGTTGTGCAGGTGACGAGGCTTAGCCCGCCAATCATCTGCAAGCACCTGCGAAGTAGGTGCGGGAGCAACGCTGGCACGCCGTCAACCTGCAGTGTTGGCACACTGTCGACTTTGCACTGCTGGAGCGCGGTCGACCAAGTCGTGCTGGAACACGGTCGACCGAGCTGCGCTGGCAGTCGACCGACCTGAAAGCTAGCTCTGATGTAGTCTTGCCATGCCAACTTCATTGTACCATTGTTGTCAACTTTCTCTAATGAAACTCTTGCCAACTTGCCCCGTGAACTAGCAAGCAGTGTGTGCACTAGGAAAACGACTAAGGACCAACGAACGCAGAGATCACATGAGCACCCGTGCCTAGCCCGTAGTCTAGCTCCCGTTGTAGTACTTATCTCCGCACCCCCACTCAAACCCCTTGAGCGCGCTCTCCCCGCATCCCTCTCCCCGCGTCCCTCTCCCCTGCTCGTCCCCACCCCTCCGCCTGCCCCTTCTCCCCTCCTCCGCCCTCCTGCTCCACTCGCTGCTCCCCCTCGGCTCGTTCTGCCAAACCCAAGCCACGAGCACCCGCATTCTCACCCCCCCCTTCCCCTCTCCGCACATCCCCTCCACACTCCGCCTCCTCTTCCCCCTCCGCGCAGTCGCCCTTCACTGCTGTCCCCCTCGGCGCTCCCCCTACCACTGGCACTCAAACCGGTTTCTGCGGGCTCTCGAGGAGGCGGCGATAGAGGCGCGCGGTCAGCGGGAGTAGCGCTGGTGGTAGGGACGGCGGTGGCGGTGGTGGAGGCGGTGGCAGCAGTCCGCGCGGCCGCCCTTACACTGCCTTTTCGCGCCGCCGCCGCTTTGGCTGCTGCCGCTCTGGCCTGTGATGCTCAGAGCGACGATGCTGCTTCCGCCGCTGCAGCCGCCGGGATCCCCCCATGCGCGCCCTCATCCGTCATTGGCCTCCTTGCGCCTCTGCTGTCGTGGTTTTACGCCATCGCGAATTGCTTCTTCTTGCTCTCGTCGTCTACTGTCGTTCTGTCTGTCGATGTTTCGTCGCCGTCCGTCGGTGTCTCGTCGCCCTGCCTATCGCTTTGACGCGACAATTATGGAGCCACTATTTGATGCCCCACCGTTGCTTCCCAGCTCTTACTTCATAAATGCGGCTCCTACGGCTCTTCGAGTCCAGCCTAGCCAGCGGCAGATGGTGGCGGAGGGCTGATTCGAAATATGTGATTCGTTATGAGCACGCGTGTTTCACAAATGAACCGAGATGCACTAAAATTCGAATAGCTACAGAGAACTGCTGGATGGCCTATGAATGTTCCAAACTATATAATATAGGCAGACTCGAACTAGGCGAGGACGTCGGGGAAGCCAGGTTCGGATGTGGCGAAAATTGAGGTAGCGACTCGGTAGTGGTTCGGGGCGAGCTTGTAAGCCGAACCACTGATGCGAGCGCTCCGGAACAGATTCGCTAAAGGCTACAGCAACAAAAGGTAATACATATTACCCCAGATGAACGAAATGAACCACAAATCAAAGTACAGTTTTGAATTAACCCACCAAAATATAACATCACAAATGCTAAGAATATGGTCCATAGCGTACGAACGTAGTTAAAGTAGTAAAATGACGTATATTTAAAAATATTTTGAAAAAAAAAATTACCAACGGGCATACACAACCCAAACTGCCATCATTGGGTTGTTGGAAATATTTCCTCGTGGCAAAACTCTGCGATTGACTGCAGTGCGTCTTGCCTGCATCATGGCTGCCTTGATCTCTTGCTTCTCCAGCAAGCTTCCTTTCATAAAGGCAGTGGTGGTGGGAGTGAGATGGTAGGTGGTGGGAGGGAGATGGTAGGTGGTGGGAGGGAGATGGTAGGTGGTGTGGTGGGAGGGAGATGGTAGGTGGTGGGAGTGAGATGGTAGGTGGTGGGAGGGAGATGCCCAGTTACGGAGCCACAATTTGATGCCCCACTGTTGCCTCCCAGTGTGAGGTAACCCACAACATGGTGGGAAGTTGTGGGTTACCTCGGGAGGGTGACCTTGGGGTATCCGTATCCCTCAATTCCAGAGTGATTTTGGCGTTGTGAATTTTGGGATGCCAGCTCTTACTTCCTAAATGCGGCTCCTGCGGCCCTTCGAGTCCAGCCTAGCCAGTGGCATATGGTGGCGGAAGGCTGATTCGAAAAGTGTGATTCGTTATGAGCACGCGTGTTTCACAAATAAACTGAGATGCAATAATTCGAATAGCTACAGAGAAGACTAGACGATCCATGAATGTTCCAAACTAGATTATATAGGCAGACTCGAACTAGGCGAGGACGTCGGGGCAGGCAGGTTCGGATGTAGCGAAAATTGTGGTGGCGACTCGGTAGTGGTCCGGGACGAGCTTGTAGGTCGAACCATTGACGCGAGCGCTTCGGAACAGATTCGCTAAAGGCTACAGCAACAAAACGTGATACATATTACCCCAGATGAACGAAATGAACCACAAATCAAGGTATAATTTTGAATTAACCCCCCCAAAAAAACATCATAACTGCTAAGCATATGGTCCATAGCGTACGAACGTAGTTATAGTAAAATGACGTAATTTAAAAATATGTTAAAACAAATATTAACGGGCACACACAACTCAAACTGCCATCATTGGGTTGTTGGAAATATTTCCTTGTGGCAAAACTCTGCGATTGACTGCAGTGCGTCTTGCCTGCATCATGTCTGCCTTGATCTCTTGCTTCTCCAGCAAGCTTCCTTTCATACAGGCAGTGGTGGTGGGAGTGAGATGGTATGGGAGTGGGATGGTGGTGGGAGGGAGATGGTGGTGGGAGCATGGTGGCATTGGGAGTGAGTTCCCTGCACAGCAGTACCATCTGGTGGGAATGACATCAGGGTTTAGATCTTGTCTCTTCTTCTGACAGTGACTTCTCCTGCCCCGCTTGCCCCTCCTGCCATACCTGCCCCTCCAGCCACACCTGTCTCTCCCGCTCTGCCTACGCCAGCCCGCCCTTGAGCAGTCTGTGCGTCCATGGGTGTGCGTGTGAGCGAGGGTGCAGGTGAGGGAGAGGAGATTCACACTCGTCCCTGCTGCTCTGCCTGCCCCTCCTGCAGCCGTCTCCGCTGCTCTGCCTCCGCCAGCGCCCCATTGTCGTCCACAATGGCCACGCCATGGCACTCACATGGCACTCACATGGCACTCACATGGCACTCACATGGCACTCACATGGCACTCAGTTTAGAACGCAAGGCAAGGACGGCCCCGTCGCTGTGCAGAATGGTAGGGCGGGATGTGAGATTAGTTTGTGGGTGAGTGGTGAGGGTGAGTGGTGAGGGAGAGGGATGAGGGCAACGGGAAGCAAACACAGCCCCACTTTCGTCCAGAATGGCCACAGCACTCATGCAGCAGCGCTTGGGGTTTAAAGCCTAGCGGCAAGAGAGTCAATAGGAGGAGACCTGGAGCTGGGTTCAGGCGAAGGTAAGAGCATTGCTGCTGCACATCCATGTGATATGGAGTCTAGCAGAGAGGGAGGGCGGTTACCTAGCGAGGCTAACACCCCTCACGCATAGTCACTCCCAGCCCCCACCCCTGCATTCAACACCTGTTGCCTTGCCCACCTCACCTTGGCCAGGGCATGCTGCGAGCATTGCAGGTTACCCCCACCTCTGAATGCCCTCCCACCAGGATGGCGTGTCGCGGCGCCTGATTGGATGGGGCTGTGTCAAGCCAGCCTGATGGAAGATGGTGTGGGGAGAGGTTAGTGGAGGGGATAGGAGAGGGATTGTTTGCAATGGTGTTGCATGCTGCACTATCCTGATCGATTGGCTGTGAGGGCTGCGTGAAGACCGCCTGGGGACAGAGAGGAGGTATGGATGGGTTGGGATGCGGTGGGGTGAGGTGGAGATGGGTGGATAGGGTGGTTTGGACTGGAAATGCACGCTGCTCATGGCCGTATCTGATAGGATGGCTGTGAAGGCAGCAAAATGATTGCCTGGAGGGGAGGCACGGAGCGGAGATGGGATGAGGTTGGTGGTGGTGGTGGGGGAGGTTGGATAGGGGTACTTGCAACTGTGGATGTCATGACTGCCTCTAGGGTTTAAGGTGGAGGATGGGATGGGGTGGGTGGACAGGGGTGGTTTGAACAGCGAATGGTGTCTACGAGAAAACAAGTTCTGCCAAAAAAGGAGAGAGAAAAAAAAGTGGCATGAGAAAGTGATGATGTGAGTTCAGAACAAAGTTCGCCACCAGCACACCCTTCGCCCGTCAGCAAGGGGGGTAGAGCAACAGTGCAGCCAGCAGTGTGTTCAGCCTGGGGCGTACCTGGGGGAGTGCCTTTCCTGTCAGATCCCTGTACCCATACGAGGGGGGCAGAGGGGACGTGGACGGGGGAGGGATAGTGGAGAGGGGAGGCGAGGGGGGATGGGGTGTGGGAGTGATGGGGAGAGGCGAGGGGGTAAAGGGGCATGAGTTCCTGCTCTACCATTGGTTTCGGGTGTTATGGGGCCAGGGAGGGGAGAGGGTGCAAAGGGTGGGGAAGAGAAGAGAGAGGGGGCAGGGGTGTGAGGGCGGGGGTGTGAGGGGCAGGGGTGTGAGGGGCAGGGGTGTGAGGGGCAGGGGTGCGAGGGGCAGGGGTGCGAGGGGCAGGGGTGCGAGGGTACAGTGCCAAGACTGTGTGCCGCACCTGCTGCCTCCATCCTCGCTATTATAAGATGTAAGCTGACTTGCCTTTACTTTGCAGGGACTTGTTTGAGTCAACTTTAAAGTCATCACGGTGGTTTGGAGAGGTTACATATATATATATATTATATTTAAATACTTCTATATTTTGTGAAATATTTATGCATCTATCCATCTCCACCTATCCATCTGCACCTCTCTGCACCTATTCATGTGCACCTCTCTGCACCTATACAACTGCTCTTCTCTGCACCTATCCATCTGCGCCTCTCTGCACCTATCCATCTCAGCCTGTACTCACCTTGAGAGCAACGAGCAGGGGGAATGTCGCGTGCATTACTCCTCCTCGCCACATTCAGCACCTGCACATGGTCGCGTGCTCTAGACTCAGCACATTGGCCAGGAAGCGACAGAAGAGGGCCAATATCACAGGAATGCTGCACGCGTTCCCCTAACTTTCCATGTGTTGAATAGCTCCACACAACAGCTCCACAAAACACCGCATTCAACACCTGCACTCACCTTGGTAAAAAAACAGGGTAGAATGAAGGGAGTGGTCGGTGAGTGGAAATGCTGCATGCGGTGGCATCTGATAGAATGGACGCGAGGGCTGGTGGCTCGTGGCTACACTCACTTGACTTCCCCGCACCACTCACTTGACTTCCCAGCACCACTCACTTGACTTCCCAGCACCACTCACTTGACTTCCCAGCACCACTCACTTGACTTCCCAGCACCACTCACTTGACTTCCCAGCACCACTCACTTGACTTCCCAGCACCACTCACTTGACTTCCCAGCACCACTCACTTGACTTCCCAGCACCACTCACTTGACTTCCCAGCACCACTCACTTGACTTCCCAGCACCACTCACTTGACTTCCCAGCACCACTCACTTGACTTCCCAGCACCACTCACTTGACTTCCCAGCACCACTCACTTGACTTCCCAGCACCACTCACTTGACTTCCCAGCACCACTCACTTGACTTCCCAGCACCACTCACTTGACTTCCCAGCACCACTCACTTGACTTCCCAGCACCACTCACTTGACTTCCCAGCACCACTCACTTGACTTCCCAGCACCACTCACTTGACTTCCCAGCACCACTCACTTGACTTCCCAGCACCACTCACTTGACTTCCCAGCACCACTCACTTGACTTCCCAGCACCACTCACTTGACTTCCCAGCACCACTCACTTCCCCAGCACCACTCACTTGACTTCCCAGCACCACTCACTTGACTTCCCAGCACCACTCACTTGACTTCCCAGCACCACTCACTTGACTTCCCAGCACCACTCACTTGACTTCCCAGCACCACTCACTTGACTTCCCAGCACCACTCACTTGACTTCCCAGCACCACTCACTTGACTTCCCAGCACCACTCACTTGACTTCCCAGCACCACTCACTTGACTTCCCAGCACCACTCACTTGACTTCCCAGCACCACTCACTTGACTTCCCAGCACCACTCACTTGACTTCCCAGCACCACTCACTTGACTTCCCAGCACCACTCACTTGACTTCCCAGCACCACTCACTTGACTTCCCAGCACCACTCACTTGACTTCCCAGCACCACTCACTTGACTTCCCAGCACCACTCACTTGACTTCCCAGCACCACTCACTTGACTTCCCAGCACCACTCACTTGACTTCCCAGCACCACTCACTTGACTTCCCAGCACCACTCACTTGACTTCCCAGCACCACTCACTTGACTTCCCAGCACCACTCACTTGACTTCCCAGCACCACTCACTTGACTTCCCAGCACCACTCACTTGACTTCCCAGCACCACTCACTTGACTTCCCAGCACCACTCACTTGACTTCCCAGCACCACTCACTTGACTTCCCAGCACCACTCACTTGACTTCCCAGCACCACTCACTTGACTTCCCAGCACCACTCACTTGACTTCCCAGCACCACTCACTTGACTTCCCAGCACCACTCACTTGACTTCCCAGCACCACTCACTTGACTTCCCAGCACCACTCACTTGACTTCCCAGCACCACTCACTTGACTTCCCAGCACCACTCACTTGACTTCCCAGCACCACTCACTTGACTTCCCAGCACCACTCACTTGACTTCCCAGCACCACTCACTTGACTTCCCAGCACCACTCACTTGACTTCCCAGCACCACTCACTTGACTTCCCAGCACCACTCACTTGACTTCCCAGCACCACTCACTTGACTTCCCAGCACCACTCACTTGACTTCCCAGCACCACTCACTTGACTTCCCAGCACCACTCACTTGACTTCCCAGCACCACTCACTTGACTTCCCAGCACCACTCACTTGACTTCCCAGCACCACTCACTTGACTTCCCAGCACCACTCACTTGACTTCCCAGCACCACTCACTTGACTTCCCAGCACCACTCACTTGACTTCCCAGCACCACTCACTTGACTTCCCAGCACCACTCACTTGACTTCCCAGCACCACTCACTTGACTTCCCAGCACCACTCACTTGACTTCCCAGCACCACTCACTTGACTTCCCAGCACCACTCACTTGACTTCCCCGCACCACTCACTTGACTTCCCAGCACCACTCACTTGACTTCCCAGCACCACTCACTTGACTTCCCAGCACCACTCACTTGACTTCCCAGCACCACTCACTTGACTTCCCAGCACCACTCACTTGACTTCCCAGCACCACTCACTTGACTTCCCAGCACCACTCACTTGACTTCCCAGCACCACTCACTTGACTTCCCCGCACCACTCACTTGACTTCCCAGCACCACTCACTTGACTTCCCAGCACCACTCACTTGACTTCCCAGCACCACTCACTTGACTTCCCAGCACCACTCACTTGACTTCCCAGCACCACTCACTTGACTTCCCAGCACCACTCACTTGACTTCCCAGCACCACTCACTTGACTTCCCAGCACCACTCACTTGACTTCCCAGCACCACTCACTTGACTTCCCAGCACCACTCACTTGACTTCCCAGCACCACTCACTTGACTTCCCAGCACCACTCACTTGACTTCCCAGCACCACTCACTTGACTTCCCAGCACCACTCACTTGACTTCCCAGCACCACTCACTTGACTTCCCAGCACCACTCACTTGACTTCCCAGCACCACTCACTTGACTTCCCAGCACCACTCACTTGACTTCCCAGCACCACTCACTTGACTTCCCAGCACCACTCACTTGACTTCCCAGCACCACTCACTTGACTTCCCAGCACCACTCACTTGACTTCCCAGCACCACTCACTTGACTTCCCAGCACCACTCACTTGACTTCCCAGCACCACTCACTTGACTTCCCAGCACCACTCACTTGACTTCCCAGCACCACTCACTTGACTTCCCAGCACCACTCACTTGACTTCCCAGCACCACTCACTTGACTTCCCAGCACCACTCACTTGACTTCCCAGCACCACTCACTTGACTTCCCAGCACCACTCACTTGACTTCCCAGCACCACTCACTTGACTTCCCAGCACCACTCACTTGACTTCCCAGCACCACTCACTTGACTTCCCAGCACCACTCACTTGACTTCCCAGCACCACTCACTTGACTTCCCAGCACCACTCACTTGACTTCCCAGCACCACTCACTTGACTTCCCAGCACCACTCACTTGACTTCCCCGCACCACTCACTTGACTTCCCAGCACCACTCACTTGACTTCCCAGCACCACTCACTTGACTTCCCAGCACCACTCGCTTGACTTCCCAGCACCACTCGCTTGACTTCCCAGCACCACTCGCTTGACTTCCCAGCACCACTCGCTTGACTTCCCAGCACCACTCGCTTGACTTCCCAGCACCACTCGCTTGACTTCCCCGCACCACTCGCTTGACTTCCCCGCACCACTCGCTTGACTTCCCCGCACCACTCGCTTGACTTCCCCGCACCACTCGCTTGACTTCCCCGCACCACTCGCTTGACTTCCCCGCACCACTCGCTTGACTTCCCCGCACCACTCGCTTGACTTCCCCGCACCACTCGCTTGACTTCCCAGCACCACTCACTTGACTTCCCAGCACCACTCACTTGACTTCCCAGCACCACTCACTTGACTTCCCAGCACCACTCACTTGACTTCCCAGCACCACTCACTTGACTTCCCAGCACCACTCACTTGACTTCCCAGCACCACTCACTTGACTTCCCAGCACCACTCACTTGACTTCCCAGCACCACTCACTTGACTTCCCAGCACCACTCACTTGACTTCCCAGCACCACTCACTTGACTTCCCAGCACCACTCACTTGACTTCCCAGCACCACTCACTTGACTTCCCAGCACCACTCACTTGACTTCCCAGCACCACTCACTTGACTTCCCAGCACCACTCACTTGACTTCCCAGCACCACTCACTTGACTTCCCAGCACCACTCACTTGACTTCCCAGCACCACTCACTTGACTTCCCAGCACCACTCGCTTGACTTCCCAGCACCACTCGCTTGACTTCCCAGCACCACTCGCTTGACTTCCCAGCACCACTCGCTTGACTTCCCAGCACCACTCGCTTGACTTCCCAGCACCACTCGCTTGACTTCCCAGCACCACTCGCTTGACTTCCCCGCACCACTCGCTTGACTTCCCCGCACCACTCGCTTGACTTCCCCGCACCACTCGCTTGACTTCCCCGCACCACTCGCTTGACTTCCCCGCACCACTCGCTTGACTTCCCCGCACCACTCGCTTGACTTCCCCGCACCACTCGCTTGACTTCCCCGCACCACTCGCTTGACTTCCCAGCACCACTCGCTTGACTTCCCAGCACCACTCGCTTGACTTCCCAGCACCACTCGCTTGACTTCCCAGCACCACTCGCTTGACTTCCCAGCACCACTCGCTTGACTTCCCAGCACCACTCGCTTGACTTCCCAGCACCACTCGCTTGACTTCCCAGCACCACTCGCTTGACTTCCCCGCACCACTCGCTTGACTTCCCCGCACCACTCGCTTGACTTCCCCGCACCACTCGCTTGACTTCCCCGCACCACTCGCTTGACTTCCCCGCACCACTCACTTGACTTCCCAGCACCACTCACTTGACTTCCCAGCACCACTCACTTGACTTCCCAGCACCACTCGCTTGACTTCCCAGCACCACTCGCTTGACTTCCCAGCACCACTCGCTTGACTTCCCAGCACCACTCGCTTGACTTCCCAGCACCACTCGCTTGACTTCCCAGCACCACTCGCTTGACTTCCCCGCACCACTCGCTTGACTTCCCCGCACCACTCACTTGACTTCCCAGCACCACTCACTTGACTTCCCAGCACCACTCGCTTGACTTCCCCGCACCACTCGCTTGACTTCCCCGCACCACTCGCTTGACTTCCCCGCACCACTCGCTTGACTTCCCCGCACCACTCGCTTGACTTCCCAGCACCACTCGCTTGACTTCCCAGCACCACTCGCTTGACTTCCCCGCACCACTCGCTTGACTTCCCAGCACCACTCGCTTGACTTCCCAGCACCACTCGCTTGACTTCCCAGCACCACTCGCTTGACTTCCCAGCACCACTCACTTGACTTCCCAGCACCACTCACTTGACTTCCCAGCACCACTCGCTTGACTTCCCAGCACCACTCGCTTGACTTCCCAGCACCACTCACTTGACTTCCCAGCACCACTCACTTGACTTCCCAGCACCACTCACTTGACTTCCCAGCACCACTCGCTTGACTTCCCAGCACCACTCGCTTGACTTCCCAGCACCACTCGCTTGACTTCCCAGCACCACTCGCTTGACTTCCCAGCACCACTCGCTTGACTTCCCAGCACCACTCGCTTGACTTCCCAGCACCACTCGCTTGACTTCCCAGCACCACTCGCTTGACTTCCCAGCACCACTCGCTTGACTTCCCAGCACCACTCGCTTGACTTCCCAGCACCACTCGCTTGACTTCCCAGCACCACTCGCTTGACTTCCCCGCACCACTCGCTTGACTTCCCCGCACCACTCGCTTGACTTCCCCGCACCACTCGCTTGACTTCCCCGCACCACTCGCTTGACTTCCCCGCACCACTCGCTTGACTTCCCCGCACCACTCGCTTGACTTCCCCGCACCACTCGCTTGACTTCCCAGCACCACTCGCTTGACTTCCCCGCACCACTCGCTTGACTTCCCCGCACCACTCGCTTGACTTCCCAGCACCACTCGCTTGACTTCCCAGCACCACTCGCTTGACTTCCCAGCACCACTCGCTTGACTTCCCAGCACCACTCGCTTGACTTCCCAGCACCACTCGCTTGACTTCCCAGCACCACTCGCTTGACTTCCCCGCACCACTCGCTTGACTTCCCCGCACCACTCGCTTGACTTCCCCGCACCACTCGCTTGACTTCCCCGCACCACTCGCTTGACTTCCCCGCACCACTCACTTGACTTCCCAGCACCACTCACTTGACTTCCCAGCACCACTCGCTTGACTTCCCAGCACCACTCGCTTGACTTCCCAGCACCACTCGCTTGACTTCCCAGCACCACTCGCTTGACTTCCCCGCACCACTCGCTTGACTTCCCAGCACCACTCGCTTGACTTCCCAGCACCACTCGCTTGACTTCCCAGCACCACTCGCTTGACTTCCCCGCACCACTCGCTTGACTTCCCCGCACCACTCGCTTGACTTCCCCGCACCACTCGCTTGACTTCCCCGCACCACTCGCTTGACTTCCCAGCACCACTCGCTTGACTTCCCAGCACCACTCGCTTGACTTCCCCGCACCACTCGCTTGACTTCCCCGCACCACTCGCTTGACTTCCCAGCACCACTCGCTTGACTTCCCAGCACCACTCGCTTGACTTCCCCGCACCACTCGCTTGACTTCCCCGCACCACTCGCTTGACTTCCCCGCACCACTCGCTTGACTTCCCCGCACCACTCGCTTGACTTCCCCGCACCACTCGCTTGACTTCCCCGCACCACTCGCTTGACTTCCCAGCACCACTCGCTTGACTTCCCAGCACCACTCGCTTGACTTCCCAGCACCACTCGCTTGACTTCCCAGCACCACTCGCTTGACTTCCCAGCACCACTCGCTTGACTTCCCAGCACCACTCGCTTGACTTCCCAGCACCACTCGCTTGACTTCCCAGCACCACTCGCTTGACTTCCCCGCACCACTCGCTTGACTTCCCCGCACCACTCGCTTGACTTCCCAGCACCACTCGCTTGACTTCCCAGCACCACTCGCTTGACTTCCCAGCACCACTCGCTTGACTTCCCAGCACCACTCGCTTGACTTCCCAGCACCACTCGCTTGACTTCCCAGCACCACTCGCTTGAATTCCCCGCACCACTCGCTTGACTTCCCCGCACCACTCGCTTGACTTCCCAGCACCACTCGCTTGACTTCCCAGCACCACTCGCTTGACTTCCCCGCACCACTCGCTTGACTTCCCAGCACCACTCGCTTGACTTCCCAGCACCACTCGCTTGACTTCCCCGCACCACTCGCTTGACTTCCCCGCACCACTCGCTTGACTTCCCCGCACCACTCGCTTGACTTCCCAGCACCACTCGCTTGACTTCCCAGCACCACTCGCTTGACTTCCCAGCACCACTCGCTTGACTTCCCAGCACCACTCGCTTGACTTCCCCGCACCACTCGCTTGACTTCCCAGCACCACTCGCTTGACTTCCCAGCACCACTCGCTTGACTTCCCCGCACCACTCGCTTGACTTCCCCGCACCACTCGCTTGACTTCCCCGCACCACTCGCTTGACTTCCCAGCACCACTCGCTTGACTTCCCAGCACCACTTGCTTGACTTCCCAGCACCACTCGCTTGACTTCCCCGCACCACTCGCTTGACTTCCCCGCACCACTCGCTTGACTTCCCAGCACCACTCGCTTGACTTCCCAGCACCACTTGCTTGACTTCCCAGCACCACTCGCTTGACTTCCCCGCACCACTCGCTTGACTTCCCCGCACCACTCGCTTGACTTCCCAGCACCACTCGCTTGACTTCCCAGCACCACTCGCTTGACTTCCCCGCACCACTCGCTTGACTTCCCAGCACCACTCGCTTGACTTCCCAGCACCACTCGCTTGACTTCCCCGCACCACTCGCTTGACTTCCCCGCACCACTCGCTTGACTTCCCAGCACCACTCGCTTGACTTCCCAGCACCACTCGCTTGACTTCCCAGCACCACTCGCTTGACTTCCCAGCACCACTCGCTTGACTTCCCCGCACCACTCGCTTGACTTCCCCGCACCACTCGCTTGACTTCCCAGCACCACTCGCTTGACTTCCCAGCACCACTCGCTTGACTTCCCCGCACCACTCGCTTGACTTCCCAGCACCACTCGCTTGACTTCCCCGCACCACTCGCTTGACTTCCCCGCACCACTCGCTTGACTTCCCAGCACCACTCGCTTGACTTCCCCGCACCACTCGCTTGACTTCCCAGCACCACTCGCTTGACTTCCCAGCACCACTCGCTTGACTTCCCAGCACCACTCGCTTGACTTCCCAGCACCACTCGCTTGACTTCCCCGCACCACTCGCTTGACTTCCCCGCACCACTCGCTTGACTTCCCCGCACCACTCGCTTGACTTCCCAGCACCACTCGCTTGACTTCCCAGCACCACTCGCTTGACTTCCCAGCACCACTCGCTTGACTTCCCCGCACCACTCGCTTGACTTCCCAGCACCACTCGCTTGACTTCCCCGCACCACTCGCTTGACTTCCCCGCACCACTCGCTTGACTTCCCCGCACCACTCGCTTGACTTCCCAGCACCACTCGCTTGACTTCCCAGCACCACTCGCTTGACTTCCCCGCACCACTCGCTTGACTTCCCAGCACCACTCGCTTGACTTCCCAGCACCACTCGCTTGACTTCCCCGCACCACTCGCTTGACTTCCCCGCACCACTCGCTTGACTTCCCAGCACCACTCGCTTGACTTCCCAGCACCACTCGCTTGACTTCCCCGCACCACTCGCTTGACTTCCCCGCACCACTCGCTTGACTTCCCCGCACCACTCGCTTGACTTCCCAGCACCACTCGCTTGACTTCCCAGCACCACTCGCTTGACTTCCCCGCACCACTCGCTTGACTTCCCAGCACCACTCGCTTGACTTCCCCGCACCACTCGCTTGACTTCCCAGCACCACTCGCTTGACTTCCCCGCACCACTCGCTTGACTTCCCCGCACCACTCGCTTGACTTCCCCGCACCACTCGCTTGACTTCCCAGCACCACTCGCTTGACTTCCCAGCACCACTCGCTTGACTTCCCAGCACCACTCGCTTGACTTCCCAGCACCACTCGCTTGACTTCCCCGCACCACTAGCTTGACTTCCCCGCACCACTCGCTTGACTTCCCCGCACCACTCGCTTGACTTCCCAGCACCACTTGCTTGACTTCCCAGCACCACTCGCTTGACTTCCCAGCACCACTCGCTTGACTTCCCCGCACCACTCGCTTGACTTCCCCGCACCACTCGCTTGACTTCCCCGCACCACTCGCTTGACTTCCCCGCACCACTCGCTTGACTTCCCAGCACCACTCGCTTGACTTCCCAGCACCACTCGCTTGACTTCCCCGCACCACTCGCTTGACTTCCCAGCACCACTCGCTTGACTTCCCAGCACCACTCGCTTGACTTCCCCGCACCACTCGCTTGACTTCCCCGCACCACTCGCTTGACTTCCCAGCACCACTCGCTTGACTTCCCAGCACCACTCGCTTGACTTCCCCGCACCACTCGCTTGACTTCCCAGCACCACTCGCTTGACTTCCCAGCACCACTCGCTTGACTTCCCCGCACCACTCGCTTGACTTCCCCGCACCACTCGCTTGACTTCCCCGCACCACTCGCTTGACTTCCCAGCACCACTCGCTTGACTTCCCAGCACCACTCGCTTGACTTCCCAGCACCACTCGCTTGACTTCCCAGCACCACTCGCTTGACTTCCCCGCACCACTCGCTTGACTTCCCAGCACCACTCGCTTGACTTCCCAGCACCACTCGCTTGACTTCCCCGCACCACTCGCTTGACTTCCCCGCACCACTCGCTTGACTTCCCCGCACCACTCGCTTGACTTCCCAGCACCACTCGCTTGACTTCCCAGCACCACTCGCTTGACTTCCCAGCACCACTCGCTTGACTTCCCCGCACCACTCGCTTGACTTCCCCGCACCACTCGCTTGACTTCCCAGCACCACTCGCTTGACTTCCCAGCACCACTCGCTTGACTTCCCCGCACCACTCGCTTGACTTCCCAGCACCACTCGCTTGACTTCCCAGCACCACTCGCTTGACTTCCCCGCACCACTCGCTTGACTTCCCCGCACCACTCGCTTGACTTCCCAGCACCACTCGCTTGACTTCCCAGCACCACTCGCTTGACTTCCCAGCACCACTCGCTTGACTTCCCCGCACCACTCGCTTGACTTCCCCGCACCACTCGCTTGACTTCCCAGCACCACTCGCTTGACTTCCCAGCACCACTCGCTTGACTTCCCCGCACCACTCGCTTGACTTCCCAGCACCACTCGCTTGACTTCCCCGCACCACTCGCTTGACTTCCCAGCACCACTCGCTTGACTTCCCAGCACCACTCGCTTGACTTCCCAGCACCACTCGCTTGACTTCCCAGCACCACTCGCTTGACTTCCCAGCACCACTCGCTTGACTTCCCCGCACCACTCGCTTGACTTCCCCGCACCACTCGCTTGACTTCCCCGCACCACTCGCTTGACTTCCCAGCACCACTCGCTTGACTTCCCAGCACCACTCGCTTGACTTCCCCGCACCACTCGCTTGACTTCCCAGCACCACTCGCTTGACTTCCCAGCACCACTCGCTTGACTTCCCAGCACCACTCGCTTGACTTCCCAGCACCACTCGCTTGACTTCCCCGCACCACTCGCTTGACTTCCCCGCACCACTCGCTTGACTTCCCCGCACCACTCGCTTGACTTCCCAGCACCACTCGCTTGACTTCCCAGCACCACTCGCTTGACTTCCCCGCACCACTCGCTTGACTTCCCAGCACCACTCGCTTGACTTCCCCGCACCACTCGCTTGACTTCCCCGCACCACTCGCTTGACTTCCCAGCACCACTCGCTTGACTTCCCAGCACCACTCGCTTGACTTCCCCGCACCACTCGCTTGACTTCCCAGCACCACTCGCTTGACTTCCCAGCACCACTCACTTGACTTCCCAGCACCACTCGCTTGACTTCCCAGCACCACTCGCTTGACTTCCCAGCACCACTCGCTTGACTTCCCAGCACCACTCGCTTGACTTCCCCGCACCACTCGCTTGACTTCCCAGCACCACTCGCTTGACTTCCCAGCACCACTCGCTTGACTTCCCAGCACCACTCGCTTGACTTCCCAGCACCACTCGCTTGACTTCCCAGCACCACTCGCTTGACTTCCCAGCACCACTCGCTTGACTTCCCAGCACCACTCGCTTGACTTCCCCGCACCACTCGCTTGACTTCCCCGCACCACTCGCTTGACTTCCCAGCACCACTCGCTTGACTTCCCAGCACCACTCGCTTGACTTCCCCGCACCACTCGCTTGACTTCCCAGCACCACTCGCTTGACTTCCCAGCACCACTCGCTTGACTTCCCCGCACCACTCGCTTGACTTCCCAGCACCACTCGCTTGACTTCCCAGCACCACTCGCTTGACTTCCCCGCACCACTCGCTTGACTTCCCAGCACCACTCGCTTGACTTCCCAGCACCACTCGCTTGACTTCCCAGCACCACTCGCTTGACTTCCCCGCACCACTCGCTTGACTTCCCCGCACCACTCACTTGACTTCCCAGCACCACTCGCTTGACTTCCCAGCACCACTCGCTTGACTTCCCAGCACCACTCGCTTGACTTCCCAGCACCACTCGCTTGACTTCCCCGCACCACTCGCTTGACTTCCCAGCACCACTCGCTTGACTTCCCAGCACCACTCGCTTGACTTCCCCGCACCACTCGCTTGACTTCCCAGCACCACTCGCTTGACTTCCCAGCACCACTCGCTTGACTTCCCCGCACCACTCGCTTGACTTCCCAGCACCACTCGCTTGACTTCCCAGCACCACTCGCTTGACTTCCCCGCACCACTCGCTTGACTTCCCCGCACCACTCGCTTGACTTCCCCGCACCACTCGCTTGACTTCCCAGCACCACTCGCTTGACTTCCCAGCACCACTCGCTTGACTTCCCAGCACCACTCGCTTGACTTCCCCGCACCACTCGCTTGACTTCCCCGCACCACTCGCTTGACTTCCCCGCACCACTCGCTTGACTTCCCCGCACCACTCGCTTGACTTCCCAGCACCACTCGCTTGACTTCCCCGCACCACTCGCTTGACTTCCCAGCACCACTCGCTTGACTTCCCCGCACCACTCGCTTGACTTCCCCGCACCACTCGCTTGACTTCCCCGCACCACTCGCTTGACTTCCCAGCACCACTCGCTTGACTTCCCAGCACCACTCGCTTGACTTCCCAGCACCACTCGCTTGACTTCCCCGCACCACTCGCTTGACTTCCCCGCACCACTCGCTTGACTTCCCCGCACCACTCGCTTGACTTCCCCGCACCACTCGCTTGACTTCCCAGCACCACTCGCTTGACTTCCCAGCACCACTCGCTTGACTTCCCCGCACCACTCGCTTGACTTCCCAGCACCACTCGCTTGACTTCCCAGCACCACTCGCTTGACTTCCCCGCACCACTCGCTTGACTTCCCCGCACCACTCGCTTGACTTCCCAGCACCACTCGCTTGACTTCCCAGCACCACTCGCTTGACTTCCCAGCACCACTCGCTTGACTTCCCAGCACCACTCGCTTGACTTCCCCGCACCACTCGCTTGACTTCCCAGCACCACTCGCTTGACTTCCCAGCACCACTCGCTTGACTTCCCCGCACCACTCGCTTGACTTCCCCGCACCACTCGCTTGACTTCCCCGCACCACTCGCTTGACTTCCCAGCACCACTCGCTTGACTTCCCAGCACCACTCGCTTGACTTCCCAGCACCACTCGCTTGACTTCCCCGCACCACTCGCTTGACTTCCCCGCACCACTCGCTTGACTTCCCAGCACCACTCGCTTGACTTCCCAGCACCACTCGCTTGACTTCCCCGCACCACTCGCTTGACTTCCCAGCACCACTCGCTTGACTTCCCAGCACCACTCGCTTGACTTCCCCGCACCACTCGCTTGACTTCCCCGCACCACTCGCTTGACTTCCCAGCACCACTCGCTTGACTTCCCAGCACCACTCGCTTGACTTCCCAGCACCACTCGCTTGACTTCCCCGCACCACTCGCTTGACTTCCCCGCACCACTCGCTTGACTTCCCAGCACCACTCGCTTGACTTCCCAGCACCACTCGCTTGACTTCCCCGCACCACTCGCTTGACTTCCCAGCACCACTCGCTTGACTTCCCCGCACCACTCGCTTGACTTCCCAGCACCACTCGCTTGACTTCCCCGCACCACTCGCTTGACTTCCCCGCACCACTCGCTTGACTTCCCCGCACCACTCGCTTGACTTCCCAGCACCACTCGCTTGACTTCCCAGCACCACTCGCTTGACTTCCCAGCACCACTCGCTTGACTTCCCAGCACCACTCGCTTGACTTCCCCGCACCACTCGCTTGACTTCCCCGCACCACTCGCTTGACTTCCCCGCACCACTCGCTTGACTTCCCAGCACCACTCGCTTGACTTCCCAGCACCACTCGCTTGACTTCCCCGCACCACTCGCTTGACTTCCCAGCACCACTCGCTTGACTTCCCAGCACCACTCGCTTGACTTCCCAGCACCACTCGCTTGACTTCCCAGCACCACTCGCTTGACTTTCCCGCACCACTCGCTTGACTTCCCCGCACCACTCGCTTGACTTCCCCGCACCACTCGCTTGACTTCCCAGCACCACTCGCTTGACTTCCCAGCACCACTCGCTTGACTTCCCCGCACCACTCGCTTGACTTCCCAGCACCACTCGCTTGACTTCCCCGCACCACTCGCTTGACTTCCCCGCACCACTCGCTTGACTTCCCCGCACCACTCGCTTGACTTCCCAGCACCACTCGCTTGACTTCCCCGCACCACTCGCTTGACTTCCCAGCACCACTCGCTTGACTTCCCAGCACCACTCGCTTGACTTCCCAGCACCACTCGCTTGACTTCCCAGCACCACTCGCTTGACTTCCCAGCACCACTCGCTTGACTTCCCAGCACCACTCGCTTGACTTCCCCGCACCACTCGCTTGACTTCCCAGCACCACTCGCTTGACTTCCCAGCACCACTCGCTTGACTTCCCAGCACCACTCGCTTGACTTCCCAGCACCACTCGCTTGACTTCCCAGCACCACTCGCTTGACTTCCCAGCACCACTCGCTTGACTTCCCAGCACCACTCGCTTGACTTCCCCGCACCACTCGCTTGACTTCCCCGCACCACTCGCTTGACTTCCCAGCACCACTCGCTTGACTTCCCAGCACCACTCGCTTGACTTCCCAGCACCACTCGCTTGACTTCCCCGCACCACTCGCTTGACTTCCCAGCACCACTCGCTTGACTTCCCCGCACCACTCGCTTGACTTCCCAGCACCACTCGCTTGACTTCCCCGCACCACTCGCTTGACTTCCCAGCACCACTCGCTTGACTTCCCCGCACCACTCGCTTGACTTCCCCGCACCACTCGCTTGACTTCCCCGCACCACTCGCTTGACTTCCCAGCACCACTCGCTTGACTTCCCAGCACCACTCGCTTGACTTCCCAGCACCACTCGCTTGACTTCCCCGCACCACTCGCTTGACTTCCCCGCACCACTCGCTTGACTTCCCCGCACCACTCGCTTGACTTCCCCGCACCACTCGCTTGACTTCCCAGCACCACTCGCTTGACTTCCCAGCACCACTCGCTTGACTTCCCCGCACCACTCGCTTGACTTCCCCGCACCACTCGCTTGACTTCCCAGCACCACTCGCTTGACTTCCCAGCACCACTCGCTTGACTTCCCAGCACCACTCGCTTGACTTCCCAGCACCACTCGCTTGACTTCCCCGCACCACTCGCTTGACTTCCCAGCACCACTCGCTTGACTTCCCAGCACCACTCGCTTGACTTCCCCGCACCACTCGCTTGACTTCCCCGCACCACTCGCTTGACTTCCCCGCACCACTCGCTTGACTTCCCAGCACCACTCGCTTGACTTCCCAGCACCACTCGCTTGACTTCCCAGCACCACTCGCTTGACTTCCCCGCACCACTCGCTTGACTTCCCCGCACCACTCGCTTGACTTCCCAGCACCACTCGCTTGACTTCCCAGCACCACTCGCTTGACTTCCCCGCACCACTCGCTTGACTTCCCAGCACCACTCGCTTGACTTCCCAGCACCACTCGCTTGACTTCCCCGCACCACTCGCTTGACTTCCCCGCACCACTCGCTTGACTTCCCAGCACCACTCGCTTGACTTCCCAGCACCACTCGCTTGACTTCCCAGCACCACTCGCTTGACTTCCCCGCACCACTCGCTTGACTTCCCCGCACCACTCGCTTGACTTCCCAGCACCACTCGCTTGACTTCCCAGCACCACTCGCTTGACTTCCCCGCACCACTCGCTTGACTTCCCAGCACCACTCGCTTGACTTCCCCGCACCACTCGCTTGACTTCCCAGCACCACTCGCTTGACTTCCCCGCACCACTCGCTTGACTTCCCCGCACCACTCGCTTGACTTCCCCGCACCACTCGCTTGACTTCCCAGCACCACTCGCTTGACTTCCCAGCACCACTCGCTTGACTTCCCAGCACCACTCGCTTGACTTCCCAGCACCACTCGCTTGACTTCCCCGCACCACTCGCTTGACTTCCCCGCACCACTCGCTTGACTTCCCCGCACCACTCGCTTGACTTCCCAGCACCACTCGCTTGACTTCCCAGCACCACTCGCTTG
Organism: Closterium sp. Naga37s-1; assembly: GCA_947471745.1. NCBI lineage: Eukaryota > Viridiplantae > Streptophyta > Zygnematophyceae > Desmidiales > Closteriaceae > Closterium > Closterium sp. Naga37s-1. The sequence continues at coordinate 1,719,197 of CANJKZ010000826.1, read as the reverse complement.
ACTTCCCCGCACCACTCGCTTGACTTCCCAGCACCACTCGCTTGACTTCCCAGCACCACTCGCTTGACTTCCCAGCACCACTCGCTTGACTTCCCAGCACCACTCGCTTGACTTTCCCGCACCACTCGCTTGACTTCCCCGCACCACTCGCTTGACTTCCCCGCACCACTCGCTTGACTTCCCAGCACCACTCGCTTGACTTCCCAGCACCACTCGCTTGACTTCCCCGCACCACTCGCTTGACTTCCCAGCACCACTCGCTTGACTTCCCCGCACCACTCGCTTGACTTCCCCGCACCACTCGCTTGACTTCCCCGCACCACTCGCTTGACTTCCCAGCACCACTCGCTTGACTTCCCCGCACCACTCGCTTGACTTCCCAGCACCACTCGCTTGACTTCCCAGCACCACTCGCTTGACTTCCCAGCACCACTCGCTTGACTTCCCAGCACCACTCGCTTGACTTCCCAGCACCACTCGCTTGACTTCCCAGCACCACTCGCTTGACTTCCCCGCACCACTCGCTTGACTTCCCAGCACCACTCGCTTGACTTCCCAGCACCACTCGCTTGACTTCCCAGCACCACTCGCTTGACTTCCCAGCACCACTCGCTTGACTTCCCAGCACCACTCGCTTGACTTCCCAGCACCACTCGCTTGACTTCCCAGCACCACTCGCTTGACTTCCCCGCACCACTCGCTTGACTTCCCCGCACCACTCGCTTGACTTCCCAGCACCACTCGCTTGACTTCCCAGCACCACTCGCTTGACTTCCCAGCACCACTCGCTTGACTTCCCCGCACCACTCGCTTGACTTCCCAGCACCACTCGCTTGACTTCCCAGCACCACTCGCTTGACTTCCCCGCACCACTCGCTTGACTTCCCAGCACCACTCGCTTGACTTCCCAGCACCACTCGCTTGACTTCCCCGCACCACTCGCTTGACTTCCCAGCACCACTCGCTTGACTTCCCAGCACCACTCGCTTGACTTCCCAGCACCACTCGCTTGACTTCCCCGCACCACTCGCTTGACTTCCCCGCACCACTCCCTTGACTTCCCAGCACCACTCGCTTGACTTCCCAGCACCACTCGCTTGACTTCCCAGCACCACTCGCTTGACTTCCCAGCACCACTCGCTTGACTTCCCCGCACCACTCGCTTGACTTCCCAGCACCACTCGCTTGACTTCCCAGCACCACTCGCTTGACTTCCCAGCACCACTCGCTTGACTTCCCCGCACCACTCGCTTGACTTCCCAGCACCACTCGCTTGACTTCCCAGCACCACTCGCTTGACTTCCCCGCACCACTCGCTTGACTTCCCAGCACCACTCGCTTGACTTCCCAGCACCACTCGCTTGACTTCCCCGCACCACTCGCTTGACTTCCCCGCACCACTCGCTTGACTTCCCCGCACCACTCGCTTGACTTCCCAGCACCACTCGCTTGACTTCCCAGCACCACTCGCTTGACTTCCCAGCACCACTCGCTTGACTTCCCCGCACCACTCGCTTGACTTCCCCGCACCACTCGCTTGACTTCCCCGCACCACTCGCTTGACTTCCCCGCACCACTCGCTTGACTTCCCAGCACCACTCGCTTGACTTCCCCGCACCACTCGCTTGACTTCCCAGCACCACTCGCTTGACTTCCCCGCACCACTCGCTTGACTTCCCCGCACCACTCGCTTGACTTCCCCGCACCACTCGCTTGACTTCCCAGCACCACTCGCTTGACTTCCCAGCACCACTCGCTTGACTTCCCCGCACCACTCGCTTGACTTCCCAGCACCACTCGCTTGACTTCCCAGCACCACTCGCTTGACTTCCCCGCACCACTCGCTTGACTTCCCCGCACCACTCGCTTGACTTCCCCGCACCACTCGCTTGACTTCCCAGCACCACTCGCTTGACTTCCCAGCACCACTCGCTTGACTTCCCAGCACCACTCGCTTGACTTCCCCGCACCACTCGCTTGACTTCCCCGCACCACTCGCTTGACTTCCCAGCACCACTCGCTTGACTTCCCAGCACCACTCGCTTGACTTCCCAGCACCACTCGCTTGACTTCCCAGCACCACTCGCTTGACTTCCCAGCACCACTCGCTTGACTTCCCCGCACCACTCGCTTGACTTCCCCGCACCACTCGCTTGACTTCCCCGCACCACTCGCTTGACTTCCCAGCACCACTCGCTTGACTTCCCAGCACCACTCGCTTGACTTCCCCGCACCACTCGCTTGACTTCCCAGCACCACTCGCTTGACTTCCCCGCACCACTCGCTTGACTTCCCAGCACCACTCGCTTGACTTCCCAGCACCACTCGCTTGACTTCCCCGCACCACTCGCTTGACTTCCCAGCACCACTCGCTTGACTTCCCAGCACCACTCGCTTGACTTCCCAGCACCACTCGCTTGACTTCCCCGCACCACTCACTTGACTTCCCAGCACCACTCACTTGACTTCCCAGCACCACTCGCTTGACTTCCCCGCACCACTCACTTGACTTCCCAGCACCACTCGCTTGACTTCCCAGCACCACTCGCTTGACTTCCCAGCACCACTCGCTTGACTTCCCAGCACCACTCGCTTGACTTCCCAGCACCACTCGCTTGACTTCCCAGCACCACTCGCTTGACTTCCCAGCACCACTCGCTTGACTTCCCCGCACCACTCGCTTGACTTCCCAGCACCACTCGCTTGACTTCCCAGCACCACTCGCTTGACTTCCCAGCACCACTCGCTTGACTTCCCCGCACCACTCGCTTGACTTCCCAGCACCACTCGCTTGACTTCCCAGCACCACTCGCTTGACTTCCCCGCACCACTCGCTTGACTTCCCAGCACCACTCGCTTGACTTCCCAGCACCACTCGCTTGACTTCCCCGCACCACTCGCTTGACTTCCCAGCACCACTCGCTTGACTTCCCAGCACCACTCGCTTGACTTCCCAGCACCACTCGCTTGACTTCCCCGCACCACTCGCTTGACTTCCCCGCACCACTCACTTGACTTCCCAGCACCACTCGCTTGACTTCCCAGCACCACTCGCTTGACTTCCCAGCACCACTCGCTTGACTTCCCAGCACCACTCGCTTGACTTCCCCGCACCACTCGCTTGACTTCCCCGCACCACTCGCTTGACTTCCCAGCACCACTCGCTTGACTTCCCAGCACCACTCGCTTGACTTCCCCGCACCACTCGCTTGACTTCCCAGCACCACTCGCTTGACTTCCCAGCACCACTCGCTTGACTTCCCCGCACCACTCGCTTGACTTCCCAGCACCACTCGCTTGACTTCCCAGCACCACTCGCTTGACTTCCCCGCACCACTCGCTTGACTTCCCCGCACCACTCGCTTGACTTCCCCGCACCACTCGCTTGACTTCCCAGCACCACTCGCTTGACTTCCCAGCACCACTCGCTTGACTTCCCAGCACCACTCGCTTGACTTCCCCGCACCACTCGCTTGACTTCCCCGCACCACTCGCTTGAATTCCCCGCACCACTCGCTTGACTTCCCAGCACCACTCGCTTGACTTCCCAGCACCACTCGCTTGACTTCCCCGCACCACTCGCTTGACTTCCCAGCACCACTCGCTTGACTTCCCCGCACCACTCGCTTGACTTCCCCGCACCACTCGCTTGACTTCCCCGCACCACTCGCTTGACTTCCCAGCACCACTCGCTTGACTTCCCAGCACCACTCGCTTGACTTCCCAGCACCACTCGCTTGACTTCCCAGCACCACTCGCTTGACTTCCCAGCACCACTCGCTTGACTTCCCCGCACCACTCGCTTGACTTCCCCGCACCACTCGCTTGACTTCCCCGCACCACTCGCTTGACTTCCCAGCACCACTCGCTTGACTTCCCAGCACCACTCGCTTGACTTCCCAGCACCACTCGCTTGACTTCCCAGCACCACTCGCTTGACTTCCCCGCACCACTCGCTTGACTTCCCCGCACCACTCGCTTGACTTCCCAGCACCACTCGCTTGACTTCCCAGCACCACTCGCTTGACTTCCCCGCACCACTCGCTTGACTTCCCAGCACCACTCGCTTGACTTCCCAGCACCACTCGCTTGACTTCCCCGCACCACTCGCTTGACTTCCCAGCACCACTCGCTTGACTTCCCCGCACCACTCGCTTGACTTCCCCGCACCACTCGCTTGACTTCCCCGCACCACTCGCTTGACTTCCCAGCACCACTCGCTTGACTTCCCCGCACCACTCGCTTGACTTCCCCGCACCACTCGCTTGACTTCCCAGCACCACTCGCTTGACTTCCCAGCACCACTCGCTTGACTTCCCCGCACCACTCGCTTGACTTCCCAGCACCACTCGCTTGACTTCCCAGCACCACTCACTTGACTTCCCAGCACCACTCGCTTGACTTCCCCGCACCACTCACTTGACTTCCCAGCACCACTCGCTTGACTTCCCAGCACCACTCGCTTGACTTCCCCGCACCACTCACTTGACTTCCCAGCACCACTCGCTTGACTTCCCAGCACCACTCGCTTGACTTCCCAGCACCACTCGCTTGACTTCCCAGCACCACTCGCTTGACTTCCCCGCACCACTCGCTTGACTTCCCCGCACCACTCGCTTGACTTCCCAGCACCACTCGCTTGACTTCCCAGCACCACTCGCTTGACTTCCCCGCACCACTCGCTTGACTTCCCAGCACCACTCGCTTGACTTCCCCGCACCACTCACTTGACTTCCCAGCACCACTCACTTGACTTCCCAGCACCACTCACTTGACTTCCCAGCACCACTCGCTTGACTTCCCCGCACCACTCGCTTGACTTCCCAGCACCACTCACTTGACTTCCCAGCACCACTCACTTGACTTCCCAGCACCACTCACTTGACTTCCCAGCACCACTCGCTTGACTTCCCCGCACCACTCACTTGACTTCCCAGCACCACTCGCTTGACTTCCCCGCACCACTCACTTGACTTCCCAGCACCACTCGCTTGACTTCCCAGCACCACTCGCTTGACTTCCCCGCACCACTCACTTGACTTCCCAGCACCACTCGCTTGACTTCCCAGCACCACTCGCTTGACTTCCCAGCACCACTCGCTTGACTTCCCAGCACCACTCGCTTGACTTCCCCGCACCACTCGCTTGACTTCCCCGCACCACTCGCTTGACTTCCCAGCACCACTCGCTTGACTTCCCAGCACCACTCGCTTGACTTCCCCGCACCACTCGCTTGACTTCCCAGCACCACTCGCTTGACTTCCCCGCACCACTCACTTGACTTCCCAGCACCACTCACTTGACTTCCCAGCACCACTCACTTGACTTCCCAGCACCACTCGCTTGACTTCCCCGCACCACTCGCTTGACTTCCCAGCACCACTCACTTGACTTCCCAGCACCACTCACTTGACTTCCCAGCACCACTCACTTGACTTCCCAGCACCACTCGCTTGACTTCCCCGCACCACTCACTTGACTTCCCAGCACCACTCACTTGACTTCCCAGCACCACTCGCTTGACTTCCCCGCACCACTCACTTGACTTCCCAGCACCACTCACTTGACTTCCCAGCACCACTCACTTGACTTCCCAGCACCACTCACTTGACTTCCCAGCACCACTCGCTTGACTTCCCAGCACCACTCGCTTGACTTCCCAGCACCACTCGCTTGACTTCCCAGCACCACTCACTTGACTTCCCAGCACCACTCGCTTGACTTCCCCGCACCACTCACTTGACTTCCCAGCACCACTCACTTGACTTCCCAGCACCACTCGCTTGACTTCCCCGCACCACTCACTTGACTTCCCAGCACCACTCACTTGACTTCCCAGCACCACTCACTTGACTTCCCAGCACCACTCACTTGACTTCCCAGCACCACTCGCTTGACTTCCCCGCACCACTCACTTGACTTCCCAGCACCACTCACTTGACTTCCCAGCACCACTCACTTGACTTCCCAGCACCACTCACTTGACTTCCCAGCACCACTCGCTTGACTTCCCCGCACCACTCACTTGACTTCCCAGCACCACTCACTTGACTTCCCAGCACCACTCACTTGACTTCCCAGCACCACTCACTTGACTTCCCAGCACCACTCGCTTGACTTCCCCGCACCACTCACTTGACTTCCCAGCACCACTCACTTGACTTCCCAGCACCACTCACTTGACTTCCCAGCACCACTCACTTGACTTCCCAGCACCACTCGCTTGACTTCCCAGCACCACTCGCTTGACTTCCCAGCACCACTCACTTGACTTCCCCGCACCACTCGCTTGACTTCCCAGCACCACTCACTTGACTTCCCAGCACCACTCACTTGACTTCCCAGCACCACTCACTTGACTTCCCAGCACCACTCACTTGACTTCCCAGCACCACTCGCTTGACTTCCCCGCACCACTCACTTGACTTCCCAGCACCACTCACTTGACTTCCCAGCACCACTCACTTGACTTCCCAGCACCACTCACTTGACTTCCCAGCACCACTCGCTTGACTTCCCAGCACCACTCGCTTGACTTCCCAGCACCACTCGCTTGACTTCCCCGCACCACTCACTTGACTTCCCAGCACCACTCACTTGACTTCCCAGCACCACTCACTTGACTTCCCAGCACCACTCACTTGACTTCCCAGCACCACTCGCTTGACTTCCCCGCACCACTCACTTGACTTCCCAGCACCACTCACTTGACTTCCCAGCACCACTCACTTGACTTCCCAGCACCACTCACTTGACTTCCCAGCACCACTCGCTTGACTTCCCCGCACCACTCACTTGACTTCCCAGCACCACTCACTTGACTTCCCAGCACCACTCACTTGACTTCCCAGCACCACTCGCTTGACTTCCCCGCACCACTCGCTTGACTTCCCCGCACCACTCACTTGACTTCCCAGCACCACTCACTTGACTTCCCAGCACCACTCACTTGACTTCCCAGCACCACTCACTTGACTTCCCAGCACCACTCGCTTGACTTCCCAGCACCACTCGCTTGACTTCCCAGCACCACTCACTTGACTTCCCCGCACCACTCGCTTGACTTCCCCGCACCACTCACTTGACTTCCCAGCACCACTCACTTGACTTCCCAGCACCACTCACTTGACTTCCCAGCACCACTCACTTGACTTCCCAGCACCACTCGCTTGACTTCCCCGCACCACTCACTTAACTTCCCAGCACCACTCACTTGACTTCCCAGCACCACTCACTTGACTTCCCAGCACCACTCACTTGACTTCCCAGCACCACTCGCTTGACTTCCCAGCACCACTCGCTTGACTTCCCAGCACCACTCACTTGACTTCCCCGCACCACTCGCTTGACTTCCCCGCACCACTCACTTGACTTCCCAGCACCACTCACTTGACTTCCCAGCACCACTCACTTGACTTCCCAGCACCACTCGCTTGACTTCCCCGCACCACTCACTTGACTTCCCAGCACCACTCACTTGACTTCCCAGCACCACTCACTTGACTTCCCAGCACCACTCACTTGACTTCCCAGCACCACTCGCTTGACTTCCCCGCACCACTCACTTGACTTCCCAGCACCACTCACTTGACTTCCCAGCACCACTCACTTGACTTCCCAGCACCACTCACTTGACTTCCCAGCACCACTCGCTTGACTTCCCAGCACCACTCGCTTGACTTCCCAGCACCACTCACTTGACTTCCCCGCAGCACTCGCTTGACTTCCCCGCACCACTCACTTGACTTCCCAGCACCACTCACTTGACTTCCCAGCACCACTCACTTGACTTCCCAGCACCACTCACTTGACTTCCCAGCACCACTCGCTTGACTTCCCCGCACCACTCACTTGACTTCCCAGCACCACTCACTTGACTTCCCAGCACCACTCACTTGACTTCCCAGCACCACTCACTTGACTTCCCAGCACCACTCGCTTGACTTCCCCGCACCACTCACTTGACTTCCCAGCACCACTCACTTGACTTCCCAGCACCACTCACTTGACTTCCCAGCACCACTCACTTGACTTCCCAGCACCACTCGCTTGACTTCCCCGCACCACTCACTTGACTTCCCAGCACCACTCACTTGACTTCCCAGCACCACTCACTTGACTTCCCAGCACCACTCACTTGACTTCCCAGCACCACTCGCTTGACTTCCCAGCACCACTCGCTTGACTTCCCAGCACCACTCACTTGACTTCCCCGCACCACTCGCTTGACTTCCCAGCACCACTCACTTGACTTCCCAGCACCACTCACTTGACTTCCCAGCACCACTCGCTTGACTTCCCCGCACCACTCACTTGACTTCCCAGCACCACTCACTTGACTTCCCAGCACCACTCACTTGACTTCCCAGCACCACTCACTTGACTTCCCAGCACCACTCGCTTGACTTCCCAGCACCACTCACTTGACTTCCCAGCACCACTCACTTGACTTCCCAGCACCACTCACTTGACTTCCCAGCACCACTCGCTTGACTTCCCAGCACCACTCGCTTGACTTCCCAGCACCACTCACTTGACTTCCCCGCACCACTCGCTTGACTTCCCCGCACCACTCACTTGACTTCCCAGCACCACTCACTTGACTTCCCAGCACCACTCACTTGACTTCCCAGCACCACTCACTTGACTTCCCAGCACCACTCGCTTGACTTCCCCGCACCACTCACTTGACTTCCCAGCACCACTCACTTGACTTCCCAGCACCACTCACTTGACTTCCCAGCACCACTCACTTGACTTCCCAGCACCACTCACTTGACTTCCCCGCACCACTCGCTTGACTTCCCAGCACCACTCACTTGACTTCCCAGCACCACTCACTTGACTTCCCAGCACCACTCACTTGACTTCCCAGCACCACTCACTTGACTTCCCAGCACCACTCGCTTGACTTCCCCGCACCACTCACTTGACTTCCCAGCACCACTCACTTGACTTCCCAGCACCACTCACTTGACTTCCCAGCACCACTCACTTGACTTCCCAGCACCACTCGCTTGACTTCCCAGCACCACTCGCTTGACTTCCCAGCACCACTCACTTGACTTCCCCGCACCACTCGCTTGACTTCCCAGCACCACTCACTTGACTTCCCAGCACCACTCACTTGACTTCCCAGCACCACTCGCTTGACTTCCCCGCACCACTCACTTGACTTCCCAGCACCACTCACTTGACTTCCCAGCACCACTCACTTGACTTCCCAGCACCACTCACTTGACTTCCCAGCACCACTCGCTTGACTTCCCAGCACCACTCACTTGACTTCCCAGCACCACTCACTTGACTTCCCAGCACCACTCGCTTGACTTCCCCGCACCACTCACTTGACTTCCCAGCACCACTCACTTGACTTCCCAGCACCACTCACTTGACTTCCCAGCACCACTCACTTGACTTCCCAGCACCACTCGCTTGACTTCCCAGCACCACTCGCTTGACTTCCCCGCACCACTCACTTGACTTCCCAGCACCACTCACTTGATTTCCCAGCACCACTCACTTGACTTCCCAGCACCACTCACTTGACTTCCCAGCACCACTCACTTGACTTCCCAGCACCACTCACTTGACTTCCCAGCACCACTCACTTGACTTCCCAGCACCACTCACTTGACTTCCCAGCACCACTCGCTTGACTTCCCAGCACCACTCGCTTGACTTCCCCGCACCACTCACTTGACTTCCCAGCACCACTCGCTTGACTTCCCCGCACCACTCACTTGACTTCCCAGCACCACTCACTTGATTTCCCAGCACCACTCACTTGACTTCCCAGCACCACTCACTTGACTTCCCAGCACCACTCGCTTGACTTCCCAGCACCACTCGCTTGACTTCCCCGCACCACTCACTTGACTTCCCAGCACCACTCACTTGATTTCCCAGCACCACTCACTTGACTTCCCAGCACCACTCACTTGACTTCCCAGCACCACTCGCTTGACTTCCCAGCACCACTCGCTTGACTTCCCCGCACCACTCACTTGACTTCCCAGCACCACTCACTTGATTTCCCAGCACCACTCACTTGACTTCCCAGCACCACTCACTTGACTTCCCAGCACCACTCACTTGACTTCCCAGCACCACTCACTTGACTTCCCAGCACCACTCACTTGACTTCCCAGCACCACTCGCTTGACTTCCCAGCACCACTCGCTTGACTTCCCCGCACCACTCACTTGACTTCCCAGCACCACTCACTTGATTTCCCAGCACCACTCACTTGACTTCCCAGCACCACTCACTTGACTTCCCAGCACCACTCACTTGACTTCCCAGCACCACTCACTTGACTTCCCAGCACCACTCACTTGACTTCCCAGCACCACTCACTTGACTTCCCAGCACCACTCACTTGACTTCCCAGCACCACTCACTTGACTTCCCAGCACCACTCACTTGACTTCCCAGCACCACTCACTTGACTTCCCAGCACCACTCACTTGACTTCCCAGCACCACTCACTTGACTTCCCAGCACCACTCACTTGACTTCCCAGCACCACTCACTTGATTTCTCAGGGGTGTGGTGATGCACTACTCTCCACCATCACAACCCCCATCATCACCACCCTCCCTCCCCTCACCTGCCCCAGCCACCTCCTCCACGTTAGGCGCCAGCACCACACATTTGGCCCTGCCACTGCGCTCCGCCTGCCTCACCTCCTAAAGCCCTGCCAGCACACGCTGCCTCATTGCTCCCTGCACGAGGGCGTGAAAAACGAGAGAGAGTCTCTTTGACCTTGCCCGCCTGCCCCCCTCCTACAGCCCCGCTAGCACCCGCCGCCCATTGCACCCTGCTCTGTAATGATGTGGGTAAGGAAGAAACCCTGAGTAGGGGGACCTCCTTGAGCCGTGCCAGCATGTGGCGCCCCTCATTCCCTGTTCCCATGGGCCGGGGGGAGCGGAGGAGGATGGGGATGAGGAGGTTGAGGATGGGTGGGAGTGGGATGGGTATTGGGAGGGGGAATGGGAGGGGGATGGGGCATGGGAGGGGGAGTGGAAGGAGGATGGGGCGTGGGAGGGGGAGTGGGAGGGGGATGGGGCATGGGAGGGGTAGTGGGAGGGGGATGGGGCATGGGAGGGGGAGTGGGAGGGGGATGGGGCATGGGAGGGGGAGTGGGAGGGGGATGGGGCATGGGAGGGGGAGTGGGAGGGGGATGGGGCATGGGAGGGGGAGTGGGAGGGGGATGGGGCATGGGAGGGGGAGTGGGAGGGGGATGGGGCATGGGAGGGGGAGTGGGAGGGGGATGGGGCATGGGAGGGGGAGTGGGAGGGGGATGGGGAATGGGAGAGATGCTCTCCCACGTTGCTGCCTTCACCCGCGCCCGCCCCTCTCCCGCGTTTCCCTCCGCGCCACCCCGTTCCCCCACTGGCGCTTCTATCTGCCCCTGCACGCCTCGCCCCCCCTGGAGCCCCTGGCTTAAATCTTCCACCCTTCCCCACCTCTCCGCATGCCCTTCCTCCGCTTTCTTGCTCCGCCCCCTGCTACCCTTTTTCGCATTCCTCCCCGCATTTCCGCCAAGCCCAAACGGCACACGGCCATATCCCCCCTCTCCCCTCCCCTCCCTGCACCTCCCCTCCCCACTCCGCCTCTCCTTCCCCGCCCACGCGGCCGCCCATCACTAATACCCCATCACTACTACCCCAATCTACTGCCTCTTCGCGTCGCCGCCACCGTTGCCACTTCGTCCTTTGCTGTTCGCAGCGACGTTTCTGTTTTGTTTTGCGCCGCTGCCACAGCCGACAGTCCCGCCTGCGCGCGAATGCTTGCCTCACGCGCCATTGCCGTGAAGCAACATGCTGCTCCTCGCGCCATTGCCGTTGCTCCGCGCGCCTCTGCTGTCGCGGCTCTCCATCCTCGCGAATTGGAATGAATCGCTCTCGCCGTCCACGGTCCCGCGTTCGTCGCCTAGTTTCTTTCGCGCGTCGCCTACAATCGCTCTCATCGTTCATTGTCAATCGCCCCTCGCCTATTGTCGCTCTCATCGTCTACTGTCTTTCGCTCGCCACCTACCTTTGCTCTCGTCGACTGCTGTCTTTCACCCGTCGCCTAATATAGCTTTCGTCGTCTACTGTCTTTCGCGCGTCGCCTACTATCGCTCTCGTCGTCAACTGTCTTTCGCGAATCGCCTACTATCGCTCTCATCGTCTACCGTCCCTCGTCGCCTACTGTCTACTTTTTCTCCGTCGACTGCCGCTGTGTCGTCGCCGTCCGTCGCTGTCTCGTCGCCTGCCTGCCGCGCACAGACGCGATCGCTATCGAGACGTGCCATTGGACGCAGGTCCTCCTACGAGTCCAGTCCAGCCAGCAAATGTTTGGTCGAATGGTGTCCCGACGCAATGTAGGCTAGGCCGAAACACGTGATTCGTCATGAGTGCGTGCTAGTGTTTCACAAATCTAAAAAGCTGAGGAATGCTACTGAAGCCGTATGATTGTATAAGCGAAGATTATATAAGCGGAGTCGAACTGGGCGATGACCTCGGGCTAGCGAGGTTCGGAAGTGTGGCGAAATGTTCGGTGGCGATTTGCCAGTGGTTCGGGGCGAGTTTTAACCCGAACCAGCTACGCGAGCGCCAGTTACGACTGGGAATGTATTTGCATTGGTTATTGTTACGAGTGCAAGTGAGTGAACGAACGAGAATTGCACTATCGAAGCAAGAGTCCAATGAGCGAAGGCATGAGCGAAGAATATATAGCGAAACTACAGTGGTAACGGTAATGGACTGTGGTTGTCGCGCGATGGGCCTGGGACTGAGGTTGGGAAAAGTGTCGAAGCGGAGGCCCGGAGCGCGGGTTACCCGCCGAGCCGTGAGGTCGGGGTGCGACGTGCGAAGGTGGCGGGCGGATTGTCGATGCGAGGATTGCGAGTGGTAACGGTGCTGACTGTGGTGCTACAGTGATGTATGCGTTGAGCAGGGACGCGAAGTAAGGAAAAGGAGATTTTCCTTACACTACCCCCCCCCCCTTAAGGAGGTCCTCCTTACGAAAGTGCGTGTACATCCCTGAAATTCCGGCTGCGCAGATACTCGGTGAGGACGGGGTGGTGTTCGATTCTGTCCAGGGGAACCCAATTGTCTTCGGTGGGTGTACGGTCCTTACAGCGGAGTAAGAACTCGATCCGTCGGGCTCCTCGAGGGTTACGAACTCTGTGGCTCAGGATTTTTTCGGGGGTGATGATTGGTTCAGTCGGCGGTCGTGTCATGCTGGCTGGGCGATTGCGTGGGAGTTGGCTTGTGGACGGGACGTAGGGGCGAAGCAGGCTGACGTGGAACGAGGGGCTGACGTACCAGTCAGCAGGGAGGAGGAGGTGAGCGGTGACGTGTGTTATCATGTGGCTTATGCGAAATGGCCCGCAGTATCGGGGGCGGAGTTTCGGGGTGATGGGCAGTCGGAGATTTTGGGTGTCGAGTAAAACTAAGTCGTCGGGCTGGTAAGTGACAGGTCTGCGGTGGCGGTCGGCGTTGCGTTTAGTGATGATGTTAGCTTTTTTAATTGCGTCTGCTGCCCTGGTCCGTGCTGCTTGCAAAATTTCGGCGAACTGTTGCGCGCGTGGAACCGGGTTGTCGGGAGTCGGGGTCATGGGTACTGTTGGGTCTTGTCCGTAATTCAGGTAAAACGGTGACTGTTGGGTCGTGGCGGATGGGGCGTTGTTGTACGCGAATTCGATGAGTGGCAGTTGCTGTTCCCACGTGTTTGGGTCGTCGCACGTAGCCCGGATGAGCTGTTCCATGGTCTGATTTGTCCGTTCTGTCTGTCCGTCTGTTTCGGGATGGTACGATGAACTAAACTGTAGTCGTGTGCCGAACTGCTGCCACAGGTTTCGCCAGAAGTTACTGGTGAATTTCGTGTCTCTGTCGCTGATGATTGATGCTGGTATCCCGTGCAGTCGAACGACGGTAGAGATGAAGAGGCGGGCTGTTTCTTCGGCTGTGATTGATTTTTTGCAGGCTGCGAAGTGTGCCATTTTCGTCAGTCGATCGACGACGACCAGGATCGCGTCATTTCCACTCGCCCCGGCCGGTAACCCTGTGACGAAGTCCATCGTCACCTGCTGCCAAGCACGCTCTGGAGGTGGGATTGGCTGCAACTGTCCCGCCGGCCGCTTCCGTGTTGACTTCATGATCTGGCAAGTGGGACACGATGCCACGTGACGCTGTACGTCGGTCAACATTTCGGGCCAGTAATAATACCGCTGCAGCTGCTGCCGTGTTTTCTCTACCCCGAAATGTCCCGAGGTAACCCCGTCATGTGCCTCCTGTAGTAGTAATTCCCGTAGCAGTGTGTACCCTGGTACCCAGATGCGCTCGGTCCCGGCTTTTACGTAATAGACTCCCTTGGCTGCTGCGAACTGCTGCGAATTTCCTCCTCTGAAGAATGGGTCCGTTTGATATCCGTGGGTAAATAGTCCTGTCAGTAGCGGGCTGGTATGGGCGAGTAGTATCGCGTGGATCTGGGCAGTGGGGCGGGTCAGTGCGTCGGCGATGTTCGAGGCTCCTTTTTTATAGGTGACTGTGTAGTGGAAGTTTGACTCGAGGAAATCGAGCCACCGAATCTGTCGTGGGTTGAGGTGGGGCTGTGCGCGGAGGTACTGTAGTGATCGGTGGTCTGTCCGTACTGTCACGTCTGCGCCGGTCAAGTAGCAGCGCCACACTTTGAACGCATGCATGATCGCGAGCATTTCGCGGTCGTGTATCGGGTAATTTCGCTCGGGCGGATGCAATTTTCGTGACTCGTATGCGATGGGCTGTAGGCCGTTGCCGAAGTCCTGTAGCAGTACGGCTCCAATGGCGATGTCGCTTGCGTCTGTAACAACCTCGAAGGGGCGGTGTGGGTCGGCGATGCGCAGGACGGGCGGTGAACAGAGAACATTTTTGAGGGCAGAGAAGGCAGCATGCTCTTTCTCCCCCCACGTAAAAACGACCCCCTTTCGCAGTAAATCCGTCAGCGGGGCGGTCAATTGTGCCATGTCGGGAACGAACCGACGAACATAATTAACGAACCCTAAAAAACTCTGCAGTTCCGTGATGTTCGTCGGGGGACGCCACGCTTTTACCGTATCCAGCTTCTTTGGGTCGATTTCAACTCCAGCCTCCGAAATAACGTGCCCCAAAAATTCTAGCCTGTCCCACAAAAACTCGCACTTAGAGCCCTTGGTGAGTAGCCGATGTTCCTCTAAAACTTTAAATACTGCTTCGAGATCCGCTTGTGAGAATGAGAACGAGAATGGATGAACTATGAAATGAAGTGAGTACAAATATGAAACCCTAATTGGTTGTACCCCCTATGGGATACCCCACTATAGCCTACATAACAGCATAAGCTACAATGTTCTGACACACCCCCATAGGCAAAGTGGGGGAGAACAAGGGGTCACAAGACCAGTCAAGCAAAGCAAAGCAAAGGAAAGCTCAGGGTGGATCACAAAGTCACCACACAGTCCGAGCACAGGGTCAAGGCCACACGGCCAGTTCACATGCAAGAGTACACACATATATATAAAGCTAGACAAGCAAGAGCAGGTATATATATATGTGAGAGTACAAGCAAGGTCAAGAGGAGAGCAAGTGAGGCAAGACGGGCACAAGACCCAGCTGAGTGCAGAAGCGCTGATGATCACAAGGCGGAAGTGCCTTGGTGAAGACATCAGCAGTGTTGGCCTCAGAGGCCACGTACGCAAGCCGCAACTGTCCACGTTGCTGTAGCTCACGAGCAAGGAAGTAGCGGAGAGCAATGTGCTTTGTTCTGTGCTCCAGTCGCTGCTCTCGACACAAGGCCAGCATGGCCTTGTTGTCTACGTACAGGACTGGAGGAGAACGAGGCGGCTCTCCAAGGTCGGTCAGCAGGTAGGTGAGCCAGCGAAGCTCCTGTGCAGCCATGGCCCCGGCGTAGATCTCAGCCTCACAACTCGAGCCAAGAACAGAAGAGGAGCGAGTAGCCCGCCACGAAACAGAGCCGGAACCAAGGCTGAAGGTGTAACCCTGTGACGACCGCTGCGTAGCCTGGTCGTCAGCCCAAGAAGCGTCCGCGTGCCCAGTGAGGACCACTGGACTCCGCCCTCCAAGCACTAGCCCCATGCCCGACGTACTGCACAAGTAGCGCAACACCCTCTTCGCTGCAGCCATGTGCTCTGGTCTGTGTCTCCCAGGAGCAACATAGCGTGCAAGAATGCTAAGAGGGTATGCAAGGTCAGGTCGTGTGCAGGTCATCAGGTACATGAGGCAGCCAACAAGCTCTGGGTACGGGCCACTCGACTCTACGGACTCATCCGAAGGCAGAGCTGAGAGCGAGTGGCGAGTAGACAGAGGAGTGGCCTGAGGCGAGGAGTACGTGAAGCCGAAGCGCTGAAGGACCTGCTGCACCATGTGTGACTGAGTCAGGGTAATGGTGCGGCGTGCTCTGTCCCGGGTGATCTGCAAGCCAAGGTAGCTGCGCAGTTCACCCAGGTCTGTGCACGTGTGTCTCTTCTGCAGCTCGGACTTCACGTAGGCGAGTCCAGCAGTGTCAGCTGTGGCAAAGACCAAGTCGTCGACGTACACGAGGATGTAGAACGGCGGCAGAGAGGTGTCGGTGCGTAGAAACAGCGACGGGTCGGCAGTAGAAGGAGCAAACCCAAGAGCCGCAAGCGTAGTCCTCAGTGTGTCGTGCCACTCACGTGGCGCCTGGCGGAGACCGTAGACTGGACGCCGGAGACTCCACTGGGTACCAGGAGGGAAAGACCCAGTGAAGCCAGGTGGGCGACGCAGCCAGATCTCCTCGTGCAGGCTGCCCTGCAAGAAAGCTGTGCTGAAGTCAAGAGAGTGCAGCTCGTAGTCACGGTGAGCAGCAACGTGCAGCAGTACCCGAAGAGTGGTCATCTTCGGGGTGGGGGAGAAGGTCTGAAAGTAGTCAACTCCCTGCCGCTGACTGAAGCCACGAGCCACGTAACGCGCCTTGAAGACAGGCGGAGAACCCGGCGGCCGCTTCACCCTGAAGATCCACATGCCACTGACGATGTTCGCCCCAGGAGGGGGGACAGCGTCAACGTAGGTGCCTGTGGACTTCCAGGAAGCCATCTCTGCATCCATAGCTGCCTGCCACTGAGAGGAGTAGGGACCCTCTATCGCCTCCGCGTAAGAGCGCGGAGTCGGGATGTCAAGTGCATCCGGGTCTCCCTCAGGGGTAAGCAGTACGGACACGAGATGAGGTGAGGCAGCTGCCAGACACTGGAACTCCTCCTGCCTGTCCTCAAGGACGTCAGTGACAACAGTAGCAAGGAGACGCGTGACAGTAGGACTGGCAGCACGAAGAGAGTCCGACTCCGGGTCGGCAAGAGCAGGAAGAGAGGACTCAGGAGGAGAAGGCAAAGGGGCACGCAGAGGAGCCGTGGACGGACGCAGAGACATCCGGTGCGTGCCAGGGACAGGAGGAGGACGCTGACGCGAACCGCGACCACTAGTGCGAGCAGCACGGACAGGCGACGCAGGGCGAGACGCAGGCTCACGACGCTCAGCCAGACCTCCAGTAGGACCAGTGTAGGGAGAAGGAGCAGGCAAAGGGGAGGTAGGCTGCAACTGTAGCTGGGACGAGACAGGCTGTGGACACTCTAAGGGAGGAGGAGGACCAGTAGAAGGTGGAAGACCAAGAACCTGCTGCAGGAGTGGAACGAAGTACGGTCGAGGCCGCGCGGCGACGCTAGAAGCAGCAGGGACAGCACCAGAACCCTCAGCAGGAGCACCCGCTCCAGCAGCACCACCAGTAGCTCCAGAACCTCCAGCAGCACCAGGAGCACCCCCAGTAGGACTGCCAGCGGTAGTCTCAGCGCCAACACCCTCAGCAGCACCAGCTCCAGTGCACCCAGGACGAGCACCTCCGGGACCCGCGACCGCAGCACCCTCAGCAGCCGAAGGACCTCCAGCACCAGCAGCACGCCTCCAGCGCCGGGCAAACCACTCACGCAGCTCCTGTGGCGAAAGTGGCTCCCGGCGAGACGAAGCACTCGGAGAACCTCCAGGCGGAGCACCTCCAGGCTCAGCACCCCCAGGCGTAGCACCCCTAGGCTCAGCACCCCCAGACGTAGCACCCCTAGGCTCAGCACCCCCAGGCTCAGCACCCCTAGGCTCAGCACCCCCAGGCTCAGCACCCCCAGGCTCAGCACCCCCAGGCTCAGCACCCCTAGGCTCAGCACCCCCAGGCTCAGCACCCCTAGGCTCAGCACCCCTAGGCTCAGCACCCCCAGACGTAGCACCCCCAGGCCCAGCACCCCTAGGCTCCGCACCCCCAGGTACAGCACCCCCAGCCTCAGCACCCTCAGCAGCACCAGAGTCACCAGTGACCTCGACAGGCTCGACTGCGTCTACCTGGGACACACCTGAAGGGGCAGGACCCTGAGGGGGGAGGGGGTCTACCTGGGGGGGACCTGGTACCAGGAAGAGTGGGGGTGGGGGGAGGGACGGAGTGTGGTAGGGGAAGAGGCGGTAGTAGGGGACCGACTCGTCAAACGTGACGTCCTGGGAGGACAGAACACGGCGAGAGGTGGGGTGGTAAAACTGCCACCCAGGCGCGTCAGGGGGGAACCCCAGGAAGACGCAAGGAGCAGCACGAGGGGATAGTTTGTCCGCAGACAGGTCGCGGACAAACGCCCGAGATCCCCAGACCCGGAACGCCGACGCATCGCCAACCTTCCCGGTCCACAGCAAGGCTGGGGAGGTCTCCGGCCTGGAGACCCTGGGGTGGAGGTTGATCTGATGCGCCGCGTACCGAACCGCAAACGGCCACAGAAAATGGGGGGCAGCCGCATGCATCATAGACGTACGAGCGACGTCCATGACCATGCCAATGCGGCGCTCAGCAATCCCATTTTGCTGCGGTGAGTCCGGAAGCGTGAAGGTTTGACGGATGCCCCGTGCACGACAGTAGGCACGCAGAAGGCCAGAGGAGAACTCTCCGCCTCTGTCCGAGTGCAGACGCAGAACAGGAAAGTCCGAGCCGAAGCTCTGCCTGAGCTGGAGACGAGCTGCGCGGATCCAGTCGATCAGCACCTCAGTGACATCACCCTTGCTGCGCAAGGGGAAGACTGTGGTGTAACGCGAGTAGTCGTCAACAACGAGCAGGAAGTAGCGCTCGTGACCCTGTCCACGGACGCGGGCTGGGCCCCACACGTCCATGTGAAGTGTCTGCAACGGGGCCTCTGTCGAAGGAAACTGGGAGGAGTGAGGGGCAGCACGCTGGCGCCCCTCGACACAGGGGACACAGGCAGGGCCAGGGCCCTGAGGAAGGGGAGGGAGGGACCGGGGGAGACCGGACACAAGAAGACGGGAGGCCATACCTCTGAGCCGAAGCAGAGAGGGGTGGCCAAGGCGGTGGTGCCAGAGGAGAGTCTCGTGAGACAGGAGACGACACGAACAGGGGGCAGACTCAGGACCAGACCTGGACGCCGCAGCAAACACCTGACCCGACGTAACTACCCTACCAGACTCAGCAACTGGAGGAGACGCAGTGGTCAGAGTGTACAGGCTCGACCCCGGCTGACGGGTGAACGTAGCCAGGTGTCGGCCTGTGCCAGCCTCTGTACAGTGGGTCACTCGCTGACGTGCAGGAGTGAACTGGTGGACACCCGCATCCTGTAGGTCAGCACCACTCACCAGGTTCGTCGAGAACGAGGGGAGGTAGAGACCAGACAGGGTGCCAGAGGGAGCCGCCGGACACGGGAGGACTGTGGAGAAACGAGACAGGACCGGACCCCCAGAGGGGTCAGCCAGAGACACCGCAACCGGCCGACTAAGCGGCGTGAGTGTGGTGCGGTCCCGAAAGAAGGAGCGAGACGCCCCAGAGTCAAGAGTGAAGGTGAGAGAGGCCGAAGCCGACGCGGTACCTGAGAGAGCAGACTCACCAGTACCTGAGGACGCAGACACACCAGCACCTGGAGCAGCAGCGTCGTAAGCACCTAGGGCAGCAGCCTCACCAGTACCTAGAGCAACAGTCTCAATGCCCGGATCGGGCTGGAAACACCGGTAACAGTCACCCTCATCACTAATAGACACAGCATACATGGCAGAGAGAATAGCATCAAAGTCCAGATCAAAGATGGCAACCCCCGCCCTAGACAGCTCGTCCCAGCGAGGGATCTCGGATGCCTCCGGGAACTGGTGACGCCATGCGTCCGTCAGGCGGCCAAAGCAGCGCGGAGTGGGGTGCGCACCCCCACACTGCTCACCCGCACGGTCGCCGGTGCGCAGGACGTAGGTACACGGACCAAAACCCCCACCCCGCTGGCGTGCAGTGTACCACTCACGGAGCTGCTGAGGGGACAGGGTCGC
This sequence comes from Closterium sp. Naga37s-1, assembly GCA_947471745.1. Lineage (NCBI taxonomy): Eukaryota > Viridiplantae > Streptophyta > Zygnematophyceae > Desmidiales > Closteriaceae > Closterium > Closterium sp. Naga37s-1. Next base: position 1,698,873 of record CANJKZ010000826.1, on the reverse strand, counting down.
ACGACCACGCTGCTGCTGCTGGCGCGAGCCACCACCGGAGCCACTCCTCTGCAAAGACCCGCGACCAGCTCCACCGCCACCCCCACCGCCTCCACCGCCTCCGCTGCCTCCACTGCCGCCGCCGCCTCCACCGCCTCCTCCACCGCCGCCTCCTCCGCCACCTCCGCTACCACCGCCACCGCCGCCGCGGCCTCCGCCTCCACTGCCGCCACCGAACCCCCCACCCCCACCTCCACCTCCACCGCTACCCCCACTCCCCCCACTGCCTCCACCTCCACCTCCACCGCCCGCTCCTCCAGCTCCCTTGCCCCCCTTGCCCTTGCCAGGGCGGCGTCTCCCGCTAGGGGCAGACGCCGCACCGACCGACTCAAGACCAAGAAGGTCGGCCGAAGCAGCAGAGGCAACAGAGGGCAGCAGGGGGGAGGGAGAACACCCCTCAAAGATGGGGGTGCGCGGGTCACCTCGAGAGGCTCCTACAGCGACTATGCTCTTTTCTATCGCGAGGAGGGCCTTCTCGAGGAGGTCTACAGTGAGTGTGGTGGGACAGACTGAGAGAAAGTGGTCCCTGACTACTCGAAGGGAGTCAGGGAGGCGAGTGACTAGGAAGTACAGAGTGATGTACATGGGGGGGGGGTTCGCGGTGCAGAAGTCAGCAGGAAGTGCAGCGCGGTAGCGAGTGTCACTAGTGCGGAGGTGCGTAATGAGGTCAGCAACGGTGGGAAAAGAAGCAAGGTCAGGGAAGAGGTACGGCAGCATGAGACGGCTCAGTGCAGCAGTGGAAGGGGAGGAGTAGCGCGCGACTACAGCGGCGTACAAGGTCTGAGCACTCTTGTACTGACTAAAGTGCGCACGCTCGGAGGTAGGGAGGTGGCGACGCACAGCAAGACGTGCAGCAGCATCGCGCGTGGCCCACTGGGAGCGAACAGTGGCGTCAGCATCAGCAGCAGGGGCAGGGGAAGCGCCAGAGGTGAGGTCAAAGAGAGAGAGGCCGTCCGCCCTATCGCACTGTAAGAACAGCTGTAGGTCATCTACCCAGACCTCAAAGTCAATGGCCCGACCCTCAGCGTCAAAAGTGAGGACACTAGGGGTAGCCATGACAGCAGTAGACCAGCAGTGCAAGGAGTAGGGGAAGAGCACGCAGTGACAGAGGGTCTGTGCTCACCGGACAGGGCTGCTCGGGCGGCTCGGCTGCAGGGCGGCTCGGCCGCTGGGCGGCTCGGCGGCTGGGCGGCTCGGCGGCTGGGCGGCTCGGCAGCTGGGCGGCTCGGCGGCTGGGCGGTCGGCTGCACGGCGGCTCGACTGGTGGGCGGCCGGGCGGCTCGGCTGCAGCGCGGCTCGGCGGCGGGGCGGCTCGGCTGCTCTGCTGCTGGGCGGCTCGGCTGCGCTGCTGTTGGGCGGCTCGGCTGGGCCGCTGACGTAGGGCGGCGGGGCCGCTGAAGAAGGACGGCGGGGCCGCTGGGTAGTGAGGCGGCGGGGCCGCGAAGACGGGCGGCGGGGCCGCTGCAGAGAAGCGGCGGGGCCGCAGTGAAGGGCGGCGGGGCCGCAACGAGAGAGGCGGCGGGGCCGCAGCGAGAGAAGCGGCGGGGCCGCGAAGTCGGGCGGCGGGGCCGCTGAGTAGGGCGGCGGGGCCGCAGTGAGAGGCGGCGGGGCCGCAGCGAGAGAGGCGGCGGGGCCGCGAAGACGGGCGGCGGGGCCGCTGAGACGGGTGGCGGGGCTGCAGTGAGTGGCGGCGGGGCCGCAGCGAGAGATGGCGGCGGGGCCGCGAAGACGGGCGGCGGGGCCGCAACGAGAGAGGCGGCGGGGCCGCAGAAAGGGGCGGCGACGGGCCGTAGGCGGCGCGAAGCCGCAAGTAAGGGCGGCGACGGGCCGGGGCGGCTCGAAGCCGCAGGTAGAGGCGGCGCGAAGCCGCGGGAAGGGCGGCGACGGGCCTGGGCGGCGCGAAGCCGCAGGTAGGGGCGGCGCGAAGCCGCCGGTGAGGGCGGCGCAAAGCCGCGGGTAAGGGCGGCGACGGGCCGGGAAAAGGGCGGCGCGCCGCAGCCGCTAGGGCGGCTCGACGCGACCGTAAGGGCGGCGCGACGGGCCGCTAGGTGCGACTCGACGGGCCGCTAAAAAAAAAAGGCAGGCGCGACTCGAGGCGCGCTTCGGTGGGCCCAAGGAACAGTCCCTAGGAGGGGACCTGCTCTGATTCCATGTGAGAATGAGAACGAGAATGGATGAACTATGAAATGAAGTGAGTACAAATATGAAACCCTAATTGGTTGTACCCCCTATGGGATACCCCACTATAGCCTACATAACAGCATAAGCTACAATGTTCTGACACCGCTAAGTGCTGCTGCTTGTCGCGACTGTAGACGAGGATGTCGTCGAGGTAAACTATCACGCATTTATCTAAGAGTGGCCTAAACGCCTCGTTCATGGTCATCTGAAATGTTGCGGGCGCGTTGGTCAGCCCGAAAGGCATCACCGTGTACTCAAACGACCCGTACCTAGTCCTAAATGCTGTCTTGGCGCAGTCCGATGGTTCGACCCGAATCTGATGGTAACCCCCCCGTAAGTCTATTTTCGAAAACACCCGTGCTGTTCGCAGTTGGTCGATTAGTTCGTCGGCGCGGGGAATGGGGTACCGCGACTTGACTGTTACCCTGTTGAGCGCTCGGTAATCGATGCACATGCGAAACCCTCCGTCTTTTTTCGGTGTGAACAGTATCGGTGCGGCGAACGGTGACGAACTTGGTCGAATAAACTGCTTTTCTAACAAATAATCTAACTGCTTCCTTAGTTCGTCGAGCTTGGGCTGTGTCAGTCTGAACTGGCGCTGTACAGTTGGCTGTGCCCCCGGTTCTAACTCGATCCTATGATCATGCGCCCGCTGAGGTGGCAGCCCTTCCGGTAAGTCGTCTGGAAAAATCCCCGGGTACCGTTTCAACAGTTCCTGTAGTTCGGGCGGTACTGCTGCCAACAGTTTCTGAAAATCGCTCGGCTGCTCCGTTTTGTCAGAATGTTGTATTTGTCTAGCCTGCAGTGGGGTACTCTATAGCGAGTACAGCCCAATCTAGGGTTTCCTATATGTACACAACTGCTTGCTAGTGAAACCCCTCCTTTCTTCATTCTTACTTTCTACTGCTAGTTCTGACATGCTATCAGAGCAGGTCGATCCCCTTGGGTCGATCCTGTGGATGGGCCCACCACCTCACTGCTTCCGCTGCTACTGCTATTCTGTGTGTTGCACGCCCCGTGGCGTGCGACGGATTTTTCATCCCGCCGCGCGCTCGGAGCGTGCGGCGGTTTTCTGCCCGCCGTGCGCCCCGAGGCGCGCGGCGGTTTTCTGCCCGCCGTGCGCCCCGAGGCGCGCGGCGGCTTTCTGCCCCGTCACTCCGCGCGTCGCTCCCGGGAGGCGCTGCGACGGGCGACGGGGACCCGCGCGTCGCCCCCCGTCGCCCGTCGCGGCCTGCGCGACCTGCGTAGGGCCCGCGCGCGGCCCGTACAGCCTGCGCGCGGCCCGTACGGGCTGCGCCAGGCCCGCGCGCGGCCCGTACGGGCTGCGCCAGGCCCGCGCGCGGCCCGTACGGGCAGCGCCAGGCCCGCGCGCGGCCCGTACGGACTGCGCCAGGCCAGGGCGCGCCTCGGGCCGCCCGCACGCGGTTCGTACGGGCTGCGCCAGGCCCGTGGGCGCCCTGTTTTCTCTGCCCCTGCGCTGCCCGCTGTCCCCCGTGCTTCTGACGGCGCCCCACCCCTGCTGCTGCCCGTTCTCCTGAATTAGGGTTTGGGGGTGGGGGGTATGGGGGTGCAGTTTCTGTGCGTCGTCCCCTACTCCTCCTCCTCCTCCGTCTCCCAGTGCTGCAGCTGCCGCTGAGGGGGGTGGGTGTGTGGGAGCCGAAGGAGTGGTACTAGGGGGGTGACGTGCAAGTGGAGTTAGGAGTGAAGCAGTGGGTGTGTGGGGGGTGTGTGGGACAGTTGGAGGAGGTTGAGCGGAGGCTGCTGTCTTGTCGTCCGCAGCACCTGTAGTCCGGGGCGCACTGTCTTGGTAGCCCAGAGAGTCTGCTGCGCCTGTCGCCCGAGGGTCCGTTGCTCCTGTAGCTCGTCGTAGCCCGTGAGCCAGTTACTCCAGTAGTCCGGGGCGCACTGTCCCGGTAGCCACTGTGCCAGCAGCTCCTGTTGCCCGTGTGTCTGCAGCTTCAGCCGCCGTCTCTCATCTTCTCTCCTCTCACAGTCCCTCCTCCTCCTCACTTGCCCGCTGTGATTACCTCTAGCTTTGCTTCTTATTGTGAACTCCTACTATACCTGCTCATTGTGCTGATTACACCCCACTTTGGCTATGGGGGTGTGTCAGAATGTTGTATTTGTCTAGCCTGCAGTGGGGTACTCTATAGCGAGTACAGCCCAATCTAGGGTTTCCTATATGTACTCAACTGCTTGCTAGTGAAACCCCTCCTTTCTTCATTCTTACTTTCTACTGCTAGTTCTGACACGTTTCTCTCACTAATGCTATATCTAGTGCGTACACGTCAGCTCCAGCGGCGACAACCCGTTTCATCGTGATGGCGTTGACGTGGACCGTTGAAGACTCGGGCGACTGCCAGCGAGGTAGCTCGACCCAGTTACCACTACTTCGCACGGTGCAGCTACCCGTCGTCCAGTCAATTCGCGGGTTATACCGTCGCAGCCAATCACGTCCCAGTAAAATATCGTGCCCATCCAGTGTCGTTGCGAGCATTTCCTGTGTAAATCCGAAATTTCCCCCTGCAGCGGACTTTGACTCGCTCTACCTTTTCCCGTATGGCTAGTGGCGTGCCGTCGACTAAGCGTGCGTCTATCTCCGGTAAGCAACGGCTAAGTGTCAGCTGTAGTTTTCGTGCGGTTGCGGTATTAACTAAACTGTGGCTTGCTCCTCCGTCGATAAAAACCTTCACTGCTGCTCCCTGTATTTTCCCGTGGATTAGTACTGGGCAATCCGTCGCTGTACCCTCCTTATTCATCCGAGCCCGATCGATGGCGTGAATCGGTACTGTGACTCGGTGAGGGTCGGTGTGGTTGGGCGAGCAGGCAGTCTCGTCAGTAGTTGGCCCAAATTCTACTGACTGCTGGCGTTTCCCTGCCTCCGAGACTCCCCCCCTGCTCTGCTCCGCGGCGCCTTAGCTCCTCTGGGCATTCGCTCTTGCGATGGCCCGGCCTGTTGCAAGCAAAGCAGCGCCCCTTAAACGGTGCGGCAGCTGCATTCGTTGCAACAGCGTTTACAGTGGCGTGCTCGATCGGTCCCCGAGGACGATGTCCGTAGTAGGACCCCGGTCTCGGTCGACGTAGAATGTCGATTTTCTCGGCGAGCGCGAGAATCTCGTTGAAGTTCGAGAGTCCGCGCAGCATGATTTCGTGCGAGATATCCGGCTTCAGCCCTCCGACGTAACGGTCCACCCGCTCTGCTTCGTGCATGTAGCCGACCTGCTCGCAAAGTGCGAGAAAACCGCTCGTGTAATCTTGAACCGACCCGAGCTGCCGCCAAGTGCGCAATCTCTGACGCGCTGAAATAGAAGCCGCGATCGGCTCGAAGCGCGCCCGAAGCCCTGCGCACCACGCATCCCACGTGCTGTATTGGGCGGTCTCGCAGAATGAACTCCAGGTGACAGCTGGACCCGTGGGCCCTTCCTCTTGCGATGGTGGCTCGTAGGCGCGTGGCGACGTCACGATGACTCGCCACCAGTCCATGGCGGGGCCCCTTAACAGCGAAACGGCATACCGAATCTTCGCTGCGTCCGAATCGACGTAATTCGCGTCGAAGAAGACGTTCATCGTGAAAACCCACGATTGAACCGTCGGACCTCCACGTTGGCTTGGGTCGAAGCAGGGCGGGCGTTGCGGCTTGAGTGGCATGGGTGCCATAATGGCCTGTTCGCCACTTGTCGTCGCGAACTCCACGTGTCGACGGGCTTCACGAGGCTCCCGCGGGCTTGGTGCGACCCTGTTTCCTCCCATGCCAGGCATCGGCTGGGCGGCGCCATCACTGGCTGCGCTTGAGCGCTGTCCCACGCTGTCGTGTTGCGTTGGTGTGCCGGACGAAATGACGATCGGCTCGTCCGATTGTGCAGATGCATTTGTCGGTGCGTGTGATGGCGCTGGAATGTTCACCGTGGATTGCTGACGTGCGGAGTCACGTTCCGCCGTGAGCGTCGCAATTTTGAGCGCCGAATCTTCAAGTTGGCGCACCAGACGGTCAAGCTGCTCCTGCGTCAATGTGGCGAGCGTGAATTCGGCCATGGCGGGGGTGTCGGGCGAGCTCAGCGAGAGCCTCGGTCGTGGCCGTGCGTGCTTACGAGAGAGCACTACGAGCGGCGGTGCTGTGTCGCTGAGAGACGTCTACCCCCCCCCAAAAAAATTGAGATAGTGGGGAAGCGAAGGTGTGGGTGCGGTCCGAGAGGAGATCGTAAGCTCTGATACCAAGTGTTACGAGTGCAAGTGAGTGAACGAACGAGAATTGCACTATCGAAGCAAGAGTCCAATGAGCGAAGGCATGAGCGAAGAATATATAGCGAAACTACAGTGGTAACAGTAATGGACTGTGGTTGTCGCGCGATGGGCCTGGGACTGAGGTTGGGAAAAGTGTCGAAGCGGAGGCCCGGAGTGTGGGTTACCCGCCGAGCCGTGAGGTCGGGGTGCGACGTGCGAAGGTGGCGGGCGGATTGTCGATGCGAGGATTGCGAGTGGTAATGGTGCTGACTGTGGTGCTACAGTGATGTATGCGTTGAGCAGGGACGCGAAGTAAGGAAAAGGAGATTTTTCCTTACAGTTATAGTGCAGACGCATTCATAATAATAGTAATAATAATAATAAAAAGCTACACGAGCGCTTCGTAAATGTTCTCTTCGAAATAGCCTCACAACAATTACAAAAGACGTTACCTTACAATTAACTCCAGAGAAGCCAAGCTCTTTTGTAAAATAATCAAATAGCCTCCTTTATTGCATTTCTTTACAAACTCTACTAGGTCATGTCGCAAGCTCAAATACCATCGGTAATCGATCATGCGCCACAACGTGTATGAAAATAGATACCGTAGGGAAATCACTGCATCTATATATACCTTTTTTTTTTTACAATGTATTAGGGTACAATCCTGTGTCGACATTTGTGTCCCTATCGCTTTGAGACACTAAAAAACTGTAGTGTGTCTCAAGCGCGAGTCGCTTTTGAGCGAACATGACTATATTTTTCATTGGTCAGCGTGAAACACGCTGACGTCGCTGACGAATCGTAAACCGACTCGTCACTTAGGGTACATTCCGCGCTGGACACTTTCTCAAAGAAAGTGTCTCAATCGATTTTGGCCCGAGTCACCCTCAAATGTCTCGAGTCCTCATGTCCCAATCGACCAATGTACCGCGACATTGTACGACCAGGGCGACAATTATGTGTGAACAAATATGATTGGTGATTTCTGGTGGGGGCCCAGGATTTAGCCGCGTCATACGCACCACCACTGCCAGGCCCGCAAATGAACATGGGGGGTGGCGGGGGAGGTCGCGGAGTGTTACCGACGGCTGCGCAACCCCCAATAATTGCCATACACAGAATTACGATGGCCGCAGTACATCACGTCCAAGCACAACATAAAGCAAACAGCGCTCAATTCGAGCCACAACGCTCGCAAGATCTACACACCATGGCTGAGCCAAGGCCCATCCCGTTCATCGTACGCCTACTTGTCGCCTGTGTCACGTACTACTACACAATCTTCAACGAGACTGTCGCCAAGTCCTTTGTCGGACTGATTGAGGCTGGTATACTCGAAGACGCGGACGAGCAGTCCTCGTCTCTTGGGGACGACAACGCAGAGAACCGCCGTCACAGAGCGAGAGTACGGCGGCAACGCCATGCGCTGTGGGTTGACGACCTGCAACATATGCGGGAGAACGATTTCCAAGACATTTTCAGAATCAATCGCGCCATACTTGAGCACATCAAGACTGGCATGCGGCAATGTCTTGAACCAATCGTACATCGGTCATGGATTACAATGGACACAGCTTTGCTCATCCCTATAAAATACTTAGCAAGCGGAATCTCCTTCGTCGATATGTCATACCTCTTTGGGGTCTCCAAGACACTCTGCCACGAGCTAGTCGACCTCTTCCTCACCGAGTTCCCCGCCCTCTTCAAGGCCGCCTGGGTGCGATTCCCCACACGAGCAGAACTTCCAGAGTTGGCGCGTGAATTCGCCGCCATCAAAGGTGTGCCTGCAGTGGTGGGAGCTATAGACGGGACTCACATCCACATGAGAGGGATGGAGGGGCACCGGACCGAGTATTGGACAAGGAAACCGGCATACGCAGTGCAGCTCCAGATCACATGTGATGCACGGGGAAGGATATGGGATTACCTCATTGGTTATCCCGGCAGCGCGCACGACCAGCGTGTGTTCAAAAACTCCGCACTATTGGAAAGGTTACAGAACGGTGACATAGACCCCTACCAAATTGTCGGGGATGCGGCATACCCGCTCAGAGAATACTGCCTAACACCACTGCATGCCCCACGCGGAGAGGATCTAATGGACGACTGGGCCCAGTGTTTAACTACTGCCAGAGCGCTACGCGCATGGCGGTGGAGAGGTGCATCGGCGCCTTCAATGGAAGATGGCGCCTCTTCAACGGGCGCAATGATTGCAGGTTATGGCGCATTCTTGCCGGGGCCGCTTGCTGTGTGATCCTGCACAACATGTGTGAAAACATGGCAGACGTGAGGCGCGTGAATATGGCCTGGTTCCATCTGCCCCGCAACCGCGACCCATGGTGGAGAAGGGGAGCCGTCGCGGATCACAAGTGGGAACCGTGTGTCCCCGCGACACAACAGGCCCTGAGGGAGAGAAGGAAAAGACTAGGGGAAGCTTTGCAAGAATCTTACGCCAATCGTCGGCGCCGCGGACCCATATCTCTACATCGTCATCAACCGGAGTGACGGTGTTGACGTCGCCGGCCTCGTCGCGCTGCACCCCGGCATCGCCTCCAACTGCGTCTGGCGCGGCACACCCGGGAGGTGGTGCAGACTCCCCGCGTGGCGGAGGAGGGCTGAAGTCCGTCGTTTCGCGATGCACATGCGGTGGAGCTGATTCAGTCATGCGCTCGCGGGCCAGGCGCAAGTCCTGCGCCATCCATTCACGGACGAGACCCTCGATGCGCGCCATGGCGTCACCGTGGCAATCCTTGATGGTCGCAGATACAAGCATGGCGGCTTGCATAGTCGCCGTCTCATGTACCCTGGCGCGCTTAGGTGTAGCGTTGGTTTGCGGCGGCGGTGCTGTAACAGAAATGCATGGAAGCACGCAAGTTGTGATTAGTAGTTTCAATAGTGTACGATCATTCTAACAATTGATACAAGTTGACAAATAGCCGATCTTTTTTTGACGCCCATAAATGACCACGGTACGCGCATGCGGAACAAGAACCGAATCTCACCTGTGAAGGTCGGCGTCGAAGTGACGGGCTGGGAGGAACTTGGTACCTCCATGCCCGCCTGCACGTTGACGTTCGTTGCGCCGCCGCCGTCTACCGCATGCGGTGCGGCTGCAGCGGTGTCCTTGTTGAAGAGCTCCAAGTACGGCCACCATGGCGGTTTTTCCACAGATCCGTTGCCCAAACCACCATCTCCTCGCTTGTATTCCTTCCAAAGCAGCATCAAGTTGCGCCACTGCTTCTGCAATGCATTGACGTTCCTGCACCAACCCGGGTTCGACTCCTTGATGTGCGCGAGAAGGCGCACCCAGTACTGCGTCCCCTGCTTGCCCTTGAGCGGCTCGAGTTCGTCCTTGGTGAACCAACGCGGCGGCGAAGATGGTGCTTTCCTTGTCCGACCACATGCCCCTCTCTAAAGGGGCAGCCGACCGCTTCTTCCGGGGCTCCTGTCGTGGCGGTGGTGCAGCCGCCTTGCCTTTGCCTTGGTCAGCGGTAGAAGCACGAGGGGCGCTCCGTTTCCGCGGCTGAGTCACAGGTTGCACTTCCTCCGCGTCGTCGTCGGCGTAGTCATCGTCTCCCTCGTCGTCCGACGGGGACATCCCCGTATCCTCAGGCTCTTCGTTCTCCTCGTCACTGCCGTCGGCTTCGTCGGCATCTTCCTCATCGTCGTCATCCACGAATTTCTCGGCGATGGGCCGAACTGTTGCACCGGTTCGAGGCGGCTGACGGCGCACACGTGACGGACCGGCGCTGGGTGACAGTGCACTAGAACCCTGCTCGTCAGGCGCGGGCGGAGCGGATAATCCGGTAGGATGACGGCCGTTAGCGATCTGCTGGTTCATCCAGCGGATGTACGGGATATCGTTAAGGTCCTTGGGGCAGTCGTTAAGGGATTGGCCCTTACGCTTACGAGCCATTACGGGAACACAGAGCGTGTCACGATCTAGATCTGGTGTGACAGGGAGGAAAATGTTAAAGTTTGACTGGAACAGGCTATACAGTTCTTCTATTTGATGCTGTATGTGTTTGGAGGAGGGGGAGTTGAGGGGAAAGTGTATTGACCATGGGGGGAAGCTGCGCTGGCAGGAAGTGCGCGGGCCTGTCAATAATTCCGTGTGTGTTGGCTCGACCAATCACGCTGCATTGAACGCGTTGATAGGGATATGGGTGTCTGTTGAATGTTGTCTAGGTACATGGAGCATGTGGGGACATTTGGCACCGTGTGCGATACCGTGAATGTGTTGCGCTGGCGTGCAATTAGCGCGCGATTGTTCCGCAGTTCACGTCAACCAATGATTAATGCGTTCGGCGACACCCACGTGCGGCCCGGGTTTTGGACACCTGGCAGCATAAGCTGTACATACGCGTCACAATCGATTGGGACACTTTCTTTGAGAAAGTGTCCAGCGCGGAATGTACCCTTAAGAAAATCGCACGCGGTCCCAAATGTCAATGCACCTGGTCTGCCTGCAATGCCAATTTCGCGCGGGAAAAAATTCCGCGCGTCAAAATCACACCCCAGCCAAGCGGTTGTGCGCATGGGTGTACAGTCATCTGTGTCACCCAATCAAATGGGCCCAACAGTGCATTTTCGCCTGGTCGCATAGTTTCGCGATACATTCAGTTTTTGTAATGTGAGATTGACAAAATGTTCCGACGCGACTCGAGAAAAGGGGGATTGAGACACAAATGTCGACACTGGAATGTACCCTTAATGGGCACAACACAACCCAAAATTCCTCATTGGGGCATTGAAAATTATCCCTTGTGGGAAGACTCGTCATTTGTCTACAATAGGTCTTGTCTGATGCATGACTGCACCGTTTGCTGCACCAAGATGCTTTTCCCGCATGGCAATGGGAACGGTGGGAGTGAGATGGTGGTGTGAGCATGACAGCATTAGGAGTGAGTTCTTGCACAGCTGAAACCCATCAGGAGCATAAGAGCATTCTCAAAATCCGCATGGCACAATCCAGGCTGTTGTCTGTTTTACACTCATCTCCTCCCCATCTCTTATGCCCATCTCTCATGTCCATCTCGACTCTCCATACCCTACTGCTGCCTGCCCCACCTGCTTCTGCCATGATTGCCTCGGGCAAAACGCTCCTCAGCAGGCTGTCCACCCCGGTGGTGTGTGGTGAAGGCACTTTAGCAGGCTGTGTGCACCCTTCACGCATGCACCACCTCCATTCCTTGATTGATAGCACCACACTCCACCACATTCAACACCTGCACTCAACTTGTGCAATACTCACCTTGACCTGCACTCCCCTTGACCTGCACTCGCCTTGACCTGCACTCACCTTCACCTGCACTCACCTTCACCTGCACTCACCTTCACCTGCACTCACCTTCACCTGCACTGAAACGCTCTCGCTTCACCATCCCCCACCTCCTCTTTTACCCACCATCCTAAATGCACCATGCAAAATTTGTCACACCCTTGCAATAGAAAAGGCGCAGCGTTTTGAGAGAGGAAAGGCGTGTTAAGTGAGGCAGGCTACCATCGGTTATCGCAGTATGATACATATAGAGGCACCTGAGATGGTTGGGTGTTGCGTTCCCCAACGTTTGAACTCTCCTTGCTAGGACTGCCATGTTGTATTTCGACCTATTGATACAAGGCCCGTAAGAGGTACTTGAGAATGGTCACGAAACCAATAAGCAAGTACCCTTTCTAGTGGGTGCAGTCAGTAACCACCGCCCCACGCTTGCACATCCCCCCATTCCACTAATTACTACCTGATTTGACACATCTCAAATTTCCCTTCCATCTCAAATCGGCACGGCACTCATACGGCAGCGCGAGTGGTTCAAGGCGTGACAAGGGATGCAAGGAAAAGAGTTGCGGTGTGAAGAGTTGGGGTGTGGGTGAGAAAATGCAGAGAAAGGAGAGAGGAGAGGAGAGAGTGTAGGGCACAGCAGTGCAAGCACGTCCCATTGCCATCCTGAGCGTCAGAATAACGAACAGGGATGAATCAACTAGCAGCAGGATGGGTACAAGTAGGAAACCCTAATTGGGTTGTACCCCATATGGGCTACCCCACTACAGCCTACACAATAAGCAGCATATATGTTTGACACACCCCCATAGGCAAAGTGGGGGAGAACAAAAGGTCACCAGACCAGTAAAGAAAGGCAAAGCAAGCTCAGGGTGGATCACGAAGTTACCACACATTCTGAGTACAAGCAAATGGCCACAAGGCCAGTTCACATGCAGTGTTATATATAAAGGAGAACAAGCAGTACAGCGATCACAACCTAGCAAGTGTAAGCATGCAGGATCACAGTACAAGCAAAGTCAAGAAGTGAGCAAGTGAGGCCAAGTAGGCACAAGGCCTAAAACAGTACAGAAACGCTGATGGTCACAAGGCGGAAGTGCCTTGGTGAAGATATCAGCAGTGTTGGCCTGAGAGGCCACGTAAACAAGACGAAGCTGACCACGCTGCTGCAACTCTCGAGCAAAGAAGTAGCACAGAGCTATGTGCTTCGTCCTGTGCTCCAGTCTGTGCTCCTGACACAAGGCAATGGCGGCCTTTTTGTCGACGTACAGAACTGGAGGAGGACGAGGCGCCTCTTCCAAGTCGGTCAGCAGGTAGGTGAGCCAGCGTAACTCTTGTGCAGCCATGGCCCCTGCGTAGATCTCAGCCTCACAACTGGAGCTGAGAATAGAAGCCGAGCGGGTAGACCGCCACGAAATAGAACCGGAGCCAAGGCTGAAGGTGTAACCCTGTGACTACCGCTGCGTAGCCAAGTCGTCAACCCAAGAAGCGTCTGCGTGACCAGTGAGGACAACTGGACCCCGTCCTCCAAGCACGAGCCCCATGCCCGACGTACTGCACAAGTAGCGCATCACCCTCTTAGTGGCCTTCCAGTGCTCTGGTCGGTGTCTTCCGGGCGCAACGTAGCGTGCCACGATGCTAAGAGGGTAAGCAAGGTCAGGTCGAGTGCAGGTCATCAGGTACATGAGGCAGCCCACAAGCTCTGGATACGAGCCACTCGGCTCTACGGACTCATCTGAAGGCAGAGCTGAGAGCGAGTGACCGGTAGGCAGAGGAGTGGACTGTGGCGAGGAGTACTGTAAGTCGAAGCGCTGAAGGACCTGCTGCACCATGTGTGACAGAGTCAACGTTATGGTGCGCCGTGCTCTGTCCCAGGTGATCTGCAAGCCAAGATAGCTACGCAGCTCACCCAGGTCTGTGCACGTGTGTCTCTTCTGCAGCTCCGACTTCATGTGGGCTAGTCCAGCAGTATCAGCAGTGGCAAAGACCAAGTCGTGGACGTACACGAGGATGTAGAACGGCGGCAGCGAAGTGTTGGTGCAGCGACGTGTGAGCAGTAGAAGGAGCAAACCCAAGAGCCGCAAGAGTCGTCCTCAGTGTATCGTGCCACTCGCGAGGCGCCTGGCGGAGACCGTAGACTGGCCGCCGGAGGCTCCACTGGGTACCTGCAGGAAATGACCCAGTGAAACCTGGTGGGCGGTGCAGCCAGATCTCCTCGTGCAGGCTGCCCTGTAAGAAAGCAGTGCTGAAGTCAAGAGAGTGAAGCTCGTATTCACGCTGAGCGGCGGCGTGCAGCAGCACCTGAAGAGTGGTCATCTTCGGGGTAGGGGAGAAGGTCTAGAAGAAGTCAACTCCCTGTCGATGAATGAAGCCTCGTGCAACGTTACGCGCCTTGAAGACAGGCAGAGAACCCGGCGGCCGCTTCACCCTGAAAATCCACATGCCACTGACGATGTTCGCCCCTGGTGGGGGAACCTCGTCGACGTAAGTGCATGTGGACTTCCAGGTTGTCATCTTTGCGTCCATGGCTGACTGCCACTGAGAGGAGTAGGGACCCTCTATCGCCTCAGCGTAAGAGCGCGGGGTCGGGATGTCTGGTGCATCCGGGTCTCCCTCAGGTGCAATCATCATGGACACGGGATGAGGTGCAGCAGCTGCAAAGCACTCAAAGTCCTCCTGCCTGTCCTCAAGGACGTCCGTGCCAAGAGCACACTCACCCCCGACGGATGGTGGATAGATAGACTCTGACTCAGCAACATGGCTAGCAGAGTAGTCTAGACGACAGTGAGCAGCAAAGTCGACAAGCTCAGCAACTAAGGCAGATGCAGCAGTGGACTCAATGGAAGGGTCAGTGACAACAGTGGCCAGGAGACGCGTGACAGTAGGACTAGCAGCACGAAGGGAGTTAGACTCCGGGTCCGGACCGTCAGCAAGGGATGACGCAAGAGGAGACGGCAGAGGGACACGCAGTGGAACAGAGGAAGGACGAAGTGCCATCTGGTGCGTGCCGAGGACAGGAGGAGGACGCGGACGCGGAACACGACGACCAGTGCGACCAGCGCGAACAGGAGACGCAGGACGAGACGCAGGCTCACGACGCTCAGTAAGACCTCCGGGCTGCTGCGTGTAAGGAGGAGGAGGCTGTAGGGAGGCTGGCAGTAGCTGTGGCTCGGACTGGTTAGGCGGTGGACACAGGAAGGGAGGAGAAAGGTCAGCAGAAGGCGGGAGACCAAGAACCTGCTGAAGCAATGGAAAGAAGTACGGTCGCGGCTGCACAGCACCTCCAGCACCAGCACCGACAGCACCAGTACCTCCAGCAGCTCCAGCTCCAGCAGCACCTCCAGCTCCAGCAGCTCCAGTACCTCCAGCAGCTCCAACTCCAGCAGCACCTCCAGTGGCTCCAGCGCTAGCACGACCTCCTGCTCCAGCAGCTTCAGCAGCTCCAGCGGCTCTAGCAGTACCTCCAGCCCCAGCAGCTCCAGTACCCCCAGTACGAGCACCTCCGGGACTAGCGGATCCAGCACCTCTAGCAGCTCTCGCTCCAGCAGCACCACTCCTGAAGCTCCAGCGCCGAGCAAACCACTCTCGCAGCTGCAGAGGAGAGAGAGACTCCGGCCGTGACAAGGCACCCGAAGGGCCTCCAGGCTCAGCACAGTCAGGCTCAGCACCCCCAGGCTCAGCACCCCCAGGCTCCGCACGATCAGGCTCAGCACCTCCAAGCTCCGCACCCGCACGCTCAGCATCCCCACGCTCCGCACCCTTAGACTCAACAACCCCAAGCTCAGCACCCCCACGCTCCGCACGCTCAAGCTCAGCACTCCCAGGCTCTGCACACTCACGCCCAGCACCCCGAGGCCCCGCACCCGCAAGCTCAGCACCCCCAGACGCAACACCTCTAGCAGCACCAGAGTCGACAGCGACCTCGACAGGCTCGACAAGGTCCACCTGGGACACACCGAAGGGAGCAGGACCCTGAGGAGGAAGGGGGGCTACTGGAGGAGGACCTGGTGCGAGGAAGAGTTGCGGGGGAGGGAGTGGGGCAGTGCGGTAGGGGAAGAGACGGTAAAAGGGACGTGACGTCCTGAGAGGGCAGGACACGGCACGAGGTGGGATGGTAAAACTGCCAGCCAGGCGAGTCAGGGACAAAGCCAAGGAAGACATAGGGAACAGTGCGGGAGGAGAGCTTGTCCGCGGACGTATCGCGGACAAAGGCTCGACATCCCCAAACCCGAAACACCGACGCATCGCCAACCTCCCCCGTCCAACGCAGTGTGGGCGAGGTCTCCGGCAAGGAGACACGGGGCCAGAGGTTGAGCTGATGCACAGCGTACTGGACCGCAAACGGCCACAGAAAATGGGGGGCAGCCGCATGGATCAAGGAGGTACGAGCGACCTCCATGACCAAGCCAATGCGGTGCTCAGCAACCCCATTCTGCTGTTAGAGAGGCCGGAAGCGTGAACGTCTGGCAAATGCCCTCTGCACGACAAAAGGCCCGCAAGAGGTCGGAGGAAAACTCACCACCTCTGTCAGAGTGCAGACGCAGGACTGGAAGGTCCGTCTCGAACCGCTCGCGGAGCTGGAGACGAACAGCGCGGATCCAAGGGATCAGAACATCAGGGACCTCCCCCTTGCGGCGCACAGGGAAGACCGTGGTGTAACGCGAGTAGTTGTCAACAACCAGCAGAAAGTACCGCTCGTGGCCCTGTCCACGGACGTGGGCTGGGCCCCACACGTCTAGGTGGAGAGTCTGCAGGGGAGCCTCTGTCGAGGGGAACGAGGAGGAGCGAGGAGCGGCGCGCTGCTGCCCCTTGACACAAGGAAGGCAGGGAGGGGCAGGCGAGGGTGGGAGGGGAGGCAGAGACCTGGGAAAACTGGAGACAAGGAGGCGGGAGTGCATGCCGCGGAGGCGTGCCACGGAGGGGTGACCAAGACGGTGGTGCCAAAGGAGCGTCTGGTGCGACAAGGCGCGACACGAGCAGGGGGCAGCAAGCTGACCTAACGCAGACGCAGACGCAGCTACCTGAGGAGGCATAGTAGTCAGTGTGTACAGACTCGACCCAGGCCGACGGGTGAACGTGGCTAGCTGGCGACCGGTCCGGGAGCACGTACAGATCGCCACACGCTGCCGTCCAAGGGTGAAGGTGTCAAACCCCGCATCCTGGAGGACAGGAGTGCTCACCATGTTCGTAGAGAACGAGAAGAGGTGGAGACGTGACAGTGACCCAGACGGAATCGCTGGACAGGGCAGAACAGTGGAGAAACGTGCAAGGACTGGGCCCCCAGAGGAGTCAGCCAAAGAGACAACAACAGATGCAGAGAGCGGTGTGACTTTGGTACTGTCGCGAAAGAAACAGCGGGAAGCACCTTAGTCAAGCGTGAAGGTGTGCATGGCCACAGCAGACGCACCAGTACCTAGGGCAGCAGACTCACTAGCACCTAGAGCAGTTGCCTCTATACCTGGGTCTAGCGGCATACACAGGTAACAGTCACCCTCAGCACTAACAGTCAGTGCATACATGGCAGATAGGATAGCATCAAAATCTAGAGCAAAGATATCAACATTCTGCCTAAGCAGCTCCGCCCAGTTGGGGAGCTCAGGTGCATCAGGAAACTCTGCGCGAAAGGCGTCGGTAAGGCGGTAGAAGCAGCGGTGCTGAGTGTGAGGCCTCCCGCATATCTGACCATTGCGGTCACCTGTGCGAATAACATACAAGCAGGGACCACTACCCCCAGCCACCCCACGCTGAGCAAACCACTCACGGAGCTCTTGAGAAGAAAAGGGCTGTCGCTGCTGCTGCCTCTGGCCACCTCCAAGGCCTCCCCTCTGGCTGGTACCACCCCGGCCGCCACCACTGCCGCTGCCTCCACCCCCACTGCCGCCACCACCGCCGCCACCACCGCCGCCTCCACCACTCCCACTGCCGCCACCACCGCCGCCACCTGCCCCTCCGCCCCCACCACCACTACCTCCTCCACCGCCGCCCCCTCCACCTCCTCCACCGCCCCCACCACCGCCTCCACCTCTTCCACCCCCACCGCTCCTGCCTCCCCTGTTGGGTCCAAATTCACATTGCACGACATCCTGCCGTCTGTTTGTATGAGTATGAGTGTGCGAATGCATTTGGGTGTGAATAGAATGTTCGTGTGTTTGTTTGCTTTCGCAATTTTTGCTTGAAGCATTTGCAGGTACTCGCGCATTGTGCGCTTCGGCACAACATTGTACGCGCTATGAACAGTACAAGCAGAAAGGACGAGCTCGCAAAGGAACCCAAGATGGAAGCTTTGCGGTTCGGTTGAATTGATTGTGCAGATTCAGTTCTATCCAACTCGGAATTGTACTGTTTTGTCTGGTTGACTATAGTGTAGCAGGGCAGGCACTATAGGGGTACAATTTAGGTGAAGGTTGGATGTTGTTTGTCTGTATCTGCTTGCTACAGGGCCAGGGGATACCAGCGGAACCAGCATTTGGCTGGTTGGGCAAAGACAAAACAGGTTCTGTTTTTAGGACCTGAACCTGGTTGTTGTTTTCCCAGGTTGGAAAAACAGAACCAGAGGTTGTTTACCAACCTACCACCTGCTGTTTTGTCCAGCCAGGTTGGTTCTGTTGCTTGGAATTATTTGGGATCATCCCTGGTTGTTCCCAGGTTTATTCCCAAGGTCCTTGCTAGCTAGAACTATTTATTCCTTCTCTGTTTGTACCTGGATATAGTCAATTTGATTCAAAGCGAATTCCTCCCTTCCTGGAATTTCGTTTCTACGCGGTGCGACGGCGGAATGCTACCCGAGTCAACGCTAGTACGCTAGCACTCCAACGCTAGGCAAACGCTGTCTGAGCCATAACTTCGTAATGGCAGAACTTTTTGCGAGGCAACTTGGTTCATTTTAATGCTCTTGGAGCGAGCTTCGATATAGGAAATTCTCAGCTTAATCCGATCGACGGTCTGCACGATACGCTGCGCGACGTTCAAGGTACTCTTGCTGTTTTGACTAAGTCCCTCTTGATCCCTCTCTCTACAAACTCGGACCCGAGGATAGGGGCTGGTCTTGTACCAGGCACCCAAGGACCCTTGGAGGTGACCCCGAGGAGAGGTTTTAAGTTTGATAAAGTCTTAATAGCTTGAGTTTATTAGGCCGTTACACCAACATCCCCTGCCCCTGCCGCTGCGGCGCCTCCCACTAGGGGCAGACGCAGCTCCTACCTCCTCAGCACGAAGGTAGTCAACAGCTGCAGCAGAGGCGACTGAGGGGAGAAGGGGGGAGGGCAAACACCCCTCAAAGAAGGGAGTGCGAGGAGTGCCACGAGAAGCACCTACAGCGACTATGCTAGTCTCAGCTGCAAGGAGGTGTTTCTCGAGCAGGTCGACAGTGAGGGTGGTGGGGTCAACGGCTAGAAGGAGGTCCCTGACAGCGCTAAGAGAGTCAGGGAGGCGGGTGACTATGAAGTAGAGAGTGATGTACATGGGAGGATGGTTCTTGGTGAGAAACTCGGCGGGAAGCGCAGCGCAGTAGCGAGGGTCACTAGTACGAAGGTGAGTGACGAGGTCGGCTACTGTGGCAAAGGCAGACAGCTCTGGGAACAGGTAGGGCAGGAGAAGGCGGCCTAGAGCAGCAGTGGCCGGGGAGGAGTAACGAGCGGCTACAGCGTCGTACAGTGCTCTAGCTGTCTTATGCTGGCCAAAGTGGGCGCGTTCGGCTAACGGTAGGTGATTGCGAACGGCTAGGCGAGCAGCATCGTCACGAGTAAGCCACTGTGAGCGAGTCGCACTGTCAGCTGTGGCGTCAGGGGCGGGCGAGGTGCCAAAAGTGAGGTCAAACAGTGAAGTACCGTCCTTAGCGTGTGTCAGCAGGAACAGCTGTAAGTCGTCTAGCCACGCATTTGAACTCTATCGGGCGGCCCTCCAAATCGAAGGTGAGAACGTTGAGAGTGGCCATAGCGGGCAGAGTAGTTGGGCTCTCTAGCAGTCGAATAGCACGCAGGCAGGTGAGCGCGCTAGCAGCAGTGCAGGAGTGAGCGGCGCGTGGTAGGGCAAGGCGCGCACGGTAGGACAGGGCGCGCGACAGGGCAGGGCGCGGCGCTCAGGCAGGGCGCACGGGCAAGGCAGGGCGCGCGGCGGCGCGGCGCGCGGGTAGGGCAGGGCGCGCGGCGCGGCGCACGGGCAGGGCAGGGGCACGCGGCGGCGTGGCGTGCTGGCAGGGCAGAGGCGCGCGGCGGCGCCGCGCACAGGCTGGGCAGGGCGTGCGGTGGCGCGGCGCACAGGCAGGGCAGGGCGCGCGGCGGCGCGGCGTGCAGGCAGGGCAGGGCGCGCGACTTTGGCGTGCGGGCAGGGCAGAGGCGCGCGGCAGAGCGCGCAGGCAGGGCAGGGCGCGCGGCGGCGTGGTGCGCGGGCAGGGCAGGGCATGCAGCCCGACGCACGGGCAGGGCGACGCGGCGACGCGACGCGACGCGCGGGCAGGGCAGGGCGCGCTGCAGCAGGCTGCGCGCGATTCAGCAGGGCGCGCTGCAGCAGGCGGCGCGCAGGCAAAGCAGTGCGCGCTGCAGCAGGCGGCGCAGGGCAGGGCAGGGCAGGGCAGGGCAGGGCAGGGCAGGGTAGGGCAGGGCAACGCGATCACAGTGGCGCGACAGGTGGGGTAGCGCTACTCGGTGGGCCCTAAGAAATCGGTCCTAGGCTAGGACATGCTCTGAAACCATGTCAGTATAACGAACAAGGATGAATGAACTAGAAGCAGGATGGGTACAAGTAGGAAACCCTAATTGGGTTGCACCCCATATGGGCTACCCCACTACAGCCTACACAATAAGCAGCATATATGTTTGACACTGAGTCACCATGGCACTCATGGAACAGCGTGGGTTTACAAGTGCAGTGGGGAATCGGGCATACTTGCATGAGTCACGCCAAGTGTGAAAGGATGCCAATTCTCAACCTCAGCGTGCATGCAATCCCACCTGCTCAATTCATTTCCCACCTCAGCGTGCATGCAATCCCACCTGCTCCATTCATTTCCCACCTCAGCGTGCATGCAATCCCACCTGCTCACTTCATTCCCCACCGTAGCGTGCATGCAATCCCACCTGCTCACTTCATTTCCCACCTCAGCGTGCATACAATCCCACCTGCTCACTTCATTTCTCACCTCAGCATGCATGCAACCCACCTGCACACTTCATTTCCCACCTCAGCGTGCATGCAATCCCAACTGCTCACTTCATTTCCGAGCATCACTCACCCCTTGATCTTAGGGGTGACCGTCTGCTGGACGTAAACGGGGGGAGAAGGGGGAGTGGAGCGAGAGGAGTGGGGGAGAAGGTGAGCGATTGACTCATCGCCCCACCACTGCATGCATCTACGCCAATGGAAGTGGTCGGCTGAGCGTGCTTCTCACTTCTTGCCCTCTCTTCCGCTCCCCTCTCCATTCTCCTCCCCTTCCGTCTCCTCCCCTCCATTCTCCTCCCCTTCCTTCTCCTCCCATCCATTCTCCTCCCCTTCCTTCTCCCCTACCTTCTCCTCCCCTCGCTTCTCCTCTCCTCCTTTCCCATTCACTCCTCCCTTGCTCCTCACCCACCTTCGCCTATCCACTCGTTTCATACCCATCTGCCTCACACCCACCTCCCTCACTCTCGTCCGCTCCCCGCCCTTCCTAACGCGCCTCTCTTCTACACTCCGCTTCTTTCCCTCCCGCCGCCCTTCCCCCTTCCCCATCCACTCTTCCACCCACCCCCCCTCCCTGACTCGCCAGCACCACCGTGCGTTTCAACCGCCTCACTCATTTCTGCTTCACCGTCTGCCTCTCCTTCCCCCGCCTCACACCAATGCTCTCCCACGTTGCTGCCGTCACCCGCACCTGCCCCCTATCCCGCCCTTTCCCCCAGCCTCCTTCCCCCAATCGCTCCCCGTCTCTCGCCCCCCATAGAGCCCATTGCACGTGTTCTCCCCGCTTCCTCCCTTCTGCCCGTCCCCACCCTTCCGCCTGGCCCTTCTCTCCTCCTCCGCCCTCCTGCTTCGCCCCTTGCTCCCCGTTCTCCCACCCCTCGCCTTGCTTCCACCAATCCCAAGCCGCGCGCGCCCGCATCCCTTCTACCCTCTCTGTGCCTTCCCTCACCACTCCGCCTTCCCTTCCCCTTCCGCGCAGCCGCCCATCACTGCTGCCCCCGTCTCCGTTCCTTCCCCACGTGGCACGCAAACCTATTTCCGTGGACACTCGCAAACGCGGCGGCAGAGGTGCGCGAGCAGCGGGGATGGTGGCGGTAGCGGGGGCCGCGGTGAGGAAATGTTGGGCATAGGCTTTCAACGCCGCTTCTGCATGTGCTGCTCGCAACGATGCCACCACCACCAGCCGCTGCTGTCGCCATTGGAAGGCTTGCCTGCGCGCGCGTGCTTGATGCAACCACCATTGCTTCTGCTACGCGCACCTCTGCTCCTCGCACCTCTGCTCTTCGCACCTCTGCTCTTCGCACCTCTGCTCCACCTCTGCTCCGCATGCTTCTGCGCACTATCCTCCATCGGGAATTGGATCGATTTGTTTTTTTTGTGGACAACTCCTCGCAGGCCGTCGCTATGTTGTCACAGTCCATCACTCTCATGTCTGAGTTCGTCGCTCTCTCATCACCGTACGCCGCGCTGTGCCGTTGCCTATCTGTCGCTCTGACGAAGTATCGACTGCGCCACTACCTCACGCTCCAAACGTCCTTCCATTGCCAGTGGATTATCGCCACTTGTACTATGACTTCTCTTAACAAATGTCAGGATTGCGCCTCCTCTTCCGCTAACGCAATGTACTGCCATTTTTTGTCGCTTCATCTCCATGTACTGCCGTTTTCCCGCTGTTGCCGGCCGCTCTGTCGTTGCTGTCCGTTCTTCTCTCATCCCCGCACGTCGCGCTCTGTTGTCACAGTCCGTCTCTCAATTGTCGCAGTCCGTCTCTCTATTGTCGTAGTCCATCTCTCTCTTGTCACAGTTCGTCTCTCTATTGTCGCAGTCCGTCGCTCTCTCATCGCCGTACACCACGCTGTGCCCTTGCCTGTCTGTCGCTCTGACGCAGTAGCGATTGCACCACTATCTGACGCTCCAAGCGTCCTTCCATTGCCAGTGTAGTATCGCCACTTGTACTATGAATTCTCTCAACAAATGCCAGGCTTGCGCCTCCTCTTTGTCCACCCCACCATTGCTACAGGTCCACGCGCCCTGCTGTCACGGCTCTGTGCTATCGCGAATTGGCTCTTCTCGCCCTCATCGCTCTATGTGTCGCTTCGACGAGATCGCTATCTTACTATTTCCAGCTCTCACCTCCTGATCCTGTGTAGTCATCCATAGTGAGCCCCACGCCCGTCCTTGCAAAATGTTGGCCTGATGCAATAAGTGTGTGGTTTTTACCAACTATTATATTACTGAAATCCCCTATGACTGTCGGAAACAAGGATGAAGTAGGCGGAGCCGAACTAGGCGAGGACTTCGATGTAACGGAGGCTCTGAAGTCTGGAGAAAGGTGCGACGACGGTTCGGAAGTGGTTCGGTACAAATTTGTAGGCCGATCCAGCTGACCCGAACTCGTCGGAGTATACATGCTGAAATAAGCCTACTGTAAGGATTCTAATTCTCTATACAAACTCAACGAGTTGAACAGAGTTCTTGGGGTAAAGAAATGTAATACATCCCCAATTGATTTTTACACAAGCCCACTTGCCAGATTCAGCCAGAGAAGTAAACTTTCACGCACAGCACCTACCAATCAAGCTAGTGCGGTGCAAAAACTTAACCATCAATTTTGAGTGAGATGGTGGTGGGAGTGAGATGGTGGTGGGAGTGAGATGGTGGTGGGAATAAGATGGTGGTGGGAGGGAGATGGTGGTGGGAGTGAGATGGTGGTGTGAGTGAGATGGTGGTGGGTGTGAGATGGTGGTGGGAGTGAGGGAGCAAAAGGGTGGTTGTTGCCAGGACCCCTTCCCATTTGACTGTAGTGAATCGAGCTTCCAGCCTGGATTACTGGACCTCCGGCTGCCCCTACAGACTCTTTATTGTCCATGGCAGAGGTGGTGGTGGGAGTGAGATGACACTGGCAACGTGGCAGCAACGGGAGTGAGCTCAAAGCTGTACCAACTGGTGGGATTCATGCTTGCATGTCAATATCCCAACATCAGTTGGCTAAAGCAACCACCGGTTTCCTCCCTGCCGCAAGTGGTTTCTGAAAAATTTGAAGCCTTTAAAAAATATTCAGGTACCTGAGAAGTTGGGCAAAGTACTATGGAGGGTCGTGCGTTCTATGGACTTAATAATCTCTCTCCGCAGGCCCATTTTAAGGCTCCCCCATGTGAAGCCTATACAGCTGCAAATGCTTAGAGAAGAATTTCAGGCCCAAGAGAAGGTTTCCAAGCCTCTGAAAAGTCCTTCTACCCCCTAGATAAAGTTAGGAGTGCTGATTCAGGTATAGGAAATAGAGACAATAATTATTTTGATGTACCCTATGATCCTATTAACGAGACTATCTTTGGCTACTAAGTGCAGTAGAAACCACTACTCCTTGAGGTGTTATGCAAAGGACGACGCCTCCAGGTACTGGTGTGCGACAACGGGACGTTGGGAGAAAATGGAGAGAAGGCATAAGAGACCCGATATACTGCAACGATGGTGGACGGTATGAAGCTTCCCATCGACGGCGAAACATCACTGCAGCTGCACATAGGTGCGTTGAGATGGAAACCAACGTTGCCGGTCACGAACATCAAGGGTTTAGATTTTATCTCGGGGCAAGATTTCCTGAAGTGGTTCAACCCCGAAATCGATTGGGTCAACCAGAAGGCATGCATCTACAACCACAAGAAACGTGTGGAACTGCGAAGCTGCTCGGATCAAGGGGATGTTCCTGAAACAACACTGGCATGGTTCGAAAGGACAGTGGACACGGGGTACCTAGCACTGGTTACAACGGCTGCAGAGGAGGAAAAGATAAATTCGGAGCTTCCTGCAGCAATACATGAAGAACTAGCCGAGTACATTTTGCCGGATGACCTGCCCACAGGAGTGCCTCCAGCACGAACCCACAAGCACGAGATCATGGAGGAACCAGGTGCGAAACCCGTCTCACGTGCACCATACCAACTTAGTCCGACCGAACTGACAAACATGAAGAAGCAGATAGAGTATCTACTGGACAAACAACTGATCCGCCCATTCACCTCTCCCTATGATGCTCCAGTTCCCTTCACTCCTAAGCCAGACGGTAGTTTACAGATGTGCATCAACTACCGGGCACCGAACAAACAGACAGTCAAGAGCAAATACCACATACCGTGCATTGACAATCTTTTGACCAATTGCGTGGTGCGACGGTGTTTTTGAAGCTGGACCTATAGTCGGGTTACTAGCAAGTCAAGATGGCTGACAACTCGATCCAAAAGACAGCATTCCATACTAGATACGGTTCCTATGAATACTTATTGATGTCGTTCGGACTCTGCAATGCACCAGCAACGTTTCAGGTGGACATGAATCACATTCTACGGCGTCTGCTGGACGAGTGCATGGTGGTGTATCTGGATGACATTTTCAACTACTCTGAGAACATGAAGGAGCATATGGAGCATGTACGAAAAGTCTTTGAGAACCTGCGGAAGAACAAGTTTCACGTGAAGCTGTAAAAAAGCGACTTCGCCCTGAAGAAGGTGCGGTTTTTTGGGAATATGGTGAGTGCCAAGAGCGTACACGTGGACCTGCGAAAAATCGAAGCCATTAAAATGTGTTGAGTACGAGAGAACATGAAGGAGTTGCAGCAGTTCCTAGGCTTAGCCAAGTACTACAACAGGTTTGTGTCGCAATATGATAAGATAGCAGCGCCACTGACCAACCTGCTGAAAAGTGATATGCCCTAAAAATGGGATAATACTCAACAGCAAGCCATGGAGCAACTACAGACAGCACTGACTACAGCGCCAGTACTCATCCTACCAGTTCTAGACAAGATTACGTGGTGGAAGCAGACTTTAGTGACCAGGTAGTCGGAGTAGTACTGATGCAGGATCACGGACGTGGTTTACAGCCCATGGCAAGTCGTTAGCCTAAACTTCATCACTGGACTTCCTTCGACCTCATGAGGGCATGACGCTATACTCGTGGTGATTGGCAAGTTCTCAAAAATGGAACTTCATCACGACCAACGCCACGGCTACAGCTGAAGCAACTTCTCCGCTCTTATTCGACCACGTCATCACCATCCACGGCATCCCCGTTACACTCATTTCGGACAGAGACCCAAAATTCACAAGTAAGTTCTAGAGGGATCCCATGGACAAAGCTTGCCATGTCTTTAGCGTATCACCCCTAGATTGAGGGACAGACGGAGCGACTCAATCAGGTGGTTGAACAATTACTGCGCATAGCTTGCAAAGACGACATCATCCACTAGGATCTACAGTTACCAATGCTTGAGTTCACTTACAACAACGCTTCACCTGCGGCCATAGCAAAAACTCTTTTTTTTCATGTGCTACGTATGGGAACCACTTACACTACAGCAGCTAACCACAATGGCACACGTCCAAGCTGCATACGACTTTGTCACCACCATGCAAGAGCTATGGGAGAAGATTCAGCGACGTCTCATCACAATGCAAAACTGCTGATCGACAGCAACGAGATCACTGAATAGCAATCGGAGATCAGGTGCTTCTCGACACTCGCAACTTTGACTTACCTCACTTTCTGTTTAAGCTCCGGCCTTGCTTCTGTGGTCCGTTCCGCGTTGAGGCGATGGTGACTCCAGTTACATTCTAGTTGTGCTTACCTTCTTCCAGGATGCTTTATAATGCTTTCCATGTTCAGCTGCTGAAGCCCTACAAGGACCCCAACAAAAAGTTCATAGGACGACAGCTACTGCCACCACCACGGCCTGTTCTCATACGATGTGGAATGAGACCCCGCTCATCAACTCAGACGTGGCAACACGCTCAAGTTCCTGATACACTGGAAGAGATACGACCCGTCGGAGGACAGTTGGGTTGCATAAGCTGATATGGTTAACGCACGCCATGTTCTCAAAGATTACCTTGTCAAGCAGGGTGTTTATCACGCCACCCAGTTTTGAGGGGGGGACGTGTGAGAGTACGGTGCCTTTGCTAGACTTTATTTTCTAGCTTGGCTTTATCTTGCTTGCTTTCTTAGATTCGTTGCTTGAACTATGATTTTTATACTTACATGCACCAAATAGTTAGTATGCACCGAATTCTGTGCCTTTTGGTTGCCACCAAATTGCCTTCTACCGAATTCGAGAAGGGCCTGTTTGGGACGCTTCGCGACCCTCGGAACCTTCTAGTAAAACCCGGGTTTCTGCCTTTTTGTCGAGCCTATATATAGCCTCGTATTGCATCCAGGTTTATGTAACTTGTAAGGTAAGTCTTGAGCTAGCCATTCAAATGCGTCGTCAACTGAGGAGCTACAGAAATGCATAGAGCCCAAGCATCCCCTTCCCTACGTGTGTGAAGGAATTTCAGAGTTTTTGTTGTCACATGTTCCACTCGCAAGTGCCCACGCAACAACAACCCGCATTAGCAGGGCAATCGAGCCTTCTTTGTGAATTTTTGGAGGGGGGGGGGGAGGTAGGGAGGTGGTGGGGGGGATTGGGGGGGGGGGGGGGGAGGGGGAGAAGGACTTCTTCAAGTTGCCTGCCCGTGGCATCGACGTGCATGTGTGTGTGCAGTTAATGGTGTGAACTGTCAATGATGGACAAACAAAGCACAAGAAGAGGGCACGGGCTCACCAGCAACAGTTATGAGGTTGATCATATCCTCGTGCTGTAACGATGGCGGACCCCTGCCTTGAAGCTTTGGTTGATGGATACGTCGAACGGTTCCACTAGCGGGGTGCAACTGCCGGGGATCACTGCTCGAGCGAGCTTGAAGAGGCGCATCGTCCGGCCGATTGCCTTGGCGACATGGCCGCTGACAGAAACTTACGGTAGACTGCCCTTTCCATGAACGGCCACTTGGCTTTACGTCCAGCACCTACGAGGCAACGACACATCGTAGAAACAAGCAGCCGCTCCTTGAACATCCGCCACTTGCGGATTTACTTCGGCTTCACGTTGACGAGCTTCGCCAACAATCTGAAGTTGAGATCAGGCTGTGTATCCAACATCGCTAGCCAGTAAAGTTTCTCCCTGGCTAATTAGGATTGACGCGCCTTCTTCGTCATACGGTGTTGAGGCGAAGGGGGGGCAGCATCCAAAACCCTCTATTTCTTGCCCTGCGGCCCACTAGACTACGGGAAGACGGGGACTTTCACTTCGGGGAGCGGGGAGCAGGGCCTACTTTCTAAGGGTAAAACACACTCATTACACTTACCAGCGGCCAGTTTTTGGGGTTTACCCTGATTTTGACAGCCTGTTTTGTCTGTTACCCTTCCCACAAAAGTGTAGACTTTCAGAGTAGGCTAATTTTGCAAGGGTGTTTTGACTTTTAGCCTTGCCAAACAGGGCGCGAAAAAGCGTGCACTGAACCAGGAATCTGATTTTGTCGCGCCTCCCATACCTACGTACCACACTTCCCTCGCCTCTCTCTCTCTCATCCAATCCCCTCCTTCCGAGGCTCGGGTTCGAGCCCCAATTCCCCAATCCGTTCGCCTCTCCTAGTTCATCAGCCCCATTCCTTTCGTCACTTCCAGCCTCACTCCCCCTGTTTCCTTGGGCTCTCCAAATGCAAACCTCATCCCTCCCCCCCCCCATTTCCTTCACACATCTCCCAGCCCCTGCCCCCCCATTCCCTCGACCCTCCCAGCATTTTTATCGCCCAAGTTGTGGAAAGCAGATTCTTGTCTTGCTGCAAGCTAACAAAACGAGTACCTTATAAGGTTCGAAAAAACCAGAAAGGAAGATTTACCCGTATACAATAAGGGTGTTATTTCACCATGCTCAATTTACCCTGTTTTTGGCAGGGTAATATTTTTTCCAGCCTGATAGACAGGGTGACGTTAGTAAGGCACCCTGATTAGTAAGACTACACTAAACCCAATTTTGGGCCCTGGCGGGGAGCAAGGAGCAGAAGTCTCGCTCGAAGATTGCGAGACTGTTGGCATCACAGCCTGTGTGTAAGCCTAGCACGAAGGGATTCACGGACAGGTGTGGCGCGAAGACGGTGCGATTGCGACGTCTCTGAATATGGAGATGGCACCATGGGCCACGGTTGCTAAAGATGCCACTGACAAACTGAGAAGTTGATGAAGTAGACGTGATAGCTAAGCCGCAAACATTGCTCCACCCTAAAGCGTGCCTTCGCCCCACGAAGCGTGCATGTGGTGAGTTAGTCAACGAGGCTAGTCACGGGGCATTCGATTGAGGCCACATCGCTCGCCCATGAATCAGGCGCCCAATGAAGAGGATGCAAACGGATTCTTAATATGTGTCGCTGCAGCCTCGAGGGTTGTGGCATATTAACAAACGGAACAGTCATGTAGAACATGCTCAGATGTCGTTACATCAGTTAGAAAAATGTACACAGTAACCTGGTGGAACAATAGCCCTTGGCATTTTGCGTGTCATTCTTACTCAGCCGTGTTAAGACCGAATATACTATGGGTGAATGTGAGAGTACAACGACTTATGCTAGCTATGCTTGATTGCCTTAACTTTATTCTGCTACTTCTAGCTTAGGTTACATTTATCATGGTTACTTATGCTTGATTTCCAATGTTAGGTACTTTCCTATATTTTTATTATACTTATAGCACCGAACCAGGTTGCGTGTACCGAATTCCAGGCCTTTTTGGTTGCCACCAAATTGCCTTCTACCGAATTCGGAAAGGTTCTCTTCAGGACGCTTCGCGACCCTAAAAACATTTGCGTAACACCTGGGTTAGTGGCCTTGTGTCAAGACTATATATAGCTTCCTGTTGTACCCAAGTGCATCAGCATTCACATTGTAAGCATCCGCGCTAAGCGGAACGTTTAGGAAAGCGGCGGGGAACTGCACTGAGTTGAAGGAGCGGTAAAGCTCGTTGAGCTGCTTGGAGAGGCGCGGCAGGTCCACCGGGCGCCCGTTGAGGAAGAAAAACTGCCAATCTCCCGATGACCTCCCACTGTCAGCCCCTGGTCCGTATAGAAACCCGGTTACTCTGCAGCAAGAGGCTGGTGGTGACGCAGAGGCAGTGGCAGCTGTACCGGTAGCAGCAGCAGGAGGAGCAGGAGCAGCAAGAGCAGGAGGGGCAACGGCGGTGGCAGCAGGGGAGAGAGGGAAGGTGATATTGACTGTGTCCAGGCCCGCAGCAGCCTTGGCGCCAAACACAGCGATTATGTTCTCGCGCATCGACCCCATGCCAGCTGTCTGCACCACAGTGGTGTGCGCGCTGCTCTGCCCACTCTGATTAATGCAGAGGATTCGCGCGTGTCTGGACACCATGCAGTACGCCTACAGCACCCTCACCAGCTTTGCAAACTCACGCCGCACGTTCCGCTCAAACTCCTGCCACCACACGGGCAGCGGCGAGAAAATATTCGCCACGCTGACCATCGTTCCGACTGCCTAGGAGCTTTCTTGAAACGCCAAGTGCGTTGCAATTGGCTCATTGGCGGTGCGTGTGGTGATGGCGACGTCAGCGAGGGCGCAGAAGGAGGAGAGGTCTTCCCCTCGGAAGCCGACGGAGGAGAGCGATTGGAGGTCGGAGAAATGAGCGATCTTTGATGTGTGGTACTTAGGGCTAGTGCCTGCAATGGTGCAGAGAGAAGGAGGGCGGGTAAAGGTGACAGAGGTGAGTTCTGAGTTGACTTAAACAATTACCTCCCACCATCCAGCAAGTTCCCAGTCATACCTCAACCACTCCAAACCATCTCTGTGCCAAGTCCTAGCTCATCCATGCATACCTTTCAGACTCTCACCCACATCGCCCTTACTCTCCAAGCCCCCCCCACCTGCCAGCTGTCACCAGGCACACCACACCCCCCGTCACCCAACACACCCATTTGTTAGCAATCGGATATGCCCTGACAGCCGGCAGCCACAGCGCCCACAATCCTGAGCGCTCTCAACGCCCCTTGACCACCCACAATGCTCCTTGCACGGTCAAGGCGTCACCTGCCTGCCAGTTGGAGGGCGAGACTCCATAGCCGTTGTCCGCCACCTCAATGAGCTCCGTGGCCAAGTCCTTGAGGCGCACCTCCACGCTCGTTGCCCCCGCGTCCAACCTGCGCATTAACCGCACTCAACAACCCTTGGGCGGCCTTAACGTCACCTGCCAGTTGGGAGGGGCGACCCAACAGCCGTTGTCGGCCACCTCAATCAGCTCTACGCCAAAGTCCTTGAGGCGCACCTCCACGCTCGTTGCCCCCGCGTCCAGGTTGTTCTCCACCAGCTCCTTCACCGCCTCTGCCACTTCCAACACTACCTGCGCGGGGATTGAGTGGACAAGGGAGGGGGGTTGAGAAGTGGGTTTGGCTGGTGTGAAGAAGTAGGTATCTCACTGGGCGCGTCCAGGCTGTTCTCCACCAGCTCCTTCACCGGGCCTGCCACATCCAACACCACCTGCGCGAGGTGGATGGGAGGGAGGCGGTGGGGAAGGAGGAGGAAAGGGGCAGCTGGGTGATGGGAAGAAGCAGGTACCCCACTGGCAGCGAGACTGCTCTCCACCAGCTCCTTCACCACGCCTGCCACGTCCAGCACCACTTGCGCGGGGCGTTGGAAGTGCGGTGGTAAGGGAGGGGGAGTAGGGGGGTGTTTGGGTGGGGAAAGGCAAGAATCACACTAGCCGCGTCCGTGTTCTCCGCCAGCTTTGCAACACGTGTGGCTGCGATCCGCGGTGTGGCGTGCGGAGCTTCACATCGCGCCAATTTCAAGCTCACGCGGCAGGGCGAAAGGCGAGTGGCGAGAGAGGGACGAAGGACGTGGTACTATTGCGGGTCGAGAGGAGCTCCGGGGTAAAGGGTAGGGGGGAGGGGGAGAGAGATTGGGGGCGGGAGATTGGGAGGTGGTGGAGGGAGAGAAAGGGGGGGGCGGGGAGGGGGAGGGCAGGCGAGACAAACTACACAAGGCAGACGACGTCGCCAGTGGTCCTAAGTTAGGACGGATGCAGGAAACCGTGCGAAGAAGATTGGCCACACGAACGACTATTGTAGAATAACAACAAGACTAGTTAAAGGTTTGGCTATCGGGCTCACCTGTCCCGAGCATATGAGGTAAATGGCGGTTTTATCTATTACCCGCACCACGGTTTTAAGGCCGCTGCTGGCACTACCGTTATCGCCAGCGTCATTGCTTGGAATAGCCGGCATACAGTGAGCTGGCGTGCTTGAATAAACGGTGATAGTGAAATGTTATGGTAAAAGGGACTGTTCGCAAGAGTGCGCTGGGCTACTGTGTGTGGAAATGGCGGCTTCAACCTTACGCATTTTGCCAAGGAAAAAGCGAACGTGTGGTCAATCTGTAGTGGTGCCATGAGGGCGCGGCTCAAAGTTGTAGGGTCAACCAAAATTGCATTGTCGACCTTCTGAGACCAACCGTTTCCTTCCATCCATGTTGACGAAAGTGGTGTTCGTCTACTCATTCGTTGGGAGGTGGTCATGAAGTGCTTCGTCTTGAATGCTATATTGACGACACGGACAGGGTACAACTTTGTTACAGTGATGTCGCATTTTGCGGTTCCGTCGCATTATCGAGTGTGTATGGAACATTTTGCCATTCTCGCGGAATTCAGAAAACATTTTTACCAAGTTTGTCAAATTACCATGAACGATTCTTGAAAACCTTTGAACTGCGCTCTCATACCTTGAATATAAATTCTGAAAATTCATGTGTAAGCCTTTGGAAAAACATTCCAGCCACACAATTCCTTCTCAAGGAAGCATGTCATATGAGGGAGTTTAACACTCAATACGTCGTGCCAATGGAATGTCCGCATAGTATTGCACTCGGCACTGTATTATGCATGTTAGTTCCATCAACAAGAACATAAATGCCAACCAATGGTGGTAATAGCATAATACTTACTCTAATTTGTTTACGTTATGGTAGAAGATTGCACAATCGAAGCAATTGAACAATATAAGAGAATGCATGAGTGAATGTCATATAGCAAAAAGAACGGTAATGGCAACACTTAAAAGGGTGGGGTGCTTTATGTGCCTAGTGCTTAGGCTAAAAAATAATTGAGGTGTAGGGCCGGGCCGGACCACGGGTTACTAGCAGGGGCTTTTTTCAAGGGTAAAATACCCTCATTACCCTTTCTAAAATCCATTTATTTATGATTACCCTAATTCTGAAAGGATAGGTGATTTTGTACCCGTTCTTCATAAGTGCAGAGTTTTTTTCTACCTTATCAAAATCAGTGTGCGCACATTCTTTCCCTTACGTATCAAAGTACCCTCACCTCTCCCAACACCACTCTCCCCAATTCCCTAGCACCTTCAGCACAATTCTCCCCATTTCCCTCACTTCTCCCAGTTGCCGAGCCCCATTAATCCCATTTCCCTCGCCACTCCCCGCTCAACTCCCCCCGTTTCCCTCACATCTCACAGCCCCTCCCCGCAATTTCCTCTCGACTTCCAGCCCCAATTCCCCCATTTCCGTTACGAATCATGGCGCTCAAAAGTTTACCCTGATTTCAATAGGGTGGAAGAAAAAATACCCTGAGAGGCAGGGTGACGTCATCAAGGCACCCTGATTCCTAAGAGTGCCCCAACACAAAAAATAGGCCCTTGTAACCAGCCGAGGCATGTGGCTCAAGGGCGATGGCGCGGACAGTGGTCAAGGTGAATAACGGGATGGAATTGGTAGTGACGGTGTGTACTGTGCTGTACACAGTATGCAGGTGACGCAAAATAAGGAAAAAATGATTCCGTTACTACCCCCTTCCTTAAGGCGACCATTCTTTCGAAAGTACGATGACGAGCCGAAAATATATGTTGCGAAGGTAGACGGTGATGACAAAGTGATTTCTAATGGTATATCCAAGGGTGCTGCCTTATTTTGGTATTCTATATCTTCTCAGGCTCGATGACATGTTCTGCCGGTGGTCGTGCCATCCTTTATGGGCGGCTGTGGAGGAGTTGGCCCATGAATGTGGCGTAGGGGCGGAGCAGACTGACGTGGAACGAGGGGCCGATGTAATAGACAGCTGGGAAGAGGAGGTGTGCCGTAACATGATGATCATGCAATTCATTTGACATGGCCCGCGGTAACGTGGCCGTATTTTTCTATTCACCCGCATGTATGCATTCTTAGTGTAAAAAAATCCTCCTGTAACTGGGTGAGCTGGATGCATAATCACCGATGATGACGAGGCTGAAGCACCTTGGTTTGGTACCACACGTGCCTGGTCGCGTTGATGTAACTCACATTGTACGAAGTAGCGTAGTCCAACGTGCTTCATGCTTCCGACCAGTCGAGGCTCCTAGCACAGCACGAACATGGCCCTGCTGTCAAAGACAACTCACCAGGGAAGTATAAGGCAACTCACCCAAGTCAGTGAGCAAAAAGGTCAGCCAGCGGAGCTCCTGTTGTCAAACTCATATCATATAGCTTGTCTAGGCTATAGTGGGGTAGACACTATGGGGTACAGTTTCCTAGGGTTTCCTACTTGTACCCAACCTTGTGCTAGTTCATTCATTCCTCATTCTTCACATGGTATAGAGCAGGTTCTCTCGTGGGAACGCTTCTCAGGGCCCACCACCTAACTCGACATTTTTTTTCCTGCCCGAGGCGTGCCCCGTAGGTCGCCCTCACGTTGCGCCCTCCTAGAGGCCCCTCGCACCACCCTTAGCGGCCCCGTCGCCGTCCTTAGCGACCCCGTCGACGCCCCTCTAGGCCCCTCGCAGCCCCTTCACGGCCCCGTCGCCGCCGCTCTAGGCCCCTCGCGGCCCCCTTCACGACCCCGCCGCCGCCGCTCTAGGCCCCGTCGCCGCCGCTCTAGGCCCCTCGCGGCCCCTTCACGGCCCCGTCGCCGCCGCTCTAGGCCCCGTAGCCGTCCCTACAGGCCCCTCGCGGCCCCTTCACGGCCCCGTCGCCGCCCCTAGCGGCCCCGTCGCCGCCCCTCTAGGCCCCTCGCGGCCCCTTCGCGGCCCCGTCGCCGCCACTTGCGGCCCCGTCGCCGCCCCCTCTAGGCCTCTTACGGCCTCTTCGCGGCCTCGTCGCCGCCCCAGTAGGCCCCGTCGCCGCCCCTAGCGGCCCCGTCGCCGCCCCTAGCGGCCCCGTCGCCGCCCCTAGCGGCCCCGTCGCCGCCCCCCCTTCGCGGCCACCTCGCCGCCCTTAGCGGCCCCGTCGCCGCCCCTAGCGGCCCCATCGCCGCCTCTACCGGCCCCGTCGCCGCCTCTACCGGCCCCTTCACCGCTGAGCCGCCCAGCAGCTGAGCAGCCGAACCACCCAGCAGCCGAGTCGCCCAGCAGTTGAGCCGCCCAACAGCCGAGCCGCCGAGCCGCCGAGCAGCCGAGCCGCCGAGCCGCCGAGCCGCCCAGCAACCGAGCCGCCGAGCCGCCCAGCAGCAGAGCCGCCCAACAGCCGAGCCGCCGAGCCGCCCAGCAGCCGAGCCGCCGAGCCGCCGAGCCGCCGAGCAGCCGAGCCGCCAAGCCGCCCAGCAACCGAGCCGCCGAGCCGCCCAACAACCGGCGCGCCCCGGCCCTACTTACTCGGACTGGTGAGATCACTCCCTGCTAGGCCACTGCAGTCATGGCTACCCCCAGTGTCCTTACCTTTGATGCTGAGGGTCGTGCTGTTGACTTTGAGGTCTGGGTCGATGACCTCCAGCTGTTCCTACAGTGCGATAGGGCAGACGGACTCTCCCTGTTCGATCTCACCTCTGGTGCCTCTCCTGCCCCGCCTTCTACTGCTGACAGCACTGTTCGCTCACAGTGGGCCACACGCGATGCTGCTGCCCGCCTTGCTGTGCGTCGCCACTTACCGACCACTGAGCGTGCGCAATTTAGCCAGTACAAGAGTGCTAAGACCTTGTACGACGCTGTAGTTGCACGCTACTCCTCCCCTGCCACTGCTGCGCTTAGCCGCCTCATGCTGCCGTACCTGTTCCCTGACCTTGCTGCCTTTCCCACAGTCGCTGACCTCATTACGCACCTTCGCACTAGTGACACTCGCTACCGTCTGCGCTTCCTGCTGAGTTCTGTGCCAAGAACCCCCCCCCCCATGTACATCACCCTCTACTACATAGTCACCCGGCTCCCTGACTCCCTTCGCTTAGTCAGGGACCACTTCCTCTCAGTTTGCCCCACCACACTCACCGTTGACCTCCTCGAGGAGCGCCTCCTAGCAGCAGAGAAGAGCATAGTCGCTGTAGGAGCCTCTCGTGGTGACCCTCGCACCCCCGTCTTTGAGGGGTGTTCCCCCTCCCCCCTCTTGCCCTCTGTTGCTTCTGCTGCTGCGGCCGACCTCGTTGGTTTCGAGTCGGTTGGCGCTGCGTCTGCCCCTAGCGGGAGACGCCGCACCGGCAAGGGCAAGGGGGGCAAGGGCGCTGGAGGGGCTGGCGGGGGCGGTGGAGGTGGTGGTGGAGGCAGTGGAGGGGGTGGGGGTGGTGGTGGGAGTGGTGGCGGGGGTGGAGGTGTCGGTGGCAGCAGTGGAGGCGGAGGAGGCGGCGGCGGTGGCGGAGGGAGCGGAGGCGGCGGAGGTGGCGGAGGCGGCGGAGGTGGCGGAGGCGGCGGAGGTGGCGGAGGCGGCGGCGGCAGCGGTGGAGCTGGTCGCGGCTCTGCGCAGAGGAGTGGGTCCGGTGGTGGTCCGCGCCAGCAGCAGCAGCGCAGTCGTGAGACCCTGTCCCCTCAGCAGCTTCGTGAGTGGTACGCTGCGCGTCAGTGTGGTGGGGGTACTGGTCCCTGCACCTACGTCCTCCGTACCGGCGACCGTGCTGGTGAGCAGTGCAAGGGCCCGCACTCCACCCAGCGCTGCTTCGGCCGCCTGACGGACGCGTGGCGTCACCAGTTCCCTGAGGCCTCTGAGATCCCTCGCTGGGGAGAGCTGTCTAGGGCGGGGGTTGCTATCTTTGATCTTGATTATGATGCTATTCTTGCTGCCATGTATGCTGTGTCTGATAGTGTTGAGGGTGACTGTTACCTGTGTGTTCCGCCTGACCCGGGCATCGAGGCTGCTGCTCTAGGTGCTGGTGAGGCTGCTGCTCTAGGTGCTAGTGCGTCTGCTGCTCCAGGTGCTGGTGAGTCTGCTCTCTCAGGTACTACGTCGGCTCAGGCCTTACACACCTTCACCCTTGACTCGGGTGCTTCCCGCTCCTTCTTTCGAGACCGCACCACACTTACGCCGCTTAGTCGGCCGGTTGCAGTCTCCCTGGCGGACCCCTCTGGGGGTCCTGTCCTTGCTAGCTTCTCCACTGTCTTACCGTGCCCGGCAGCCCCCTCTGGCACCCTGTCAGGTCTCTACCTCCCCTCGTTCTCTACGAACTTGGTGAGTGGAGCTGATCTACAGGATAGGGGGGTTGACAGTTCACTCCTGCGAGTCAGCGGGTGACCCACTGCACGTGTGCTCGGACAGGCCGACACTTGGCCACGTTCACCCGTCGGCCGGGGTCGAGCCTGTACACACTTACTACTAAGTCTCCTCCGGCTGCTGAGTCTGGTCAGGTAGCTGCGTCGAGTCAGGTGTTTGCTGCAGCGTCCAGGTCTGGTCCTGAGTCTGCTCCCTGCTCGTGCCGTCTCCTGTCCCACCAGACTCTCCTTTGGCACCACCGCCTTGGTCACCCCTCCCTGCCTCGTCTCCGAGGCATGGCCTCCCGTGTCCTTGTCTCTGGTCTCCCCCGGTCTCCCCCTCCCCTACCTCCGGGGCCTGCCCCTACCTGCGTCCCCTGCGTCGAGGGGCGACAGCGCGCCGCCCCTCACTCCTCCGAGTTTCCTCCGACAGAGGCTCCGCTGCAGACTCTTCACATGGACGTGTGGGGCCCCGCCCGCGTCCGTGGCCAGGGGCACGAGCGTTACTTCCTGTTGGTGGTTGACGACTACTCGCGTTACACCACAGTCTTCCCCTTGCGCAGCAAGGGTGACGTCACTGAGGTGTTGATCGACTGGATCCGCGCAGCTCGTCTCCAGCTCAGAGAGAGTTTCGGCTCGGACTTTCCTGTTCTGCGTCTGCACTCTGACAGAGGCGGGGAGTTTTCCTCTGCCCGTCTGGGAGCCTTCTGTCGAGCACAGGGCATCCGCCAGACCTTCACGCTTCCGGCCTCTCCACAGCAAAATGGGATTGCTGAGCGCCGCATTGGCATGGTCATGGACGTCGCTCGTACGTCCATGATCCATGCGGCTGCCCCCCATTTTCTGTGGCCGTTTGCGGTTCAGTACGCAGCGCATCAGCTCAACCTTCAGCCCCGGGTCTCCTTGCCAGAGACCTCCCCCACCTTGCGGTGGACGGGGAAGGTTGGCGATGCGTCTACGTTTCGGGTCTGGGGATCTCGGGCGTTTGTCCGCGACTTGTCTGCGGACAAACTGTCCCCCCGTGCTGTTCCCTGCGTCTTCCTTGGCTTCCCCCCTGACGCGCCTGGGTGGCAGTTTTACCACCCCACCTCGCGCCGTGTTCTGTCCTCCCAGGACGTCACCTTTGACGAGTCGGTGCCTTACTACCGTCTCTTCCCCTACCGCACTGCGCCCCTCCCCCCGCCGCCGCTCTTCCTTGCGCCAGGTCCTCCCCCGGTAGACCCCCTCCCCCCTCAGGGTCCTGCCCCGTCAGGTGTGTCCCAGGTAGATGCAGTCGAGCCTGTCGAGGTAGCTGTTGACTCTGGTGCTGCTAGAGGTGCTGAGCCTGCGGGTGCCGGGTCTGAGGGTGCGGAACCTGGGGGTGCTGAGTCCAGGGGTGCGGAGCCTGGGGGTGCTGGGTCTACTCGTGTGGCCTCTCGCGGTGCTTCGTCGAGGCGGGAGCCACTCTCTCCGCAGGAGCTGCGTGAGTGGTTTGCCCGGCGCTGGAGCCGTGCTGCTGGAGCTGGAGGTACTACTGTTGCTGCTGGTCCCGGAGGTACTCGTACTGGCGGTGCTGGAGCTGCTGGGACTGGGGGTGCTACTGGGACCGCTGGAGTTGGTCCTGCTGGAGGTACTGCTGGAGCTGTTGGCGGTACTGGAGCTGCCGGTCCTGCTGGAGCTGGAGCTGCTGGAGCTGGAGCTGCTGGGGGTGTTGGCGCTGGTGGTTCTGCTGGCGCTGGTGTGTCTGAGGCTGCTGGAGTTGGCGCTGTTGGAGCTGGAGGTGCTGCTGGCGCTGGTGCTGCCGCTGGGAGTACTGGTGCTGTCCCTGCTGGGTCTGGAGGCGCTGCGTGGCCGCGGCCGTACTTCGTTCCGCTCCTTGAGCAGGTTCTTGGTCTCCCGCCCTCTACTGGTCCTGCTCCTCCCTTAGAGTGTCCACAGCCTGTCCAGTCGCGGTCACAGTTACAGCCCGCCTCCCCCCTACCTGCTCCTTCTCCCTACACTGGTCCTACTGGAGGTCTTGCTGAGCGTCGTGAGCCTGCGTCTCGTCCTGCGTCGCCTGTTCGTGCTGCTCGCACTAGTAGTCGTGCTCCGCGTCCGCGTCCTCCTGCGGTCCCAGGCACACACCAGATGGCACTGCGTCTTTCCACTGCTCCTCTGCGTGTCCCGTTGCCATCTCCTCCAGAGTCCTCTCTTCCTGTTCTTGCTGACCTGGAGTCTGACTCTCTTCGTGCTGCCAGTCCTACTGTCACGCGTCTCCTGGCTACTGTTGTCACTGACCCTTCCTTTGAGTCCACTGCTGCGTCGGCCCTAGTTGCTGAGCTTGTCGACTTTGCTGCTCGCCGTCGTCTGGACTTCGCTACTAGTCTTGTTGCTGAGTCTGAGTCTGTCTGTCCTCCGTCCGTCGGGGGTGAGTGTGCTCTTAGCACGGACGTCCTTGAGGACAGGCAGGAGGAGTTCCAGTGTTTTGCTGCTGCTTTGCCTCATCTCGTGTCCACGCTGATTGCCCCTGAGGGAGACCCGGATGCACCAGACATCCCGACTCCTCGATCGTACGCTGAGGCGATCGAGGGTCCCTACTCCTCTCAGTGGCAGTCAGCCATGGACGCAGAGATGGCTTCCTGGAAGTCCACAGGCACCTACGTCGATGAGGTTCCCCCACCTGGGGCGAACATCGTCAGTGGCATGTGGATTTTCAGGGTGAAGCGGCCGCCGGGTTCTCCGCCTGTCTTCAAGGCGCGTTACGTGGCTCGAGGCTTCAGTCAGCGGCAGGGAGTTGACTACTTTCAGACCTTCTCTCCCACCCCGAAGATGACCACTCTTCGGGTGCTGCTGCACATAGCCACTCAGCGCGACTACGAGCTTCACTCTCTTGACTTCAGCACAGCTTTCCTGCAGGGCAGCCTGCACGAGGAGATCTGGCTGCGCCGCCCACCTGGCTTCACTGGGTCGTTTCCCCCTGGTACCCAGTGGAGCCTCCGGCGGCCAGTCTACGGTCTCCGCCAGGCGCCCCGTGAGTGGCACGACACACTGAGGACTACACTTGCGGCTCTTGGGTTTGCTCCTTCTACAGCCAAGCCGTCGCTGTTTCTGCGCACCGACACCTCTTTGCCGCCGTTCTACAT
Organism: Closterium sp. Naga37s-1; assembly: GCA_947471745.1. Classification (NCBI taxonomy): domain Eukaryota; kingdom Viridiplantae; phylum Streptophyta; class Zygnematophyceae; order Desmidiales; family Closteriaceae; genus Closterium; species Closterium sp. Naga37s-1. The sequence continues at coordinate 1,658,660 of CANJKZ010000826.1, read as the reverse complement.
CCTCGTGTACGTCAACGACTTGGTCTTTGCCACTGCTGACACTGGTGGACTCGCCCACGTGAAGTCCGAGCTGCAGAAGAGACACACGTGCACAGACCTGGGTGAACTGCGCAGCTACCTTGGCTTGCAGATCACCCGGGACAGAGCACAGCGCACCATTACCCTGACTCAGTCACACATGGTGCAGCAGGTCCTTCAGCGCTTCGACTTCACGTACTCCTCGCCTCAGGCCACTCCTCTGTCTACTCGCCACTCGCTCTCAGCTCTGCCTTCGGATGAGTCCGTAGAGCCGAGTGGCCCGTACCCAGAGCTTGTTGGCTGCCTCATGTACCTGATGACCTGCACACGACCTGACCTTGCATACCCTCTTAGCATCTTGGCACGCTATGTTGCTCCTGGGAGACACCGACCAGAGCACATGGCTGCAGCGAAGAGGGTGTTGCGCTACTTGTGCAGTACGTCGGGCATAGGGCTAGTGCTTGGAGGGCGACGTTTAGTGGTCCTCACAGGTCACGCAGACGCTTCTTGGGCTGACGACCAGGCTACGCAGCGGTCGTCACAGGGTTACACCTTCAGCCTTGGTTCCGGCTCTGTTTCGTGGCGGTCTACCCGCTCGTCTTCTGTTCTCGGCTCCAGCTGTGAGGCTGAGATCTACGCGGGAGCCATGGCTGCACAGGAGCTACGCTGGCTCACCTACCTGCTGACTGACCTAGGAGAGCCGCCTCGTTCTCCTCCAGTTCTGTACGTAGACAACAAGGCCATGCTGGCCTTGTGTCGGGAGCACAGACTGGAGCACAGAACGAAGCACATTGCTCTTCGCTACTTCCTTGCTCGTGAGCTGCAGCAGCGTGGTCAGCTGCGCCTTGCTTACGTGGCCTCTGAGGCCAACACTGCTGATATCTTTACCAAGGCACTTCCGCCTGGTGATCATCAGCGCTTCTGTACGATGCTAGGTCTTGTGCCTACTTGGCCTCACTTGCTCACTTCTTGACCTTGCTTGTACTGTGATCTTTCTATACCTGCACTTGCCTGTTTACCTTTATATATGATCTTGCATGTGAACTGGCCTTGTGGCCTTGCTCTTGTGCTCGGATTGTGTGGTGACGTTGTGATCCACCCTGAGCTTGCTTTGCTTTGCTTGACTGGTCTTGTGACCTCTTGTTCTCCCCCACTTTGCCTATGGGGGTGTGTCAAACTCATATCATATAGCTTGTCTAGGCTATAGTGGGGTAGACACTATGGGGTACAGTTTCCTAGGGTTTCCTACTTGTACCCAACCTTGTGCTAGTTCATTCATTCCTCATTCTTCACACCTGTGTGGCAATAGCATTTGCGTAGATTTCAGCCTCATAGCTAGACAGAGCAATAGACGACACATGGGCCGACCTACATGAGGCAATTCTAAATGTTGTATTTGCATGCTAGACTATATTGAGGAAAATCTTTGAGACAACAACCCTATTAGAGTTTGTTATTTACATCTCCTCCTACCTCTCTAGCTCCATTCGTTTGTTTCGTCAGCCTCTACCTCACTCCATTCGTTCATTCCGTTGGCCTCTCCCTAGCCAACCAGCTAGCCAACCTGCCGTTCAGCCAGCCAACCATCCATCCAGGCAGCCAGCCTGCCGTTCATCTAGCCAACCGATTGTCCAGTCAGCCAGCAAGCCAACCCATTAGCAGTGCGCCACGCAGCAGCGCAAGCCACAGCAGCACGCAGCGCACTTCTTGATAATCGGCCATTCATAGTCCCCCCTCCACTCCCCTCCCCCCTCCCCCCTCCCTTCTTCTCCCCCCTTCCCCCCCTCTCTTGTGCTCCCCACCAGCCCGTGTAGACGATGCAATGTACAGCACGAGCATGCGGCCGTTCAGCGTACGCCAGCGCACGGACACTAGCGCGTGTAGCCAGCGCTAGCGCGCACACGCGCCTCACTGTCTTGCACGTCGCCCTGCTGCCCCGCTGCCTGCTGTAGCCCCGCCGCCAGCAACAATATCGTCCGCCCACGCCAGCATCAGTAGTGGCAGCGGCCCGCAGCATGCCAACAGTGCTAGCAGCGCGCCAACCCGCCACAAGCTAGCACCAGCAGTGCCTGGCCGCCGCCAATGCGCCGGCAGCACCTTGGGCCCCCACCACCAGCAGCTTGGGCCGCCTCTAGAAGCGCGAGTAGTAGCATAGGGTGACATCAGCGCACCAGCAATAGCATTAGCCATCGCCACACCATTGCAAGGCAACTGAAGCGCGTGTGAGCCTTGCCATCACATGCGCACATGGCAGCAGGCACATGTGCGCAGGCTCTGCTTGCTACGCATTCACCATCAGCGCTAGCTGCAAGTAGCATGCATAACCACTGTATTAGAAACATTGGCCGTCACGGTGGCCGCGGCATCGGGCCCTGCCAGTATCGGATCCTGACTGGCCCTGGTGCTGGCACTACTTGTAGGAATCCTGACATTCTGCGTTGCGCTGCTTCAGTCATTTCAAGGACCTCTACTGTGGGCGTTTCGGGCCTAACTCGGTTTCCTCGTACGACCAGACAAGCTTAAGTAGGCCTACAGTGGGAATAAAAAAAATCCTTACACAATCTTAACAAAATGCAACTAGCTCTAACTAGGAATTTTGAACAACCCTAATAAACGATATGCTACAAGCTTCCCAAGTCATTGCGGGTCATCATCCACTTGATTTTTCTGCATACCACCCTAGGTAGTCCAACGCAATCATGCACACCATGTTTCTTACATTTTATACCAGTAAATATTAAGCGGCACACAACACAACCCAAACGGCCAGTATTGCACAGATGGTAATTCTCCCTCATATGATTCACATTTGACTGTAGCAAGTTGTTGCAACATGGCTCTTGACCTCTTGCTGCCCCACCATACTGCCATTCCTGCATGGCGGCGGTGGTGGTGGGTGGGAGTGAGAGGGCGGTGGGAGGTGTCGTGTCTGGAGGATGATTGGGTCAAACCCCCTGCAACGAGTCTTGCCTGCAGCCTGGCCTCCATGGACCTCTTGCCTCCACACCTGGCTTCGAATTCTGCAGAGGGAGTGAAGATGGCAGTAGGAGTGAGACGGTGGCCGGAGCTGTTAAGGTGAAGCACTGCACGCGCCTGGTTTCGCGTGTAGCAGCCCTATGCAATGTAGCGAGGTTTCGCTTACCGCATACGGGAGCTTCGGTATTCGCCGAGTACACTCCAATAGTGCACTTCGGTATGCACTAGAAGACAACAAGCTATTTCTCACTTGCTTTGCAGATGCCATGTGGGCATCAGAGCCTGAGGATTCATCCTCTATGGGAGGACCAGTGAGCTAGAGGTCCAAGAAACAGAGCGAAACATCCAATTCCTCTACTGAGTCCGAGGGTATGGCTATGTTTCATGCCTTGAAGGAAGAAATTTAGCTGAGGAGGTTGCTGGAGGAGGTTGGTTAGAAGCAAACTGTTAGAGACTAAGGACGGAGTCTAGGAAGAGTAGGAGCCGAAATATCTCAAAATCGTTGGGCCAAGTTTCTGGACAGAAAAGTCGAGTTCACAAGAAACGCCGTCGACGAAAAACGAACTGTTACAACTTCACCAATTTTGGATATGTTTAAGCTTTAGAGCGTGGCTGCAATTCCCAATCTGAATCGTATCAAAAGCTAAAGTATTTCTCGACTTATCAATTTCGACACACAGGGGGGTATGCTGCCATAGGAACCTAACTCAATCACAATTATCTCACAACATTAACACACAAGGATGATGGAGTAGGTAGAAAACTAGGTAGGAGGTTAGAGGAGGACGAAAGAGAAGGTCTTCAAAAAGTCCCCAACCAAGGAAACCACATAAGCACATCAAATCCCCTCCCTATAGCAACCCCACTTTTACTTTTGTCACTTTCCCAACCTCCACCATCCACCTCACCCAAGTTGGCCACACTTGCCAACCCAATTTGGTTTCTCCCAACCACTTGGCAGCAACTACAGTGGAAAAGACAAATTTCCCAACCCCCAAAAATCTGTACCCCATATTGAGTCAACCCGCAAATTCCCAAAGTCGCCGCACCAAAATCAAAACTTCGAACGATAATGTCTACTCGCTCTTACTCCGATCGCAGCGTTTTTTTTTTCGTCGGAAAGCTCTTGAGCAGAGGAGTCACTTCAGATATCTGCTCAAACCAAATAGCATTCACACACACTCAGAAAATCCAAACCATACCAAACACATAAATTATTGCACACGCTCACACCACGCATGCAACGCACGAACATGTGATGGGAGGCAGACAGACGTGAATGCAAGTGATAGCATCACATAACAAACTCCCCCTCTGGCTGCCTACCATCATCCCACATGCCATAGCTCAATCATGCACCCTCAATGCAAACTCATCCCAGCAAGCTTCATGCCCTTCCATTGCTCAGATTCAGCCAGGCACTTGGTGAGAATGTCAGCCACCTGTTGATGGGTCTTCACAATCTCCAGCCGCACCTTCTTGTCTAGGAGCCTCCTCACCCAGTGCCACTTGGGCCTGATGTGCTTCGTCAGCCCATGAAGGCAAACATTATTGGCTAACTTCACTGCCGACTCATTATCACAAAACGTCACAGTCGGTTCCTTCTGGCACACTCCGATCTCCTCCAACAAACACCTCAGCCACACTACCTCATTTGCCCCATGATGCAGGGCCATGTACTCTGTCTCACACGAGGATTGCCCCACCTCGTTCTGCTTCTTGCTGCGCCAGCTCACTGCACCACCTCCAAAGAGGCACACATAGCCTCCAATGCTGGTGCCATCCGTCTTCACAGAGTTGAATCTAGCGTCAGTGTAGCTGGTCAGGAGTATCTCCCCCTTGCTCAAATCAGAAGCACCCCGCTGCTGCCTTTGCCTCACAACACTGTACTCCAAACCCACAGATGCTATAGCGCTCACATAGCGGACCAACCTCTTGGCCGCGTCCAGCTGCTCATGACTGGGGCGTGAAGCCACACTGGCAAGCATGGATGTAGCAAAGGCAATGTTAGGCCGCGTGTGGTTAGCCGCATAATTGAGTGCCCCCACCATGGAATGAAACAGCTTCCTGTCACTCTTACCCACCACCTCCTCATCAGCACAGGGCTCCACAGTGAACCCCAAAGGCAGTGGTGTTGCTGGCTTTCCTCCATCCTGCAGCCCATACTTCTCAGCCAGCCCCTCACAATACTTCCTCTGGTGCAACCTCAACACTCCCTTGTCAAATTCCCTCTCCACATGCATCCCCAAATAGTACTTCACATCCCCCATCTTGGAGCACTTAAACTTCATCTCCAGCATCTCCTCCACACGGTCAATCATTGCAGACGACTCAGAGAAAAGCAGGATGTCGTCCACATACACCAGGAGCATGAGAAACTGCTCCTTCTCTTGCAGCAGGAACAGGCTGTGGTTACACTCACTCTTCTTGAACCCCCCAGCCAGCAGTGTCTCCTCTAGCTTGTGGTACCATGCGCGAGGAGCCTACTTCAGGCCAAAGATGGCCTTCTTCAGCCTGCACACCCTGCCGCTCCCATCATCCAACCCCTCAGGCTGCAGCATGTACAGCTCCTCCAGAATGATCCCGTTGAGGAAGGCAGTTATGATATCCATCTGCTTGATCCTCCATCCACGGTTTGCAGCCATAGACAACATCACCCTCAGTGTTGTCCCTTTCCCAACAGAAGCATAGAGCTCGTCGAAGTCCTTCCCCTTTGTCTGCTGGAACCCCTTAGCCACAAGCCTTGACTTGTAGTGGGTCAGCTCCCTATCAGGTCCATACTTGTGCCTGAAGATCAGCTTGGAAGAAATGGCCTTCTTCCCAGGTGGCAGCTTACACAGCTCCCATGTCTCGTTCTCCAGCAGAGAATCATAGTCCTCCTTCACACTCTGCCTCCATTTTTCAGCATCGGACCCACTCAATGCCTTGGCTAGCGTCTTGGCCTCAGGGACAGCTGCCCAATAGCAGTGCGCTATCTCATCCTCATCACACTGCTCAGCTATACTCCCAGCCCGTACCACCTTTGGCTTGCCAAAGCTAGGAGGGCACACATCCCTCCTAGGACGGTCAGGCGGACGTTGGGCACGTGAAGGAGCAGCTTGTTGTTGCTGCTGCTGCTGCTGCTGCTGCTCCTCCACCTCAGGTTCTCCCCTATCCTCAGTCACCCCAGAGATCTCATCCTCTGAGACAGTGACCTGCACTTGCCTTGAAGGCCGCTGCACCTTATCAGCCTCAATGATCAGAGGTGTAGTAGGAAGCTTTTGCTGTTGCTGCTTCCACTCTTTGTAGTAGAGTGACTCAAGGAACTTCACATCCCTCGAAACAGTCAGCTTCTGGCTGGTCAAGTCCCACACCAACCAGCCCTTGTGATCCTTGGCAATCCCCAAGTGCACACCCCATCTCCGAGAAGCTTCCAGCCTTCCTGTGTTCTCCTTGGGCACATGAAACACCACCATGCAACCGTAGGCTCTCAGCATGCTGACTGCAGGTGCACTCCCATACCACTTGGTGTAGGGGACCCACTGCTTGTCCCCCACAGTCGCCTACACCCTGTTCTTCACAAGGGCGACCTGCCGCAGTGCAGTCACCCAAAACGGTTCCGGCAGCCCTGCACGCCCAAATAAAGTGCGAGCACCTTCCTGCAGGGTCCGGTTGAACCGCTCAGCCACGCCGTTCTGTTGAGGGTTGTAGGGCACCGTGAGCTGATGCTGTTGGTGTAAGGGCCTAATAAACTCAAGCTATTAAGACTTTATCAAACTTAAAACCTCTCCTCGGGGTCACCTCCAAGGGTCCTTGGGTGCCTGGTACAAGACAAGCCCCTATCCTTGGGTCCGAGTTTGTAGAGAGAGGGATCACAAATGACTAAGCCAAAATAGCAAGAGCACCTTGAACATCGCGCAGCGTATCTTGCAGACCGTCGATCGGATTAAGCTGCGAATTTCCTTTATCGAAGCTCGCTCCAAGAGCTTTAAAATAAGCCAAGTTGCCTCGCGAAAAGTTCTGCCATTACGAAGTTATGGCTAGGACAGCGTTTGCCTAGCGTTGGAGTGCTAGCGTACTAGCGTTGACTCGGGTAGCATTCCGCCGTCGCACCGCGTAGAAACGAAATTCCAGGAAGGAAGGAATTCGCTTGAATCAATTTCACTATATCCAGGTACAAACAGAGAAGGAATAAATAGTTCTAGCTAGCAAGGACCTTGGGAATCAACCTGGGAACAACCAGGGATGATCCCAAATAATTCCAAGCAACAGAACCAACCTGGCTGGACAAAACAGCATATGGTAGGTTGGTAAACAACCTCTGGTTCTGTTTTTCCAACCTGGGAAAACAACAACCAGGTTCAGGTCCTAAAAACAGAACCTGTTTTGTCTTTGCCCAACCGGCCAAATGCTGGTTCCGCTGGTTTCCCCTGGCCCTATAGCATGCAGATACAGACAAACAACATCCAACCTTCACCTAAATTGTACCCCTATAGTGCCTGCCCTGCTACACTATAGTCAACCAAACAAAACAGTACAATTTCGAGTTGGATAGAACTGAATCTGCGCAATCAAGTAAGCCGAACCGCAAAGCTTCCATCTTGGGTTCCTTTGCCGAGCTCGTCCTTTCTGCTTGTACTGTTCATAACGCGTACAATGTTGTGCCGAAGCGCACATTGCGCGAGTACCTGCAAATGCATCAAGCAAAAATTGCGAAAGCAAACAAACATACGAACATTCCATTCATACGCAAATGCATTCGCACACGCATACTCGTACAAACAGACGGCAGGATGTTGTGCAATGTGAATTTGCACCCAACAGATGCTGGATCCCCTTCTTCTTCAGCACCGCCTCAAAATTAGCGATAATGAATTCGCCCCCGCTGTCAGTGCAGATCACCTTCACCTTGTGTCCGCTCTCCCTTTGAGCTCTCAGCATCCATTCCTTAAGAACAGCCGCTGCCACCTCCCCCTTAGTCTTAAGAGGGTAGACCCACATCGCACGCATGTGGTCATCTACAATGGTCAAGAAGTAGCGGCTTCCCGAGAGAGAAAGGGCCCTCGTGGGGGCCACCACATCCATGTGCACAAGCGTGAGTGGTGCCTTGGCTGGTCCCGTGTTGCTGCTGAAGAGAAATTTCGTGAATTTGGTCTCAAGGCATGTAGGGCAGCTCCCAATCTCCTTTGCTGCCCCTTTCACCCCTAGCCCGTTCAAGCTCCCATTCTTCACCAACTTCTGCAGCATTGGAAAGTTCACATGACATATCCTTTCGTGCCATGTCTCCCAATCGGCTTCACCACTCCCAGGTGAAGCTTTTGCCCATGCAGCTCTCGCATCCACACCAGCAAGCACCTCACCATGTGGCTGCAATGGCTGCTGCACCTTCTTGACTGCATCCAGGGCCCCAGCAGTTGGTGCAGTCTCCTCTTCTCCCGCAGTTGCTTTAGCCGCTGCCGTTGCCGTTGCTGGTGGTTTCCCATTCCAAGGGATGATGGGCAGCTGCCACAGGTCCTTGATGCAGCTGCTCTTCTCCTCCAAATCCCACAGCAGCAACTTCCCAAGCTTTGCACGGCAGCTGGTTTGGCCGAATGTAACTTTGGCCTTGCTTTTCTGCAGCCGGCGCACAGAGAGGAGGTTAGCAGATAAACCTTCAACTAACAGGACATTCTCAAGCTCCACAAGCTCCCCCTTGGCTCCCATCACTTTGGCATTCCCAACACCAATCACAGGGAACAAATTTGATCTTCCCAGGGGGTTTTACCTTGTTAAGCAAATCTGCCCGTGGGGTCATATGACTTGTGCAACCTGAATCGATCACCCAGTAAGTGAGGGGGTGCATCACTACCTTCCCAACCGAACCCACATCATCCTCACTCTCTTTCTATCTTCAACCATGAGAATCATCCTGGGGTCAGCTTTAACTTGTGCACCTTCACCTTGTGCACCTGAACCTTGTACTGTGTCACCTCGTGCGCATTCACCACTTGGCGGCTTCATGCCTGGAGGCGCCCATCCTTCAGGCTGGCTTTAACACTTGAACCATGGGTGTCCAGCCTTCTTGCAATACCAGCACGCACCCTCCATTCGGGTGCTCCCCCTGCCACCAGAGCTCCCATGCCCCTCGTTGCAGTCACCTCGGCCTCTCCCTCTGCAAAAGCCTCTCCCTCCCCCTCTTCCTCTGCTACCTCCTGCAGCTCCATACCCCTAAGTAGTTTTGTTGGCAGCACCACCTCCCGTGTGGCGTCTGCGGATGTCCTCCTGCAGAATCTGCTACCGTAGCCACTCTGGTGTCTTCTGGTCTTGCTGGGTGTTGAGGGTGGGGATGAGGTTGTCCCATGAGTTGTCGAGCACCGAGATGATCTTGGTGCACTGCTGCATCTGCGACACCTTGCTGCCCGCCGCTGCCATCCTCGCATAGGTGTCCTTGATCTTGTCCAAGATCGGCTTCACATCATCTCCCGGTCGCATGGAGAGGGCAGCCAGCTCCTTTTCCAACACAATCACCATCGGCAGCGTGTTGGGCTGAACCACGTCGCGCAGTAGCTTCCATGCCTTCAGTCCGGAGTCATCCAGCTCCACCAAGTCCTTGATATGCTGGAACATGTCGTTGTTCACCGATTGAAGAATAAGGTCAAACAGCACCGCGCTCTTCTCCATCCATCGGTCGCGGGCGTCGCCTTCCTCCGGCATCTTCTCTTCTCCAATCGCAAGTTTCAGCAGCTTGTAGCGCTTAAACGCACTCCGCATCCGCCCACTCCATTCCTCATAGCTGGAGCCATCCAATGCCTCGATCTTGGATGGTGGCGGCTCATTCCTCTTCTCAGCTGCATCTCCACTCCCTTGACTCATCTTCTCTGCTTCCAATCACAGTTTTCAGCTCTCCCTTTTGCTGTCCACACCGAAGTCCCACAATATTTTCACAAGTGTCGGCGCCAACGGAATTTCGGCAGAGTTTCTCCTTTGCGGAAGTCACATCCAACCTCCAGAACTCCAATTAGGCACGCCCACAGGCCATGGTGGGTCTAGGAGGGTCTTCAAACTTCAGTAGACTCTCCACAAAGTCCTTAATCAGCTATGACACCACTTGTTAGAGACTAAGGACGGAGTCTAGGAAGAATTGGAGCCGAAGTATCTCGAAATCGTTGGGCCTAGTTTCTGGACAAAAAAATCGAGTTCACAAGAAACACTGTCGACGAAAAATGCACCGTTACAACTTCACCAATATTGGGTATGTTGTATCTTTCGAGCCTAGCTACAATTCCCAATTTGAATTGTATCAAAAGCTGCAGTATTTCTCGACTTATCAATTTCGGCGCACAAGGGGGTATGCTGCCATAAGAACCTAACTCAATTATCTCACAACATTAAGACACAAGGATGATGGAGTAGGTAGAAACCAGGTAGGAGGGTAGAGGAGGACGAGAGGGAAGGTTTCCAAGGAGTCTCCAACCAAGGAAACCCCATAAGCACATCAAATCCCTTCCCTATAGCAACCCCACTTTTACTTTTGTCACTTTCCCAACCTCCACAATCCACCTCACTCAAGTTGGCCACACTTGCCAACCCAATTTGGTTTCTCCCAACAACTTGGCAGCAAATACAGTGGAAAAGACAAATTCCCCAACCCCCAAATGTCTGTACCCCATATTGAGTCAACCCAAAAATTCCCAAAGTCGCCGCACCACAATCAAAACTTCTAACGATAATATCTTTCTCGTTCTTGCTCCGATCGCAACGATTCTTGGTTCGTCGGAAAGCTCTTGAGCAGAGAAGTCCCTTCAGATATATGCTCAAGCCAAATAGCATTCACACACACTCAGGAAATCCAAACCATACCAAACACATAAATTATTGCACACGCTCACACCACTCATGCAACGCACGAACATGTGATGGGAGGCAGACAGACGTGAATGCAAGTGATAGCATCACATTACACAAACAATCCCCACTCCATTGTACTGGGACAACATGGTGGCACTTGTAATGACTCGCAATGCACTTCTTCATGGACTCAACAAAAACATGCGATTGATGTAGCATTGGCTGCGCAAGGAAGTCAATCGGGAGAGCGTCAATCTTGTTTATGTATCTACAACCTGCCGACTTCCTGACCAAAAGACTAGTAGACAAACCTCATTGGCGTTGTGCATGAATGAGAGAAATGAGTATGAAATTGATTAC